>JBANSL010000001.1:83514070-84114070 GCA_037127255.1 Persicaria tinctoria
AGCTCTTTCCGAGGGCTACAACTCTCATGAAGTCATCAAAGCTTGATTCAGAACGAAGAATGGTGAAAAATGGCCTTTTCTCCAGTTGCACCATTTTTAGCTTCTCCATGAGTTTCCTTTTAGCTCCAAAGTGCGTCCGATTTCTGCGAAATATAACCAGAACTTGTGTAGACCTCCATATATTACAAATAAGTGTAAACCACACAGATTCTGTATTATTCTAACCCAAATGTATGCAATGAATGCAGAAATCGATATAAAAGTTACTGTAAAACATGGCAAATTAGGCTCACAACAAACACCCCATACTTAAGCTTGCTTGTCCTCAAGCAATACTTTTAATTGTCATTTAGGGGAAGAAATCAGAACTCTCAACATATTAGATTCATTCTCATATAACCCTGCAATCAATTACCATCCTCGAAAAGGTACTTATGTCACAGATTCATGCATGTGCAATTATGTAAAAGCAATATCTACTCACAAAAGGAGGGTTATGCATAAATAATTTTTATGTGACAAAGCATTGATAATCAAGAAGACTTTAATTTAAGCTCATGAAGGAGTAGATTGGTAAAAGGAAAAAAGGTGGGCAATTTCTGGCAATGTGGTGCTTTTATGATCCGGGGAAATGGAATATTTTCCAAACTTGAGTTTCATTCCACATTCCTTTCCTTTCATATAATTCATCACCTTTCATATTGCTTTTTTTCAATAATAATGCTTTTACCTCTCTGACCTCAACACTGCCTTCTCGCGAGTCGCAAACATGGGTGTCATGAATGGCCCCGGATACTTTAGCGCTTTGGACTCCTCACAATGTGTTCCATCTCTCCAAACTATTATCTCAGAGAGCAGGGTCAATCTACCTTTATCTCCTGAGGTGATTGGATTTTCTTTCACTCATTAAATTTTCCATATATTTCAAACAATTTCCTTCCAAACTCCAATAATGATAATAATCACAACAACCATATAACATCTCCATAATGTAACATCATTCTCAACATAATCCCCGGATAAGGTAAAGAATGGCAATATTTGGATCATGTGGAGCAATAATTTGAAATAAGGCATAATTATGACTTTTTGTGTAATGCATAGGTAAGGCTAGGATTTCAAACAATGAGCATTATATGGAAATATAAAGTCCTCCATCCTCTTATCATGCAACATGTCAAAAGCAATTTCAAATTTTACCTCCTTTCATGGTTTTCATAAAAATAATGCACTTCCTTGTGACTTCTCTTTACTAGGCAATTTCATGCTATATCTCTAATGAATCCAATTTTGCATCGTCGAGTCCAATATTAGCTTCCATGACATTATTTCAACAATTCAATGGGGGTCATTTTTCAAGACTTTTGGAAAACATGCATATAAGCAGATAAATCAATAATGCATTCCAAAATAGCCATGTAGTAATTCAAAGCAATAATGCACATATATGTCAAATGTGATCAAATAAATCAAATATGCACAAAGTAAGCCCTTCCCCCACCCCATACTTAAACATTACAGTGTCCTCACTGTATAAAAACAAGGTAAGGGTAAAGAAAGAAACTCACAAGACATGTGTGCAGAGCCTCTAAATTTCGAATGGAAGCACCTCCTGGGCCGAGTATGAATATAGCGTGCTTCTATCCATGGACCTGAAAAGTATGGAAGACATATACCCTCAATAGAAAACTAAAAGTTCCAAAAACAAAAACAAACGAAAGCAACAAAGTCTCAAAAGTCCAAAAATAAATGTCTATTTACAAGCTCTAGATTTTATAGTCGCTAGGCCGACTTCTTCATTAAGCATTAGCCTGGCTCATCTTTGTCCGGAGGTATAGGTGGATCTCGTGGTTCCTCCGGTGGTGGGAAGCGTGGGATGTCATCCGGGGGCATCATGTGAAGAAGCTTGAACCTCCCTGAGTGGATGCTCCATGGCTCCTTCCATCCATCTCCCTGGGCTCCAGCTGGCATGCATAATGGAATATATAAAGGAAATTTGCATACCTCATCATCATACCTCTTCCGCTCCATTGGTTGATTTGTTTGTGCGTCTCCACCACAGCAAAACGGTGGAGTGGGAAGAGATATTTCCACCTCATCATGCGGAGCAGCATGCCACTTTGCTAGGACCCCATACTTGAACACAAACATCGATTGCTCAAAATTGTCAGGAATGGCCTTCACCTTATAGGGTAAAAGCGGCCTTGAAGTACCATGGGCAACGACGTCCGGATTTTGCGTTGGTGGCTCTTCTTCTTGGGATCCTTCCAAAGATTCTTCAAAGATAGATATTGAAATAGAGGAAGGACATATCTGGGTTTTTGGGGTACAGATGATTTTTGCTGGTGTTTCTGGATCAGTTCCTCCAGAATGTGTATATGTCGAGTCCAGGTAATGTTCCCATCTACGCAACACAAGCTTAGCTTCTGCCTGCCTCGCACGCTCAACTGCTTGTTCCCTCGCTGTCCTTTCATTGGCGATAGTGGCATCCTTTGCAGCTAGCTCCCTGGTCAAGTATGGTGCCAATTTGTTGTTGCAGGAGGATGGTCAAGTATGAAATAGATATGAAATATAGATCAGATTGACTTCCCTGTCTCAGCAAATAAATACAAGACTTCCCCCCGTTGTAGTAAGAGAAAGTCAGGATCGAATCCACGAGGAAGCACATCAGCAGTTCTCAGGTAGCTATCAGATTCTCACAACACAGCAGAAAAGACAGAAACACAAGCGGAAGCAGAAATAAAACAGAAACAAATAATCCCGGCAAGGGCAACTAAAACAAAAGCAAATAACAAATAAAAGACAGAAATAAAAGCAAAGCAAAACAAAGAACAAAGCAAAACAGAAGCAAAGCAGAAAGTAACTCGAGGACACAGAAGCTGGTCGATCTCGACAAGCTGTCCTCTATCTCGACCAAGGTGGTCAACAACAGTAACTCAGAAACTGAAAACAAAGCAACTCGACAAAACAAGCCAACTCGATCTCGACCACCTCTCCTCGAGATCGACGAGACAGGTAAACACAGAAACTGGAATCGACGAAAGATAGGACAAAATCAACTCGACACAGACAAAACCCAACTCGATCTCGACCAAATGCTCCTCGAGATCGACGAAAGACTCCTCTATGTCGACTAGAACAGTAAAAGACAGAAACTTAAATTTGCAGAATTCGAACTAAAACGCAGACTTTCGACAGAAATAAATCAATATAATAAAAGACTCCCAAGGCTAGGGTTTCAGCCCTAGCCTTCAACTCTCGCAAAAGAATCATAATTAATCCAAGTTGCATTAAGATCCAAGTTGCATTAAGATCACTTTCGCTTCAAGTTGCATTAAGATCACTTTGTTACTAACCCTTTTTCACATAATTAATCCAAGTTGCATTAAGATCTCGACCAAATTATTACTAACCCTTTTTCACATAATTAATCCAAGTTGCATTAAGATCACTTTCGCTTCAATAACACAAACAAGGATCACCTTCAACTCTCGCAAAAGAATCATGCTCATAGGGATAGAAGATGAATCGCACAAAAGATCTGACCTTTACAGCATCGCCTCACATGGCCACCGTCGGGCTCACCCCAGCCCCAGAAGTGGGTGGACTACTCACGCCTCATCGCAATCGCAGACATTGATTGATAAAAAGAAACTTGCATTAAAACTAAATTCAAAAGCCTTTACAATTCCGGCAATCAACTTTCGCAGAAAGCCAAAACCCTAAAAACCTTAGAACTCCCTAAACTTCTCTTTGGAACTAACTAATTGTGTCTTGAATGATGATTGGATCTGAACCGGAATTAGCCCCATGGGCTTTATTTATAGCTTTCTTTCCCTAGCTAATCTAGGAAAGAAAATATCTATCTCTATCTAAAATTATATCTAAATTGCTAAAAGATAAATAAATGACATAATGAAATTAAATCTAAAAGGAAAAAGATAATTCTAAATAGGGTAGTATGTCTTCATGTTGATAGATCGCCTTCCATAGATAGAACTTGATGTATTTGGATAGAATCTTCCGCCTTCGGCACCAAGGAATCCCAAGTCTACTCGGACAGGTTATCGACGACGCGTTTCTGGGCACTGCTCTAGTCGACCTCGACAAGACTTGGTCGACCTCGAGTAGGATTCGTCGTCTGGTTCTCGATGTGGCTCGTCATGGCTTTCGAGGCTCGTCGACCTCGACAAGACTCTTGTCGACCTCGAGTAGGAATCCTGGTCGACTTGGCTTGGCTGGCATCTCTGCTCGACAGGCTTGGACTCTGGCTCACGGTGCTCGTCGATGTCGAGTAAGGTCTCGTCGACCTCGAGTAGACCCTCGTCAATGTCGAGTAAGGTGGTTCATCGACTAGATCTCTTCGGCAGCGTCGGGTAGATCTCCTCGACATGCTCCTCGATCTCGAGTAGCTTTACTCGATCTCGAGTAGAGTCGGTTTTCAGCATTCTGCGCTGTTCTTGAAACGCACTTTCTCGAGTCCTCGTTCGTCGGATTGACGCATATGACCATGCGTTGGAAAGCTCTTTCCGAGGGCTACAACTCTCATGAAGTCATCAAAGCTTGATTCAGAACGAAGAATGGTGAAAAATGGCCTTTTCTCCAGTTGCACCATTTTTAGCTTCTCCATGAGTTTCCTTTTAGCTCCAAAGTGCGTCCGATTTCTGCGAAATATACCCAGAACTTTTGTAGACCTCCATATATTACAAATAAGTGTAAACCACACAGATTCTGTATTATTCTAACCCAAATGTATGCAATGTATGCAGAAATCGATATAAAAGTTACTGTAAAACATGGGAAATTAGGCTCACAACAGATACCTTGTAGTTGGTTTGGGTATTCGACCTTGAGTGCAAATAGTTATGAGGCTAGAAATGTTGTATGTGAACAGGATACAATAGTGCCTAGGACTGGTAGTGGATTGAGTTGGTAGACCTCGATGAAGTTGATCTTAGTGCAAGGGATGGTGAGTAGTGGTCGTGTCTCATCATGATTGGTAGTGTAGGCAGATTCTCTTGAGATAGTGATCTAGTGTATACTTTACTTGGGGCCGAATGTTGTGTGAATTCTATGTTATAGACGATGTTGATTCAATGGTGTATTGTCGTTGACAATAGTGAACTATTAGTACTAACACGGTTATCCCTAAACTCGATGGAATGCTATTGTACGGAAGCAGTTGTTTGCCTCTAATGCGATGACGCTTGGTAGTTAGAATGAGTATGATGTACTTATCTAATTGATATAACGTGCTTATATGATTGATATGGTGTGTCACTTCTGTGATGATGTGATAAATTCTACCATATATGATACGATGCTAGATATGCTATGCTATGTGGCTATTCTTGAGATGATTTTATTATGCTATTAGACGTGATATGCTATTGTTATTCGATATATATACATGATGCTTGATGATGGAAATGATGGAAATTGAACTGTTGAACCTTGATTATGTCTTAGAACCTAGGAAGAGGATATGGGATCAGCCTTTAGAGGTGGATAGTAGGATGAATGGATAGGTTAGAAATGCTTTTGACTAATGCCGAACTTGAAGTTTTGAACAGTGTTTTAAAAAGGACGTTGCGATGTTTTGAGTTATGATATGACCGAGGAGTCGGAGTAAGGATGTGGTAGGGGCCCATATTTCATCCTTGCTACGGGCTATTGGGGATATTATGATCACGGCAATGGTACTGTGAGGATCTCATAGGGGCACTTATGAGATGCTTACGGGATCAATGGCATGATCCTTGGACTCACCAATTTCGAACTTCATCCCCTATTTTAAAATGATTTTAGCCTCGGGGTTGAGGCTTGTTTTTAGAGGTGGATGATGTAAAGGCTCGGATTTTCAAATCCTAATTTTTCGGAAAAAGGAAAATAAAAATGGATTTAAATCGGATTTAAAACTCGTTTAGCGGATTCCGATCAGAATATAAAATTTAGCGAACGATTTCCGTCATTTTACCTCGAAAATTCAAAATAATTATCGTAGTGTGATATCCTTTTTTATTTTATAAATCTAATTGATCAAGAAAGCGAGAGTCGGGGAAATTAACATTCGAGAACTAATTGTAGGATTCAAAATTCGCGTTTTCGGAATTTATTTTCGGGTATTTAATATTAATTGTTACCCATCATTAATATCCGTCGCCATCCCCGTCATATCCTTTCACATCTTCACCCACCCTCCTTCCTAGCTCCTACTGCACCCCTACCCCTGTGGCATCTGTAAAACCCATCCCTCTGGTCCTCTCTTCTTCTGTACGCCATCTCCCACATCCCTTCACACCTCTCCCTAGCTTCTTTAAACTTTTCAGCTCCTCCCCACTCTTCTGCTGCACACCATCACCATTCACCATCACCATTCACCGTCACCATCGTCGCCACCGTCTTCATCCCCAAACCAATGTCTCCTCCTCCTCCTTCTATCCTTCCACCTTGAGCCACCAGCGGAAGGTCCCACACATCCCTCGGACCCACCAGCAGCAACAACGGACACCACCGGAACCGCCACGGAGCCACCGCAACCCATTCCTTTCTAATCTTCGATCAATCGCGAAGCTAACTTCCAGTCCGACAAGCCATCGCAAGCCACCGACGAAGCCCAGAACTCCGATCGAGAGCTCCGATGTCGCGAAAAATCCATCTCGGTGAGCTCCGAATTTATTCTCGTTTCGACTCGTTTCTTAGTCTTTTTCGATGCTTAGACTAGTCGGGAGTGAGCGTGGGTTGAGTGCGGGACGTTCGGGTGGCCTCGAGGCCTTCGGCGAGGACGAGCGCAGCAAGCGCAGCGAGCGCGAGGCGAGGCGGGCGACCGTCGAGTGAGCTGCGAGGCTGGGAAGCTCCGGGTGAGGCGGGAGATGAGCTCGAGGGCGGGAGAGCGAGACTGGCGCGACGTCGAGCTCCGACGACCAGCACGGGCGGCCTGAGCGAGCAGCGCCGGCGGATCGCGTGAGGAAGGTGGTGCAGGCGACACTTCTCCATTTGATTTCGGAGGAAGAAGATGCCAACGTGGCTTTGTGGGGCCTTGTCCATTTTAAAGATCTTGTTTAAATATTAAACCGGTTGGGAATTAGCGGGTTCGGTTCGGATCGGTTGGATTTAAATGGGTTTGGTTGGGTTCGGGTTTATCCGCTCATTTAATTATTTAATGGTATTTAAAATAAAATAAAATATTATTGGGGGTTAAAATATATTACTTGGACTTATATATGAATTTTAAAAGTAAGTTGAAAAAGGGGATTTGGCGAGTATTTTCAAGGGTCGGAATACTTAACTATTTAACTGGGATTTGAAACGGTTTTGAAACTAACTTGGGAATAAGACTTATTCAATGGCTAACTAGCATGATAATATGATCGTTTGACTAACAGAATGATATGTATGACTAATAGCATGGCTTGTGGTGAATTATTATATGAGATTAAATGTTGGATAATTATGACGATCTAGTAGGATTTTATATCACACAAATTATGTCTTATGATTTTGATGAACCGTTGAGGTATATGCGGAAATGATGTATATGAACATGCGGAATTGGTTGAATAACGATGTGGTCTTGGGGAGCGGATGATGCGATGAAATGACTTCCATAACGTGTTACTTGTTCTATTGATTGAGGTGTGCTTGAGTGCTTAATAGTTGGATGTAGACTTATGTATATTCAATCATGTACTAGGTGATTTTGACTACTGTGTGCTGGATTCTTTTGTTGCCGATCTGCTAGCCAGGTAAGTACCTCCGGGGCTTACTCAGTAACCAGTACCTCCTGCATGATGTGTCATATAGTATGTAGGTGTTGCATATGCATAAGAGCATGTCATATAGTATCATGCTTAGGAATTGCATTTACGAATGAGCATCCTTATTCTGTATGCGTTTGAATACAGAACGGCCGTTATCTGTGAGTCCTAGAGTCCTTGCTAGGGTCATAGGGCCGCCCAGCTTCATCGGGTGTTGTCCTCCTCGAGTCATTTATATATATCACGAGATACGAGATGGGCATGAGATATGATATGATGATGAGATTTGATATGTTTATAGCATCGAACTGGCCAGTCTCCACCTTGTCTTGAAGAGGGGTGGTGGTAGAAGAGGGATATACCACTTGGTATTCTTTGTTAAGGCCTTACTTAATTTTCCGCACATATGAGTTAGGAACATGATAGTGTGGTTAATATTCCAGTACTGCATGAAGGTATCTTTATTCTAGGTATAGGCGTATTATATGTCCTCATCGCTGTCAGAGGACCCGCGGGCGGACTCTTGGCCTGACTTGGTGGTATAGTTTCAGGTACCTGATATACTGCTTGGTTTTGTGCTGTTATGACGGGGTCTATTCATATGGCGGAGAGTGAGTGGTTGAAACTTGACTTCACCAGATTCACGCTTTTGGGATTTCTCCCTAATTATACTCTGTTTTGACCCGGCTCTGTCGTGGCACTGGTGTATCACTTTCAGAACTTATGCCCTTTGCATGATAAAGGATTTCCCGCGTTGTAGACTTAGGACAGGTACAGGGGTTTACCCCAGGGTCTCCAACGGACCTTCGGATTTGGGTGCAAAATCCCACTTTAAACTACACATCTTCGATTTCAAACCTTCAACCTGTACTCGGGGCGCAAGATCACAACGAGGGGTTTCATCCCTCGAAACGTAACTCGGGAATCATAATCCTGGGCCGTTACACAGAGATATGCATAAATTTATCCTACCGGATTCACAAATTTGTCCTGCCACAAGTGTATATATTTCCTATCAGTTCATAATTTTATAAGTTCAGAGATATTCATAAATTTATCCTACCAGATTCACAAATTTATCCTACCACTAATGTATATATTTCCTACCAGTTCATAATTATATAAGTTCAGAGATATTCATAAATTTGTAATAGGCTATTTTCAACTCTAACATTGCCTACCTTGGAATCTGTCATTAGTATAAAACAACTCTAACATTGCCTAACTTGGAATCTATCATTAGTATAAAACAACCCTAACATTGCCTAATCAGAAAACGTCTAAATTCATTAACTTGAAATCTGTTATTATATATATAACCTTTAGATGGATCAATTGGTCCAATTACCTTTCTCAACACATTCGTCCAGAGAAAAAAACAAAGAAAAAAGCAGGTGATACCAAAGATAATAGCATAGAAACAAAGGAATAACCAATATCCAAGTTTGATGTAACAAACACCAAGTAGGTAAAAATCTTCCACCAAGTAGGTAAAAATCTTGTACCTATACTTTGTAGTTGTTCCTCTGTCTTATAACATAACTACCCCAAGGCTGATCCTCTGTTCCCGTGTCGTACCCCAGGTGATAGGGTTTGTCTGAAGGTCGTGTTCAACAGTTGGTGGGCTCTCGGGAGTGGGAGCTTGGCACAACCAATCATCAACCTATGTTGATTAAAAAAATTTCAAAAAATGTTATATGGAAATGAAATTGATGCTACAAGTCTATGCTCACTGTCGACTACCTCGTAACTCATCAAATACTTGTCCTGGAAATATTAGGACAAAACATAATTGATTCAGTATCCATAACATAATTGAAATGGAGAACGCCTTGTCTTCATGTGGGCAAGAGAAGCAGGAATACATTCATAAAATCTGAGTGAATAAACTTGGAATAAATAAATAAATAATAGGGACGAAATATTTTCCAACACTTTAGGACAGAAATAAATCCCCATAGAAAGCATGATCAACCACTGTCCTACCAGATTAACAAATTTATCCTAACACTAGTGTATATATTTCCTACCAATTCATAATTTTATAAGTTCAGAGATATTCATAAATTTATCCTACCGGATTCACAAATTTGTCCTGCCACAAGTGTATATATTTCCTATCAGTTCATAATTTTATAAGTTCAGAGATATTCATAAATTTATCCTACCAGATTCACAAATTTATCCTACCACTAATGTATATATTTCCTACCAGTTCATAATTATATAAGTTCAGAGATATTCATAAATTTGTAATAGGCTATTTTCAACTCTAACATTGCCTACCTTGGAATCTGTCATTAGTATAAAACAACTCTAACATTGCCTAACTTGGAATCTATTATTAGTATAAAACAACCCTAACATTGCCTAATCAGAAAACGTCTAAATTCATTAACTTGAAATCTGTTATTATATATATAACCTTTAGATGGATCAATTGGTCCAATTACCTTTCTCAACACATTCGTCCAGAGAAAAAAACAAAGCAAAAAGCAGGTGATACCAAAGATAATAGCATAGAAACAAAGGAATAACCAATATCCAAGTTTGATGTAACAAACACCAAGTAGGTAAAAATCTTCCACCAAATTGCTCACTTCTCTCTATTTTTTTTTACTGAAAACTGTAATTTTGACTGATTTTTTACAAGCTTTCAGACAAAATAAATATTTTTTTATTTTAATTTTTTATAGTAGGTAACTATTAGAATGTTTTTGCAAGCAAAGAGCATTCTTTATCATCCTGGCGGATTATGTTACAAAGCTCTATGTTCAAAGGGACGATAAACATATTACAATCAAAATCATTATTAGCTATATAATCAGCTACCGAATTTTCTTCTCTAAAGCAGTGTCGGAATTCAATCTTCGCAAACTCCCTCTTCATATTCCTGATCTTCTAAACTTCCCATTCAATGATGACGATATTCCATCCTCTTCCGCGTGCTAGCTCTATCCCATTGTAGAAAGGAAGGGATTGAGTTTGGAGGACCGATCCCTTTGGAACCTTTTCGTGGAAAATATTAATGACCTGGCTATCCCAATCTCTTACAATGCCCCCTATTTGACTTTCCCTAGAGAGTTTGACGGACCCATCTACATTGATTTTGTAAATGGCCATAGGTGGCTTTGTAAAGGCTCGTAATTTAAAATCCTAAATTTTTGGAAAAAAAGGAAATTAAAAATGAACATAAACTAATTTAGAACTCATTTAGCGGATTCTGGCCGAAATATAAAATTTAGCGAACGATTTCGTCATTTTACCTCGGAAATTCAAAATAATTATCGTGGTGTGATATCCTTTTCGATTTTATAAATCTAATTAATCGAGAAAACGAGATTCAAAGAAACTAACTGTCACGAACTAATTTCGGGGTTCGAAATTCGCGCATTCAGAATTTACGTACTTACGGGTATTGATTAGCCCATTCAACACTCAATCTTCACCAACTCCCTCACCTCACCATACCTCCTTCAAATCACCATACCCCGTCATTCGGGAACATTCATCACCATCACCCGCCATCACCATTCTTTCATCATCACCGTTGTCCCCTTCGATCACCATCGTCACTGATCATCACCACCGCCACAGCTCCAAGTTCCTCCTCCTCCTTCGAGTCACCTAGCACCACCACATCCTCTCCTTGCGAAGAACGACGTCCGGGGACAAACCCGAGCCAGCCAGGAGCCGCCCAGGAGCCACCAGCGCCAACGACAAGCCACCAAAGTCCATCGCCCCATTCGAGCGCGAACAATCTTCCGGTAAGCCGTTTTCACTCGTTTTCGATCGGAATCACCCTCGGACTTCACCATCACGCTCACCCATGCCCGACGCAGGTCCGACGAGCCATCGCAAGCCTCCGACAGCGCCCAAACTTCTGATCGTGAGCTCCGAAGTCGCGAACCACCTCGGTGAGCTCCCGATCTTTTCTTTCTTTCCTCGTTAGATTCCTGAATCCTTGTTGCTTAGGCTAGTCGGGGGGAGGTATTTGAGAGCTGAGTGCGGGTTAATCGGTTGGGCTCGAGAGCTCCGGCGAGCTCGATAGTGGCGAGTGAGCGAGGCGTGCGTGAGAACGAGGCAGCGAGGCTGGGACCAGCAAGTGTGAGTGATGGAGACGGGAGAGCCAAGGAGCTAGCCACGAGCGACGTCGAGCCTGGCGGGAGCAGTGGTCGCGAGCGAGGAAGCAGAAGCGCCGGCGGGATTGGGACCTCGAGCAGGCGGGAGCGACTTTCATTTCAATCTGAGGAAGAAGATGATATGTGGGCCCCTGCTATATATTATTAATTGTTTAGTATTAATCCGGTTTGAGATTTAATTAAACGGGTTCGGTTCGGGTTGGGCTAAAAGCGTTGGTTCGGTTTGGGTTATTTGTTATTTATTTATTTATTAGATTTATTAATTAATTGCTTAACCGAATTCCGATAATTGAATATTTAGAAATCGATTTGTGTGTCGATATTTAAAAAGAGTCGGTTTTAAAGTATATAAATTGAATTATTTTAGTAACGTTTGAAAGTTATTTAAATCCCTAGAATGGTGATTTTAATTAAAGTAAGTATGTCGGGATTATTTAATCGGGTTTTTGGGAGTAGTTTTAAAGATTTAATATTTTATGAATTAGAAATGGTTAAGTATAATTTTGAAGTAATAGTTTTGACTAACAACTGGACTAGCGAGTGAGATTTTATGGATTGAAGTATGATTTAGCCCGTTATGAAAATGAAAATGGAATAAGATGATATAAGATGTTGAGATAAGTTGAGATAAAGGATGCCGATGATGCTATGATTAATGGATTGATGAGCATGTTATGTAGTGGTAAATGGATCCCGTTGTGTGCAGTTTACTTATGCATATTTATTAATAATTGCTAGGTGATCTGTAACCTGCTTGCTTATATCTTGCTGCTTTTCATCTTGCTGATCTGCTACTCCAGGTAAGTTCTTTGAACTTACTCATGATGGGCGCTCTATGCACTGGGTGTTATATAGTAGGCTAGTGTCCATGCACCATACGACTTAGAATCATGCTTAAGAGCTAAAATGAAAATCATATGATTGCTATATGTCCTTGCAAGAGAACGGACGTTATCTGTGATAATCCTAGAGTCTTTGCTAGGGTCATAGGGTAGCCCAGCCTCATCGGGTACCCTGAGTCAATCGAGTCTATATGAGCATGATATGATAGCCCAGCACCATCGGGCAAGCGATGAGATGATATGATATGATGATGTCGTGGTTTGTGCACCACCACGAGGAAATTGATATGCTATAGCACCGAACTGGCCAGTCTCCGCCCTATTGAAAGGGGGTGGAGGTACGAGAGGGACATGCCATTTGGCATTCTGTGTGGATCCATTTATCGCTTTCTGCATTATATTAATCTGTCAGTATATATATATGTGATTTAATTTACGTATGGCATTACGCATTTCATCTTAAGAATAGGGTGCTTATTATATGCCTCTCAGCGTGTGTTTACATACGCGTATGAGTGACCTGATGATTGACCCAGATCCCCCTCATTTTTTTTAGATTCAGGTAACCGTTAGCCGCTATCGTTGCTTATGTGGATGCTTGGCGGGTTCAGACTTTTGGCGTTAGATCGAGAGGTTGAGAGACCACCACACTTCCTCTCTTTTATACTCCTTTTCGGATTGTATTCAAACTCAACTTTATTTTTTCTTTTGCTTGATTTCACGATTAGACTAAGACAGGTATTTGATCCCCAATGGATCGGCGATCTTTAAGGGTTCGAAATCCCTTCTTTTAGTACAAATATTTTGTTTTAAAACTCAACCCGTACCTGGATTGCAAGATCCGAACAAGGGGTTTTATCCCTTGAAACGTAACCCGGAAATCATAATTCCGGGCCGTTACAGGCTTAATACATTTATATGTCTACCCATCATTTTCTTTGTAATACAATTAACAATTTGTTGGATAATAGAGGACACGTTCTCCATCCTTTTATTTTGCAAAATGATTGAGTTTTTGATCTCCCATATAGTTATCCATATAATACAAAGATGTTCAAAATATGTATTATTTGTTCTAATTTGATTTATTTCTTCTATTGTGGTATGGGCATCCCTAATTCCAATAAAAGATTTCCCCGTAGTATACTCATATTTATCAATAATGGACCTGGAAACATGACATCGTAGTAGATTATGGTTGTCATCTTCATCCTCCATATTGCAAAGACAACATTGAGATGGAACTCTAATAATAAATCTATTTAACCGTACTTTTGTTGCAAAGACAACATTGAGATGGAACTCTAATATGTATTATTAATTTGTTCTAATTTGATTTAACCGTATTGAACATTTTTCACAAGTAAAATATAAGTTGATACATTCAAGGACTTTGTGTGTAGAAATTCAATCGCTATTGAGTACTGTATTTGGCTTATTGCTCACATAAAAACAACAGCTACAGTTTACCAGCATAGGAAACCAACAAGCAATCAAGCCAAAAAAATATGGAAATCATACAATGAAAGTTGGCAGCCTGAAACCTGCACCACCAGTCCCTCAGAGTAAATTCCGAGACTCCCCCGAAATTGAACATAAAAAACCAAAGAATGAATGAATAAAACTACAGTAAGTAAGATCCATCATCACGGCCACAACCCACATAGGTATATTAGCAACACTCAACAATGATTATTTGAAAGGAAAAGAATAAAAATAAAAATAAAAGTTGTCAGATACATAATTGTATCCGCAAAAATGGAGACAAACTCGTGATTTGTGTGAATTGAATAAGGGAGGGGGTGCATTATAAGTTGTTGAATCAGAAGCCAAGGATAATCAAGAGGGTGTTGTGGAATAAGAATCATCTTCCATATTCCAACTCTAATCAATAATCATACATGTTTCCTGATAATTTTTTTTCTCATTTAGTCAATGATCACATTATCAAACAAAAAATGATTTATTCTCTCTCAAAAAAAATTGAACAGATAAATAGGGAAAAGAAAAAGAAGAATAAGAAAATGAAACATGAAAAAACAAGACACAAGTAATGTAGATGATGACAGAGTTTCGGAGAGAGAGAGTTGTTGAAAGATATATCTTGAAAGATATATCTTGAATTTCTGATTCTTATCAGCTGCTAAGATTTGCTAGGAAAACCTGCATCTTATGTGTTGTATAGAAAGGAGCTACTCACATACAAAATCACAATACATAGTCACATCAAAAGGTAAGCAACAGCCTGAGATATTATTTGGAGTTAACTCCACAAAACTCATAGTGGATTCTTACTAGTTGAAAGATATATTTAACATTCATACCACACAAGATGAGTAAGACAATCCCTATTGGCTCCCACCCACTTGGATTTAAACCCATCAACCCTTGTCCTCAATATTTGATCAAATAAAATAATCATAAGTTCAAAATGAATACTATATAAGATCTAAAACTTCTCGTTTGGCACATGAGATTGTTCTTGCAATATTTACCAATAAAGTACTCTTATAAAATTGATTATTGCCCAAGCAGATATATGGCATTTTGGGATGAATTAATTGGTCCATTTGAAATGGGCAGTCCGTCATATTTTGCATCTCCCTCTCTCTCGACTGTCAGGGGCCTCTCGTTCAATTGCCCTTTGACACAAACTTATCTCTCTAATTTCTCACTTAGATTCAGAATCTGGGTGGTTGTGGTCTTGCGTTGGCCCTTATTTCTTGAGAAAAAGACACTAAACCTGACTTCACTATTCCCCCATTTCCCCTCTTCAGAGACACTAAGCCAGATATCAACAGCATTTTCTGCAACCAGATACCTCGAAGAGACAGAACATGCGGAATTCAACTAATGTAAACACAAGAGCACTTATGGAAGACAATTGCTATAGCCTCAATCCAATCGCATACAAACACAACAAAAGGAGAGGAACTGTACCTGAATGTGGTTGAATCTGACCACTAGACGACTCTGAAGTGCAAAACTTTTCGAAAATCACTGGCTTTGGCGTTGGATGAGAGGCATCTTCAATGGGTTCTCGATTGCCACCGGTACACTGTCACAATTGAAATCTGGGAATGGGGTTTGTGAGAGAGGGCATATATTAGAGGCGTATTTAGGCGGACAAAACTACACCTACACTCGGTGTAGAATTTGTAACATACACTACCAATAAGTTGCTGCCACATGTCACTTAATTTTAATTAACCACTCTCTCTTTTTGCTTTTTTTTTAATAAAAAAAAACCTCTCTTCCTCTTTACTAATATTTAAGGGTGACGATTAATTTTTCTTAATCTAACTGTTATTATTCCTATTACAATACAGTACTTCACTATATTTTTTATTTCATTTTTTTTTCTTAAGAAACATAGCATAGTATACTAATTCTTAATTTAACTAATTATATTTCTATGAAAAAAAATATTTATATCTTTTACCTTAATTGTGCTTTTAGCAAACCTTTTAACGAAATAAGACATATATTTTAACAATTAATCCATCCGTTAATTAAAACTTGAGGTTTTACTACCCATGCACGCTTTTTAGGTGTTAGAAACTATATAAATTATTAACGTTTTAATAATTGTTTTAAAATAATTTCATACTTATTACTAATTTTGTGAGATATTTACGTGCAAGTCATATAATTTTTTCAATCAGACAGATTTTTATAAAATGAAGGAAAACAAAGCTCAAGCTTTACGTATCTTAATTTGTTCGGTTTTTCAAAGATTCCCGTTTTAGAAAAAAAATATCATTAATTAAAATGCATTAGCCAAATTTTAAATTAAATTTCTAGAGTCGCTTATTTTTGGTAGGGTATTTTTCTTAATTAAGATCTTATCCTATGCCCTAAGGGCATAGGATAGAAATACCGTTATTCGTTTCCGTCACTTTAATTTTACAATTGGCACAAAATATAGGGTTTTTTTTGCTAAGTGGCCATTTTAGGTCCAATTTTTAAGTCATAGGCCACAAGGGTGGCAATATTAGGTAATAGGCCATTTTTTCCAATTTTACCCCTACTCTTATTTCTATCTTTTTTTCACCCTTTCGTGTCTACCCCCATCTGTTTGTTTCTCTCTCTCGTCTGACCTCCCGCCTCCGATCTGGTGGTGCGAAGAAGCCCGGCGACGAATCTCGCGCCTCCGATCTCGCTCCTCCTCCTCCTCCTTCCTCCGTCCCGTTGCTGCCGCTCCCATCTCCGTCGTCCAATCTACTCTCCGCGCCATCAACTCCTCCGTCCTGGCGCGCCGATGTCCGTCCTCCGTCCCGGCCTGCAGATGCCTTTATCTCCTCCAGATCGGCGACGTGGGAGAGGAGTCCGAGAGCTCGAGAGAGAGAGAGCACGGAGATATCACCTCTCAGATCTAGAGGCGGAGGGAGCACGGAGATCTCGTTCTCCATTAACGTGGTCGGAGAAAACGTCTTCCTCTCCGGCAATGGAACCACCGCAACAGAACTTGCAAGACGTTGAGGAAGATCGAGGCGCCATTGATGCAGATGGCGGCATTAGTGCCCAGCCAAGGAAAAAGTGTAGACTGTAGGCCATTCTGGAAAAGAAAATTGAAAAGCAAATTGATGCAGATGATGAGTTGCCGCCATTGATGCAGATGCAGATCGAGGTGCCATTGATGCAGATGGCGTATTCCGGAAAAGCAAATTGAAATCAATTAATGTAGGCAAAGAAATTCGAAGCAATATATTAATGTAGGCGAAGGAATTCAAAGCAGGTGATGAGTTGGTGATAGTGATACATACATGTAAACATTGTTTCCTTGCCATTTAAGAATTGTGTTTGTTCTATAAAATAATTGAAGGCATGTTAATTTGTATGGATGCAAATTAAAGTGGAAAACAGTGACATCCCATTATGCAAATTCCATAGGCAAATTTACATATAAAATTTGATTTTTTACATAGACACTATAAAAACGGGGTAAGAGCCTAAGAGGGTCATAGACGATGTAACCAAAATAAAATCAAGGTCATAGATACTGTCACCACTATGAAAAAATGGTCATAGACACTGTAATCAAAGGAAAACCCTATGAAATGGGAAGCACAAACCCTATAGGGGCTAATGAGAAGTCAAAATACATGTGATTACAGTTCTTCTCTGTTGTGAGCGGAATCTGCCATGTTTTACAATAACTTTTATATCGATTTTTGTATACATTGCATTCATTTGGGTTTAGATAGTACAGAATCAGTGTAATTAATGTTTATTTGCCAAAATTATGGAATCTACACCAGTTTCTGTTTAAATAGCAGAAATGGAGGCGTTTACAGCAGTTCTACAGAAGGTCGGAAAAGCTCGGAAAACCACTACAGAAGTCCAAGGTCAAAGCCGCGGAACAAGTCTGAGAGTCAAGTCTACTCGATCTCGAGTAGGCTTACTCGACATAGACCAGCAGGCCAGGTCGACAGACCTTGGTCGAGAAAGCCAGCAACCCGGACTCCGGACCCTACTCGACCTCGACAAGCCCTGGTCGAGGTCGACGAAGCTCAGACGCCCACACCCGGAGTCGACAAGGAGAAGCCGAGGACGAAGCCGAGGACGACCAGGGGCACTCGCTGCCAGCGACTCGACTCGCTGCCGCGGAAAGGACCACTCGCTACCGCGGACCAAGCCACTCGCTGCCAGCGGACAGAGCAACTCGAGAAGACCTAGTCGGCCAACCTTACTCGAGGTCGACTAGGGCTTGTCGAGATCGACAAGACCCTGAGTCCTTGTCCGAGCCAGTCGAGCACACTAACCCGAGGAGGCCTTGTCGATGACCAACTCTACTCGACATCGACGAGGGCTTGTCGAGATAGACGAGCGCCAGCGAGCATGTCCGAGCCCATCGAGGAGAGCCACTCGAGAAACCCTAGTCGGCGAGCCAGTCTACTCGAGGTCGACTAGGTCTACTCGACATCGACGAGCGCCAGGAGCCATGTCCGAGTCCGTCGAGCACCAGCTAGCCGAGACGATGAACCAAAGCCAAGTCGACAAGACCTCTACTCGAGATCGACGAGCGTCTTGTCGAGGTCGACTAGGACTCCAGAGGCTGTGCGACGCGGATTGATCAAGTCTACTCGGATTTGGATTGCTTGGGCGCGAAGTTGCTGAAATCTATCCGAAACTATCAAGATCTACCATGAAGAGAAAGATTCTATCCATTGAAGACAATTAGATATAATTCCTATTTTAGATTTAATTTCCATTATGTCTTTTATTTATCTTTTAAGCATTTTAGATATAGATAGATATCTTCTTTCCTAGATTAGCTAGGGAATGAAGGCTATAAATAAAGCCCATGGGGCTCAGTTTTAATCATTCAATTTCAGTCAGAGACAAGTAGTTCCGCAGAGACGGTTTAGGGAGTTCGAAGGTTTTAGGGTTTTGGCAGTTTGCGAGAGTTGATTGCCGGGATTGTAAAATCGTTGAATATAGTTTTATGCAAGTTGTTTATTTTCAATCAATGATGTTTGAGTTTGCGATGAAGAGCGAGTAGTCAACCCACTTCTAGGGTTGGGGTGAGCCCGACGATAGCCATGCATAATTGAGGTAAAGATCGAACCTTTGTCATGTTCTGAGCATTTTCCTACTTGTTGATGTGTTTATTGCCCATCTAATGGAGATCCATGCTAACAACTTGGATTATAAACATAAAATCGGTAGAGACAATTAGGGTTTCTTGAGAGAGTTGTCTAGTTGTTGGAAAAGGCGAGAGCTTAGTCCTTTAATGCGAATTACATGATAATCTGTTTGGTTCTACCTTATGCATGCTTGGTTATTGTTGTTGCGAACCCCAATCTTGGAAGTCCTTTTACATTCAGTTTAAGTCGAAATTCCCGAAAAGCATTTGTTCTTTATTTTCTTTATTTTCATTCGTTTTTGTCCCTGCCTTACTCGATCTCGACTTACCTTAGTCGACCTCGAGTACACTGATTCTCGACCTAGAGTTGCCGTAGCTTACTGTGTGCAGATTCTCGACCAGACCAACTCGACCTCGACGAGCCAACTCGACCTCGAGTAGCCTCTTGTCGAGATCGACCACCTTTGCCGAGGAGTGCTGCTGTGTTCGACTGTCCGAGCTTCTGTCGACAAACCCTTTGTCGAGCTCGAGGACCCCTGTAGTCGACTTCTGTTCGTGAGATTTGTCCGCTGCCTAGGATCCGCTGACCAGCTTCCTCGTGGATTCGATCCTGACTTCCGCTGCTACATCAGGAGGAGGTCTTGTATTTATTTTACGTAGGCATAGTCTGGTTTGAATTATATTTTATATTTTGAACTCGATTTCCTCCTACAACAAAATTGGCGCCGTTGCCGGGGAAGCTATCATTCGCGCCTTAGGTAGTTGAATCTCACGTCTACTTTGAGTTACTTTACAGGTGCATGCGTCGTGCTGGTATCCCACCTGAGTATTACGGTTTAGACGACCCAGAGCGCCTTCTACACGTCAGGACTAGACTTCAAAGAGCCATGACGGACGCTGAAACACAGGAACAACTGATTGCCAGGCTTACCAGGGATCTAGCCGCCAGAGATGCTGCTCTCGCCACTGAGAAAGCAGCCAGGAAACAAGCACAGGCTGAGCTTGCCCAATATCCAACTACTGCAGAGGATTATATGCACCCAACGCTCGTCGTGCCTGAATCGGCGATTCTAATCCCTAATAACTCTTTCGAAATTCGCACTCAATTTCTTATAGAGCTTAAAAATAATGCCTTTTATGGTAAATTTAATGAGTGCCCTCTTGAACATATTACTAACTTTCATGATATGTGTCGTACTCTTGCTGAAGGTACCACTCTGGAATATGTCAAGATGAAAGCTTTCCGCTGGTCGCTTGCTGGACCTGCACTGAAGTGGCTGGAAGGGCTGAAACCAAGATCGCTAACCACATGGGCCCAAGTAGAGCAAGAGTTTCTCAACAAATTCTTCCCACCTTCCAAGACAGCACTTCTCCGCCAGAAAATCACCGCCTTCAAACAGCAGAAAGGGGAACCGCTGGCAAAGGCATGGGAACACTACAAGGATCTTCTGCGATCTTGCCCTACTCATGGACAGCCACCCTACGTCATTCAAGAGATCTTCTTCAATTCTCTTGATCAAGTGACTAAGGACAGGATCAACCAGTATACTCGCTACGAGTATCTGACAATGCCACCAATTGACACCTGGGGTGTGCTAGACAAGCTCACCAACTACGACAACAAATATGGGTCTACTTCAAATTATGAGGAGAACTCCTACGCCAGGCCAGCACCATCTATGCCACTTTATGAGCCAGCAAGGGAGATCGACCCAGATGTCAGGGAGCAGTTCTACAGAGACCAGAATTGCAAGCTCCTCAAGCAAGTCAAATATCTGTCTGTCAATCAGCCTTGCATCGAATGCGGATCACAGAGGCACACCACTACTGAGTGCCCACACACAGAGCAAGTCAGAATGACAGAAACACATGAGGAGGCAGCATATGCTGGGGGTCCTAATCGCTATATGGGGGATCAAAGGCCTTATCAACAGCAATGGAACCAAGGTCCCCCTAGGAATCCCCCACCATACCGAGCTCTAGGACATCCAGAAAGGGATCAAAGGAAGGACGATCTGCAGTTGATCCTTGATGAGATGCGCCGAAATCATGCCCAGAACCTGCAGGCTACCAACACCATCAACAGTCAGCTCCAGCATGTCAACACAAAGTTCGTAGAGCTTGATATCTGGAAAAAGGGCATTGAAGCTCAGATGGGACAAATCGCATCACAGATCCCACGACCACCCGGCAAGCTCCCCGAGCAAACAGAACCAAATCCTAAGGGGCAAACTGGACATGTCGCAGCTATCAAACTAAGGAGTGGGCATCAACTACACGAGCCAGAGGTCGGAAAACAGCAAAACGACGCAGAGCAGCAACTCGAGACAGAGCAGAGCCAACTCGATCTCGAGGAGCCCAACTCGACCTCGACAAGGACCGTACTCGACCAAGACCAGAATCGGAGCTCGGACTCCGCTGCGCAGACCAGCAACCCGAGGTCGACGAGCCAACTCGAGGTCGACAAGTGACAAGCCTAAAGTCGTTATGCCAAATCAAAGTAAATTCCTAAGATGCAAACTATAACAAGTATAGTAGGTAAGTTAGGGTCGAACCCACAGGGAAACAGAATCAATTGTAAAAGCAAGTATTATTACCCAAAAGTAACTGATTAAAGGGGGAGTTTTGTGTGTGAGTAATAGTGACAGAACAAGTTGCAAGTAAAGGTTGTGGATATATGATGGAAGGGTATCACACCAGGTAATTATCCACACAACAATTGAGATGGTTCATCATCGCATTCTATGGATCTCAAGTTCTAATGTCCAGTAATTGTTCTCAATTCAGATCGTGTAATAGCTTTTAGTCCTACCAGTCCTAAAAGCACTTATCACTAAATTACAAGGGAAAACCTTCACCAAATAATAAAGCAATAGCATTCAAACATGAATTATAATGAGATACAAACGATTCTAACAACCCGTTAAAATAGCCTGTAATCGAATCTCCCTCACAATCTACCACAAGCAACCCGCGTATGGAGATTGTGTTTGCTACAATGAATCTACAACCCCAAACCTGGAATTGGAAACCCTAGCAATATGACTAGTATCGATAAACCTAGGTGATCAATCCAGATAAATCAATAATAAGCAATCAAGCAATAAGCTCAGGAGATCGAAACAATTAACAAAGGACGAACAAGAGTAGAATACTCACAACCAAATCAATTGAAGGCTTCAAACAACCAAGTGCAACAAAGGAGAGTTAGTTCTCCATAGGGTTTGTGAGATGAACAAAAGGGAAAATACGTCTCTCGAAAACAACCTAATAATTTCTCTACTGCCTTTTCGGCCTATTTAACCTAATAAAGTCGGGTTTAACATCCCGTGCAAATATAATAATAAAATATTTAAAACTAATAAGATAAACAGAATCGGATAAGAATCCGACTCCAGGACCGACGCGGGCGCGCCAAGTGCAGCGCGGGCGCGCCAGCTTCAACTTTGCTTCTTCTGTCTTGTCAGCAGCGCGGCCACTTCCTCCTAGCAGAGTGGTCGCGTCGGGTAGCAGCGCGGGCGCGCCAGGTGCAGCGCGGCCGCGCCAAGGTCTTCAGTCCTCCAGCTGCTTCCGATCTTCTTCACTTCTGTAACTTGCATGATTTCTTCAACTTCTTCAATATGCTCCGAATCACCAAGTTCACAGAAATATCTCTCATAATGATATGTAAATGATGACAAAAACTACTAAATGCGCTATGGAATATATCGCATATCCAATTCCCCATACTTAAACCTTTACTCGTCCCGAGTAAGCATAGAAGCTAAGCCTACTCTCACCATAAATCTCAAAGGTTCACAGACAGTACAAGGAAAATGAACACTAAGTACTAGTAGTTTTCACCATCTCAACAATTCGCACAAAAGACAATCAAAATAGGGAATGAGAATTACAATTGTATCTCAACCATCTACACCTTATAGCTCCCAGTGGCCTACCCGAAAACCTCCTTATAACTCCACTTCTTATGTCGCCTTCGCCAAGAGATCAATCCTAATCACTCAAAGTAAACGCTCATCTTGCCAAGGCGCCCTTTCGGGTTTTCACCACGCCACTCATTTTTTTTTTCAAAGATGGTGCTCACATAAACAATCTCACTTCCCTCAAGTCTCATATTGCCAAGCCTAAGGCTCGCCAGACTACCTGCTTTTTGCCTGAGTCGCCCTTTCGGGTTTTCAACTCATCCCAGGATTTTGATTGCTTTCTTTTTTTTCATTTTTTTTTTTTAAATAACAAGTGCAGAATCTGTACACAAATAATGCTGAAATAAAATATGTACATGATGTGTGAATCCTTTCCCTCCCCCATACTTGAATGAAGCATTGTCCTCAATGTGAAAGAAGACAGAAATAAGTAGGGAGAGAGAAACAGAAAGACTCACTAAGGGGGTGGATAGTGGCGAGAGTAGTCCTCTCGCATGCGGCGCAGCTCTTCCCTTATCTCTCTGAACTCGCCGAAGCCCTCTAAGATGTCGGTCTGCTGGTGGAGAATCTGGTTCGTCACTGTCGTCAGACTCCCCACGTCTTGGCGCAGAAGGCCAATCTGATCAACCAGGTATCCCCACTGGTGGGGCTGCTGATGGGCATCCTGAGAAGCTTGTTGGGGCCAAGGGGCCCACTGATGTGCGTCCTGCTGGCTCTGAAATGGCGGTTGAGAATCCCAACCGTGCTGATAAGCAGGCATCTCATGATGTGGGTTCTGTGTGAAACCATGTGTATCCGTCTGAACAAAGGCCTGCTGAGCCACAAGCGCAACCTCCATCGTGGCAGCGCCAGCTGCGCCACTACTGCTACCCACCTCCATGCGACGCCTTCTACCCAGAACTGACGTCGGAAAGTAATCGGCCTCAATGTACCAATCAGACCAAGATTCCGACCAAGGCAGGGGCTTAGGGAGCCTGAACTGATGCTCCTTCTTCTTGCCCGTGCACCAAATGCCTCCCCCATCCGGTGTAGTATCAAGCATCAAACATCTCCTCAGATATTCCTCTGTATAGGTCCTGGCCATGACTTGTGGCTCCTCCAGCTCCTCCAAACCATTGGGCTTACAGAGTGAAGTCCCAGAAAGGACTGAGATGGGCTGAGAAACAATGACGTGGGCGCGGCAGAGGTTGACGCGGGCGCGTCGGTAGTCAGCGCGGGCGCGCCATTAAACAGCGCGGGCGCGTCGAAGGTCGGCGCGGGCGCGTCAGGTGTTGGCGTGGGCGCGTCGGATTCCGGTGTGCTTTTGTGCTCGAGTCTGCATAATGTGTCATCCGAAAACGTGCCTAAGATGGGTTTCTGTGACTCCGGCTTGTCCTCCTCATTCACCAGTCTGCTTAAGTGGTCAGCCACCAGATTCTCCGCTCCTTTCTTGTCCTTAATCTCCACATCAAGAGTGCAAAGATGACTAGGGCGTTGTTTGAGTTCAATTTCAGGTGCCTGCACAACAGATGGAATAAGCACTTCGCTTGGAGTCAGTAGATTGGGGCCAATGCCCAAAAAAGTAGGGGACTTACCTTCTACATCCATCTGGGCTACTAATTCCTGCATGTTAGATGTAATTGAGAAATCTGTATAGGACTCGTCAATAGCATTCCCAATAATTGACTGCAACTCATCTTCCCTAGACATATCACATATATCTTGAGCTAATGGTTCAATCACATCAATAGAGCACATAGAATGGTGATCAACAGGATGTTTCATAGCCTTGTATAAATCGAACTCAACCTTTTTTCCATCAAATTCCATTGTTAGTGTCTCAGAGACACAATCAATTTTTGTCCTAGCTGTTTTAATAAAAGGTCTACCTAACAGAATAGGCGCATCATGCTTATCATGTTCCATATCCAGGACAAAGAAATCTGCAGGAAAAATCAGTTTATCGACCATAACCAAAACGTCTTCTACTACTCCTTTAGGGTATTTATGAGACCTGTCAGCTAGTTGCACAATTAATCCAGTTTCATGCAAAGGTCCTAAATCTAGCGATTTGTACAGTGAGTAGGGAAGCACATTTGTGGAAGCACCCAAATCAAGCATAGCTCTATCAAATTTTACATCTCCAATGACACAAGGGATAGTAACCATACCTGGATCAGCGCACTTTTTCGGCATTCTTCTCTGAAACACAGCGGAGACTTGCTCACTTACTTTCACTTTCTTTTTCCCTTTCAGCTTCTGATTCCTCTTCACTGTGCACATCTCCTTCAAGAACTTGGCGTACTTGGGCACAGTTTTTATCATTCTCAGCAGAGGAATGTTCACCTGACACTTGCTAAATGTCTCAAACAACTCTGAATCATCGATTATCCTCCTCTCCTTGAGTGCCTCAGGGAACGGAGGTTTTGGTTTCTCCGACCCGAGAGGGGGAAAATTCGGTCGTACATATGTATCGACATAGGGTTCAAATTCTGGCGGGATCGGACTCGACGTGGGGGCGTCAGACTCCAGCGCGGGCGCGCCAGAAGGAGGCGCGGGCGCGTCAGCAGGAGGCGCGGGCGCGTCAGCAGGAGGCGCGGGCGCGTCAGACTGTGGCGCGGGCGCGCCAGTTGGCGACTTGGGCGCGTCAGTGACCTGCGTGCTTTCCTCCTCTTCTTCCTTACTTTTCAGCTCTTTTCCATTCCGAAGAGTTATAGCACTGACGTTTTCCCTTGGATTGACCACCGTTTGAGATGGTAGACCCCCTGACGTCTTTGCCTCTATTCTCGTGATTGCTTCAGCCATTTGCCCCATTTGTTTCTGTATATCTTTTATGCTCGATTCAGTTGTTTGAACATGCGCAGTGAAGTGCTGTGTCAGGGTATTGAGCATGGACTCAGTAGATGGAGCGTTACCCTGCTGCCTCTGATTGTAGGGAGGTGGCTGCTGCTGATGTGGTTGGTTTGGTGGATCCCTCCATCTGAAATTTGGGTGATCCCGCCAACCTGGGTTGTAGGAGTTTGAGTAGGGGTCATGTCTGGGTCTCTGAGGTCCATTTCCACCTATAGCACTTACTTCAGCGGTGTCTCCCTGGAGTGTAGGACACGCATCAGTTGGGTGGAAGTCATCACCGCAAAATTCACAAGCCTTGAGTTGTTGAGGAGTCCCTTTCAGAGTGAGCCTCCTAACCATATCCTTCAGTTCAGCAATGTCCTGGGCTTGGTTAGAGTCTACCGAGTTGACTCCTTTCCTTCTGGTGGACTTCCCAAAATTTCTAGTCCCCTCAGCCATTTCCTGAATCTTCTCCATAGCCCCCTCTGGCGTGGCATTCAGAATATTTCCTCCGCAGGCGGCATCAATCATCCTTCTATCAGATTCCAGCAATCCCCCATAGATGTATAAGACTAGGTCCTTCGTGCTGTAGCCATGGAAAGGGCAATTAGCGCAAAGCTTCTTGAACCTTTCATTGTAATCATAGAGGGTTTCATCATCTTCCTGCTCTATATTGCTGATTGCCTTCTTCAATGTGTTCTCCTTCTTAGCAGGGAAGAATTTCTCCAGGAAGGCCTTGTGGAGCTTAGGCCAAGTATCGATGCTCCCTGTAGGAAGACTGTAGTACCAGTCATCCGCAGCATCGAGCAGCGTGAACCCAAAAGCTCTCATCTTTATCTGTGCTTCGGATATATTGGCTGGTTTCATGCTCATGCACACATTATGAAACTTCCCCATGTGCTTGATGGGGTCTTCTCCAGCCAATCCATGGAATTTGGGCAGTTGATGAATCAGCCCAGACTTTAGCTCAAAATGGTTGTCATCCCCTATAGCAGGGATTGTCACAGCAGGTGCCTGCTGTGTGATGTTTGATGCTGTCAGCTGTCGCAGCGTCTGATTTGCATTATCAGCCATTGTATAATGTTCTCTATGGCGGCGGTGGTATGTCCTGTCTATTTCCCAATCAAAATCAAAAAGATGGGGATCAGTAGCACGAGTGCGAACCATGCAAGAGGTTCGCACCCAAACAGGTAATAAGACAAACAAGAACAAAGATTAACCGTTTCCCCGGCAACGGCGCCAAATTTGACAGGCCTAAAGTCGTTATGCCAAATCAAAGTAAATTCCTAAGATGCAAACTATAACAAGTATAGTAGGTAAGTTAGGGTCGAACCCACAGGGAAACAGAATCAATTGTAAAAGCAAGTATTATTACCCAAAAGTAACTGATTAAAGGGGGAGTTTTGTGTGTGAGTAATAGTGACAGAACAAGTTGCAAGTAAAGGTTGTGGATATATGATGGAAGGGTATCACACCAGGTAATTATCCACACAACAATTGAGATGGTTCATCATCGCATTCTATGGATCTCAAGTTCTAATGTCCAGTAATTGTTCCCAATTCAGATCGTGTAATAGCTTTTAGTCCTACCAGTCCTAAAAGCACTTATCACTAAATTACAAGGGAAAACCTTCACCAAATAATAAAGCAATAGCATTCAAACATGAATTATAATGAGATACAAACGATTCTAACAACCCGTTAAAATAGCCTGTAATCGAATCTCCCTCACAATCTACCACAAGCAACCCGCGTATGGAGATTGTGTTTGCTACAATGAATCTACAACCCCAAACCTGGAATTGGAAACCCTAGCAATATGACTAGTATCGATAAACCTAGGTGATTAATCCAGATAAATCAATAATAAGCAATCAAGCAATAAGCTCAGGAGATCGAAACAATTAACAAAGGACGAACAAGAGTAGAATACTCACAACCAAATCAATTGAAGGCTTCAAAGAACCAAGTGCAACAAAGGAGAGTTAGTTCTCCATAGGGTTTGTGAGATGAACAAAAGGGAAAATACGTCTCTCGAAAATAACCTAATAATTTCTCTACTGCCTTTTCGGCCTATTTAACCTAATAAAGTCGGGTTTAACATCCCGTGCAAATATAATAATAAAATATTTAAAACTAATAAGATAAACAGAATCGGATAAGAATCCGACTCCAGGACCGACGCGGGCGCGCCAAGTGCAGCGCGGGCGCGCCAGCTTCAACTTTGCTTCTTCTGTCTTGTCAGCAGCGCGGCCACTTCCTCCTAGCAGAGTGGTCGCGTCGGGTAGCAGCGCGGGCGCGCCAGGTGCAGCGCGGCCGCGCCAAGGTCTTCAGTCCTCCAGCTGCTTCCGATCTTCTTCACTTCTGTAACTTGCATGATTTCTTCAACTTCTTCAATATGCTCCGAATCACCAAGTTCACACAAATATCTCTCATAATGATATGTAAATGATGACAAAAACTACTAAATGCGCTATGGAATATATCGCATATCAACAAGCCTCTGGTCGATCTCGACAAGCCCCTGGTCGATGTCGAGGAGCCTCTGGCCGACGTCGACGACTCTGCAGCACCTCCGACAGCTAACCAGGCTTCGAAAAAGCCACTTCCTTTCCCTTCTAAATCTCTTAAAGACCCCACTGCGGGCAGATTTAATAGATTTGTTAATATGTTGCAAGAGCTAAACTTTTCTATTCCTTTTACAGAAGCCTTGCAAGAGATGCCTGGATATGTCAAGTTTTTGAAGGAAATCCTAAGCAAGAAGCGGTCCATCTCAGAGATCGCAGGCGAATGCAAAGTACTCCACTTTCCTGAAAAGAGGCCTGACCCAGGTAAGTTTTCTGTTACTGTGGGTTTTGGTCAATACAAATATGATTCTCTATGCGATTTAGGAGCAAGTGTGAGCATTATGCCTTTATCAGTCTGGCGGAAAGTTAAAATAGGATGTATAGAACCTGTGGATGCTAAATTATACATGGCAAATAATACAGTAGTCATCCCTACAGGAATAGTTGAAAATGTTCCAGTCCAGGTTGGAAAATTCTTTGTGCCAGCTGATTTCCTTATTATTGATTGTGCTGAAGATCCTACTAGCCCTATTATCCTTGGTAGACCATTTTTAGCTACTGCAGATGCCAGGATTAGTGTTAAGAATCGATCGCTCACCTTCACCATAGGCGATGAGGTTTTGGATTTCTCTTTTGGCCCTGCAAAAGAGGAGATTTCTTGGCTGGAGGTGAAAAGCATCAGCATCGAAGGGACTAAGCAAACAGCGGAGGAGGGAGCGAAAACCCAACTCGAGATCGACAAGCCCTCGTCGATCTCGACAAGCGCCCTACTGGACCTCGACGAGTCTTCGTCGATCTCGACCACCACTGCTGAGCCTGAGACTTGCTAGGAGCCTAAGTATGGGGTCCCTGTACTCGACCTCGACCACCAGTACTCGACATCGAGTAGCCCCAAGCCCAAAAATTTCTGTTTTGGGTCCGAACAGGTAAGTGCAGGTATGAATTCTACTCCCCCTCAGTCCATAAATAAAAATTTTAATGATTTGAAGGGAGCTAAAACACCGTGGCGAGAAAATTTGCAAAAACTGAAGGCTACAAGGAAGAAAAAGAAGGAGAAAGGAGATGATGCAAGCAACCACTTATCAGCTGAGCTTGCATACTACCATCAGGACCTCGATGATCCAGGAGAAGGGCCAAGCATGAGCGGGCCCCACAATAATGGTCCTTGAGCGCAAACGGAGAAGTCGGCCTAGCGACTCTAAAATCTAGAGCTTGTATATAAG
The DNA here is from genome assembly GCA_037127255.1 of Persicaria tinctoria. NCBI lineage: Eukaryota > Viridiplantae > Streptophyta > Magnoliopsida > Caryophyllales > Polygonaceae > Persicaria > Persicaria tinctoria. The sequence goes on from JBANSL010000001.1 coordinate 83,543,925, forward strand.
ACTTTATGAACTTTTGGACACTTTACTTTGTTTGGTTTTGGTTTTTGGTTTTTGTTTTTGGGTTTCTTCATATGGATAGTCTTGTTTTTGGTATAGAATCTAACACTTGTAGGTCGGCAAGCATATAAAGGATCGCGAAAAGTGGAGAAAGAAGTCCCTGAAAATCAGTCGGAATCGACGAAGGCCAAGTCGACGACGACGATGAGGAGAAGCCCAGACGCTACTCGACATCGAGTAGGCCAACTCGAGGTCGACAAACCCAGATTACTCCTCGACTTCTGAAACCACTAGACGCAGAGCAAAGCCAACTCGAGATCGAGTAGACCGTACTCGATGTCGACCAGCACCTACTCGACCTAGACCAGTCTTGACCTCCTCGACATGATTCTGTGAGTTCCTTCCTTTACCCTTGTTTTTATTTGTTTTTATACAGTGGGGACACTGTAATGTTTAAGTATGGGGTGGGGGAAGGGCTTACTTTGTGCATATTTGATTTATTTGATCATATTTTACATATATGCATTATTTCTTGGAATTGCTACATGGCTATTTTTGGAAGGCATTATTTGAATTATGTGCTTATATGCATGATTTCCAAAAATTTGAGAAAAATGACCCCCGTTGAAATTTTTGAATAATGTCATGGAAGCTTATATTGAACTCGACGGTGCAAAATTGGATTCATTAGAGATATAGCATGAAATTGCCTAGTAAAGGGAAGTCACAATGAAGTGCATTATTTCTTGAAAACCATGAAAGGAGGTAAAATTTGAAGTTGCTTTTGACATGTTGCATGATAAGAGGATGGAGGACTTTATATTTCCATATAATGCTCATATGTTTATATTCCTAGCCATACCCATGCTTATGCATCACAAAAGCCATAATAAGCCTTATTTCATATATTGCTCCACATGATCTAAATATTTCCATTCTTTACCTTATCCGGGGATTATGTTGAGAATGATGTTGCATTATGGAGATGCTATATGGTTGTTGTGATTATTATCATATTTGGAGTTTGGAAGAAAATTATTTGAAATATATGGAAAATTTAATGAGTGAGAAAAAATCCAATCACCTCAGGAGATAAAGGTAGATTGACCCTGCTCTCTGAGATAATAGTTTGGAGAGATGGGACACATTGTGAGGAGTCCAAAGCACTAAGTATCCGGGGCCATTCATGACACCCATGTTTGCGACTCGCGAGAAGGCAGTGCTGAGGTTAGAGAGGTAAAAGCATTATGATTGAAAAAAGCAATATTATGAATAAAAGCATTATGAAAGGTGATGAATCAAGTGGAAAAGGAATGTGGAATGAAACTCAAAGTTTGGAAAATACTCCATTTCCCCGGATCATAAAAGCACCACATTGCCAGAAATTGCCCATCTTTTAGCCTTTTACCAATCTACTCCTTCATGAGCTTAAATTAAAGTCTTCTTGATTATCAATGCTTTGTCACGTATGAATTGTTTGTGCATAACCCTCTTTTTGTGAGTAGATGTTGCTTTGATATATTTGCACATGCATGAATCTGTGACACTAGTACCTTTTCGAGGATGGTAATTGATTGCAGGGACATATAAGAATGAATCTAAGATGTTGAGAGTTTTGATTTCTTCCCCTGAATGACAAATAAAAGTATTGCTTGAGGACAAGCAAGCTTAAGTATGGGGTGTTTGTTGTGAGCGGAATCTGCCATGTTTTACAGTAACTTTTATATCGATTTCTGTATACATTGCATTCATTTGGGTTTAGATAGTACAGAATCTGTGTAATTAATGTTTATTTGCCAAAATTATGGAATCTACACCAGTTTCTGTTTAAATCGCAGAAATCGAGGCGTTTACAGCAGTTCTACAGAAGGTCGGAAAAGCTCGGAAAACCACTACAGAAGTCCAAGGTCAAAGCAGCGGAACAAGTTTGAGAGTCAAGTCTACTCGATCTCGAGTAGGCTTACTCGACATAGACCAGCAGGCCAGGTCGACAGACCTTGGTCGAGAAAGCCAGCAACCCGGACTCCGGACCCTACTCGACCTCGACAAGCCCTGGTCGAGGTCGACGAAGCTCAGACGCCCACACCCGGAGTCGACAAGGAGAAGCCGAGGATGAAGCCGAGGACGACCAGGGGCACTCGCTGCCAGCGACTCGACTCGCTGCCGCGGAAAGGACCACTCGCTACCGTGGACCAAGCCACTCGCTGCCAGCGGACAGAGCAACTCGAGAAGACCTAGTCGGCCAACCTTACTCGAGGTCGACTAGGGCTTGTCGAGATCGACAAGACCCTGAGTCCTTGTCCGAGCCAGTCGAGCACACAGACCCGAGGAGGCCTTGTCGATGACCAACTCTACTCGACATCGATGAGGGCTTGTCGAGATCGACGAGCGCCAGCGAGCATGTCCGAGCCCATCGAGGAGAGCACAGGCTGAGCTTGCCCAATATCCAACTACTGCAGAGGATTATATGCACCCAACGCTCGTCGTGCGTGAATCGGCGATTCTAATCCCTAATAACTCTTTCGAAATTCGCACTCAATTTCTTATAGAGCTTAAAAATAATGCCTTTTATGGTAAATTCGCACTCAAGTTCTCCTCTAATACATGAATGGTTAAGAGGGTCATAGACACTGTAATCAAAATAAAAACAGTGTCATAGCCACTGTCACCACTATAAAAATAAAGTCATAGACACTGTAATCAAAAGGAAAATCCTATAGACGTTGACCAAAATAAAAATAGCTTTATAGACACTGTCACCACTATGAAAAAAAGGTTTATATACACTGTAATCAAAGGAAAATCCTAGGAAAAGGGAAGCACAAACCCTATAGGGGCTAATGAGAAGCCAAATACATGTGATGACAGTTCTTATCTAATTTCTAGTTTTTTAGATTTTTTTAAAGTAGTGTCACCACAATAAAAAAATTTAAAAATGTAACTATTGTTGTCATCATAATAAATATAAAGTCATAGATACTGTCACCACTATAAAAAGATGGTCATAGATACTGTAATCAAAATAAAAACAGTGTCATAACCACTGTCACCACTATAAAAACAAAGTCATATACACTGTAATCAAAAGGAAAACCCTATAGACGCTGTAACAAATATAAAAAAAACTTTATAGACACTGTCACCACTATGAAAAAAGGTTCATAGACACTGTAATCAAAGGAAAACCCTAGGAAAATGGAAGCATAAACCCTAAAGGGGCTAATGAGAAGCCAAAAGAACATGTGATGTACAGTATGGTTTAGGGTTTAGGGTTAAGTCTTTAGGGTTTAGGGCCAAGGCCCTAAACCCTAAATCCTAAACCCTAAACCCTAAAATGTTAAGTAAAGTACTTCGTTAAGAGATGATTATTGTCATCAAATGGAAAACCCTAAGACAAGGTAAGCAAAAACCCTAAAGGGGCTAATGAGAAGCCAAAAGACATTAGGTGGACAGTTTTTCTTCAATATATGAATGGGTAAGAGAGTTATAGACACTGTCACCACTATGAAAACAAGGTCATAGACACTGTAATCAAAATAAAAACAGGGTCGTAAACACTGTAATCAAAGAGAAATCATATCATAAAGGAAGAAAAAGCCCTATAGGGACTAATGAGAAGTCAAAATAAATGTGATGACAATTCTCCTCTAATACATGAATGGGTAAGAGGGTCATAGACACTGTAATCAAAATAAAAACAATATCATAACCACTGTCACCACTATAAAAACAAACCCATAGACATTGTAATCAAAAGGAAAACCCTATAGACGTTGTAACAAATATAAAAACAACTTTATAGACACTGTCACCACTATGAAAAAGGTTCATAGACACTGTAATGAAAAGAAAACCCTAGGAAAATGGAAGTACAAACCCTAAAGGGGCTAATGAGAAGCCAAAAGAACATGTGATGTACAGTATGGTTTAGGGTTTGGGGTTAAGTCTTTAGGGTTTAGGGCCAAGGCCCTAAACCCTAAATCCTAAACCCTAAAATGTTAAGTAAAGTACTTCGTTAAGAGATGATTGATGTCACCGAATGGAAAACCCTAGGACAAGGTAAGCAAAAACCCTAAAAGGGCTAATGAGAAGTCAAAAGACATTAGGTGGACAATTCTCCTTCAATATATGAATGGGTAATAGAGTCATAGACACTGTCATCACTATAAAAATAAGGTCATAGACACTGTAATCAAAGGTCATAGACACTTTCACTCAAAATAAATGTGGTTTCAAGGTCATAGACACTGCCAGCACTATGAACAAAGGGGCTTAGGCACTGTCACCACTATGAAAAAAAGATCATAGACATTGTAATCAAAGAAAACACTATAGACGTTGTAACTAAAATAAAAACAGGGCTATAGACACTGTCACCACTATGAAAAAGGGGCGTAGGCACTGTCACCACTATGAAAAAAAAATCATAGACACTGTAATCAAAGAAAACCATATAGATGTTGTAACCAAAATAAAAACAAGGCTATAGACACTGTCACCACTATAAAAAAAGGGTCAAAGATACTGTAATCAAAGGAAAACCCTACGACACGGGAGACACAAACCCTATAGGGGCTAATGAAAAGCCAAAATACATGTGGGGACAAAGACACTGTAATCAAAGGAAAACCTTACGACACGGGAGACATAAACCCTATAGGGGCTAATGAGAAGCCAAAATACATGTGGGGACAGTTCTCCTCTAATATATGAACGGGTAAGAGAGTCATAGACACTGTCACCACTATTAAAACAAGGTCATAAATACTGTCTCCATTATGAAAAAAGGGGCGTAGGCATTGTAATCAAAGGAAAGCCCTATAGACGTTGTAACCAAAATAAAAACGGCTTTATAGACACTGTCACCACTATGAAAAAAGGTTCATAGACATTGTAATCAAAGGAAAACCCTAGGACAAGGGAAGCACAAACCATAAAGGGGCTAATGAGAAGCCGAAAGACATTATAAACACTGTCACCACTATGGAAAAAAAAGGTAATAGACACTGTAATCAAAGGTATACTAATTTTGTCATAGACACTGTAATCAAAGGTATACTAATTTTGAAAATGTTATTTGATTCGTGGTGACAGTTCTCCTATGATATATGAATGGGTAAGAAGGTTATAGACGCTATAAACAAAATAAAAATAAGGTCATATACACTGTCACCAAATGAAAACTATAGCACAAATGAATAACAACAAAAAATAATGCTTATATTTACGATCACTCGTCAAAGAATAATTTCATGAAAGAAAAATCAAAAGATAATGAAGTATAAGATCAAAGTTGTTGGAACCTTGTGATCTTAGACTTGCACCTGGGCAAAATTTATAATTAAACTAAGGATGAAAGAGAAAAGATAATGGAGTTCAATTACAAGCCCAAAATGGACAGCAAATTCATTTGGGGAAAGCACCAGCAGCTCCCAATTGCAGTCGCCAGAAAGCACCAGCAGCTCCCAATTCCTGTGGGGAAGAACCTGGAAAATTCGGGCTCTGTACATACTTAAATTTCTTATCCGATCTGGCCTCGGAGATGCGGGCTTCCATCTTCAACGGTAGCGACGACTGAAAGCGAACTTTTGGTTCGACAAATCTGAATCTTCTAGTGAATCCAACCAAAGCTATTCGACCGCGATCTCCGGTTCGACAAATCATCGGTCCTCCTAACCACGCCGTGCGCTGCCACCAAAGCCACCGCGATCGCCAGCGCAACCACGATATTCAGCGCGACGTCGGTCAGGAACAAGCACGTGACGACGTCTAGGGAATCCATGGCGCTCCGACCATTTCGCTTCGATTCTCCGTCCTTCCGGGACGCCGAAAATGGAGATGGAGAGAAGTGGAGAGAGAGAGATGGGAGTCGGCTGAATATCCAGGGGATCTGGGATGAAGAAAGGATTTGGGGAAAATAGGAGGATTAATAGGCAGGAGTACTCTTGGTATTATGAAAATATTTTGGCATTTTACTAGCAAAGAAAAACCTTTAGGCCATTTAGTAATTGGTCCAAAGGCATTCGGCCTTTGGACCAAATTACTTCCAAAATATATTATTATATATAGTACGTAAGTATAAAAGAATGTAAGTTATATTTGTTTTTGTCACTCTAATAGATCAAGAGTTGTCGATCTGTATGAATTGGAAAAAAAAATGTTTATCTATCTTGCTTCTTTTATTATTCTAACAAAATTTATATGTATGTATATATACATGCACAAATATGTATAAGTTATAGCTTGTAATTAGAGAACGAGGGTAAGATATTTTATACAATACCATACTGTATAAATTTTATACAATAACGTACTGTATAAATTAATGACGGTGTAGTTGATAATTAATTGAAGTTGCAAAATAGAGCACAACCAAAAAAAAAATTAAAAGAGAAGAAAATAGTAGTGAATAAAATTGTAATAACGATAATAATAATTCACAGTAGTAGTTAATAAAACTATATAGATGTTGTAACCAAAATAAAAACAAGGCTATAGACACTGTCACCACTATAAAAAAAGGGTCAAAGATACTGTAATCAAAGGAAAACCCTACGACACGGGAGACACAAATCCTATAGGGGCTAATGAAAAGCCAAAATACATGTGGGGACAAAGACACTGTAATCAAAGGAAAACCTTACGACACGGGAGACATAAACCCTATAGGGGCTAATGAGAAGCCAAAATACATGTGGGGACAGTTCTCCTCTAATATATGAACGGGTAAGAGAGTCATAGACACTGTCACCACTATTAAAACAAGGTCATAAATACTGTCACCATTATGAAAAAAGGGGCGTAGGCATTGTAATCAAAGGAAAGCCCTATAGACGTTGTAACCAAAATAAAAACGGCTTTATAGACACTGTCACCACTATGAAAAAAGGTTCATAGACACTGTAATCAAAGGAAAACCCTAGGACAAGGGAAGCACAAACCATAAAGGGGCTAATGAGAAGCCGAAAGACATTATAAACACTGTCACCACTATGGAAAAAAAAGGTAATAGACACTGTAATCAAAGGTATACTAATTTTGTCATAGACACTGTAATCAAAGGTATACTAATTTTGAAAATGTTATTTGATTCGTGGTGACAGTTCTCCTATGATATATGAATGGGTAAGAAGGTTATAGACGCTATAAGCAAAATAAAAATAAGGTCATATACACTGTCACCAAATGAAAACTATAGCACAATTGAATAACAACAAAAAATAATGCTTATATTTACGATCACTCGTCAAAGAATAATTTCATGAAAGAAAAATCAAAAGATAATGAAGTATAAGATCAAAGTTGTTGGAACCTTGTGATCTTAGACTTGCACCTGGGCAAAATTTATAATTAAACTAAGGATGAAAGAGAAAAGATAATGGAGTTCAATTACAAGCCCAAAATGGACAGCAAATTCATTTGGGGAAAGCACCAGCAGCTCCCAATTGCAGTCGCCAGAAAGCACCAGCAGCTCCCAATTCATGTGGGGAAGAACCTGGAAAATTCGGGCTCTGTACATACTTAAATTTCTTATCCGATCTGGCCTCGGAGATGCGGGCTTCCATCTTCAACGGTAGCGACGACTGAAATCGAACTTTTGGTTCGACAAATCTGAATCTTCTAGTGAATCCAACCAGAGCTATTCGACCGCGATCTCCGGTTCGACAAATCATCGGTCCTCCTAACCACGCCGTGCGCTGCCACCAAAGCCACCGCGATCGCCAGCGCAACCACGATATTCAGCGCGACGTCGGTCAGGAACAAGCACGTGACGACGTCTAGGGAATCCATGGCGCTCCGACGATTTCGCTTCGATTCTCCGTCCTTCCGGGACGCCGAAAATGGAGATGGAGAGAAGTGGAGAGAGAGAGATGGGAGTCGGCTGAATATCCAGGGGATCTGGGATGAAGAAAGGATTTGGGGAAAATAGGAGGATTAATAGGCAGGAGTACTCTTGGTATTATGAAAATATTTTGGCCTTTTACTAGCAAAGAAAAACCTTTAGGCCATTTAGTAATTGGTCCAAAGGCATTCGGCCTTTGGACCAAATTACTTCCAAAATATATTATTATATATAGTACGTAAGTATAAAAGAATGTAAGTTATATTTGTTTTTGTCACTCTAATAGATCAAGAGTTGTCGATCTGTATGAATTGGAAAAAAAAATGTTTATCTATCTTGCTTCTTTTATTATTCTAACAAAATTTATATGTATGTATATATACATGCACAAATATGTATAAGTTATAGCTTGTAATTAGAGAACGAGGGTAAGATATTTTATACAATACCATACTGTATAAATTTTATACAATAACGTACTGTATAAATTAATGACGGTGTAGTTGATAATTAATTGAAGTTGCAAAATAGAGCACAACCAAAAAAAAAATTAAAAGAGAAGAAAATAGTAGTGAATAAAATTGTAATAACGATAATAATAATTCACAGTAGTAGTTAATAAATAAATATATATAAATTAAAATTATTTATTATTTATTACAAATACGTAATTGAGTTACTTTTTTCTCCCTAAAAATATCTTTTAATTCTACCACTAACCATTTTAAATTTTAAATAATAATTTAAAAAAACACATGTCAATTTTCTATTGGTGGTGTAAAATAGACAACATACACTAAGTGTATGTGTATCACTCTCCTATTTAGGCGGTAGAATAAAAAGGATTTGCCGCCCTTAACACCCAAATCTTTGTAAAGGAGGAATTTTCCGTAAAGTAAGTGATTTTTTCATGATTTTTTTTTATAACTTCTTGAATTATTTCAATTTATATAAAGTTAAAAACTGTAAATTTAAGGTATAAAATTAAACGTAATATTCCTTTATCAATTACATATCCGGTTATATACCATAATAAAAAAAAAACTAATAAAAAAAACATATCTGGTTATATATAAAATGTAAAAATCTATTATGTACTAGTGTTTTGATAGTTATATAAAATTTGTACATAATAATATATTAATTTATTATGAAGTTTTTATTATTAATAATTTATTATTGAACAACAAATGTTAACACAAATATATTATAATTCTTATGGAAAACTTTAATTGATTAAATATTAAAACTGTGTAGTTTTCTAATGTCATATAATTCATATGATATTTATATATATTATACTAGTTTAAGTCTCGTTCCGTACACATAAATATAATATTTTAAAATTATATATGTTATTATTAAAATTCTATTAAAAATATGCAAATAAACATAAAATTTAAATTATAATGCGAGAATTAGAGAAATGATCGTCAACCAATCTACCAAATGATATGTAATTAATGTTCACTTTTACGATTTAAATTGAAATTTTATTTATTAATTATATTGTTAATGAAAAACATATAGTTTTCGTAAAGTTGTTGAATTAATGTTTACTTTTACTATATCAATAAATTATATATAATCTATATCTATATCAATTCAATATATAATACTAAAACAATATAGTTTTTTTTAAGTTGTTTGAATTAATTTTTAATATAAATTTTCAATCTTATATCTTAAGTGATTACAAAATATATTATTTTACTTTATTTTTGTAAATATAAGGGTATAGTAATTTATACATCCTTTGTTAATTAAAACTTGTCGTTTACTATTCATGAACGCTTTTTTATAATGATAAAAACTATATAAAATATTAACTTTTTTAAAAATTTGTTTTTTATAAATTTATACTTACTAGTAATAAGTATGAAATTATTTCAATTTTTTTTAAAAAAGTTAGTATTTTATATAGTTTTTAACACATAAAAAATGTGCGTGAATAGTAGAACGTCATGTTTTAATCAACAGAGGAAGTATCACTTATATGCAAATTGGTATTTAAAATTGAAAACGATATCGGACATTTGGGTATTTAAAAAGACTCTGGTGCCAAATTGGTATTTAAAACTGCACCGATGGACAAATTGATATTTTTTCTGTTCGGAATTTTGGTTTTCATGCACGTGACTCCTACGCGTATACTGGACCATTTTTGTTTAGCTTGGACCGGTTTCTTTCTCCTAATAAAATATCTAAATCCCTATTTAATCGGAGAGTTACGCGCATGAAACCGAATTTCTGACCAGAAAAAATACTAATTTGTCCATCGGTTCCATTTTAAATACCAATTTGACATCGGAGTCTTTTTTTTTTTTTTTTTTTTGATAAGGAAAAAATTCGGGTGGTGGTTAGCCAACCCGAGAGCATCCCGAAGGATGAGATCATGAAGATCTGAAAGAGATACAATAACATAATACATCAAAAGAAACACAAAATAAACCCGGAAAATCCCCAAACCCTAAGCAAACAAGCGGACACAACATCGTGAGGAAGGAAGTCCGGCGTGGTGAAGTGGATAGCGAGCGCATGGGACAGCACCTGCTGACACGATGTCTCACCGCCGGAAAGACGGAAAGCAGAAATCCTCGTAAGGCAAAGACGACACCTGGGAAAGTGTGGATCACACGACGTTCCCCTCACCTAGATGAGGGATCTTCGGAGACCACAAACACCGCCAACACGATCACTACGATCAACCAGGGTCGCAGAACTGCTCCTCAACCGAAACTAACCACGAACCAGCAAACGAACACCTAAAGAAACACGAAAAAATGAAGCATGGCCGCGAGAAGGGCGAAAGAGCGAGAGAAGAATCCGGAATTTATTTAAAGCAATTATTGAAATATAGTTAATTAATATTAGTTCCAAATATAACAATATATATCAGCCGATAGATTTCCAAAGAACAGAAATTTATATTTTAGTATTTGATTTTATTGAATTTTTTATTAATTATTTTAATTACTTGGGCATCATGGGCCCAAAACAAATTTCTTGGGCCAAAGCACACAAGATTATCCATCAGGCCCGGGCCACCTTCGGGCCCAAGGCAAGCCCGAAGGCAAAGGGAGCAGGAGCCCGCATGAGGAAAGGGCTAAGGAAGAAAAGAGACACAGTCGATCATCCACAACCCTAAATTGAAACGGCGAAATTGGCCAGAGAGAAGACCAACCCGCGAGGTGCCACCGAGGCGGCGCCGGAGTGTCCAGTACCGCCAAACCCAGGCAAATGGACACCGTGGATGGGGAAGAGGAGTAGGCGCGGGCTAGGGACACGGGACCCGTAGGAAACCAGTGTGGAGATACCGGAGGAGCCAACACCACTACACCCCGGCCAAGAATCGAAAGGACTCCGGGAAGGGGGAGAGGAGTCTGTGAGGGCGGGGGGAAGAAGACAACGAGGCCCGACGGGAGAGACCGAACGCCACCAGGGGCGGCGCCGGAAGGAGCAGATCCACCGCCACTCGGTCGGAGAACCCAAGGACTCCGAGGATGGGGAAGTGGAGAGGGTGGGTGAGGGGATTTAAACCTTGAGCAACCGACGGGGAGGGCCAAAACACCACCCAAATCGACGGATTCGAGGGCAGCAAGGACCCAGCAGCACCGCAGATAGCCGATCGGAGCAAGATTGAGAGGACCCGCCGACCACTGTCCGACAAGGTTGATTTCAGGGCCTCCGAAGAGGATTTAGATGCCTCCGAAGAGGATTTAGATGCCTCCGAAGAGGGTTTCGGACGAATAGCACGAAGACTCCGACTAGAAGAATTGATTATTGGTGTCGGCTCCTTTACACAAAGAGAGAGCGTTTAGCTACAACGCACACACGGTGAAGAAGAGAAACTCCATTATTCAATTTCTATGGGATTTTGTTTTTACACAGGGCGAGGCCGAAATTAGATTTCTATGGGTTTGACAGACAGTGGGGTTTTTTGCGAATTTAATGAATTAGCAATTGTTCTTGATGATGTTGAATTGTTGATGGTAGAGGCCCTGTTGGCTGTTGGTGATTGTAGTAGTGTTAAGGGTAAGTTTGGATGTTTTTGTGGACTCTTCCTCTCTCTAGATTATAGAGAGAGGAGAGAGCGTTTTTATTTGGAATGGGTTCAGTGAACTTGCATGCCCTTTCAATTTTTACGTCGTGTAGCACATCGGAGTCTTTTTAAATACTCATATATCTAACCTCATCAATTTTAAATACCAATATGGTATTTTGGCAAAAAAAATATTAAAATAAATCAAATTATTCATTTAAGACCCCCCCATATAACTCAATGTTTTATGGTGAAATACAATTTATTCAAAAAATGTGAAAACGTTATTTAATCCAAACGTATCAATCTAATTAGTTATTAAATCAATCTAACAAATTTACCATAAAATTATTAAAATATAATTAGTTATTCAAAGTAAACTCGTGCTACGCAAGGGTTTACTTTTTAAAAATTCTAATAAAATTTGATATTATATATTCCATATAAACAATCATATATATTGATCATATTAATTTATATAGTTTTACTTAATTATAATTTCTATTTTATTTTAATATTAGTTTAATACATCTTATCTTAGATATATAAAAGGGAGGGTTGAAGTAAGCATGTCAAAAGTTGAGTTACCATTATGCCCTTAACTTTTGTCATTGTGCAGTTATAATTACAAAATTGCCACCGTCTTTTCCAAGTCCAAACTATCGTCGTCTCTTTCACCTTGGCACCGCACCATGTCTCTGTCAGAACCATCTCTCTCGGTACCGTCTCCCGCTCCGACGCTGTTGGCTCCTCCCCGGTGTGGCGGCGATGAAGACCCCACTTGGCTCTTCCTCCACAGCTAGCGACCACTGCAGAAACCTTGACACTGCCCCATATCTCTCACATATCCATCTCTCTCGGCACCGCACCCCATTCCGACGATGTTGGCTCCTCCCCAGAGTGGCAGCGACGGCGTCCCCACTTGGCTCTTCCTCCATAGCTAGCGGATACTGCTGACTCATTTCTCTTGCCCGTCAAAAGTTGAGTTACCATTATGCCCTTAACTTTTGTCATTGCGCAGTTATAATTACAAAATTGCCACCGTCTTTTCCAAGTCCAAACTATCGTCGTCTCTTTTACCTTGGCACCGCACCATGTCTCTGTCAGAACCATCTCTCTCGGTACCGTCTCCCGCTCCGACGCTGTTGGCTCCTCCCCGGTGTGGCGGCGATGAAGACCCCACTTGGCTCTTCCTCCACAGCTAGCGGCCACTGCAGAAACCTTGACGCTGCCCCATATCTCTCACATATCCATCTCTCTTGGCACCGCACCCCATTCCGACGATGTTGGCTCCTCCCCAGAGTGGCAGCGACGGCGTCCCCACTTGGCTCTTCCTCCATAGCTAGCGGATACTGCTGTCTCATTTCTCTTGCCCGTCGCTGCCTGCAGCCTTGAAGTGAAATCCCAAATAATCTTCCTAAATTCGAAATCGTCTTTGAATTGACAAGGTTTTTTTTTTTTTTTTTTTTGCCTTATTGCTTATATACTTTGTGAAATTTAATTAGGGATTGTGATTTAGAGAATAAATTTTGTGAAATTTTGATTATGATTTGTTAAATTGTGAATTGAATTTAGCACCCATCTCTTGTAGCAATGTGGTGGACTGGTAGTAATGTTGTGTTTGTATATTAAGATTAGGTGATAATAATTTTACAGGATTGCTAAAAAAAAACAAATACACTTCTATGAATCATGCAACTATTATTTGCTATAAAATAATTGATCATATAACAGGAAAACGTTCGCCTTTCTATGCAATTGGAAAAGCAAATATTTGATGGTTTCTTGAAATCCCATACTTACTAATTGTTGATAGAAAGTTGAAAAGTTGAGCCTATGTGCTAATTTGGTGGAAAATTCACTGTTATATTTTAGCTAATGGCTGGTCCCTTGTATACAGTGGAATGCTTGTACAGGATCCACGTAAAGCTCATGATGATGATGATCTTTTCGATAACGTGTTGTTGCAGGAGGATGGTCAAGTATAGAATAGAATATGGTTTAGAACGAATCCCCTGTCCCAGCAAATAATTACAAGACTTCCTCCCGTTGTAGTAAGAGAAAGTCAGGATCGAATCCACGAGGAAGCGTGTCAGCGGTTCTCAGGCAGCTATCAGATTCTCACAGAAGCACAGCAGAAGACAGAAATAAAACAGAAACAAATAATCCCGACAAGGGCAACTAAAACAAAAGCAAATAAAAGACAGAAAGTAAAGCAAGGGCAAAAGCAAAGAACAAAGCAGAAAGTCTCGTCGATCTCGACTAACTCCTACTCGAGATCGACCACGGCAATCGACAACAGCAAGTCGACAATCACAGCAGACAAGAAATCCCGGCAAGGGCAACTCGACCTCGACAAGAGGTGCTCGACTTCGACAAAAGAAAGACAAACAGAAACTGAAAATCGACGAAAACAGAAACAAATCAAGTCGACCTAGACTACCCCTACTCGATCTCGACTAGATGCAACTCGAGATCGACAAGCTTTTGTCTATGTCGACTAGAACAGAAACTTAAAAGAATATAAATTGCAATTGCTCAAACCCAAACTCAGCTTTTTGACGGAAAATAAACTCAATATATAAAAAGACTTCCAAGATTGGGGTTTGCAACAACGATAACCAAACATGCATAAGGCAGAACCAAACAGATAATCATATAATTCGCATTAAAGGACTAAGCTCTCGCCTTTTCCAACAATTAGACAACTCTCTCAAGTAACCCTAATTGTCTCTACCAATTTATGTTTATAATCCAAGTTGTTAGCATGGATCTCCATTAGATGGGCAATAAACACATCAACAAGTAGGAAAATGCTCAGAACATGACAAAGGTTCGATCTTTACCTTAATTATGCATGGCTATCGTCGGGCTCGCCCCAACCCTAGAAGTGGGCAGACTACTCGCTCTTCATTACGAACTCAGACATCATTGATTGAAAGAAAACAACTTGCATAAAACTAAATTCAACGATTTTACAATCCCGGCAATCAACTCTCGCAAACTGCCAAAACCCTAAAACCTTCGAACTCCCTAAACCGTCTCTGTGGAACTACTTCTCTACCTCTGAAATTGAATTTGAACCGGAATGAATGAAAAACCAGCGCCATGGGCTTTATTTATAGCGATCTATTCCTTGCTAGTCAAGGATTAAATCTTCTATCACTATCT
The DNA here is from genome assembly GCA_037127255.1 of Persicaria tinctoria. NCBI lineage: Eukaryota > Viridiplantae > Streptophyta > Magnoliopsida > Caryophyllales > Polygonaceae > Persicaria > Persicaria tinctoria. The sequence goes on from JBANSL010000001.1 coordinate 83,558,978, forward strand.
AAAATTATATCTAAAAGCATAAAAAGATAAATGGATGTTTTAATGGAATTAAATCCATAAGGGAAAAGATAGAACTAAATAGGTAAGTCTTCATGATGTTGATAGATCTTGCCTTCCATGGATAGACTTGATAGATCGGATAGAATTCAGCAACTTTCGGATAGAACTTTCCGCCTTCGCGATCAAGGAACTCCAATCCTACTCGGACAGGACAAGTCGAGAAGATTCTGGAATCTGGGTCTAGTCGAGCTCGAGTTGGGCTCGTCGAGCTCGAGTAAGATGGCTCGGCTTGGGTTGACTCTGCTCGATGTGGCTCGGACTCTGGCTCACAGGTGCTCGTCGACCTCGAGTGGCCTTAGTCGATATCGAGTAGGGTGGGTCATCGACTTGGTCTCCTCGGGTGGCTCTCCTCGGGTTGCTCGGACATGCTCGGACAAGGACTCAGGTGCTCGTCGAGATCGACGAGCCCTAGTCGACCTCGAGTAAGGTTGGCCGACTAGGTCTTCTCGAGCTGCTCCATCCGCTGGCAGCGAATGGCCTGGTCCGCGGCAGCGATTTTCCTTTTCCACAGCAGCGAGTCGAGTCGCTGGCAGCGAGTCTCCTTGGTCGTCCTCGGCTTCGTCCTCGGCCATCTGCTCTCGTCGACTCCGGGCATGGGTGTCTGGGCTTAGTCGATCTCGACCAGATCTTGTCGAGATCGAGTAGACTCCGGAGGCTCGGGTTGCTGGCTTCTCGAGCAGGCTTGCTCGACCATGTCTGCTCGGACATGGCTTGTCGAGCTCGACCAGGCTTACTCGAGATCGAGTAGCCTGGTTTCCCGACTTGATTTGACTGGTTCCGCTGCTTCTTTGACCTTGGACTTCTGTAGTGGTTTTCCGAGCTTTTCCGACCTTCTGTAGAATTGCTGTAAATGCCTCGATTTCTGCGATTTAAACAGAAACTGGTGTAGATTCCATAATTTTGGCAAATAAACATAGACTACACAGATTCTGTACTATCTTAACCCAAATGCATGAAATGTATACAGAAATCGATATAAAAGTTGCTGTAAAACATGGCAGATTCCGCTCACAACAAACACCCCATACTTAAGCTTGCTTGTCCTCAAGCAATACTTTTATTTGTCATTCAGGGGAAGAAATCAATACTCTCAACATCTTGGATTCATTCTTATATAACCCTGCAATCAATTACCATCCTCGAAAAGGTACTTTTGTCACAGATTCATGCATGTGCAAATATGTAAAAGCAACATCTACTCACAAAAGGAGGGTTATGCACAAACAATTCATACGTGACAAAGCATTGATAATCAAGAAGACTTTAATTTAAGCTCATGAAGGAGTAGATTGGTAAAAGGATAAAAGGTGGGCAATTTCTGGCAATGTGGTGCTTTTGATCCGGGGAAATGGAGTACTTTCCAAACTTTTGAATTTCATTCCACATTCCTTTCCTTTCATATAATTCATCACCTTTCATATTGCTTTGCAATAGTATTGCTTTTTTTTTTCAATCATAATGCTTTTACCTCTCTAACCTCAGCACTGCCTTCTCGCGAGTCGCAAACATGGGTGTCATGAATGGCCCCGGATACTTAGTGCTTTGGACTCCTCACAATGTGTCCCATCTCTCCAAACTATTATCTCAGAGAGCAGGGTCAATCTACCTTTATCTCCTGAGGTGATTGGATTTTTTCTCACTCATTAAATTTTCCATATATTCAAACAAATTTCCTTCCATACTCCAAATAATGATAATAATCACAAACACCATATAACCATCTCCATAATGTAACATCATTCTCAACATAATCCCCGGATAAGGTAAAGAATGGCAAATGTTTAGATCATGTGGAGCAATAATTGAAATAAGGCATATTATGGCTTTTGTGATGCATAAGCATAGGTAAGGCTAGGATATAACAATATGAGCATTATATGGAAATATAAAGTCCTCCATCCTCTTATCATGCAACATGTCAAAAGCAATTTCAATTTTTACCTCCTTTCATGGTTTTCATCAAAATATGCACTTCATTGTGACTTCCCTTTTCTAGGTAATTTCATGCTATATCTCTAATGAATCCAATTTTGCATCGTCGAGTTCAATTAATGCTTCCATGACATTAACCAAAATTTCAATGGGGGTCATTTTTCTCAAATTTTTGGAAATCATGCATATAAACACATAATTCAAATAATGCCTTCCAAAAGTAGCCATGTAGCAATTCCAAGAAATAATGCCTATATGTAAGATATGATCAAATAAATCAAATATGCACAAAGTAAGCCCTTCCACCACCCCATACTTAAACATTACAGTGTCCTCACTGTATAAAACAAGGTAAAGGGTAAAGAAAGAAACTCACAGAATCATGTCGAGTAGGAGGTCAAGACTGGTCTAGGTCGAGTAGGTGCTGGTCGACATCGAGTATGGTCTACTCGATCTCGAGTTGGCTCTGCTCTGCGTCTAGTGGTTCCAGAAGTCGAGGAGTAATCTGGGTTTGTCGACCTCGAGTTGGCCTACTCGATGTCGAGTAGCGTCTGGGCTTCTCCTCATCGTCGTCGTCGACTTGGCCTTCGTCGATTCCGACTGGTGTTCAGGGACCTCCTATTCCACTTTTCGCGATCCTTATATGCTTGCCGACCTAAAAGTGTTAGATTCCATACCAAAAACAAGACTATCCATATGAAGACATAAAACCAAAAACAAAAACAAAAACCACAACCAACCAAAGTAAAGTGTCCAAAAGTTCATAAAGTCTATATACATGCTCTAGATTTTAGAGTCGCTAGGCCGACTTCTCCGTTTCGCGCTCAAGGACCATTTTTGTGGGGCCTGCTCATGCTTGGCCCTTCTCCTGGATCATCTAGGTCCTGCTGGTAGTATGCAAGCTCAGCTGATAAGTGGTTGCTTGCATCGTCGCCTTTCTCCTTCTTTTTCTTCCTTGTAGCCTTCAGTTTTTGCAAATTTTCTCGCCATGGTGTTTTAGCTCCCTTCAGATCATTAAATTTTTTATTTATGGACTGAGGAGGAGTAGAATTCATACCTGCACTTACCTATTCGGACCCAAAACAGAAATTTTTGGGTTTGGGGCTACTCGATGTCGAGTACTGGTGGTCGAGGTCGAGTAGGGGGACCCCATACTTAGGCTCCTGGCAAGTCTCAGACTCAGCAATAGTGGTCGAGGTCAACGAAGGCTCGTCGAGGTCGAGTACAGTGCTGGTCGAGGTCGAGAAGGGCTTGTCGATCTCGAGTACGGTTTTCGCTCCGTCCTCCGCTGTTTGCTTAGTCCCGTCGATGCTGATGCTTTTCACCTCCAGCCAAGAAATTTCCTCTTTTGCAGGGCCAAAAGAGAAATCCAAAACCTCATCGCCTATGGTGAAGGTGAGCGATCGATTCTTAACACTAATCCTGGCATCTGCAGTAGCTAAAAATGGTCTACCAAGGATAATAGGGCTAGTAGGATCTTCAGCACAATCAATAATAAGGAAATCAGCTGGCACAAAGAATTTTCCAACCTGGACTGGAACATTTTCAACTATTCCTGTAGGGATGACTACTGTATTATTTGCCATGTATAATTTAGCATCCACAGGTTCTATGCATCCTATTTTAACTTTCCGCCAGAGTGATAAAGGCATAATGCTCACACTTGCTCCTAAATCGCATAGAGAATCATATTTGTATTGACCAAAACCCACAGTAACAGAAAACTTACCTGGGTCAGGCCTCTTTTCAGGGAAGTGTAGTACTTTGCATTCGCCTGCGATCTCTGTGATGGATCGCTTCTTGCTCAGGATTTCTTTCAGAAATTTGACATATCCAGGCATCTCTTGCAAGGCTTTTGTAAAAGGAATAGAAAAGTTTAGCTCTTGCAACATATTGACAAATCTATTAAATCTGCCCGCAGTGGGGTCTTTAAGAGATTTAGAAGGGAAAGGAAGTGGCTTTTTCGAAGCCTGGTTAGCTGTCGGAGGTGCTGCAGAGTCGTCGACGTCGGCCTGAAGCTCCTCGACATCGACCAGGGGCTTGTCGAGCTCGACCAGAGGCTTGTCGACCTCGAGTTGGCTCGTCGACTTCGGGTTGCTGGTCTGCGTGGTGGAGTCCGAGCTCAACTTCTGGTCTGTGTCGAGTACAGTCTTTGTCGAGGTCGAGTTGGGTTCCTCGAGATCGAGTACGGGCTTGTCGACCTCGAGTTGCTGTTCTGCTTGGCTCTGCTGTTTTCCGACCTCTGGCTCGTGTAGTTGATGCCCACTCCTTAGTTTGACAGCTACGACATGTCCAGTTTGCCCCTTAGGATTTGGTTCTGTTTGCCCTGGGAGCTTGCCGGATGGTCGTGGGATCTGTGATGCGATTTGACCCATCTGGGTTTCTATTCATCTTTTCCAGATGTCCAGTTCCCCAAATTTGGTGGTGATGCTTTGGAACTGGTTGTTGATGGAGCCCTGATTTCGTCGCATCTCCTCAAGGATCAGCTGCAGATCATCCTTCCTTTGATCCCTCTCTGGATGCCCAGGAGCTCTGTAGGGCGGGGGATTCCTAGGGGGACCTTGGTTCCATTGCTGTTGATAAGGCCTTTGATCCCCCATATAGCGATTAGGACCCCCAGCGTATGCTGCCTCCTCATGTGTTTCTGCCATTCTGACTTGCTCTGTGTGTGGGCACTCAGTAGTGGTGTGCCTCTGTGATCCGCATTCGATGCAAGGCTGATTGACAGACAGATATTTGACTTGCTTGAGGAGCTTGCGATTCTGGTCTCTGTAGAACTGCTCCCTGACATCTGGGTCGATCTCCCTTGCTGGCTCATAAAGTGGCATAGATGGTGCTGGCCTGGCATAGGAGTTCTCTTCATAATTTGAAGTAGACCCATATTTGTTGTCGTAGTTGGTGAGCTTGTCTAGCACACCCTAGGCGTCAATTGGCGGCATCGTCAAATACTCATAGCGAGTATACTGATTGATCCTGTCCTTGGTTACTTGATCAAGAGAATTGAAGAAGATCTCTTGAATGACGTAGGGTGGCTTTCCATGAGTAGGGCAAGATCGCAGAAGATCCTTGTAGCGTTCCCATGCCTTTGCCAGCGGTTCCCCTTTCTATTGTTTGAAGGCGGTGATTTTCTGGCGGAGAAGTGCTGTCTTGGCAGGTGGGAAGAATTTGTTGAGAAACTCTTGCTCTACTTGGGCCCATGTGGTTAGCGATCTTGGTTTCAGCCCTTCCAGCCATTTCAGTGCAGGTCCAGCAAGCGACCAGCGGAAAGCTTTCATCTTGACATATTCCAGAGTGGTACCTTCAGCAAGAGTACGGCACATATCATGGAAGTTAGTAATATGTTCAAGAGGGCACTCATTAAATCTGCCATAAAAGGCATTATTTTTAAGCTCTATAAGAAATTAAGTGCGAATTTCAAAGGAGTTTTCAGGGATAAGAATCGCCGATTCAGGCACGACGAGGGTTGGAAGCATATAATCCTCTGCAGTAGTTGGATATTGGGCAAGCTCAGCCTGTGCTTGCTCCTTTGCTGTTCTTTCATTGACGATAACAACATCCTTAGCAGCTAATTCCCTGGTAAGCCTAGCGATCAGCTGCTCCTGTGTTTCAGCGTCTGCCATGGCTCTTTGAAGTCTATTTCTGACGTGTAGAAGGCGCTCTGGTTCGTCTAAACCGTAGTACTCAGGTGGGATACCAGAACGGCGCATACACCTGAAAAGTAACTCAAAGAAACAGTGAGATCCGACTACCTAAGGCGCGAATGATTGCTTCCCCGGCAACGACGCCAATTTGTTGTTGCAGGAGGATGGTCAAGTATAGAATAGAATATGGTTTAGAACGACTCCCCTGTCCCAGCAAATAATTACAAGACTTCCTCTCGTTGTAGTAAGAGAAAGTCAGGATCGAATCCACGAGGAAGCGTGTCAGCGGTTCTCAGGCAGCTATCAGATTCTCACAGAAGCACAGCAGAAGACAGAAATAAAACAGAAACAAATAATCCCGATAAGGGCAACTAAAACAAAAGCAAATAAAAGACAGAAAGTAAAGCAAGGGCAAAAGCAAAGAACAAAGCAGAAAGTCTCGTCGATCTCGACTAACTCCTACTCGAGATCGACCACGGCAATCGACAACAGCAAGTCGACAATCACAGCAGACAAGAAATCCCGGCAAGGGCAACTCGACCTCGACAAGAGGTGCTCGACTTCGACAAAAGAAAGACAAACAGAAACTGAAAATCGACGAAAACAGAAACAAATCAAGTCGACCTAGACTACCCCTACTCGATCTCGACTAGATGCAACTCGAGATCGACAAGCTTTTGTCTATGTCGACTAGAACAGAAACTTAAAAGAATATAAATTGCAATTGCTCAAACCCAAACTCAGCTTTTTGACGGAAAATAAACTCAATATATAAAAAGACTTCCAAGATTGGGGTTTGCAACAACGATAACCAAACATGCATAAGGCAGAACCAAACAGATAATCATATAATTCGCATTAAAGGACTAAGCTCTCGCCTTTTCCAACAATTAGACAACTCTCTCAAGTAACCCTAATTGTCTCTACCAATTTATGTTTATAATCCATGTTGTTAGCATGGATCTCCATTAGATGGGCAATAAACACATCAACAAGTAGGAAAATGCTCAGAACATGACAAAGGTTCGATCTTTACCTTAATTATGCATGGCTATCGTCGGGCTCGCCCCAACCCTAGAAGTGGGCGGACTACTCGCTCTTCATTATGAACTCAGACATCATTGATTGAAAGAAAACAACTTGCATAAAACTAAATTCAACGATTTTACAATCCCGGCAATCAACTCTCGCAAACTGCCAAAACCCTAAAACCTTCGAACTCCCTAAACCGTCTCTGTGGAACTACTTCTCTACCTCTGAAATTGAATCTGAACTGGAATGAATGAAAAACCAGCCCCATGGGCTTTCTTTATAGCGATCTATTCCTTGCTAGTCAAGGATTAAATCTTCTATCACTATCTAAAATTATATCTAAAAGCATAAAAAGATAAATGGATGTTTTAATGGAATTAAATCCATAAGGGAAAAGATAGAACTAAATAGGTAAGTCTTCATGATGTTGATAGATCTTGCCTTCCATGGATAGACTTGATAGATCGGATAGAATTCAGCAACTTTCGGATAGAACTTTCCGCCTTCGCGATCAAGGAACTCCAATCCTACTCGGACAGGACAAGTCGAGAAGATTCTGGAATCTGGGTCTAGTCGAGCTCGAGTTGGGCTCGTCGAGCTCGAGTAAGATGGCTCGGCTTGGGTTGACTCTGCTCGATGTGGCTCGGACTCTGGCTCACAAGTGCTCGTCGACCTCGAGTGGCCTTAGTCGATATCGAGTAGGGTGGGTCATCGACTTGGTCTCCTCGGGTGGCTCTCCTCGGGTTGCTCGGACATGCTCGGACAAGGACTCAGGTGCTCGTCGAGATCGACGAGCCCTAGTCGACCTCGAGTAAGGTTGGCCGACTAGGTCTTCTCGAGCTGCTCCATCCGCTGGCAGCGAATGGCCTGGTCCGCGGCAGCGATTTTCCTTTTCCGCAGCAGCGAGTCGAGTCGCTGGCAGCGAGTCTCCTTGGTCGTCCTCGGCTTCGTCCTCGGCCATCTGCTCTCGTCGACTCCGGGCATGGGTGTCTGGGCTTAGTCGATCTCGACCAGATCTTGTCGAGATCGAGTAGACTCCGGAGGCTCGGGTTGCTGGCTTCTCGAGCAGGCTTGCTCGACCATGTCTGCTCGGACATGGCTTGTCGAGCTCGACCAGGCTTACTCGAGATCGAGTAGCCTGGGTTCCTGGCTTGATTTGACTGGTTCCGCTGCTTCTTTGACCTTGGACTTCTGTAGTGGTTTTCCGAGCTTTTCCGACCTTCTGTAGAATTGTTGTAAATGCCTCGATTTCTGCGATTTAAACAGAAACTGGTGTAGATTCCATAATTTTGGCAAATAAACATAGACTACACAGATTCTGTACTATCTTAACCCAAATGCATGAAATGTATACAGAAATCGATATAAAAGTTGCTGTAAAACATGGCAGATTCCGCTCACAACATAACGCTAGGCAACTTGGAACCATGGAAGGACGAGCTAATGCTTTCCAACCTTCTTCAAGTTCAAGCTTTGTTGCAATTTCTGTTCTCCGTGTAACCGTGGTAGCATCTCTAGAGGCTAACAAGCTGGTGGCAGGAAGCTGCTGCGATGTCTGGAGCTCACAATATCCATATCCATCACGCTCTAGTCAGAACTTTTCCGTCTGATTCAGTCGTCTCTCGCTTCATGTGATACTTCCTCTCCTCTCTCTTGCCTGCTGGTGCATTTTTTCCCCTCAATACTACATATTTGCGTTGAAATGCATATGGAATCAAAGATAAGTAGATTAGTAGACAACATATGATCTAAAATATGTGAATTCGTTGATAACAATTAGATTTGATTTAAGTTGTGACGATTGCTATGCTCATTACAGTATTTTGTGATTTTTTGTCTGTATATCTGTGTGTTTATGTATCTGAGGTAAATATTCAGTAGTTCTACTCTTCCATTGAACAAAATCATTATCAAAGAAGGAGAAATTATATCAAATATGTTCACGGATGCCTTGAATTTAGTTCTAGATCTTGGGTTTCGTTGGACTTGTGTGTTAAAACCTTGTATGCGAACAACTATATTTGGCCAAATGGAGCTTTTGTATCCGAAATTTTGAGTAAATAGTTAAGATTGGACATGGCATGTAAGTAGCCATGAATGATAAGTAAAAGATAATCAAAATGGGTTCACTATGGACGATGGTTCCTTGCATATGTTAGATGATCCTACAAATGCATCATTCTTGGAGGTAATGGCTCTCAATTTTGTTTCTGCTGTAATTTGGTGATGTCTAACAATAATATAGAATTCTTGATATTAGACTTAACATTCATTAGTAGTATTCAGCTAGATCAGCTTACTACCCAACCTTTTTCTTATGGTTAAAGTCGTCAGGTGGATCTAGACAAGCATGATACTTTTGGATTCATTCTTTAATTTTGCTCATCATCAATAAAAAAGAACAATCTAAAACCCCATATGCATAAACACAATTCGGAATTTAGAAAAGATTGCTAGGAGTTGATTTTGCTTCAAAGAAATCACCTAAGTCTATAACTTCATTATATTAAACAATCTACTTATGAAACAATTTAATTAGATTGTGCAAAGGCTATAGTTTGTGTGTCAACAATTATGCTTTCACAAGAGTAAAATTAACAATTCCATTAAACTTTACAGGTGAGAGAAAAATCTTAGTTGCAATCATGTTGAGCAGAATTATGGAAAATAGCTTTCCAAAGTGATTATTTTGTTCAGATTCCTTACTTATCGAAGCGCCACCAAAATCTTGTCACCGGGTTCTTTAGTCATTCAATACAGATAACTGCACCTGATTGTGTGTTACTTTTTCTTCTTGCATTTAGGATATGACTCAAAAACTTTGTGGTAGATATTTTCTCTTGAAGCCAAAGACAATACAAAAAAAGTGAAAGATTGGCTAACTGATCTGCACATTGATGAGAGCCCACGAGTTTCAGAAAACAAGCATCTAGGTATATATGGTCTCTTCCTGAGGCTCCTTCTGAAATGTGCATTGTTGTTGCAGGAGTAAATCGAGTATTGAAATAAATATAAAATAGAGTTCAGACTGACTTCCCTGTCTCAGCAAATAAATACAAGACTTCCTCCCGTTGTAGTAAGAGAAAAGTCAGGATCGAATCCACGAGGAAGCACGTCAGCAGTTCTTAGGTAGCTGTAAATTCTCACAGAAGCAGCAGAAGAGACAGAAACAGAAAGGAAAGAAACAAATAAACCCGGCAATGGCAACTAAAACAAAAGCAAAGAAATAAAGCAAGAAATAAAGCAAAGTAAAGCAAAAACGAAAAGCAAAGGCAAAGGCGTACTCGATCTCGACAACAACTCCTCGAGATCGACAAGACAGTGAACAACAAAAAGTGAAAATCAAGACTTCCCCGACAACGGCGCCAATTTGTTGTTGCAGGAGTAAATCAAGTATTGAAATAAATATGAAATCAAGATGAGACTGACTCTCCTATCTCAGCAAACAAATACAAGACTTCCTCCCGTTGTAGTAAGAGAAAATCAGGATCGAATCCACGAGGAAGCACATCAGCAGTTCTTAGATAGCTGTAAATTCTCACAACAGCAGCAGAAAGACCGAAACAGAAATAAACCCGGCAAGGGCAACTAAAAACAAAAGCAAAGAACAAAGCTAAACAGAAAATAAAGCAAAGAAAGTAAAGAACAACGCAGCAAGTAAAAGCAAACCAAAAACGAAAAGCAAAGGCAAAGACTGGTCGATCTCGACAACAGCTACTCGAGATCGACAAAGGCAGTGGACAACAGTAACTCAGAAAACGAAAACAAAGCAACTCGATGAAAAACTCTCCTCGACCTCGACAAGAGGTACTCGATCTCGACCAGAAACAGTAAAGGCAGAAACTTCAGAAATCGAAAATCGACGAAAACAGACGAAAACCAACTCGACCTAGACGAAGCCCTACTCGATCTCGACCACAGCTTCCTCGAGATCGACAAAGCACTACTCTATGTCGACAAGAAACAGTAAACACAAAATCGCAGATTTTCGACAGAATTCAAAAATTTAACACCACAACGATAACCATGCAAAACAACACATAAAGGCATAAAAGATCATGCTTTCCATCAAATAACTTTCGTCATTAACAAATAGGCATATAGAGGCTCTCGCATAAACCCTAATTGTTACTAACCCTTATTCACATAATTAATCCAAGCTGCATTAAGATCACTTTCGCTTCAATAACACAAACAAGGATCACATTCAACTCTCGCAAAAGAATCATGCTCATAGGGATAGAAGATGAATCGCACAAAAGATCTGACCTGTATCGCATTGCCTCACATGGCCACCGTCGGGCTCACCCCAGCCCCAGAAGTGGGTGGACTACTCACGCCTCATCGCAATCACAGACATCGAATTGATGAAAAGAAACTTTCATAAAACTATATTCAAAGCCTTTTACAATCCTGGCAATCAACTTTCGCTGTAAGCCAAAACCCTAAAAACCTTAGAACTCCTAAACTTCTCTGTGGAACTACTTGTCTTGCTCTGAAATTGAATGAATAAAACTGAGCCCCATGGGCTTTATTTATAGCCTTCATTCCCTAGCTATTCTAGGAAAGAAAATATCTATCTATATCTAAAACTTTATCTAAATTGCTAAAAGATAAATAAATGACATAACATAATTAAATCTAAAATAGGAAAATATATCTAAAGTCTTTCATGGATAGATCTTCTTCTCTTTATGGTAGATCTTGATAGTTTCGGATAGATTTCAGCAACTTCGCGCCGAAGCAATCCAAATCCGAGTAGAGTTGATCAATCCGCGTCGAGCAGCTTCTGGAAGTCTAGTCGACCTCGACAAGACTCTTGTCGATCTCGAGTAGGGGTCTTGGTCGACTTGGCTTGGTTCGTCGTCTCGGCTAGCTGGTGCTCGACGGACTCGGACATGGCTCCTGGCGCTCGTCGATCTCGAGTAGGCCTAGTCGACTTCGAGTAGACTGGGCTTTTCGACTAGGGTTACTCGAACGACTCTCCTCGATGGGCTCCGGATCTTGGCTCTGGGCTCGTCGATCTCGACCACCTCTTGTCGAGATCGAGTAGGGTTCGTCGAAGATGGCTCTGGTGGTCTCGCCGAGGACTCCTCCTCGAACTTGCTCTCGGTCGCTTGTTGATCTCGACAAAGGCTCGTCGAGATCGAGTAGATCTGTGCTCGGCTCCTCGTCCTCGGCTTCTCGGGCAGCTGTTCTCCTTGTCGACTTCGGGTGGTGGTGCTGGGCTTCGTCGATCTCGACCAGTGCTTGTCGAGATCAAGTAGGGTCCGGAGCTGGGTGTCTGGCTCTCTCGATCAGGCTTCGTCGACCAAGACCGGTCGGCCAAGTCTTGTCTATGTCGACTAGGGCTTACTCGAGATCGAGTAGCCTGGGTTCTTGGCTTGATTCGAGTGGTTCCGCTGCTTTGACCTTGGACTTCTGTAGTGTTTTTCCGAGCTTTTTCGACCTTCTGTAGATTGCTGTAAAACGCCTTGATTTCTGCGAATTAAACAGAAACTGGTGTAGATTCCATAATTTGGCAAATAAACATAAACTACATAAGTTCTGTACTATCTAAGCCCAAATGAATGTAATGTATACAGAAATCGATATAAAAGTTGCTGTAAAACATGGCAGATTCAGCTCACAACAAACACCCCATACTTAAGCTTGCTTGTCCTCAAGCAATACTTTTAATTGTCATTCAGGGGAAGAAATCAAAACTCTCAACATCTTAGATTCATTCTTATATGTCCCTGCAATAAATTACCATGCTCGAAAAGGTACTAGTGTCACAGATTCATGCATGTGCAAATATGTAAAAGCAACGTCTACTCATAAAAGGAGGGTTATGCAAAACATTCATAAGTGACAAAGCATTGATAATCAAGAAGACTTTAATTTAAGCTCATGAAGGAGTAGATTAGTAAAAGGCTAAAAGGTGGGCAACTTTTGGCAATGTGATGCTTTTGATCCGGGGAAATGGAGTATTTCCAAACTTGAGTTTCATTCCACATTCTTCCTCCATATAATTCATCACCTTTCATATTGCTTTTCTCAATAATAATGCTTTTACCTCTCTAACCTCAGCACTGCCTTCTCGCGAGTCGCAAACATGGGTGTCATGAATGGCCCCGGATACTTAGTGCGTCGGACTCCTCACAATGTGTCCCATCTCTCTAAACTATTATCTTAGAGAGCAGGGTCAATCTACCTTTATCTCCTGAGGTGATTGGATTTTCTTTCACTCATTAAATTTTCCATATATTTCAAACAATTTCCTTCCAAACTCCAATAATGATAATAATCACAAACACCATATAACAATCTCCATAATGTAACATCATTCTATACATAATCCCCGGATAAGGTAAAGAATGGCAATTATTTAGATCATGTGGAGCAATATTTGAAATAAGGCATATTATGGCTTTTGTGTAATGCATAAGCATAGGTAAGGCTAGGATTTAAACAATGAGCATTATATGGAAATATAAAGTCCTCCATCATCTTATCATGCAACATGTCAAAAGCAACTTCAAATTTTACCTCCTTTCATGGTTTTCAAGAAATAATGCAATTCATTGTGACTTCCCTTTACTAGGCAATTTCATGCTATATCTCTAATGAATCTAATTTTTGCATCGTCGAGTTCAATATAAGCTTCCATGACATTATTTCAAAATTTTCAATGGGGGTCATTTTTCAAAACTTTTGGAAATTCATGCATATAGGCACATAAATCAATAATGCATTCCAAAATAGCCATGTAGCAATTCTAAGAAATATGCACAAAGTAATGTCAAATAAATCAAATATGCACAAAGTCAGCCCTTCCCCTACCCCATACTTAAACATTACAGTGTCCTCACTGTATAAAAAACAATGTAAAGGGTAAAGAAAGAAACTCACAAGACATGTGTGTTGAGCCTTAAGATTTCGACTGGAGCCCCTCCTAGGCCGAGTTTTAATGTAATTTGGTTCCATCCATTGACCTGAAAAGTAGAAGACATATACCCATAATAGAAACAACCAAAGAAATGTTCAAAACCAAAAACAAAAAAACAAAGTCTCAGATGTCCTAAAAAATCTATGTACATGCTCTAGATTTTATAGTCGCTAGGCCGACTTTTCATTAGTGCTCAAGGTGGCATCTGCAGGACCCATGTAGCTTGGGCCTCAAATAGGACTCCATTCTTGTCCATCAGCTGTAATCCTCCAGAATTGATCATGTTCACCACGAAAGGTCCCATCCGCTTCTTGTTGAATTTGTTAGGAAACCAATGATCCTTTGATTTAGAGACATAGAGCTTGTCTCCAACTTCATACTCCTTCGGCTCATCATTGGAAATCCTGCACAATCGCACATACCAAGGTAGACCTCTCCCATGTATAGATAAATCTTTAATGGAAATAGGAGAAGAAAGATCCATACCTTGGCTCACCTTCGCGGAAACGGAATCGGGGACCACTGTATTTGGTCGATCTCGACAAGGGTGCTGGCTCTGGTGGTGGTCTGCTCGAAGATTCAGAAGTCGACGAAGACAGGGTTTGGTCGATCTCGACGAGCCTGGTCGACCTCGAGTAGGGTTCTGCTCCCGGTGTCTGCAGCGTCGAGGAAGGTGCCGTCGAGGAAGAATTGCTCTTGTCGATCTCGACAAGGCTACTCGAGATCGAGTAGCCTTCTCCTCCTGGTGGCTTGCTCGTCGAGGAAGGCGGGTCTGGTGGCGCCGGGTGGTGGTCGATCTTGACAAGACTAGTCGAGGTCGAGTAGGGTTCTGGTCCTGGAGTCGCCAGCGTCGAGGAAAGCCGAGTCGACTTAGGGTTTTGGTGGTCGATCTCGACGAGCCTACTCGAGATCGAGTAGGGCGGCTCCTCTGGTTTGCTGCTCGACGAAGCCGGTGCTGGTGGAGTCGCCTTGGTCTGGTCGAGATCGACTAGGGTTCTACTCGATGTCGAGGAGCCCTGGTCGATCTTGACCCCATACTTAGTCCCTGTCAAGGCATCCGAAAAATAATCAATCCATAACGACTTACTTTGGTCTGTGTCGATTGGATTCTCTGTGTTCTCCTTAAGGATTTCCATGATCTCCTCCACCTGGGCCTCCATATCCCTCTTTTCTATCTCTTCAGGGGTCATATTTCTGACCTTGGGTTCCCCGCAGGTGATGTAGCCAGCGGAGATAGATTTGACCTCTTCCATTGGACCAGTATGCCTTTCAGTTTTGTTAAAGGAATACTCAATAACCTCATCGCTGATGTTGAAGGTGAGCACTCCTTTCCTTACGCTTATGTTGGCATCCACCATCGCCAAGAATGGTCTTCCTAAAATAATTGGACAAGCAGGATCTTCTTGCATATCAACTATTAAGAAATCAGCAGGGACGAAGAATTTACCTACTTGTACTGGGACATTTTCTACCATGCCTGTTGGAATGACCACCGTGTTGTTGGCCATGTATAGTCTAGCATCCACAGGCTCCAAGGCACCTATCTTAATCTTGGACCAAATCGTTAAAGGCATAATACTAACACTAGCTCCAAGATCACATAGGGCATTAATTTTGTATGGACCAAATCCAATAGTTATAGCAAACTTACCTGGATCCGGCCTCTTCTCCAATATGTCCAGATGGCTGCACTCCTCTGTGATTTCTGCCATCGATCGCTTTTTGCTCAGGATCTCCTTCCGGAACTTGACATAGGATGGCATTTCATTGAGAGCTTCTGTGAAGGGGATGGTGATGTTGAGCTTCTGAAGCATCTTGATGAAGCGCTAAAACTTTTTCTCCGCCGGGTCCTTTAGAGATTTTGTGGGGAAAGTCAGCTTCTTTTTCTGCGTCGGAGCCAAAACAGACGTCGGAGGTGCTGCAGATTTCTCTACGTCGACCAGGGGCTCCTCGACATCGAAAAGTCCTTTATCGACATCGACCAGATTGGGCCCAGTCAAGTTGTTGTGTGGTGCAGACGGAGATTTTAGCAATTTCTCCTCGAGGTCGACGAGAGTCTTGTCGAGGTCGACTAGATGCTTGTCGAGATCGACTACTATTTTGTCGAGATCGGCTTGCTGTTCCTCGCTGTCCTGCTGTTTCCCGACCTCTGGCTCCTGTAATTGATGGCCGCTTCTGAGTTTTACAGCAGCGATGTGTCCAGTCTTTCCCTTAGGATTTGGTTCCGAAGATCCTGGAAGTGACCCTGACTATCTGGGGATTCCGGCTGCCAGCTGACCAATCTGTGTATCAACTGATTTCCTCCAGATATCAATTTCCCCAAGCCTAGTGTTGACACCTTGCATCTGAGTATAGACGGAGTTGATAGATTGCCTAGTTTCTGAATGGTTCCTCCGTATTTCCTCCAGGACTGTCTGTATATCATCCTTCTTTTGATCCCTTTCTGGATGTCCTGGAGCTCTGTAGGGCGGGGGATTCCTAGGGACACCTTGGTTCCATTGTGGTTGCTGAAACCTTTGGTCCCCCATGTAGCGATTGGGACCCCCTGCGTAAGCTACATCCTCATGATATTCTACCAGCCTGACTTGCTCTGTGTGTGGGCACTCAGGAGTGGTGTGCCTTTGCGATCCGCATTCTATGCAAGGCTGGTTGACAGAGAGATACTTGACTTGCTTGATGAGCTTCTTATTCTGGTCTCTGTAGTATTGCTTCCTAACATCAGGATCAATCTCTTTAGATGGCTCATATAGGGGCATGGATGGTGCTGGCCTGGCGTATGGGTTCTCTTCATAGGTTACAGTAGACCCATACTTGTTGTCGTAGTTGGTGAGCTTCTCTAGCACACCCCATGCGTCACTTGGCGGCATCATCAGATACTCGTAGCGAGTATAATTGTTGATTCTGTCCTTAGTGACTTGATCCAGAGAGTTGAAGAAGATCTCCTGGATGATGTAGGGTGGCTGTCCATGAGTAGGGCAAGATCGCAGAAGTTCCTTGTAGCGCTCCTATGCCTTTGCCAGTGGTTCCCCTTTCTGCTGTTTGAAGGCGGTGATTTTTTGGCGGAGATGTGCTGTTTTGGCAGGTGGGAAGAATTTGTTCAGAAACTCTTGCTCTACTTGGGCCCAGGTTGTAAGTGATTTTGCTTTCAGCCCTTCCAGCCATTTCAGTGCAGGCCCAGCGAGAGACCAGCGAAAAGATTTCATCTTGACATATTCCAGAGTTGTACCTTCTGCAAGAGTACGGCACATATCATGAAAATTAGTAATATGTTCAAGAGGACACTCATTAAATCTACCATAAAAGGCATTATTTTTAAGCTCTATAAGAAATTAAGTGCGAATTTCAAAAGAGTTTTCAGGGATAAGAATCGCCGATTCAGGCACGATGAGAGTCGGATGCATATAATCCTCAGCAGTGGTTGGATATTGGGCAAGCTCAGTTTCTGCTTGCCTTGCGCGTTCAACTGCTTGTTCTCTTGCTGCTCTCTCAGCGGCGATAGCGGCATCCTTAGCGGCTAATTCCCTGGTAAGCCTAGCGATCGGCTGTTCATGTGTTTCCGCAGCTGCCATGGCTCTTTGTAGTTTAGCTCTGATGCGAAAAAGGCGTTCCGGTTCGTCTAAGGCGTCAAACTCAGGTGTTTGACCAGAACGACGCATACACCTCCAAACTAACTCAAAGAAACAGTGAGAACTGACTACCTAAGGCGCGATTGATTGCTTCCCCGACAACGGCGCCAATTTGTTGTTGCAGGAGTAAATCAAGTATTGAAATAAATATGAAATCAAGATCAGACTGACTCCCCTGTCTCAGCAAACAAATACAAGACTTCCTCCCGTTGTAGTAAGAGAAAATCAGGATCGAATCCACGAGGAAGCACGTCAGCAGTTCTTAGATAGCTGTAAATTCTCACAACAGCAGCAGAAAGACAGAAACAGAAATAAACCCGGCAAGGGCAACTAAAAACAAAAGCAAAGAACAAAGCTAAACAGAAAATAAAGCAAAGAAAGTAAAGAACAACGCAGCAAGTAAAAGCAAACCAAAAACGAAAAGCAAAGGCAAAGACTGGTCGATCTCGACAACAGCTACTCGAGATCGACAAAGGCAGTGGACAACAGTAACTCAGAAAACGAAAACAAAGCAACTCGATGAAAAACTCTCCTCGACCTCGACAAGAGGTACTCGATCTCGACCAGAAACAGTAAAGGCAGAAACTTCAGAAATCGAAAATCGACGAAAACAGACGAAAACCAACTCGACCTAGACGAAGCCCTACTCGATCTCGACCACAGCTTCCTCGAGATCGACAAAGCACTACTCTATGTCGACAAGAAACAGTAAACACAAAATCGCAGATTTTCGACAGAATTCAAAAATTTAACAGAAATTAACTTCAATATATTAAAAGACTTCCAAAGCCAGGGTATCAACACCACAACGATAACCATGCAAAACAACACATAAAGGCATAAAAGATCATGCTTTCCATCAAATAACTTTCGTCATTAACAAATAGGCATATGGAGGCTCTCGCATAAACCCTAATTGTTACTAACCCTTATTCACATAATTAATCCAAGCTGCATTAAGATCACTTTTGCTTCAATAACACAAACAAGGATCACCTTCAACTCTCGCAAAAGAATCATGCTCATAGGGATAGAAGATGAATCGCACAAAAGATCTGACCTTTATCGCATTGCCTCACATGGCCACCGTCGGGCTCACCCCAGCCCCAGAAGTGGGTGGACTACTCACGCCTCATCGCAATCGCAGACATTGAATTGATGAAAAGAAACTTTCATAAAACTATATTCAAAGCCTTTTACAATCCTGGCAATCAACTTTCGCTGTAAGCCGAAACCCTAAAAACCTTAGAACTCCTAAACTTCTCTGTGGAACTACTTGTCTTGCTCTGAAATTGAATAAATAAAACTGAGTCCCATGGGCTTTATTTATAGCCTTCATTCCCTAGCTATTCTAGGAAAGAAAATATCTATCTATATCTAAAACTTTATCTAAATTGCTAAAAGATAAATAAATGACATAACATAATTAAATCTAAAATAGGAAAATATATCTAAAGTCTTTCATGGATAGATCTTCTTCTCTTTATGGTAGATCTTGATAGTTTCGGATAGATTTCAGCAACTTCGCGCCGAAGCAATCCAAATCCGAGTAGAGTTGATCAATCCGCGTCGAGCAGCTTCTGGAAGTCTAGTCGACCTCGACAAGACTCTTGTCGATCTCGAGTAGGGGTCTTGGTCGACTTGGCTTGGTTCGTCGTCTCGGCTAGCTGGTGCTCGACGGACTCGGACATGGCTCCTGGCGCTCGTCGATCTCGAGTAAGCCTAGTCGACTTCGAGTAGACTGGGCTTGTCGACTAGGGTTACTCGAACGACTCTCCTCGATGGGCTCCGGATCTTGGCTCTGGGCTCGTCTATCTCGACCACCTCTTGTCGAGATCGAGTAGGGTTCGTCGAAGATGGCTCTGGTGGTCTCGTCGAGGACTCCTCCTCGAACTTGCTCTGGGTCGCTTGTCGATCTCGACAAAGGCTCGTCGAGATCGAGTAGATCTGTGCTCGACTCCTCGTCCTCGGCTTCGCGGGCAGCTCTTCTCCTTGTCGACTCCGGGTGGTGGTGCTGGGCTTCGTCGATCTCGACCAGTGCTTGTCGAGATCGAGTAGGGTCCGGAGCTGGGTGTCTGGCTCTCTCGATCAGGCTTCGTCGACCAAGACCGGTCGGCCAAGTCTTGTCTATGTCGACTAGGGCTTACTCGAGATCGAGTAGCCTGGGTTCTTGGCTTGATTCGAGTGGTTCCGCTGCTTTGACCTTGGACTTCTGTAGTGTTTTTCCGAGCTTTTTCGACCTTCTGTAGAATTGCTGTAAAACGCCTTGATTTCTGCGAATTAAACAGAAACTGGTGTAGATTCCATAATTTGGCAAAACATAAACTACATAAGTTCTGTACTATCTAAGCCCAAATGAATGTAATGTATACAGAAATCGATATAAAAGTTGCTGTAAAACATGGCAGATTCAGCTCACAACAATAATTAATCCAAGTTGCATTAAGATCACTTTCGCTTCAATAACACAAACAAGGATCACCTTCAACTCTCGCAAAAGAATCATGCTCATAGGGATAGAAGATGAATTGCACAAAAGATCTGACCTTTATCGCATCGCCTCACATGGCCACCGTCGGGCTCACCCCAGCCCCAGAAGTGGGTGGACTACTCACGCCTCATCGCAATCGCAGACATTGAATGAAAAGAAATAACTTGCATTAACTAAATTCAAAGCCTTTTACAATTCCGGCAATCAACTTTCGCAGAAAGCCAAAACCCTAAAAACCTTTAGAACTCCTAAACTTCTCTGTGGAACTAACTAATTGTGTGTCTTGAATTATGATTAAAACTGAGCCCCCTAGGGCCTTATTTATAGCCTTCATTCCCTAGCTATTCTAGGAAAGAAGATATCTATCTCTATCTAAAATTATATCTAAAACTTGAAAGATAAATAAATTGTTTTAAGGAAATAAATCTAAAAGGAAAAGATAAAACTAAATAGGTAAGACTTCATGATGTGATAGATCTTGTCTCCTTGATGATAGAACTTGATGGAATCGGATAGAATCTTCCGCCTTCGCGCCCAAGGAATCCCAAGTCTAGTCGGACAAGTCTTCGTCAAGCAGCTTCTGGACACGGCCCTACTTGACTTCGACCACGGCTCGTCGACCTCGACAAGGATGGTTCGTCGACTGGACTTCCTCGGCTAGATCTGCTCGATGTGGCTCGGACTGGATTCACTGGGCTCGTCGACCTCGACAAGAGCTAGTCGATGTCGAGTAGGATTAGGTTATCGACAAAGCTTCCTCGGGTTGGCGTGCTCGACAAGCCTGGATCTGGACTCTGGGCGTCGTCGACCTCGACAAGCCTTCGTCGACCTCGAGTAGGGATGATCGTCAACTAGGTCTCGTCGAGTGGCTCTCCTCGGCAAGTGTTGTTGCAGGAGTTGGTCAAGTATTGAAATAGAAATCAAATATGGTTCAGATAGACTCCCCTGTCTCAGCAAATAAATACAAGACTTCTTCCCGTTGTAGTAAGAGAAAAGTCAGGATCGAATCCACGAGGAAGCACGTCAGCAGTTCTCAGGTAGCTATCAGATTCTCACAGACACAGCAGCAGAAAAGACAAACAGAAGCACAGAAACAGAAATAAACCCGGCAAGGGCAACTAAAAACAAAAGCAAAGAAATAAAGCAAAGACAGAAATAAACTCGACAAGCAAAACTCAACTCGATCTCGACAAAGGTAACTCGAGATCGACTACAGTAACTCGACACAGAGAACAGAAAGTGTAAATCGACAAAAGACAGAAGCAAATCAACTCGACCTAGACCTGTCCTACTCGAGATCGACAAAGGTAACTCGATCTCGACCAAGGCTACTCTATGTCGACAAGAATTGCAGAAAACTTAAATTGCAGAAATTAAAGACAAATGCAGATTTTCGACAGAACTCAGATTTTTGACAGAAATTAACTCAATATATAAAAAGACCTCCAAGGCTAGGGTTTCAACACCACAACGATAACCATGCAAAACAACACATAAAGGCATAAAAGATCATGCTTTCCATCAAATAACTTTCGTTATTAACAACTAGGCATATAGAGGCTTTCGCATAAACCCTAATTGTTACTAACCCTTTTTCACATAATTAATCCAAGTTGCATTAAGATCACTTTCGCTTCAATAACACAAACAAGGATCACCTTCAACTCTCGCAAAAGAATCATGCTCATAGGGATAGAAGATAAATCGCACAAAAATCTGACCTTTACAGCATCGCCTCACATGGCCACCGTCGGGCTCACCCCAGCCCCAGAAGTGGGTGGACTACTCACGCCTCATCGCAATCGCAGACATTGAATTGATGAAAGAAACTTGCATTAACTATATTCAAAGCCTTTACAATTCTGGCAATCAACTTTCACTGTAAGCCAAAACCCTAAAAACCTTAAACTCCTAAAACTGTATCTCTGAATGGAACTAACTACTCTACTTCTGAAATTGAATGATGAATAAAACTGAGCCCCTTGGGCTTTATTTATAGTGATCTATTCCTTGCTAGTCAAGGATTAAATCTTCTATCTCTATCTAAAATTATATCTAAAGCTTTAAAAGATAAATAAATGTTTAATGGAAATAAATCCATAAGGAAAAGATAAAACTAATGTGGTAAGTATGTCTTCATGTTGTTGATAGAATGCCTTCCATGGATAGACTTGATAGATCGGATAGATCCCAGCAACTTTCGGATAGAACTTTCCGCTTTTGCGATCAAGGAACTCCAATCCTACTCGGACAAGCCAAGTCGAGAGCTTCTGGAATCTAGGTCTAGTCGACCTCGACAAGGCCTTGTCGACCTCGAGTAGGGTGGCTCGGCTTGGCTTGACTCTGCCCGATGTGGCTCGGACTCTGGCTCACTAGTGCTCGTCGACCTCGAGTTGGCCTTGTCGATCTCGAGTAAGGCTGGTCATCGACATGGTCTCCTCGGGTGGCTCTTCCTCGACTGGCTCGGACATGCTCGGACATGTCTCAAGCTCTTCGTCGATCTCGACAAGAGTTCGTCGAGATCGAGTTGGGTGTGGCTTCCGCTTCCGCGAGCTGGCTCTTCCGCTGGCAGCAGATGGCTTCGTCCGCGGCAGCGGATCCTCCTTTCCGCGTCAACGAATGGAGTCGCTGGTAGCGAGTCTCGTCTGGTCGTCCTCGGGTGGATCTCCTCGGCAAGCTCGGCTCTTCTCCTTGTCGACTCCGGACATGGGGACTGGGCTTCGTCGACCTCGAGTAGGGCTTGTCGAGGTCGAGTAGAGTCCGGAGTCTGGGTGTCTGGCTTGCTCGATCAGGGTCTGCTCGACCAAGGCTACTCGGCCATGGCTTGTCTAGGTCGAGTAGGGTTACTCGATGTCGACTAGACTTGACTCTCCGATTTGTTCTGCTGCTTTGACCTTGGACTTCTGTAGTGGTTTTCCGAGCTTTTCCGACCTTCTGTAGAATTGCTGTAAATGCCTTGATTTCTGCGATTTAAACAGAAACTGGTGTAGATTCCTTAATTTTGGCAAATAAACATAAACTACACAGATTCTGTACTATCTTAACTCAAATGCATGAAATGTATACAGAAATCGATATAAAAGTTACTGTAAAACATGGCAGATTCCGCTCACAACAAACACCCCATACTTAAGCTTGCTTGTCCTCAAGCAATACTTTTATTTGTCATTCAGGGGAAGAAATCAATACTCTCAACATCTTAGATTCATTCTTATATGTCCCTGCAATCAATTGCCATCCTCGAAAAGGTACTTGTGTCACAGTTTCATGCATGTGCAATTTATATCAAAGCAACATCTACTCACAAAAGGAGGGTTATGCATAAACAATTTATACGTGACAAAGCATTGATAATCAAGAAGACTTTAATTTAAGCTCATGAAGGAGTAGATTGGTAAAAGGCTAAAGGTGGGCAATTTCTGGCAATGTGGTGCTTTTATGATCCGGGGAAATGGAGTACTTTCCAAACTTTAGTTTCATTCCACATTCCTTTTCTATTTGATTCATCACCTTTCATATTGCTTTGCAATAGTATTGCTTTTTTCAATCATAATGCTTTTACCTCTCAAACCTCAACACTGCCTTCTCACGAGTCGCAAACATGGTTGTCATGAATGGCCCCGGATACTTAGTGCTTTGGACTCCTCACAATGTGTCCCATCTCTCCAAACTATTATCTCAGAGAGCAGGGTCAATCTACCTTTATCTCCTGAGGTGATTGGATTTTTTCTCACTCATTAAATTTTCCATATATTCAAACAAATTTCCTTCCAAACTCCAAATATGATAATAACACAAACACCATATAACATCTCCATAATATAACATCATTCTCAACATAATCCCCGGATAGGGTAAAGAATGGCAAATATTTAGATCATGTGGAGCAATATATGAAATAAGGCATATTATGGTTTTTGTGATGCATAAGCATAGGTAAGGCTAGGAATATAAACATATGAGCATTATATGGAAATATAAAGTCCTCCATCATCTTATCATGCAACATGTCAAAAACAATTTCAAATTTTACCTCCTTTCATGGTTTTCAAGAAATATGCACTTCATTGTGACTTCCCTTTACTAGGCAATTTCATGCTATATCTCTAATGAATCTCATTTTGCATCGTCGAGTTCAATATAAGCTTCCATGACATTATTCAAAATTTTCAATGGGGGTCATTTTTCAAGACTTTTGGAAAACATGCATATAAGCATATAAATCAATAATGCATTCCAAAATAGCCATGTAGCAATTCAAATAAATAATCCACAAATAATGTCAAATATGGAAATTATGCATAAAGTAAGCCCTTCCCCCACCCCATACTTAAACATTACAGTGTCCTCACTGTATAAAAAACAAGGTAAAGGGTAAAGAAACTCACAAGACAGATGTGCAGAGCTGCATAATTTCGAATGGAGCATCTCCCGGTCCGAGTAGCTTGGTTCTATCCATTGTCCTGAAAAATAGAAGACATATACCAACAAAAGAAAAACAAAAACCAAAACAATGTTCAAAACCAAAAACAAAAGCAAAGTCTCAAAATGTCCTAAAACATCTATGTACATGCTCTAGATTTTATAGTCGCTAGGCCGACTTTCATTAATGCTCAAGGTGGCATCTGCAGGGCCCATGTAGCTTGGGCCTCAAATAAGACTCCATTCTTGTCCATCAGCTGTAATCCTCCAGAATGGATCTTGTTCACCACGAACGGTCCCATCCGCTTCTTGTTGAATTTGTTAGGAAACCAATGATCCTTTGATTTGGAGACATAGAGCTTGTCTCCAACTTCATAGTCCTTAGGCTCATCATTGGAAATCCTGCACAATCGCACATACCAAGGCAAACCTCTCCCATGTATCGATAAATCTTTAATGGAAATAGGAGAAGAAAGATCCATATCTTGACTTACCTTCGCAGAGACGGAATCGGGGACCACTGTGTTTGGTCGATCTCGACTAGGACTCCTCGAGATCGACGAGTCTGATGGTTCTGGTGATGGTCTGGTCGAAGAGGCAGAAGTCGACGAAGAATAGGTCTTGTCGACCTCGAGTTGGATGGTCGACCTCGAGTAGACCTCTGCTCCTCGTGGTGCTGGCTTCATCGAGGAGGAAGAGTCCGAGGGTGCCTGGTCGTGGTCGAGATCGAGTACCGTACTCGATCTCGAGTAAGGCTCTGGACCTGGTGGCTGCAGTGTCGAGGAAGCAGGGGCGGTGCTCTCCGAGTGCTGGTCGACATCGAGTAGCTTCCTCGAGATCGACAAGGGCTCTGGTCCTGGAGTTGGCAGCGTTGAGGAAGACAGGTCTGGTGGCTCCGAGTTTTGGTCGACCTCGACGAGACTACTCGAGGTCGAGTAGGGCTGTCCCTCTGGTTTGTTGCTCGGCTTTGGTGGAGTCGCCTTGGTCTGGTCGAGATCGACTAGGGTCTGGTCGATCTTGACCCCATACTTAGTTCCTTTGTTCTCCTTGAGGATTGCCATGATCTCCTCCACCTGGGCCTCCATGTCCCTTTTTTCCAGCTCCTCCGGGGTCATATTTCTGACCTTGGGTTCCCCGCAGGTGATGTAGCCAGCTGAGAGAGATTTCACCTCTTCCATCGGACCCGTATACCTTTCAGTTTTGTTAAAGGAATACTCAATTACTTCATCGCTGATGTTGAAGGTGAGCACTCCTTTCTTTACGCTTATGTTGCATCCACCGTCGCCAAGAATGGTCTCCCTAGAATAATGGGACAAGCAGGATCTTCTTGCATATCAACTATTAAGAAATCAGCAGGAACGAAGAATTTACCTACATGTACTGGGACATTTTCCACCATGCCTGTTGGAATGACCACCGTATTGTTGGCCATGTAAAGTCTAGCATCCACAGGCTCCAGGGCACCTATCTTAATCTTGGACCAAATCGTTAAAGGCATAATACTAACAATGGCTCCAAGATCACATAGGGCATTTATTTTGTATGGACCAAATCCAATAGTTATAGCAAACTTACCTGGATCCGGCCGCTTTTCCATTATGTCTAGATGGCTGCACTCTTCTGTGATTTCTGCCATCGATCGCTTTTTGCTCAGGATCTCCTTTAGGAACTTGACATAGGATGGCATTTCATTGAGAGCTTCTGTGAAGGGGATGGTGACATTGAGCTTCTGAAGCATCTTGATAAAGCGCTGAAACTTTTTCTCCGCTGGGTCCTTTAGAGATTTCGTTGGGAAAGGCAGCTTCTTTTTCTGAGTTGGAGCCAGAACAGACGTCGGAGTTGCTGCAGATTTTTCGACCAGGGGCTCCTCGACATCGACGAGACCTTTGTCGACATCGACCAGATTGGGCCCAGTCGAGTTGCTGTTCGGCGCAGACGAAGATTTTAGAGATTTCTCCTCAACCTCGAGTAGACCTTTGTCGAGGTCGACTAGGCTCTGGTCGAGATCGACGACGGGTTTGTCGACCTCGACTTGCTGTTCCTCGTCCTGCTGTTTTCCAACCTCTGGCTCTTGTAGTTGATGGCCGCTTCTGAGTTTGATAGCAGTGATGTGTCCAGTCTTTCCCTTAGGGTTTGGCTCTGAAGATCCAGGGAGTGTGCCTGACTGTCTGGGGATTCCTGCTGCTAGCTGACCAATCTGTGTATCAACTGATTTCCGCCAGATATCAATTTCCCCAAGCCTAGAAACCCCTTATCAGCTGAGCTTGCATACTACCATCAGGACCTAGATGATCCAGGAGAAGGGCCAAGCATGAGTGGGCCCCACAAAAATGGTCCTTGAGAGCAAACGGAGAAGTCGGCCTAGCGACTCTAAAATCTAGAGCTTGTATATAAGACTTTATGAACTTTTGAGACTTTTTGGGACTTTTTGGTTTTTGTTTTGTTTTTGGGTCTTATGTCTTTCATATGGATAGTCTTGTCTTGGAATGGAATCTAACACTTATAGGTTGGCAAACACATAAGGATAGCGAAAAGTGGAGAAAGAAGTCCCTGAAAACCAGTCAAAGTCGACGAAGGCCGAGTCGACGACGACAAGGAGGAGAAGCCCAGACACTAGTCGACCTCGAGGAGGCCACCTCGACATCGACAACACCAGACACTCCTCGACTTCTGAAACCACCAGACGTAGACAAAGCCAACTCAAGATCGAGTAAGCCGTACTCGACCTAGACCAGTTTCTCCTCGACATGATCTTGTGAGTTTCTTTTTCTACACTTACCTTGTTTTATTTTTATACAGTGAGGACACTGTAATGTTTAAGTATGGGGTGGGGGAAGGGCTTACTTTGTGAATATTTGATCATATTTTACATATATGCATTATTTCTTGGAATTGCTACATGGCTATTTTTTGGAATGCATTATTGATCTATGTGCTTTTATGCATGATTTCCAAAAAAAATTTGAGAAAAATGACCCCCATTGAAATTTTTGAATAATGTCATGGAAGTTTATATTGAACTCAACGATGCAAAATTGGATTCATTAGAGATATAGCATGAAATTGCCTAGTAAAGGGAAGTCACAATGAAGTGCATTATTTTCTTGAAAACCATGAAAGGAGGTAAAATTTGAAATTGCTTTTGACATGTTGCATGATAAGATGATGGAGGACTTTATATTTCCATATAATGCTCATTGTTTATATCCTAGCCTTACATATGCTTATGCATCACAAAAGCCATATTATGCCTTATTTCAAATATTGCTCCACATGATCTAGATATTTGCCATTCTTTACCTTATCCGGGGATTATGTTGAGAATGATGTTACATTATGGAGATTGTTATATGGTGTTTGTGATTATTATCATTATTTGGAGTTTGGAAGGAAAATTGTTTGAATATATGGAAAATTTAATGAGTGAGAAAAAATCCAATCACCTCAGGAGATAAAGGTAGATTGACCCTGCTCTCTGAGATAATAGTTTGGAGAGATGGGACACATTGTGAGGAGTCCGAAGCACTAAGTATCCGGGGCCATTCATGACACCCATGT
Organism: Persicaria tinctoria; assembly: GCA_037127255.1. Taxonomy (NCBI): domain Eukaryota; kingdom Viridiplantae; phylum Streptophyta; class Magnoliopsida; order Caryophyllales; family Polygonaceae; genus Persicaria; species Persicaria tinctoria. Next base: position 83,586,671 of record JBANSL010000001.1, read on the forward strand.
TTGCGACTCGCGAGAAGGCAGTGCTGAGGTTAGAGAGGTAAAAGCATTATTATTGGAAAAAAGCAATATTATTGAGAAAAGCAATATGAAAGGTGATGAATCAAGTGGAAAAGGAATGTGGAATGAAACTCAAGTTTGGAAAGTGATCCATTTCCCCGGATCATAAAAACACCACATTGCCAAAAATTGCCCACCTTTTAGCCTTTTACCAATCTACTCCTTCATGAGCTAAATTAAAGTCTTCTTGATTATCAATGCTTTGTCACGTATGAATTGTTTGTACATAACCCTCCTTTTATGAGTAGATGTTGCTTTGATATATTTGCACATGCATGAATCTGTGACAATAGTACCTTTTCGAGGATGGTAATTGATTGCAGGGTTATATAAGAATGAATCTAAGATGTTGAGAGTTTTGAATTCTTCCCCTGAATGACAAATAAAAGTATTGCTTGAGGACAAGCAAGCTTCAGTATGGGGTGTTTGTTGTGAGCGAAATCTACCATGTTTTACAGCAACTTTTATTTCGATTTCTGTATACATTGCATTCATTTGGGCTTAGATAGTACAGAATCTATGTAGTTTATGTTTATTTGCCAAAATTATGGAATCTACACCAGTTTCTGTTTAAATCGCAGAAATCGAGGCATTTACAGCAATTCTACAGAAGGTCAGAAAAGCTCGGAAAACCACTACAGAAGTCCAAGGTCAAAGCAGCGGAACAAAACTGAGAGCAAGGTCTACTCGATCTCGAGTAGCCTTACTCGACATAGACGAGCCTGGCCGAGCAGCCTTAGTCGACAGACCATGGTCGAGAGAGCTAGGCACCCAGACTCCGGAACCCAACTCGACCTCGACAAGCCATGGTCGAGGTCGACAAAAACCCTAAGTCATGTCCGGAGTCGACGAGGAGAAGAGCTGCCCGAGAAGCCGAGGACGAGAATCCGAGCCAGGTCTACTCGACCTCGACGAAGCCCTTGTCGAGGTCGACAAGCCGACCAGAGGTTGTCCGAGCCAGTCCGAGGAGGAAGTCCTCGACACCCATCCTCGAGCCATCCTAGTCGAGATCGACGACACTTAGTCGATATCGACGAGCCAGAGTCCAGATCCGGAGCCCGTCGAGGAGATCTACTCGAGAAACCCTAGTCGGCGAGCAAAGTTACTCGAGGTCGACGAAGGTTTGTCGAAGTCGACTAGCACCCAAGAGCCCCAGTCCGAGTCACATCGAGCAGGAGTCAGCCAAGCCGAGCCACCTTACTCGACCTCGACGAGCCCTACTCGAGGTCGACAAGAGCCCAGTGTCCGGAAGCTTCTCGACTTGTCCTGTCCGAGTAGAGTTGGAGTTGCTTGGTCCCGAAGGCGGAAGATTCTATCCAAATCCATCGAAGATCTATCCGATCTATCAAGTTCTATCTATGGAAGGCGGAATCTATCAAGATGAAGACATGTTACCTAATTAGTTTTATCTTTTCCATTATAGATTTAATTCCATTAAGCATTTATTTATCTTTTAAGCTTTTTAGATATAGATAGATATCTTCTTTCCTAGATTAGCTAGGGAAGGATAGCTATAAATAAAGCCCATGGGGCTCAGTTTCAATCATTCAATTTCGGAGGAAGAGAAGTAGTTACAAGGAGAAGTTTAGGGAGTTCGAAGGTTTTAGGGTTTTGGCATTGACGAGAGTTGATTGCCGGGATTGTAAAATCGTTGAATATAGTTTATGCAAGTTATTTCTTTTCAATCAATGTCTGAGTTTGCGATGAGGAGCGAGTAGTCAACCCACTTCTAGGGTTGGGGCGAGCCCGACGATAGCCATGCAGAATTGAGGTAAAGATCGAATCTTTATCATGTTTTGAGCGTTTTCCTACTTGTTGATGTGTTTATTGCCCATCTAATGGAGATCCATGCGAACAACTTGGATTATAAACATAAAATCGGTAGAGACAATTAGGGTTTCTTGAGAGAGTTGTCTAATTGTTGGAAAAGGCGAGAGCTTGATCCTTTAATGCGAATTACATGATTATCTATTTGATTATACCTTATGCATGCTTGGTTATCGTTGTTGCAAACCCCAATCTTGGAAGCCTTTTTACATTCAGTTTAGTCGAAAATCCCATAAAGCATTTGTTCTTTATTTTCTTTATTTTCTTTCTTGTTTTTATTTCGTTTTATTTCTCCCTGCTCTACTCGATCTCGACCACCCCCTGGTCGAGCTCGACGACTAATTCCCGATCTAGCATCGCTGTTGCTTAAGTGTGCAGGAACTCGACGAAAGCCCAACTCGACTTCGACCAGGCCGTACTCGATCTCGAGTAAGGCTAGTCGAGATCGACCACCACCTTCGTCGACTTTTGCTGCTGTGTTCGACTGTCCGAGCTTCTGTCGACTAGTCCCTAGTCGAGCTCGAGGACCTTGTTGTCGACTTCTGATCGTGAGATTCGTCTGCTGCCTGAGAACCGCTGACACGCTTCCTCGTGGATCGATCCTGACTTCCCACTGCTACATCAGGAGGAGGTCTTGTAATTATTTGCAAGGGACGGAATCTGGTTTGCTGTGATTTATTTATATTTTATTGCAAGTCTCAATTTCCTCCGTACAACACAAGCTCCTCAAGCAAGTCAAATATCTGTCTGTCAATCAGCCTTGCATCGAATGCGGATCATAGAGGCACACCACTACTGAGTGCCCACACACAGAGCAAGTCAGAATGGCAGAAACACATGAGGAGGTAGCATACGCTGGGGGTCCTAATCGCTATATGGGGGATCAAAGGCCTTATCAACAGCAATGAAACCAAGGTCCCTCTAGGAATCCCCCGCCCTAAAGAGCTCCAGGGCATCCAGAGAGGGATCAAAGGAAGGATGATCTGCAGCTGATCCTTGAGGAGATGCGACGAAATCAGGGCTCCATCAACAACCAGTTCCAAAGCATCACCACCAAATTTGGGGAACTGGACATCTGGAAAAGAGGAATGGAAACCCAGATGGGTCAAATCGCATCACAGATCCCACGACCATCCGGCAAGCTCCCAGGGCAAACAGAACCAAATCCTAAGGGGCAAACTGGACATGTCGCAGCTGTCAAACTAAGGAGTGGGCATCAACTACACGAGCCAGAGGTCGGAAAACAGCAGAGCCAAGCAGAACAGCAACTCGAGGTCGACAAGCCCGTACTCGATCTCGAGGAGCCCAACTCGACCTCAACAAAGACTGTACTCGACACAGACCAGAAGTTGAGCTCGGACTCCACCACGCAGACCAGCAACCCGAAGTCGACGAGCCAACTCGAGGTCGACAAGCCTCTGGTCGAGCTCGACAATCCCCTGGTCGATGTCGAGGAGCCTCAGGCCGACGTCGACGACTCTGCAGCACCTCCGACAGCTAATCAGGCTTCGAAAAAGCCACTTCCTTTCCCTTCTAAATCTCTTAAAGACCCCACTGCGGGCAGATTTAATAGATTTGTCAATATGTTGCAAGAGCTAAACTTTTCTATTCCTTTTACAGAAGCCTTGCAAGAGATGCCTGGATATGTCAAATTTCTGAAAGAAATCCTGAGCAAGAAGCGGTCCATCTCAGAGATCGCAGGCGAATGCAAAGTACTCCACTTCCCTGAAAAGAGGCCTGACCCAGGTAAGTTTTCTGTTACTGTGGGTTTTGGTCAATACAAATATGATTCTCTATGCGATTTAGGAGCAAGTGTGAGCATTATGCCTTTATCAATCTGGCGGAAAGTTAAAATAGGATGCATAGAACCTGTGGATGCTAAATTATACATGGCAAATAATACAGTAGTCATCCCTACAGGAATAGTTGAAAATGTTCCAGTCCAGGTTGGAAAATTCTTTGTGCCAGCTGATTTCCTTATTATTGATTGTGCTGAAGATCCTACTAGCCCTATTATCCTTGGTAGACCATTTTTAGCTACTGCAGATGCCAGGATTAGTGTTAAGAATCGATCGCTCACCTTCCCCATAGGCGATGAGGTTTTGGATTTCTCTTTTGGCCCTGCAAAAGAGGAAATTTCTTGGCTGGAGGTGAAGAGCATCAGCAGCGACGGGACTAAGCAAACAGCAGAGGACGGAGCGAAAACCGTACTCGAGATCGACAAGCCCTTGTCGACCTCGACCAGCATTGTACTCGACCTCGACGAGCCTTCGTCGACCTCGACCACCATTACTGAGCCTGAGACTTGCCAGGAGCCTAAGTATGGGGTCCCCCTACTCGACCTCGACCACCAGTACTCGACATCGAGTAGCCCCAAGCCCAAAAATTTCTGTTTTGGGTCCGAACAGGTAAGTGCAGGTATTAATTCTACTCCTCCTCAGTCCATAAATAAAAATTTTAATGATTTGAAGGGAGCTAAAACACCGTGGCGAGAAAATTTGCAAAAACTGAAGGCTACAAGGAAGAAAAAGAAGGAGAAAGGCGACGATGCAAGCAACCACTTATCAGCTGAGCTTGCATACTACCAGCAGGACCTAGATGATCCAGGAGAAGGGCCAAGCATGAGCAGGCCCCACAAAAATGGTCCTTGAGCGCGAAACGGAGAAGTCGGCCTAGCGACTCTAAAATCTAGAGCATGTATATAGACTTTATGAACTTTTGGACACTTCACTTTGGTTGGTTGTGGTTTTTGTTTTTGTTTTTGGTTTTATGTCTTCATATGGATAGTCTTGTTTTTGGTATGGAATCTAACACTTTTAGGTCGGCAAGCATATAAGGATCGCGAACAGTGGAATAGGAGGTCCCTGAACACCAGTCGGAATCGACGAAGGCCAAGTCGACGACGACGATGAGGAGAAGCCCAGACGCTACTCGACATCGAGTAGGCCAACTCGAGGTCGACAAACCCAGATTACTCCTCGACTTCTGGAACCACTAGACGCAGAGCAGAGCCAACTCGAGATCGAGTAGACCGTACTCGATGTCGACCAGCACCTACTCGACCTAGACCAGTCTTGACCTCCTACTCGACATGATTCTGTGAGTTTCTTTCTTTACCCTTTACCTTGTTTTATACAGTGAGGACACTATAATGTTTAAGTATGGGGTGGGGGAAGGGCTTACTTTGTGCATATTTGATTTATTTGATCATATCTTACATATAGGCATTATTTCTTGGAATTGCTACATGGCTACTTTTGGAAGGCATTATTTGAATTATGTGTTTATATGCATGATTTCCAAAAATTTGAGAAAAATGACCCCCATTGAAATTTTGGTTAATGTCATGGAAGCTTTAATTGAACTCGACGATGCAAAATTGGATTCATTAGAGATATAGCATGAAATTACCTAGAAAAGGGAAGTCACAATGAAGTGCATATTTTGATGAAAACCATGAAAGGAGGTAAAAATTGAAATTGCTTTTGACATGTTGCATGATAAGAGGATGGAGGACTTTATATTTCCATATAATGCTCATATTGTTATATCCTAGCCTTACCTATGCTTATGCATCACAAAAGCCATAATATGCCTTATTTCAATTATTGCTCCACATGATCTAAATATTTGCCATTCTTTACCTTATCCGGGGATTATGTTGAGAATGATGTTACATTATGGAGATGTTATATGGTTGTTGTGTTGTGATTGTTATCATATTTGGAGTTTGGAAGGAAATTTGTTTGAATATATGGAAAATTTAATGAGTGAGAAAAAATCCAATCACCTCAGGAGATAAAGGTAGATTGACCCTGCTCTCTGAGATAATAGTTTGGAGAGATGGGACACATTGTGAGGAGTCCAAAGCACTAAGTATCTGGGGCCATTCATGACACCCATGTTTGCGACTCGCGAGAAGGCAGTGCTGAGGTTAGAGAGGTAAAAGCATTATGATTGAAAAAAAAAAAAGCAATACTATTGCAAAGCAATATGAAAGGTGATGAATTATATGAAAGGAAAGGAATGTGGAATGAAATTCAAAAGTTTGGAAAGTACTCCATTTCCCCGGATCAAAAGCACCACATTGCCAGAAATTGCCCACCTTTTATCCTTTTACCAATCTACTCCTTCATGAGCTTAAATTAAAGTCTTCTTGATTATCAATGCTTTGTCACGTATGAATTGTTTGTGCATAACCCTCCTTTTGTGAGTAGATGTTGCTTTTACATATTTGCACATGCATGAATCTGTGACAAAAGTACCTTTTCGAGGATGGTAATTGATTGCAGGGTTATATAAGAATGAATCCAAGATGTTGAGAGTATTGATTTCTTCCCCTGAATGACAAATAAAAGTATTGCTTGAGGACAAGCAAGCTTAAGTATGGGGTGTTTGTTGTGAGCGGAATCTGCCATGTTTTACAGCAACTTTTATATCGATTTCTGTATACATTTCATGCATTTGGGTTAAGATAGTACAGAATCTGTGTAGTCTATGTTTATTTGCCAAAATTATGGAATCTACACCAGTTTCTGTTTCAATCGCAGAAATCGAGGCATTTACAGCAATTCTACAGAAGGTCGGAAAAGCTCGGAAAACCACTACAGAAGTCCAAGGTCAAAGAAGCAGTGGAACCAGTCAAATCAAGTCGGGAACCCAGGCTACTCGATCTCGAGTAAGCCTGGTCGAGCTCGACAAGCCATGTCCGAGCAGACATGGTCGAGCAAGCCTGCTCGAGAAGCCAGCAACCCGAGCCTCCGGAGTCTACTCGATCTCGACAAGATCTGGTCGAGATCGACTAAGCCCAGACACCCATGCCCGGAGTCGACGAGAGCAGATGGCCGAGGACGAAGCCGAGGACGACCAAGGAGACTCGCTGCCAGCGACTCGACTCGCTGCCGCGGAAAAGGAAAATCGCTGCCGCGGACCAGGCCATTCGCTGCCAGCGGATGGAGCAGCTCGAGAAGACCTAGTCGGCCAACCTTACTCGAGGTCGACTAGGGCTCGTCGATCTCGACGAGCACCTGAGTCCTTGTCCGAGCATGTCCGAGCAACCCGAGGAGAGCCACCCGAGGAGACCAAGTCGATGACCCACCCTACTCGATATCGACTAAGGCCACTCGAGGTCGACGAGCACCTGTGAGCCAGAGTCCGAGCCACATCGAGCAGAGTCAACCCAAGCCGAGCCATCTTACTCGAGCTCGACGAGCCCAACTCGAGCTCGACTAGACCCAGATTCCAGAATCTTCTCGACTTGTCCTGTCCGAGTAGGATTGGAGTTCCTTGATCGCGAAGGCGGAAAGTTCTATCCGAAAGTTGCTGAATTCTATCCGATCTATCAAGTCTATCCATGGAAGGCAAGATCTATCAACATCATGAAGACTTACCTATTTAGTTCTATCTTTTCCCTTATGGATTTAATTCCATTAAAACATTTATTTATCTTTTTATGCTTTTAGATATAATTTTAGATAGTGATAGAAGATTTAATCCTTGACTAGCAAGGAATAGATCGCTATAAATAAAGCCCATGGGGCTGGTTTTTCATTCATTCAATTTCAATCATTCCAAGTTACACACAATTAGTTGGTTCCATTCAGAGACACAGTTTAGGAGTTTAAGGTTTTTAAGGTTTTGGCTTTTTGCGAAAGTTGATTGCCAGGATTGTAAAGGCTTTGAATATAGTTTTAATGCAAGTTTCTTTCATCAATTCAATGTCTGCGATTGCAATGAAGAGCGAGTAGTCCACCCACTTCTGGGGCTGGGGTGAGCCCGACGGTGGCCATGTGAGGCGATGCGATAAAGGTCAGATCTTTCGTGCGATTTGTCTTCAATCCCTATGAGCATGATTCTTTTGCGAGAGTTGAAGGTGATCCTTGTTTGTGTTATTGAAGCGAAAGTGATCTTAATACAACTTGGATTAATTATGTGAAAAAGGGTTAGTAACAATTAGGGTTTGTGCGAAAGCCTCTATATTCCTATTTGTTAATAACGAAAGTTATTTAGATGGAAAGCATGATCTTTTATGCCTTTATGTGTTACTTTGCATGGTTATCGTTGTGGTGTTGAAACCCTAGCTTTGGAAGTCTTTTAGTTTATTGAATTTTATTTCGTGTTTACATTCGTTTCTGTTCGAAAAGCATTTGCATTTAGTTTTCTGTTCTTATCGACTTCGAGGAACTTATCGATATCGACAACACTTGTCGACGTCGAGTTCTTTCTTGTCGAGATCTGATTCTTTGCTGTCTGTTGTCGATTTCTCTGTTGTGTCGACAAGTTTGTGTCGAGTAGTTGTCGATATCGACAAGATTGTGTCGACAAGCTCGGTCGAGTTCTTCAGTCAAGTTTCCTTCTGTTGTCAAGTCGAGTAGCTGTTGTCGACTTGTTTTATTACTGTCGAGTAGTTTGCCTTTGCTTTTATTTGCTGCGTTTGCTTTTGCTTTTGTTCTTTTCTTTCTGTTTTGTTTTCTGTCTTTGCTTTTATTTTAGTTGCCCTTGCCGGGTTTATTTCTGTTTCTGTGCCTTTTTGTTGTGTCTGTGAGAATCTGATAGCTACCTGAGAACTGCTGACGTGCTTCCTCGTGGATTCGATCCTGACTTTTCTCTTACTACAATGGGAGGAAGTCTTGTATTTATTTGCTGAGACAGGGAAGTCAGTCTGAACTATATTTCATATCTATTTCAATACTTGACCAACTCCTGCAACAACACATTCTGATAGGCTAAAACCTACACCGCAAGTGTACGGGTTCAGTTGTAGTATATCGAGTGTCGTATCCACAAGGACTATGTGGTATCGATTGCTACTTCAGACAGATTTAACTAAGCCAAGAAAATACGAGAGAAGAAATGTTTATATAAATGGAGAAAGTAACCAACTAAAAGGAACAACTAAACAAAATAGGTAGTAAACAGTGGATACGAGGCAATCTAGGGTAAAGGATCACCACAACGATGCTTTAGTAGATTGATATTGATATTCGTGTCACCTTATCTGAGTTTGTTGAAGGTAGATTGTCTAAGATAATCGCAAATCTCCTTTCGGAATCAAAGCGAATGTGTCTAAATTGGTTAACAATCACCTTTCGGACTCAAGCAACCAATTTAGACCCTTTAAGTTCTTAGAATTCTAGACGATAATCATATCAACGTCGCCTTTCGGTATCGATCAATATCAAAATCATCTAAAATATCTATGGAAATCTATAAATCCTCAAGAAGCTTACTTTCACTTTCGATCAACTAAACTTCAGGTTTAATCCTATGGTTCCGATGGATCCAATAGCTTTTCGGCCTAAATTCACCATCTAAATTCTAATTTAGGGTTTTAGTCTTTCGATTTGAAACCCTAAATCAGTTCAAACCAATTTTCATCAATTAGGGCTGGCGCAATAGGATTAAATCACAAATCAACAGACAAACGAATATCAATCTTAACGCTACCAAATTATCATCGGGATCACCCAAACCCTAGATCGAAGATTCAAGCAAGCATAATATGATAATCAACGAAATAAATCATAGACAAAAATAAATCGCTGAAATAAAATAGAATGCAAACCGGAATTTCGTCTTCGATCCAAAGTGTGTACCATCAAAACAAAGAACAAAACTAAACCTACGGCCGAAGCCTGTGTTGTCCGGCAAAAGAGTCCGAACTAGCCCCCCTTTCAATTCTAAACAGTACGGAGTATATGTATAGACTTTTATGAAAATTAGAGTTTTAACCCACAAAATTTAATAATTGAAAACTAACCCAACACCCAATTAGAGATTAACTCCACCAAATAGCTCCAAAATTTAGCAACTTCCGCACTTGACAATTTAGCTCCTCGGGTCTGATCCATTATGCTTGCCGCTCCGCATAAAAGCTTGATTTTCCTCAATATTAGCATCAAAATGCCTGAAACAAATCATAACGAGGTGTAGACTCCGAAAATGCAAAATAAAATAAATAAAATATAAAATATGACAAATATGCATGAAAATGACCTAAACTAATATGCAAATGCAACCCTAAAATATTACTAAAATAGATGTTATCAAATCACCCCATACTTAAACCTTGTTTGTCCTCAAGCAAGAACAAGTCTAAATATTCACAAGAAAGATTTCGGTTTCTATCCAAGCAATGTTTTTGCTCATTTAGATTTAGACATCGGGTTCAAAACAAGACAAGCAAATCATACAAGAGACAAGTTGAAACATCAATTCCAAGACCTCACATAGGACATATTTTGTGGAACACTCTCCCTCATGTGTCTAAGGTATAAAAGTTTCGCTCGGGCTCAAATCTTGAAGACTCATCTACCATAAGCTTGAATTAGTGTCCTAACTCTCCACCACTTGGACTATGCACATATACATAAATCATGAGGTCTTTTCACGGGTTGTAATGGGGCCAAGGTAAGAAACGGAAGGTATGGATTCTTTGGCCATGTGGTACTAAAATCCGGAAAATAGAATTACTTCCTAAACTTCCACCACAATTCATCTTCTTTTTCAACACATACCAAATTTCTTACAACAACCACATCACATAATCAAATAAGCTCAAACTCTCAACTTTTGATAACACATTCCCTTTTCACAAACAATTCTCTAGTGATGAAGAATTTTATTCCTTTTTTCTTTTCTTTTCTTTTTTTTCACTTTTTTTTTCTTTCTTTTATTTCTTCATCACAAGAAACTTACATTTGAAGCACAAATCCTCCACTCAATACATAAATCACTCAAAGAACATATTCCTTCTCGTCCACAAAACTATAGATAAATTTATTTCATCTTACTTCCCGAATGGGTAAACGAGGCTAAAATAGGCTTAGGGATAATCTTGTGGAGCTACAAATGAATATGCTATTAGGCTCAACGGGCTTCAAGCAAAGGATATCATAATAGGGTAGGAAGGGAATGATAGGCTAACAAAAATTGCCTCAATCATGTTCATGCAATGCACACAAGTCATTTATGTGGTCTTAAGAGGTTCTAACGCAGGTTCTGAAGATAGAGCAATCAAGATGAGCAATTCACACACAAAAGAAAGAGGACTCATGGATGTCAGTCCTAGGCTCAGAAGCTCACAGGCTTTTGTCTCAGAATCTCAATCTCAACAAGTCTCAAGCAATGATCAGTTTTGAAAGAATTAGAACATAAACTCAATAATCTAGATCATCACAAGCTTTTTTAACATGCCTTAGAGGATATCATCAATCAATTTCAATCAAGGAAGTGACATGTTCTTCAAGAAGAGCAAGGAATTTTTATTAGCAAGGGTTCATCTCAAGACATCTATATGCAAATGCAATGCATGAATGCACATGAAAAATGAAAAGAAATGAAAAAAATTAATGCAAAAACGGAGTTACACCAGAAGTTCTCCACCCCATGCTTAAAATCTACTTTGTCCCCAAAGTAGAGAATGAAAGAGTAGAGAGGACAAGGGAACTCACAAAATATCAGGCACTATTGAGCAATTCTTCAAATCAACACACAAGGAGGTAATGGTGCAAGTTGTATGGAACCATCCGTATATGTATTTAAAAATTTTGGCAAAATCTCCCTTGTAATTTGGCCTGCGCAATGCACAAAAAACAGCAGTAGATACAAGCCTAACAAGTATAGCCATATCACACAGCAACCAAGATCCAATACTCAATGAAAATCAGCAATGTAGCAACTCAAGCAACACATATGCAAATCAAAACCACCGGAACAAAATCGACACTAGGTGATAAGCACTTAAGATCAAACAGACTTTATGAAATTATCACATACAATAAACAAAAGTCCAGCAGAGAGATCAAAAGGCATGGAAAGTGTAGAACCTAGCCTCAATCAAGCTTATCAAAAGCAACACCTAAACAAATAATAATTCCTAAGCAATTGCCACCATCAAAATTCAGAATAAGATAAGCACATGGGCTGGAGAATGTAGCATAGCAACATATAAAGATAATTTCATGAGCAAATTTCAACACATAAGAATTCCTAGCACATCAAAACTCCGCCAATACAGTCACAAGTTCAGACTGTTCAGTACCCATGCTCAGAAGCAAAATCAACCCCTGTTTGCAGCAATAATCAAACAAAATCAAATATTGGGGAGCACTTCAACCACAAACTCCCTCAAGCAATCCAATCAAAATTATTCAAAATCAAAACATCATCAGTCAATTCACCCTAGACACATTAAGCTCACAAATCAGAAGCTTTAAACCCTAAGTTCAGATGTGGTGAATCAAAAGAAGAAGAAAGAGGGTATACCTGCACTTATCATTGGGTTGAAAATTAGAGGTCTCATCCACGAGTAGCAGCTGGGCTGAGAGAGGGAGTCGCGACCAAGGCAGCAGCAACGAAGCCTTCGAGCAGCATGAGTAATTGTGAGAGTGGCTAGGTGAGAAGGAGAGATGGTGATGCTGGGCGTCGGCGCCGGACCAAGAGAGAAGGAGAGGAGGGAGGCGGTTCAAGGAGAAGCAAGGGGAGAGCGCGAGAAGGATCCACAACGAGGAGGACGGCAGAGGGATGGAGGACGGCGGCACGGTGCCGGCGGTAAGGAGATTGTGGGGCTGCTGCCAGCGGCGGGGATCTGGGGATCGGAGAAGAGAAGCGAGAGAGGAGATATCGGGGAAAGAGACAGGAGAAAGAAAAACGCGTCTCTCAATTTTTTCATTTTTAATTTTTTTTTTTTTTTAGGAAAGGGATTTCCACTCGGGCGAGTGGACAAACCACTCGATCGAGTGACTGCATTGTCAAACTTACTGGAGTCCACTCGGGCAGAGTTGAAATTTCACTGGACCGAGTGATTCCAGTTTTCCTTACCTTTATTTATAAAATAAAAATAATAATACTAGTATAATAATAATAAAGAAATTTACCTCTGACGAATTTTCGAAAGCGCTTGAACCTTCCTGAATGGATGGTCCATGGCTCAATCTATCCATCAAGCAGAGTCTTGTTGGAGCATAATAGTAGAGATCCGTTGAAGTTCAAGCTCCTTAAGAATTTGCTCCCCTTCTTCTTAGAGTATCGTCCATTTGTATCTTCACTAAACTCGAAAAATGGAACCCATTCCTCATGCTCCAAAATCTCCATGTCTTCAAAAACCTCCATGTCAAGAAAGATGATAGTGCAATCGTCATTGTCACTAACCTCACCTTCAACACAGAAAACTTTGGGAAAACATGGAACATTCATTTGTTGAGCCTCTTGGATCCGCAACATCTCATCCTCAAAAACAACTTGGATCTTTGAGAGGTGGGTTTCCAAGAAAGTGAAGTACTCTTCCATATAAATCAACTTGGACGATTTTTGTGAATTTTCTGAAGCTTGATCTCGACACCCAGGCGGTGCGTATCCCTCGGTGATATCCCTCTGGTAAGAAAGGTGAGGATGCAACGTGTAGTACACCTCTTGTTCATTCCCAAACAACATCGGGCAATCACTAGCTTCATGATCAAAAGCTCCACAAAACTCACAATAATAAACATAATCCATATCAAGAGCACAAACCGTAAAAGAGAAACAAAAAGAAAAGATATCAAAACAAAAAGAATGGCTTAGAAAAATCAATCGAAATAAACAACCAATACAAATAATAGTCCCCGGCAACGGCGCCAAAAACATGATAGGTTAAAACCTACACCGCAAGTGTACGGGTTCGGTTGGAGTATATCGAGTGTCGTATCCACAAGGACTATGTGGTATCGATTGCTACTTCAGACAGATTTAACTAAGCCAAGAAAATACGAGAGAAGAAATGTTTATATAAATGGAGAAAGTAACTGTTGTGAGCGGAATCTGTCATGTCTTACAGTAACTTTTATATCGATTTTTGTATACATTTCATGCATTTGGGTTAAGATAGTACAGAATCTGTGTAGTTTATGTTTATTTGCCAAAATTATGGAATCTACACCAGTTTCTGTTTAAATCGCAGAAATCGAGGCATTTACAGCAATTCTACAGAAGGTCGGAAAAGCTCGGAAAACCACTACAGAAGTCCAAGGTCAAAGCAGCAGAACAAATCGGAGAGTCAAGTCTAGTCGACATCGAGTAACCCTACTCGACCTAGACGAGCCATGGCCGAGCAGCCTTGGTCGAGCAAACCATGATCGAGAAGCCAGACAACCCGAGCCTCCGGAGTCTACTCGATCTCGACAAGCTCTGGTCGAGACCGACGAAGCCCAGACACCCATGCCCGGAGTCGACGAGAGCAGCTGGCCGAGGACGAAGCCGAGGACGACCAGGAGGACTCGCTGCCAGCGACATCACTCGCTGCAGCGGAAAGGGAAACTCGCTGCCGCGGACCAGGCCAGTCGCTGCCAGCGGATGGAGCAGCTCGAGAAGACCTAGTCGGCCAACCTTACTCGAGGTCGACTAGGGCTCATCGATCTCGACGAGCACCTGAGTCCTTGTCCGAGCATGTCCGAGCAACCCGAGGAGAGCCACCCGAGGAGACCAAGTCGATGACCCACCCTTGTCGAGATCGACTAGGCGAGGTTGAGATCGACGAGCACCAGTGAGCCAGAGTCCGAGCCACATCGAGCAGATCTAGCCGAGACGACGAATCCTACTCGAGGTCGACAAGACCTTGTCGAGGTCGACTAGACCCAGATTCCAGAAGCTGCTCGACTTGGCTTGTCCGAGTAGGATTGGAGTTCCTTGATGCCGAAGGCGGAAAGTTCTATCCGAAAGTTGCTGAATTCTATCCGATCTATCAAGTCTATCCATGGAAGGCAAGATCTATCAACATCATGAAGACTTACCTATTTAGTTTTATCTTTTCCCTTATGGATTTATTTCCATTAAACATTTCTTTATCTTTTTATGCATTTAGATATAATTTTAGATAGAGATAGAAGATTTAATCCTTGACTAGCAAGGAATAGATCACTAAAAATAAAGCCCATGGGGCTCAGTTTTATTCATCATTCAATCATTCAAGACACAAGTAGTTAGTTCCATTCAGATACAGTTTAGGAGTTCTAAGGTTTTTAAGGTTTTGGCTTACAGCGAAAGTTGATTGCCAAGATTGTAAAAGTCTTGAATTTAGTTTTAATGCAAGTTTCTTTCATCAATTCAATGTCTGCGATTGCAATGAAGAGCGAGTAGTCCACCCACTTCTGGGGCTGGGGTGAGCCCGACGGTGGCCATGTGAGGCGATGCTGTAAAGGTCAGATCTTTTTGTGCGATTCATCTTCTATCCCTATAAGCATGATTCTTTTGCGAGAGTGGAAGGTGATCCTTGTTTGTGTTATTGAAGCGAAAGTGATCTTAATGCAACTTGGATTAATTATGTGAAAAAGGGTTAGTAACAATTAGGGTTTATGCGAGAGCCTCTATATGCCTAGTTGTTAATGACGAAAGTTATTTGATGAAAAGCATGATCTTTTATGCCTTTATGTGTTACTTTGCATGGTTATCGTTGTGGTGTTGAAACCCTAGCCTTGGAGGTCTTTTTATATATTAAGTTAATTTCTGTCAAAAATCTGAGTTCTGTCGAAAATCTGCATTTGTCTTTAATTTCTGCAATTTAAGTTTTCTGCAATTCTTGTCGACATAGAGTAGTGTTTGTCGAGATCGAGTAAACTGTGGTCGATCTCGAGTAGGACAGGTCTAGGTCGACTTGATTTGCTTCTGTCTTTTGTCGATTTTCACTTTCTGCACTCTGTGTCGAGTTACTGTAGTCGATCTCGAGTTACCTTTGTCGAGATCGAGTTGAGTTTTGCTTGTCGAGTTACTTTCTGTCTTTGCTTCCATCTTTGCTTTGCTTTTATTTCTGTCTTTTATTTGTTATTTGCTTTTACTTTAGTTGCCCTTGCCGGGTTTACTTCTGTTTCTGTGCTTCTGTTTGTCTGTTCTGCTGCTGTTGTGAGAATCTGATAGCTACCTGAGAACTGCTGACGTGCTTCCTCGTGGATTCGATCCTGATTTTCTCTTACTACAACGGGAGGAAGTCTTGTATTTATTTGCTGAGACAGGGGAGTCTATCTGAACCATATTTGATATATATTTCAATACTTGACCAACTCCTGCAACAACAAATTGGCGCCGTTGCCGGGGAAGCTATCAATCGCGCCTTAGGTAGTCGGATCTCACTGTTTCTTTGAGTTACTTTTCAGGTGTATGCGCCGTTCTGGTCTCCCACCTGAGTATTACGGCTTAGACGACCCAGAGCGCCTTTTACACGTCAGAAATAAACTACAAAGAGCCATGTCGGCCGCTGAAACACAGGAACAGCTGATACAGAGGCTTACCAGGGATCTAGCCGCCAGGGATGCTGCTCTCGCCGCTGAGAGAGCAGAAAAGGAACAAGCACAAGCTGAGCTTGCCCAATATCCAACCACTGCTGAGGATTATATGCATCCCACTCTCGTCGTGCCTGAATCGGCGATTCTGATCCCTAATAACTCTTTTGGAATTCGCACTCAATTTCTTATAGTGCTTAAAAATAATGCCTTTTATGGCAGATTTAATGAGTGTCCTCTTTAGCATATTACCAACTTTTCTGACATGTGCCGTACTCTTGCTGAAGGTACCACGCTGGAATATGTCAAGATGAAAGCTTTTCGCTGGTCTCTCGCTGGACCTGCACTGAAATGGCTGGAAGGGCTGAAACCAAAATCACTGACAACCTGGGCCCAAGTAGAGCAAGAGTTTCTGAACAAATTCTTCCCACCTGCCAAAACAGCACATCTCCGCCAGAAAATCACCGCCTTCAAACAGAAGCAAGGGGAACCGCTGGCAAAAGCATGGGAGCACTACAAGGAACTTCTGCGATCTTGCCCTACTCATGGACAGCCGCCCTACGTCATTCAGGAGATCTTCTTCAACTCTCTTGATCAAAGCACTAAGGACAGAATCAACCACTACACTCGCTATGAATTTCTAACGATGCCACCAATTGACGCCTGGGGTGTGCTGGACAAGCTCACCAACTATGACAACAAGTATGGGGCTACTTCAAACTATGATGAGAACTCCTACGCCAGGCCAGCACCATCTATGCCACTTTATGAGCCAGCAAAGGAGATCGACCCAGATGTCAGGGAGCAATACTACAGAGACCAGAATAAGAAGCTCCTCAAACAAGTAAAGTATCTCTCTGTCAACCAGCCTTGCATAGAATGCGGATCGCAAAGGCACACCACTACTGAGTGCCCACACACAGAGCAAGTCAGGATGGCAGAACATCATGAGGATGCAGCTTACGTAGGAGGGCCTAATCGCTATATGGGGGATCAAAGGCCTTATCAACAGCAATGGAACCAAGGTCCCCCTAGGAATCCTCCACCCTACAGAGCTCCAGGACATCCAGAAAGGGACCAGAAAAAGGATGATATACAGACAATCCTGGAGGAGATGCGGAGAAACCACGCTGAAACTAGGCAATCTTTCAACTCCGTCTATACTCAGATGCAAGGTGTCAACTCTAGGCTTGGGGAAATTGATATCTGACAGAAATCAGTTGATACACAGATTGGTCAGCTAGCAGCAGGAATCCCCAGACAGTCAGGCACACTCCCTGGATCTTCAGAGCCAAACCCTAAGGGAAAGACTGGACACATCGCTGCTATCAAACTCAGAAGCGGCCATCAACTACAAGAGCCAGAGGTTGGAAAACAGCAGGACGAGGAACAGCAAGTCGAGGTCGGCAAACCCGTCGTCGATCTCGACCAGAGCCTAGTCGACCTCGACAAAGGTCTACTCGAGGTCGAGGAGAAATCTCCAGAATCTTCGTCTGCACCGAACAGCAACTCGACTGGGCCCAATCTGGTCGATGTCGACAAAGGTCTCGTCGATGTCGAGGAGCCCCTGGTCGAAAAATCTGCAGCAACTCCGACGTCTGTTCTGGCTCCAACTCAGAAAAAGAAGTTGCCTTTCCCAACGAAATCTCTAAAGGACCCAACGGAGAAAAAGTTTCAGCGCTTTATCAAGATGCTTCAGAAGCTCAATGTCACCATCCCCTTCACAGAAGCTCTCAATGAAATGCCATCCTATGTCAAGTTCCTAAAGGAGATCCTGAGCAAAAAGCGATCGATGGCAGAAATCACAGAAGAGTGCAGCCATCTAGACATACTGGAAAAGCGGCCGGATCCAGGTAAGTTTGCTATAACTATTGGATTTGGTCCATACAAAATAAATGCCCTATGTGATCTTGGAGCCAGTGTTAGTATTATGCCTTTAACGATTTGGTCCAAGATTAAGATAGGTGCCCTGGAGCCTGTGGATGCTAGACTTTACATGGCCAACAATACGGTGGTCATTCCAACAGGCATGGTGGAAAATGTCCCAGTACAAGTAGGTAAATTCTTCGTTCCTGCTGATTTCTTAATAGTTGATATGCAAGAAGATCCTGCTTGTCCCATTATTCTAGGGAGACCATTCTTGGCGACGGTGGATGCCAACATAAGCGTAAGGAAAGGAGTGCTCACCTTCAACATCAGCGATGAAGTAATTGAGTATTCCTTTAACAAAACTGAAAGGTATATGGGTCCGATGGAAGAGGTCAAATCTATCTCAGCTGGCTACATCACCTGCGGGGAACCCAAGGTCAGGAATATGACCCCTGAGGAGCTGGAAAAGAGGGACATGGAGGCCCAGGTGGAAGAGATCATGGCAATTCTCAAGGAGAACACAGGAGCTAAGTATGGGGTCAAGATCGACCAGGGCTCCTCGACATCGAGTAGAACCCTAGTCGACCTCGACCAGACCAAGGCGACTCCACCAGCACCAGATTCGTCGAGCAGCAAACCGGAGGAACCAGCCCTACTCGAGATCGACAAAGATCTTGTCGAGATCGACCAAAACTCAGGGAGCCCAGAGCCTGCTTCCTCGACGCTGAGAACATCGGATCCAGGGGCCTCGTCGAGGTCGACCATGCTTATCGAGATCGACAAGCCCGCTGCTGACTCGACTTCACCCTCCTCGACACAGAAGCCGCCTGACGAACCCGCCTCGTCGATCTCGAGTACGCTTGTCGAGATCGACCACCATCAGACGCCACCAGATCTGTCTTCGTCGACGAGCAAGCCACCAGAAGGAGAAGGCTACTCGATCTCGAGTAGCCTTGTCGAGATCGACAAGATCCAATCTTCTTCGACGTCATCTTCCTCGACGATCCAGCCACCAGGACCAGATCCCTTGTCGAGGTCGACCAGCCAACTCGAGGTCGACAAGACCTGTTCTTCCTCGACTTCTGACTCTTCGACCAGACCATCACCAGAGCCAGCAGACTCGTCGATCTCGAGGAGCCCTAGTCGAGATCGACCAAACACCGTGGTGCCCGATTCCGTTTATGCGAAGGTAAGCCAAGGTATGGATCTTTCTTCTCCTATTTCCATTAAAGATTTATCTATACATGGGAGAGGTTTGCCTTGGTATGTGCGATTGTGCAGGATTTCCAATGATGAGCCTAAGGAATATGAAATTGGAGACAAGCTCTATGTCTCCAAATCAAAGGATCATTGGTTTCCTAACAAGTTCAACAAAAAGCAGATGGGACCGTTCGTGGTGAACAAGATCCATTCTGGAGGATTACAGCTGATGGACAAGAATGGAGTCTTATTTGAGGCCCAAGCTACATGGGCCCTGCAGATGCCACCTTGAGCATTAATGAAAGTCGGCCTAGCGACTATAAAATCTAGAGCATGTACATAGACTTTTTAGGACATTTTGAGACTTTGTTTTTGGTTTTTGGTTTTGAACATTGTTTTTGGTTTTTGTTTTTCTTTTGTTGGTATATGTCTTCTACTTTTCAGGACAATGGATAGAACCAAGCTACTCGGACCAGGAGGTGCTGCATTCGAAATTATGCAGCTCTGCACATCTGTCTTGTGAGTTTCTTTCTTTACCCTTTACCTTGTTTTTTATACAGTGAGGACACTGTAATGTTTAAGTATGGGGTGGGGGAAGGGCTTACTTTATGCATAATTTCCATATTTGACATTATTTGTGCATTATTTCTTTGAATTGCTACATGGCTATTTTGGAATGCATTATTGATTTATATGCTTATATGCATGTTTTCCAAAAAGTTTTGAAAAATGACCCCCATTGAAATTTTTTGAATAATGTCATGGAAGTTTATATTGGACTCGACGATGCAAAATTGGATTCATTGGAGATATAGCATGAAATTGCCTAGTAAAGGGAAGTCACAATGAAGTGCATATTTTCTTGAAAACCATGAAAGGAGGTAAAAATTGAAATTGCTTTTGACATGTTGCATGATAAGATGATGGAGGACTTTATATTTCCATATAATGCTCGTTGTTAATTCCTAGCCTTACCTATGCTTATGCATCACAAAAAGCCATAATATGCCTTATTTCATATATTGCTCCACATGATCTAAATATTGCCATTCTTTACCTTATCCGGGGATTATGTTGAGAATGATGTTACATTATGGAGATGTTATATGGTTGTTGTGATTACTATCAATTATTGGAGTTTGGAAGGAAATTTGTTTGAATATATGGAAAATTTAATGAGTGAAAAAAAATCCAATCACCTCAGGAGATAAAGGTAGATTGACCCTGCTCTCTCAGATAATAGTTTGGAGAGATGGGACACATTGTGAGGAGTCCGACGCACTAAGTATCCGGGGCCATTCATGACACCCATGCACTACTAGAAATTTGTGATTTAACATCGGCTAATAACCGATGTCTTTCAAAAAAAAAATCGATGTCTATGTGGGTGTTGTTAAAAGTCAAAAGTTTTTCACATCGGCCAAAGCCCGATGTCTATATAACTTATAACATCGTTTCTTATTATAAAAACGATATGTTCAATACTTTATAACATCACTTGTATAGAAATCCTACATATGTATATTCATTTTCTCTCTATAATTTGTAATGTTATTTTTCACCACAAAATTTGGCTTTATGGAATAAATACAAAACCGATGTTATTACGTATATTGAAATCAGTTTTTGATTTAAAAACCGTTGTTTATATATAGTAAAGACATCCTAAATTATTAGTGAATCAGATGTTTTTAGTTCGTAAAACTGGTGTGTTTAGGTCATAAAAATGATGTGTTTAGTTCGTAAAATTGATGTTTTTTGTACGTAAAGCTGATGTGTTTAGTTCGTAAAACTGATGTTTTTAGTACATAACACTGATGTTTTTAGTTTGTAAAACTGATGTCTTTCGTTACAATAAACCGTTGTCTATTGCTCGTAAATCCGATGTACAATCTCCTGTCTATATATAATATATATACATACATATACACTAGACCACAATAATAACCAAAGAGAACATGTTCTATCTATATATACACATACACCAGACGACAGTACCAACAAAAGAGAACATGTTTTCAGAACATGTTTCAAAACCTGTATATAAGTTGCTCACTTGAAGAACAAGGTAAAGTCACTACTAGAAATATCTTATTTAACATAAAGTAGTACATATTGATCTATCAACAATATTCTATAATTGAGATCATCAGATCAATGCATCTCTCCACCAGCTTCCAGAAAAAACAGCAAGAGAAGCTTATGTGTTACCAACGATTTGAGAATGGCTCTGCATTCACAGTCCTTAGCCACTACAAAAAAAAAAAAAGAGTTAACTTGTAAAGAAGTCAACCCTATTAATGCTAAGCAACTTAACAACCAGTACTATTGAATTTGATAATTAATGGGATGAAACTTTCAGTTAGGCCAAATGGTTTCTCTAATTCAAAAACACGAAATTCGGTTTTCAACTCTAAAAATAAGGATAACACACCATTGAATACAAAAATCATTCAAAATTTCAGGTTCAAATAATCCAGCCAAATCTATGAACCTGTTAGTGTATATTCTTGCATCATCAACATTAGGAGCTGAACAAGTAAAAATCAGCACAAATTAAGTTAAAATGAAGCACATGATTATCAATAACACATAAATAAGAAAGGTATAGTCAAATTCCAAAATGAAGCCATAATCTAATTGAAACACTTACTTTGTCAATAAGGGGCATTAGATCTTAACTTCACAAGTTGTAAATTCAGTCCAACTTTTACCTAAAATTAAACATATATATATTAGGAGTTCAAAAAAATTAGGAGTTGAAAAAATAAATCTATGCACAGGAGCGCAGAGTATATATTAGGAGGTGAAAAAATCAAATGGTTTAATACTTTTATGAGGCTCTCACTAGCTAATTGCACAGTGAAACATTTGATTCCAACAGCTAACTAATTGACACAATGAAACATTTTATTCCAAAAACCACAGATAATAAGAAGTGAAATAAGACACGAAAAGAAATTCACCTTAAATGTTGTTGGGTACATAAAAACCCTAACCTTGTCACCCTGATAACCAGACAAAACAAGTTAGGCATCCATTAGCAATTTAGCATACATCTCCTCAATCAAAGAAAATAAAGGGCTTTGGGAGATGGCATAAATTTCAGATCATCCACAGACTATGTAGCTGCACCTGATCGAACAAAATGAATGGTTAAAATGAATGATTTAAATTAAATGAATACCTGATCTGGATCTTTTATTGCACTTTGGTATTCACCATTTGCAGAAACCTCAGCAATTGAGTTGAGCAAATTCTCTTTAGGGATTCACACATTATATATATGAAAAGAGAGAGTCTAAGAAGACCATATACAGTCATGTAGAGTGTTATCTCTCGCATCATTTCCAGACTCACTGGCCCATTGAATCAAGCAGTCTCTACAGTTAAACACAGGTTCAAAGTAAGCATAAGCCCTTTAACATAAAGGGAGGTACATCCACATAACTGTCAAGCAAAGATTAAGAGAACTTAAGAACATCTTGGAGCTATAGTCGCAACACAAAGAATTACGTTTCCTCGGTGTCAGTAGGCACACCATCCACCACCTCCTGAAAATATAAAGAGACAAAGAGAATACATGTTAAATCTAAATAGGCTGATGCTGGTCAGTGAACGAACATGTGGGGGGAGAGTGGAAAACACGTGCAAGAAGAGAAGATGTGATCTGAAACTCACCAGTGAAAGTACGTGCTTTTGACCATTGCTCAAAATGTGTGTGCCCTCGGGATTTAGATCTTTGTTGTGACAGCTGAAACAAAAGGTTAGTGAATAAGACTACAATCTTATTTGATACAGTATGAACAATGCCAATATCATTTGATACAGTACAAAACAATGCCAGAAACTGAAAAGAGAAGACACAATCCTTGTATTCATTTCCATGCTCGCATGGAATCCATAACTACTCGCCAGAACATTCAGTCTTTTTCACTACGATGTTTGAGGAGATAATCAAGTTTTTACAAACAACTGGTGTGTATATAGGAGCAGGAACAAAATAAAGAAAAGTATCTAGGTGCAAGAAAGCTGGAAAACTAAATTATGACAATTATCCCTGTATTCCACATTTCCACCATCCATTGGATAACAGCAAGCAAACCAAGCTGATCATATAAGTACAACTAGGTGCTAAACATACATGGCACCACTCTACCCAAGATAAATAATCTTAGTGCTATAACCGTATGTTGATCTTGACTTAACGATTCTGGAGGATGGGTCAAAAAGGGGAAATACAGGCTGACAAGTTTAGTCAAAGCTTACAATCCTGAAACGTAGGTGAAAAAGGACCATGGCTGAAAATTGAATCCACATATACTGCAACCAAAACTCTTCAATTTTTTTTTGTTTTTGATACAACCAAAACTCACAAGTAATTATACAACCATTAACAAGATCCCAGTATATCAGCAGTTGACTACTTGAATAAAGGTAATAAGTTAGCAGTGAAAAGAGAGAAGTTGGATAATTACCCTTCACGCAGCTGGAAGTTCTTGCATTGACTACAATACCATCGCTTTACAGATGCTATGACTTCATGACAATAAGTGCAGATAACGTGCAAGTAGACAATGATGAAATCCTCTTTTGTGGAAGCAAGTGTTTGGCTCAACTACAACCATATAGAAAACAATATTAGAACCAGAAAATGAACAAACATTAGTGGCTGCAGCCTTTGGATTTTAATCATGCTAGCTTATAGAAGTTTTAAACTCTCAGGAAGTAAAAAATCATGAGAAGCCTATTTCCACATCATATACATCAAATCTTGAAAAAATGTTGAACGAGATAACACAACCAATCACTTAAAAAAAATATAATACCCAATAAATTGCACACATGACAAACAAAGGAATAGCTACCAATTTACCAGGACCATGTAAATTTGGAGATAGGAAGAGAAAATAAGCAAAATCGTTAAGATGCTCAACTTCAACTTTATCTGAAATACATAACCTCAATCAAGCATTTAAATACAGGCAAATCTGCAAGGAAATTGGTTCTAGCAATGCAAATTAAATGACAAGATCATGGAATTCCTCACAGAATTCAACTTCCCGAAGGGTTAAGATACGACTTCACTAATAAGGGATCAAATGTCGAAAATCATGCATTCACAGGTAAACAGAAATGCCATCAAACAATCAAAGAGCACTCACTTCGTGCATCAGTAAGATATCTTTAGCATCGCCTTCAGTGACAGTAGGGTCCATATGCCCCATTGCTTTCAAACTCCTCCGTGTCATTTTCATAACCTTCTTTTGCAAATTTCCACCACACTCTTTCTCAATTTTGTTAATCATACTGTCAGCGATGATAGACCAATAATCACCATCAAAGTATGGTAAACGAGCAGCTGTTACTTTGGTGTTGCATCCTTCATTGGGTACAAAAAACTGCTTATATATATTTGAGGAATTTATAACGATCTTTTCTTCGGTTGCTTTTCTTAGCATTGATAGATACCTACACTATAAACAAAAAAAAAAAAGAATCCGAGTTTGATAGAGAACTTGAAGAAAAGTACACTAATTACATGTGCATTTGAGGTTAAAAGGTCAATCTGTCATCTTCAAATAATTTAACAGCTATCAGATATACTTCCAATTATGGTCCTTGGTTGAACAATGAAAGCAAACAATTTGAACATGTTGCCTCACATCCTTTATTTTGTTGCACCAGTTGAGATCCACTACATCCCAAGATTTGGTTACACTAACCTCTGATATAAAAAGAATTGACCGGGTTTCCACCTTAGCTATATAGTTGAAGCACAAGATTTAGATTCCAGAAAATACACAAAGTAAAAACGATAAAAATAAATAAAAAAAAGACAAAAAAACACTTCTATCTAAAACAAACCTTGACCTAAAACTTTAAATTATGCGGATTTCACAGCAATCCAGCAACAGAATCGTGAACAACTGGGCAATGCATTTGATTTGACTAGAAATGAATCTAAAGAGAACATCGAAAGAGGATAATCCAGAATCAAACAAAATAATTTCAATGTCAATTGGAGAAAAAAAAAGGCAAGAAACGAACCTATCATTTTGCCGATGAGACTGAAATCGTCCTTGGCTTCCTCGATGAATCAAGCAGTCTCTACAAAAAATTATTCCTCAAAATTGACAATCAGAGGCAAACCTAAACATAAATTGATGGATAGATGACAGATCTGAGGTTTTGACAATCTCACTGGTTTTAAAATCGAAGAGTAACCTAATTTTAAAATCGAACAAAAAAGAAGCTGAGAAGTGAGGATAGGGAAAACATTGTACCGGAGAGAGAAGTGAGGCTCTCCATAGCAGTCACTGCCTCAACGTCGACGACCTCGGATCTAGGGTTCGTCACGCTCGCTCGGATCTAGGTTTCTCGGTGCCATCGCGAGGAGACGAAGAGGTCCAATTTTTGGCGGATTCAGATCTGGTGTAGGCGATGCACCTCGTCGTGATTGGTCACGGAAGTTGAGTCTACGGGGACGGATTGAGGCGGCGGGAGAAGCGACGGTGCTCAGAGTCTGGAGTCTAAAGAGGGGACACGACAACGAGAATGAAGGGTTTCGCTACTGAGAGATGGGAACGAGAGACAAGAAGCGGGATTTCCCCGGAGAGGCTACATCCCTACCGGAGTCACCCTTAGTTCGAAAGCCGGCGAGAGTGGAGGAGGAAGGGGTTGTGGGGAATAGAGAGGAGTTGGAGGAGGAAGCCGGATTTCGCTGTCGCGGGAGGCTCAGTCGGGCTCGGGTTTAGAAGAGGGAGTGAAGGGTTTGGGGGTGTGTTTCTTTTTTCTTCCGAATTTTCTAAGTGTTGAATAATTTGAGTGTATTTCATATGGGCGGGATTTGTCCCGCCCTTATTTTTTTCCAAAAACTTCTTTTTAACATCAGTCAAAAAATAATGTGGTGTTTATTTTATTTTTAACATCACAAATTTTTTAACCGATGTCAAAAAACTGTTTTACATGGCAGGTTTTTTTGACCGATGTTAATGAACCGATGTTAAATAGCAGAATTTTAGTAGTGATGTTTGCGACTCGCGAGAAGGCAGTGCTGAGGTTAGAGAGGTAAAAGCATTATGATTGAAAAAAGCAATACTATTTCAAAGCAATATGAAAGGTGATGAATCAAATAGAAAAGGAATGTGGAATGAAACTAAAGTTTGGAAAGTACTCCATTTCCCCGGATCATAAAAGCACCACATTGCCAGAAATTGCCCACCTTTTAACCTTTTACCAATCTACTCCTTCATGAGCTTAAATTAAAGTCTTCTTGATTATCAATGCTTTGTCACGTATAAATTGTTTGTGCAAAACCCTCCTTTTATGAGTAGATGTTGCTTTGATATATTTGCACATGCATGAATCTGTGACACAAGTACCTTTTCGAGGATGGCAATTGATTGCAGGGACATATAAGAATGAATCTAATATGTTGAGAGTTTTGATTTCTTCCCCTGAATGACAAATAAAAGTATTGCTTGAGGACAAGCAAGCTTAAGTATGGGGTGTTTGTTGTGAGCGGAATCTGCCATGTCTTACAGTAACTTTTATATCGATTTCTGTATACATTTCATGCATTTGGGTTAAGATAGTACAGAATCTGTGTAGTTTATGTTTATTTGCCAAAATTATGGAATCTACACCAGTTTCTGTTTAAATCGCAGAAATCGAGGCATTTACAGCAATTCTACAGAAGGTCGGAAAAGCTCGGAAAACCACTACAGAAGTCCAAGGTCAAAGCAGCAGAACAAATCGGAGAGTCAAGTCTAGTCGACATCGAGTAACCCTACTCGACCTAGACGAGCCATGGCCGAGCAGCCTTGGTCGAGCAAACCATGATCGAGAAGCCAGACAACCCGAGCCTCCGGAGTCTACTCGATCTCGACAAGCTCTGGTCGAGACCGACGAAGCCCAGACACCCATGCCCGGAGTCGACGAGAGCAGCTGGCCGAGGACGAAGCCGAGGACGACCAGGAGGACTCGCTGCCAGCGACATCACTCGCTGCAGCGGAAAGGGAAACTCGCTGCCGCGGACCAGGCCAGTCGCTGCCAGCGGATGGAGCAGCTCGAGAAGACCTAGTCGGCCAACCTTACTCGAGGTCGACTAGGGCTCGTCGATCTCGACGAGCACCTGAGTCCTTGTCCGAGCATGTCCGAGCAACCCGAGGAGAGCCACCCGAGGAGACCAAGTCGATGACCCACCCTTGTCGAGATCGACTAGGCGTGGTTGAGATCGACGAGCACCAGTGAGCCAGAGTCCGAGCCACATCGAGCAGATCTAGCCGAGACGACGAATCCTACTCGAGGTCGACAAGACCTTGTCGAGGTCGACTAGACCCAGATTCCAGAAGCTGCTCGACTTGGCTTGTCCGAGTAGGATTGGAGTTCCTTGATGCCGAAGGCGGAAAGTTCTATCCGAAAGTTGCTGAATTCTATCCGATCTATCAAGTCTATCCATGGAAGGCAAGATCTATCAACATCATGAAGACTTACCTATTTAGTTTTATCTTTTCCCTTATGGATTTATTTCCATTAAACATTTCTTTATCTTTTTATGCATTTAGATATAATTTTAGATAGAGATAGAAGATTTAATCCTTGACTAGCAAGGAATAGATCACTATAAATAAAGCCCATGGGGCTCAGTTTTATTCATCATTCAATCATTCAAGACACAAGTAGTTAGTTCCATTCAGATACAGTTTAGGAGTTCTAAGGTTTTTAAGGTTTTGGCTTACAGCGAAAGTTGATTGCCAAGATTGTAAAAGTCTTGAATTTAGTTTTAATGCAAGTTTCTTTCATCAATTCAATGTCTGCTATTGCAATGAGGCGTGAGTAGTCCACCCACTTCTGGGGCTGGGGTGAGCCCGACGGTGGCCATGTGAGGCGATGCTGTAAAGGTCAGATCTTTTTGTGCGATTCATCTTCTATCCCTATAAGCATGATTCTTTTGCGAGAGTTGAAGGTGATCCTTGTTTGTGTTATTGAATCGAAAGTGATCTTAATGCAACTTGGATTAATTATGTGAAAAAGGGTTAGTAACAATTAGGGTTTATGCGAGAGCCTCTATATGCCTAGTTGTTAATGACGAAAGTTATTTGATGAAAAGCATGATCTTTTATGCCTTTATGTGTTACTTTGCATGGTTATCGTTGTGGTGTTGAAACCCTAGCCTTGGAGGTCTTTTTATATATTAAGTTAATTTCTGTCAAAAATCTGAGTTCTGTCGAAAATCTGCATTTGTCTTTAATTTCTGCAATTTAAGTTTTCTGCAATTCTTGTCGACATAGAGTAGTGTTTGTCGAGATCGAGTAAACTGTGGTCGATCTCGAGTAGGACAGGTCTAGGTCGACTTGATTTGCTTCTGTCTTTTGTCGATTTTCACTTTCTGCACTCTGTGTCGAGTTACTGTAGTCGATCTCGAGTTACCTTTGTCGAGATCGAGTTGAGTTTTGCTTGTCGAGTTACTTTCTGTCTTTGCTTCAATCTTTGCTTTGCTTTTATTTCTGTCTTTTATTTGTTATTTGCGTTTACTTTAGTTGCCCTTGCCGGGTTTACTTCTGTTTCTGTGCTTCTGTTTGTCTGTTCTGCTGCTGTTGTGAGAATCTGATAGCTACCTGAGAACTGCTGACGTGCTTCCTCGTGGATTCGATCCTGATTTTCTCTTACTACAACGGGAGGAAGTCTTGTATTTATTTGCTGAGACAGGGGAGTCTATCTGAACCATATTTGATATATATTTCAATACTTGACCAACTCCTGCAACAACAGTAACCAACTAAAAGGAACAACTAAACAAAATAGGTAGTAAACAGTGGATACGAGGCAATCTAGGGTAAAGGATCACCACAACGATGCTTTAGTAGATTGATATTGATATTCGTGTCACCTTATCTGAGTTTGTTGAAGGTAGATTGTCTAAGATAATCGCAAATCTCCTTTCGGAATCAAAGCGAATGTGTCTAAATTGGTTAACAATCACCTTTCGGACTCAAGCAACCAATTTAGACCCTTTAAGTTCTTAGAATTCTAGACGATAATCATATCAACGTCGCCTTTCGGTATCGATCAATATCAAAATCATCTAAAATATCTATGGAAATCTATAAATCCTCAAGAAGCTTACTTTCACTTTCGATCAACTAAACTTCAGGTTTAATCCTATGGTTCCGATGGATCCAATAGCTTTTCGGCCTAAATTCACCATCTAAATTCTAATTTAGGGTTTTAGTCT
Source organism: Persicaria tinctoria (assembly GCA_037127255.1). Taxonomy (NCBI): domain Eukaryota; kingdom Viridiplantae; phylum Streptophyta; class Magnoliopsida; order Caryophyllales; family Polygonaceae; genus Persicaria; species Persicaria tinctoria. The sequence continues at coordinate 83,616,113 of JBANSL010000001.1, forward strand.
TTCGATTTGAAACCCTAAATCAGTTCAAACCAATTTTCATCAATTAGGGCTGGCGCAATAGGATTAAATCACAAATCAACAGACAAACGAATATCAATCTTAACGCTACCAAATTATCATCGGGATCACCCAAACCCTAGATCGAAGATTCAAGCAAGCATAATATGATAATCAACGAAATAAATCATAGACAAAAATAAATCGCTGAAATAAAATAGAATGCAAACCGGAATTTCGTCTTCGATCCAAAGTGTGTACCATCAAAACAAAGAACAAAACTAAACCTACGGCCGAAGCCTGTGTTGTCCGGCAAAAGAGTCCGAACTAGCCCCCCTTTCAATTCTAAACAGTACGGAGTATATGTATAGACTTTTATGAAAATTACAGTTTTAACCCACAAAATTTAATAATTGAAAACTAACCCAACACCCAATTAGAGATTAACTCCACCAAATAGCTCCAAAATTTAGCAACTTCCGCACTTGACAATTTAGCTCCTCGGGTCTGATCCATTATGTTTGCCGCTCCGCATAAAAGCTGGATTTTCCTCAATATTAGCATCAAAATGCCTGAAACAAATCATAACGAGGTGTAGACTCCGAAAATGCAAAATAAAATAAATAAAATATAAAATATGACAAATATGCATGAAAATGATCTAAACTAATATGCAAATGCAACCCTAAAATATTACTAAAATAGATGTTATCACATTCTCTAGATCTCTCTGAGCCATCAGTCGCTCGAGTTCAGCTAAACGATTAGCGTTGTCATCCATTGTTTGATTTCTAGGAGTGCGTTGTTAAGTTCTTCTTCTACGAAAGGTGTGTTCTGGTTCAGGATCAAAAGGGAATAGATCACTAGAGCTTTCAGTTTTTCGCATTCAGAGCAAAGCACAACCTAAAACCAACGAAAAAGGAAACAAATCAAAGCAGAAACAAGGACTTAGCAAACCAGTTGTCAGGAAACGATTGATACTAGCACCAGTCCCCGGTAACGGCGCCAAAAAATTGATGTTGCTAAAACCAACCCCGCAAGAATACGGTGTCAATTGTAGTATTCAAGTGTCGTATCACAAGGACTGGTGGAATACCAATTATTAGCTTTAAACCGGTTTGACCAAGCCTAAAAGTAGCAAACAATTTAAGAGAATTTATAATTGAAAGTGACAAATAACAATAGGATGATGAGAAATATATATGTGAGAGACATTCCAGGGCTAGGGATTCTGCGAACGATGCATCCTCAATGGACCAAAATGTAGTCTCACCCGAATCATTTCCAATTCTATGTGAAGGTAGGTTATCTAATGTAATTGCAAATCTCCTTTCGGTCTCAATGCAAATGTGTCTGAATTGGATAACAATCTCCTTTCGGTCTCATGCAACGAATTCAGACCCTTTGAGCTCTTAGAATCTAGGTGATAATCATATCAATATCTACTTTCGGTCTTAATCAATATCACTATAACCTAAGATTTCTACGACAACCTATTAATCTTCACAAAGCTTAATTCACTTTCGTACAATTAAACTTTAGGCTTAATCCTATAGTTCTGATGGATCAGATCACCTTTCGGTCTCAATTCACCATCTAGATTCCAACTTAGGGTTATCTTCTTTCGATCTCAAACCCTAAATCAGGTCTAACCAATTCACATCGATTAGATTAAGTACAATAGGATTAAATCGGAATCCAAATGAGAGATCATTCGGGTGATATGAAGAGCAAGTCTATTTCCGCATTGTCGGGATTATCCCTAACCCTAGAACAAGGAGAACTAGCCTAGCATGGAGATTCTCATATTCAATTCGATTAGACTAAGCATAGAAATCAAAGACAAATAAGAGACAAGAGAGAAAGTACCAATTCTGAATTGAAACGATTCGAATCCCCGCTTCGGGTTCTCACAAAGTTCTTCCAAATATCCCTCAACAACCTCCGATTTTCCTCTGGTTCTCTAAAAAATGTCCCTTAAATACCCCCCTCAATAAAAATAAATTAAAAACGGAATAAAAACGGTTCAGGAGGCGACACTCGGGCATAACACATCTCGAGTGTCAAAGGCACTCGGCCGAGTGTTTGGTTCTGTAAAGTACTGGAGGCCACTCGAGACCATAACTGCTCGAGTGTATAGGGCACTCGGCCGAGTGGGTGTTATTTCTCGCTTCTGAGGGCCACTCGAGCATACAACTACTCGAGTTCACATTCACTCGACCGAGTGTCTAGGCTTCCTTACTTCTTTTTCTTTTGCCAAGCTCGTCACGATTCCGGTGCTCCACATCCTTGATTCCGTCCCTTCTAGTGCATCTTTGACGCCTTCCGAGTGCACCGAAAAGCCTCGAAGCTTGTCATTCTCCATTAGCTCTCTTATTGACACCAAAACCACTCAAAAGCACCTGAAATCATAACAAACGAGCGGTAGACACCGATTCCACCAAACTAAACCAAAAGGGGCCAAAAATATATATAATACTTAACTCAAAGACCATAAACTCGATGCAAACATGCCCTATATTCATCGCTAAATAGATGCTATCAATTGTCAGCAGAAATGTCAAATTCATTGAAATTGAGTTCCATTTTAAGAATGTATATTCATCTGTTGATCATGAACTAACCCCTACAACTCAGTTTTATGTCCCCACATCCCAAGGCAAGGCTCCTGACAATGAATTTGATACTGGTATCCCACATGAGTCATCTGACTCTTCATCCAGTAGCTAGAATAATCCAAATCCTAAGCATCATGGCTCAAACTCAAGTACTGAAGATTTGCCTCACCAATCAGGTGGGGGGGGGGTAAGCTCATCTACCTCTACTTCTACCTCCTCTATTCAAAGTTCCTCTTCTTCTACCCATCCTTCTTCTGATGATGATGAACTTATTGATCCTCTTGCTGATATTGATGATGCTTTGTCTGAGGCTTCTATTGAAACTGATCATGAGCATGATAATTTTGATGAAGTTCCTGACTTGACCAATTATCAGTTAACAAGAGATAGATCACCTAGGATTAGAATACCAAACAAGAAATACTTTGATAATGAGGTTGATTTAGCTTTTGTTGTTGTTGAGGTTGTTGATGCTCATACCCCTGATTTGTTTGAGCATGCTGTGAAATGTGTGAATTCTGATAAATGGTTGCTTGCTATGAAAAAGGAAATAAACTCCATGATAGCCAACAAAACCTAGATTCTTGTTCATAAACCAAACAAGGTCAGGTTGATTGGTTGTAAATGGGTTTATAAGCTCAAAAACAGTGTGGAACCAGGTGGCCAACCTAGCTACAAGGCAAAGTTGGTAGCCAAGGGCTTCACACAAAAACCTGGGATTGATTACAATGATATCTTTGCTCCTGTTGTTAAGTATAAAACTCTGAGACTATTGCTTGATATTGCTATTGTTTATGATTATGAGATTGAACAAATGGATGTTAAAACTGCCTTCCTTCATGGTAATTTAGATGACAAATCTAAATGAGAAAACCTAAAGGATTTGAGGACAAGTCTAAACCTGATCATTTTTTCTTGCTTAAGAAATCTCTGTATGGTTTAAAGCATTCCCCCGTCTAAGCAGTGGAACAAGAAATTTGATAATTGCATGATCAAACTTGGCTTTAAAATCAACAGCTATGATCCTTGTATGTCTTGCTTTATGTTGATGATATTCTCATTGTATGCAAGTCAAAGGCAAAGATATCTGATGTTAAGGCTTCACTTAGGAAATCTTTTGACATGAAAGATCTGGGCCCTGTCCAGAAAATTCTTGGAATAAAGATTTTCATAGATAGAGCAAAACATCAGATATTTCTGTCACAAAAGGACTACTTGATGAAAGTCCTTGATAGTTTCAATTTCTCTAAAGTCGAGCCTGTTCCCATACCCTTAGGAGGGCACCTTGATCTCACAAGATCTGAGGTGCCACTAAGGAAGGAGGAGGAAGACTATATGAGGAATGTACCTTATGATGCTTCAGTGGGATCTGTGATGTATGCAATGATTTGTACTAGACATGACCTTGCCTTTGCAGTAAGTGTGCTTAGTAGGTATATGTCCAATCCTTCAGAGAAACATTGGACTGCCATGAAGTTTCTCCTGAGATATATTGTAGGAACACTGGACATTTGTCTAGTCTATGGTTTGCACACCTCTCCCTCTAAGCTGTTTGGTTTTGTGGATTCAGACTATGCAGGTAACAAAGACAACAGGAAATCCACCACCTCTTTTATGTATACTTGTTTTGGAAATTGCATCTCTTGGAAGGCACAGTTGCAGCCAATTGTTGCTCTTTCCTCGACAGAGGCAGAGTACATTGCTGCAACTGAAGCTTCCAAGGAAGCAATTTGGCTGTAAAATATACTTAAGGAGGTGGAAAGGAAACCTTGTAAGGTTGTGTTGCACATGGAGAGTCATAGTGCACTTTACCTTTGCAAGGATTCTGTCTATCATGAGAGGACAAAACACATTGACGTTAGATACCATTTCATTCGTGTTTTGGTAGCTAAAAATCTTCTTCTTGTCAAAAATATTGATGGAAAGATCAACCCTGCTGATATTTTGGTACTAAGATTGTGACCACTGATAAGTTTATCTTTTGCAAGGAGTTCCAGCACTTGATCAATGCCAACTGATGCTGAGAAGGAGTATGTCTAGCCGATGATAGAAAAGGAGTAAATCCAGTTCACATTTCAACAAGGCAGTTTTACGATATGTGTAAACATAGAATTAGGAGGGCAATTGTTAGGCTCATCTTACTATAGCCTATGTAATTCTATGTGTATTTGTATTTGTGACTTATGTGGGTGAGCACCTGTTGGTATTGCAATTGGGCTTTAGGCCCATCTGTGATCTCAGGCATGCCTGTTCGTAAGCCCAGCTCACTGCTCTCTGATTTCTTACCTTTGTGCCAGCTACAACGTCGTACAACATGGCTCGGGTTTAAGAGGGTTTGCAAACCCTAAACACCGACAAAGAGAGAGAGAGAGAGATTTGAGAGTTTTCCCATGGCCGACTTCACTCCCTTGCCTCTTGAGCTCTGCTAGGGTTTCGGTACCCTTGTGCTCTTGAGTATAGGTTGAGCTCCCTTCACATCCAAACACCTTGAGTTCCGAGAGCTGGTGAGATTTGAAGCTCGGTTGCCTTTTGGTTCTATCCTTGGTGACTGGTGTCCTAGTTGAGGCTAATCGATCTTTTTATTTCTCTACTTGTTTGTGTTTTGAATCGGTTGTAAACTTGCTTTGAAACATTAATACAAGTTTGTCTTTCGTTTTGATGTTGAAACTCTCTCTTCATTCCGCGTTTACATCGTTTTTTTCTCTTTTTCTATGTATTGAGGATCTTTCCAATCTACACCAGTTGTATAATGTACTAATTAATCTTCATCATTAGAGAACTTTTTCTCAATTGCTTATGTGTTTTTGTATAGTATAGAGATTTCAAGTTGTATTGTTGTGTGAGCTTGAGTTTAGATCATTTTTAGATTTGATTTTTTTTAATAGTATAAGCAAGTTATAGATTAGGTTGGGTCAGGCTCAGTTTGGGGATGGTCGACATTCATTTTCCTGAAAAAAAAATTCCAAAATTGACCACTAGGGCAGCTATAGCTAGGGTGTTATGGATGGATTAGTAAATAACGTGAGACCATGTACGTTCGATCATCAACGTGATTGCCATTACTTCTTTGAGTTCTTTCTGTCATTTTGGCACTACCACTGAGGCAAGACTTGTGGCATGCTTGTTGAGAGAATGAAAGATGTGAAGAGATCAAAAAGAGTTCCACATCGAAAGTATGAAAGATCAAGTCATAGTATATAAGCTAGTGGGTTACTCCTCCTATTGCCAATTGGTTTTGGGATGGAACCCCGCTCGGCTTATGTGCTAGGCTATTAGCGCATAGGCGCACGTTTGCACACGACCCCCGATCTCAAGTCCTAACGGACTTCAGTATGGTATCAGAGCGGAAGAGCCAAACGGCCCCGACTCTCGATCCTGGGCTAGCTAAAAAGAGAATGAGATGCTAGACCCGTTGTCCAAGTGTCAACTAGAGGCGAAAGACGACCCTAGTTGCCCTTGGGGGGGGGGTGTTGAGAGAATGAAAGATGTGAAGAGACCAAAAAGAGTCCCACATCGAAAGTATGAAAGATCAAGCCATAGTATATAAGCTAATGGGTTACTCCTCCTATTGCCAATTGGTTTTGGGATGGAACCCCGCTCGACTTATGTGCTAGGCTATTAGCGCATAGGCGCATGTTTGCACACGACCCCCGATCTCAAGTCCTAACGGACTTCAGTAATGCTAGTTGTACATACATAGACATATATACATAGTTTTGTGCATATTTAATTAGTTATTACAATTGATTCATAATTTACAAAAGAGTTTACAAAACTTAAATTATACTTCCTACGATCAAATATATAAGGTATTAGACTTTTAGCATATAATTTAAGGAGCTAGATATTATTATTATTTTTTTGATGAAATAAGGAGCTAGATATTGACTTTTTCATTAATTTTTTTTATAATTTAATACGGAGTACACTTATTACTAATCTGTACTCCCTCCGTTCGGCAAAACTTGTCGTTTACTATTCATGCACGCTTTTTTAGAATGATAAAAATTATATAAAATATTCATTTTTAAAAAAAATAAACAAGTTTATACTTATTAATAATAACTACGAAATTGTTAAAAAAATTGTTAAAAAAACTAGATATTTTATATAGTTTTTAGGTCCTAAAAAAACGTGCGTGAATAGTAAAACTTCAAGTTTTACCGAACGGAGGGAGTATTAAACTGTAAAAAAATTAATAAAAATGTTAATATTTTATATAGTTTTTAACTTTTTAAAATTTGTAATAAAATCAAACGTTTTTATTATTAATCGGAGAGAGTATTTGTTTTAAATAACGAGTATTTATAACAAAAAACAAATGTATAAATTTGTAAAATATAAAAGCTATTGGTGTTGGACTATAAAAAATATTAAATATTTTGAGATTTATTTCTCTATTTTAGAGAATTTTTAGACCATAAAAATAAAAGTCATACTAACATGTTGGTTGGTGGAAGGGATTACTTTTTTTTTATCTTAGTCTAGTTCAATTGACTCGGTCGCTCTACATCTGAATCGTGTATTGTATGACTCATTTAAGAGGTTGACCCTCCAACTCACAAGGCGGGCGGAAGGGATTACTAGATTAGGGATTAGAAAGAACTATTTCAATTTTTTCTTAGAGTCTCCTTTTGACAAAAACAAATTTATTATTTTATTTATCGGTTTGGGTTCGATAATGAGTTTGTAATTCATAATTAGTACGTAGTGAATGACGTACATCAATAAGATATTAATTAAATTATTAAGTGGATTAAATCAATAATATATAATAATTGAAGTTAGGAAATCTTCATGAAATGTTGGATCTTTAATTTTTGGGTCACTTGCCCTAATAATATATCAAGTCAATTAAGTTGCCCAAACTCAGTCTCAGGTAATTAAGTTGTCACATTCCACATAAGCAAATTGATTTTATATAATCAATATTATAAAAAAATTGAGTTGTTGATCGCACGAAAATTAAAACTGATCATATAAACCTATAATTGCCTACATAGTAACACTTATAAATAACAGACATCTTCAACTTCTTACTTACTAGCAACAAAAATTAAGCCTGATTTCCCCCAAATCCACTCACTAATTGTAAACCAATGGCTGAAGCAGTTGTGTTCAGCCTCGCCTGCAAGGTCGGCAACTCCATCGCCTCTCCTGCCTTTAAGCTTGCATATGAAAAGGCCTGCTCCATCTGGGGGGCGAGGAGCGAGCTCGAAGAGATCACCGACACCATCAAGGCGATCCAAAGCATGCTTCTCGATGCCGAGAGGCAGCAAGAAGGCTCGGCCAAGGTCAAGGTTCTGATCGAGAGGAACAAGGATGTGATGTACGAAGCCGAGGATCTATTCGACGAGGTTGCCACCTATGACCTCCTCAAGAAGCAGATGGAGGGAGTGTGGAAACAATACTTGAAAGAGGTACAAGTCTTTTTCTCTAAGCAAAACCAAGTACTTTCCAATTACTCCATCGTCAAGAAAGTCGAGTCGATTAGGAAGAAGTTGGTCAAGATCAATGCCGATATGGCTGTGTTCAACTTTGCACCGCGTGTTGAGGACTCAATACGCGGTAGCACTAGGAGAGTCGAGGAGAGCTGGTCTTTCGTGAATCCGAATGATGTGTTTGGTAGAGATGATGATAAGGAAGCCATTTTAGAGTTTCTTTGTGATAGGGACTATGCAGATAAGGACATTTCACTCATTTCGATAGTTGGGATCGGAGGGATGGGGAAGACGAGTCTCGCTCAGCTAGTTTACAATGATAGGAAGATCTTGAATGGTTTCAATGAGGATAGGAGGTGGTGGGCTTGCATCTCTAACATTGATGATGAGAAAGAAGTAATCGAAAAGATCCTTCATTCGATAACTGGGAGGGAAGTTAAGGGCTTAAGCTCTAACCAAATACAGAAAGAGATTAGGGAATGTATAGGTAACCAAGAGAAGTTTTTTCTTGTACTAGATGATCTTTGGGAAGAAAAAACCGAAAGAGGGCATAAGCTATTGTCGTTGCTAAGGAGCGATAGTGCGAAAGGGAGCAAGATAATGATCACTGCGAGGTCTTCATCGGTTGCAAAGGCGATGAATGTGGATAAGAATCATGAGTTAAAAGGCTTATCGAATGATGCATCATGGGAGCTCTTCAAGATGTTTGCCTTTACTGAGCAACAAAAGAATGATTCAAATTGGGAGAGTATAGGGAGAAAGATCATGAAGAAGTGCGCGAATGTGCCATTAGCCATAAGGAGTATAGCTAGCGTTCTTAACACGAAAGATACCATGGCGGAATGGGAGGCTTTTGAAGGTGAAGAGCTCTCAAAGATAGAGGCAAGTGATGGCTCCATTACCGGTACTAACCGTACTATTATGTCTGCATTGAGATTGAGCTATGATTACCTTCCATCGAGCTTGAAGGATTGCTTTGCTTATTGTTCGTTGTTTGAGAAAGATACTGTACTCTACAAAAAGAACTTGATCAATCTCTGGATTGCCCAAGGATATGTGAATCCGACAATTGGATCTCTTGAGGCAGCTGGTCATGCCTATTTCATGGAATTGTTTAGGAGATGTTTTTTCTGTGAGGTAAAAGAAGGTAGTAATGGTGATATTGAAAGCTGTAAAATGCATGATTTAGTTCATGATTTGGCACAGCAAGTTGCCGGAACTGGAATCATGGTGTTGACAGAGAGGGACTCGTCGCCAATCCCAAAGGAAACTCGACATGTGAGTGTTGGTTGTAAGGTAGATGAGTCATGGAGCATTCCACCAACATTGCTCCAAAGTGATCACCGTCTACGTTCGTTTCTATTCCTGCCTCGAAACGTTCAAGGACAGTTGGCTCTTCTTGATCGACAAGTCGCAAAGTTCAGGTTCTTGAGGGCTCTCAATCTAGGAGGGTTGAATATCAAGGCTGTTCCAAGCTCTATAGGGAAGCTGAAATTCATGAGGTACCTTGATCTGTCAAGAAACAAGGAGTTTGAAGCTCTTCCGAATTCCATCACAAAGTTGGTCAATCTGCAGACTCTAGACCTTAGTGGCTGTTTGGGGCTCAAAGTGTTACCTAATGAGTTTAGGAAACTGATCAGCCTCAGGCATTTAGATATCAGTGGATGTGAGAGCTTGATGCATATGCCATCCAGGTTTGGCGAATTGACTTCTCTTCAACACATAAGCGATTTCAAAGTGGGCAAAGTCAGTGGTCTTGATGCACTTGTTGGATTGAATCTTCAAGGACAACTGAGGATCTCTTATGATAAAGAAGGCGGTTGGTTGGAAGACGAAATGATGCTGAAGCGCGGCCAGATTCCAGAAGCTATAGATGTGCTAAGTATCCATGATTATCCAAATGCGAGGATACCGGTTTGGTGGAAGGAAGATTCCACGCCCTTAAGGCTCAAACTTACTAGCATAAAACTCGAACGCTGTAAGAGAGTAAGGCATCTACCCTCATTTGGGCGTCTCCCTAATCTTAGAGATCTCGTGATAGATGAACTCGAAGAGCTGGAATACATGGAAGAGGAAGAGATCATCTCCAATGCGCCGTTCTTTCCTTCTTTAGTGTTTCTTGAGCTGACTGATTTGCCAAAATTGGAAGGATGGTCACGTCGACAAGAAGGAGTAGCAACAACAAATCCCGAACAACCATCCTTTCCCAAGCTTTCGCGGTTGTGTATTCATAGTTGTTATCGTCTCAAGTCCTTGCCTCCATCTCCAAAGCTTCATCAATTGTCTATGATGGATCCTACACAAGAGATGGTGCAACAGCTTGTGTCAACTAATGCTTCTTCATCTTCTCTGCTAAGCATTACAATCCAAGCTTGCAGTGATCTGAAAAGCTTCCCTGGTGAAGGTTTAACCTCTGTTCGCAGACTTGAGTTACGCGGTTGGCCAGCTTTGGAGAATGTGCAGTTACCGTCAAATGCTTGTGTTGAGGAGTTAACCATTCTTCGTTGTCGGAAACTGAAGTTGTGGGATCATGGAGAGGAGAAAACGGGCCTGGATTGGGGTCGCCTTCCAAGCCTCCGTGTGCTAGGCCTTGATCAAGTTCCTGAACCAAAGGAGCTCCCAAATTGCCTTGTACAGCGAGCAGAACAAGGCCTTCTCCAAATCAAGAAGAAAAAATAAGTCATAAGGTTAGTAACATGCTTCAAATTCTATATCCTTTTTTGCCTATAAGATATTATTAGTTTACCCTTACAGGTTTTATATAAACATATTTAGGTCTCATGGTGCTTTTGCTATTGCATTTTCGCTGTCCATGCTGGTGGTCAGTGGTCATGGTTCCAGAAGAGGCTGCTCGCTGTTCGCTGGTGGTCACAGATTGGTGTTAGTTGTCATTCGGTGTTGCGTGTTGTTGCTGATCATTGCTGAATTCGTTATTGTTGGTCACGGACTAACAAGTGGTTGCTGAAATCACTATATTGGTCATGGTGCTTGCTAAAATCGTCATTGTTGATCACTATATTGGTCATGGTGCTTGCTAAAATCGTCATTGTTGTTCACAGTTCATCGCTCTTGCTGTACTCTCCATTGTATAATAAATTCAAGTGATTCTGAGTGTTTGGTTTGTTAATTGCTGATGTCTGATAGTCCATATTCCCTAAACCTTCTCAACTGTTCAGATTTCAGAAAATACAGCAATCTAAGATGTTACTAACAGACTTGACAGTGAATACAAATTAAAGAGTTGCAAACAAGTATAAATTTCAGACAGGTGTGGCTGAAAACAATCCCCATTTATCAGTTACCAGTTACCACTTCAGCTTCTTACTTTGCGAACTAATAAACGAAACAAATAGTATGCAATTCTAAAAACAATACCAGTCACAAGACGATGAAGGATCTGCAACAACTCTCTAATTGTAACAAATTTTACCAGGAATTTGAACCAAACCTTTTCAAAAATAAAATAAATTAGGAACACATTCTGAAACAATCAATCTTAAATCGTATATACATGATAAAACGAATTGAATAACGAGGTTTCAAGTACTTCTAAGCACCTCCGTGTGTAAGAAATCAGTCATCAGCAACTGTAAGCTAAATCTGGTGGGAAAAGAAAATACAAGAATGAAGTAGATCAAAGATAGGAGCTTATCTAGTTGATCTCTCTAAAAGGTGATCTTTCATCGCTTGCTCTGATCTCAATCGACTTTACCACGTTAAAGATTTGCTTATTTACGGTCTCTTCTTCTTGCATTGGCCACCTATCCTCCTCCATCACCGGCAGAGTGTTCTTATCGTCGTGTTCTAGTAAGCCAAATTGTTGCTTGAGATTGCAGATCTCAAGTTTGAGTTCTTCTTCGAACCCTGCTTGTGCAAGGAGAGCCAATTCCAACTCTCTACGAAGCCCCTGATTCTCCTTGAGCCTAGCTTGTAGTCTTTCAGCAGTCACCCTCCATATCTGTAGCTCAAACTCGATCTCACTTCCTTCGCAGACCTTTTCAGTTAGTTCACAGTTCAGCCTCTCTAAAGCACAGCCTAATTCTCGAAGCTCCTGCTTCAATCTGGCCTGCTCTCTGTAAGATTCATCAAGCATTTCTTTGTACTTCTGGATCTCATTGTTTAGATCAGTTTCGTCTACTGCTGCCTGAGTTTCTGAGAACTCGGTCCTTAGCAGCTGTAGCATTAAAGATAGCTCCTCATTTTGCATCTTCAATTCTGTGTTTGTAACATTACAGTCTTCTAGATCCTTCTTAAGGTCCTTGATGGATGCCTCCTTGATCTTCAAGCAGAACTTGTGTTCATCCAGATCCTTTCTCAGTGTCTGGATTTGAAGCTCCCACTCAGCTTCCTTCGATTTCTGGACCTGCTCCAGTGATCTGAGCTTGCTCTTGATCTTCGCCATTGCTGACGGAGGGGTTGATGCTGCTTTGGGGATATGAGCTTCTTGTAGCTCTCTTACTGAGCTGAGCAACTCTTGATTCTCCTTCTGAAGCTTCCTTGCTTTGTATTCGGCGTCTTTAAGCTCAGATTCCTTTTCGCGCAACGAATCTCTAAGCGCCGAGATCTGATCATCTGTTAGAGCGTTGCAAGTGTTAGCCCTTGATTTCGCCTCCCAGCACTCGTCAGTGAGACTCTCCAGCCGCGCTTTCATCTCAGAAATCCGCGATTCCAGATTCTGCCTCCGGCTCTCTTCGTGTGATAACGAATGCCTGCACATATCCAGCTGCGTTTTCAAGGATTCCGATCTGCTTGTCTGAGAATCAAGAGACGATTGCAGTTTACTCATCCCCTCGAGCAACGATGATTTCTCCGAATCCCACTCTCTCTTGCTTTTTTCAAATTGATCTTTCATCTTTTCATGAGCTTGTCTGAGAAGCTCAAATTGCTCTTTCTTCCACTTGAGCTGTTCTTCGAGTTTCCTCTTCCCGTCTTCTAATCGCGCCAATGCGTCCTCTTTCCGACTTGCTTCTTTCAATTCCTTGGCCTCCCTCTCGACCTCCGTACACTTCTTCTGTGAAGCAAATAACAGTGCTCTTACGTTTTCGGCCTCCAATTTGAGAGCTCCAATGGCGGTCTCTTGACCCTTGCTCTTCTCGTCTGCCTCATCAAGGGTCATCAAAAGCCGACTGTTTTCCTCTTGGAGTTTGCTCAGATTCGCCTCAGAATCAATTCTAAGCTTTGCGTTGGTGCAGCTTAGGTGTTGGATCACGGATTCCTTTTCAGTCAGAGTCGATTTGAGCTTCTCAATCTCTGACTTCGCTCGCTCTAACTCCCCCTCCATTTTCATACGGTGTTATGCAGTTAAAACCCTAGCTTCATGACATGGTAAATCTATCAAAATTAACACAGGCTACCATACCAATGAAGAACCCCACACGAGAAATGGCAGATCAATGAGAGAAGTGATCGGAAATGAAAGTGATTACCTGGAGAATCTTGTGCTTCCTTGATTGGTCCAGATCGAGGGAAGAATCAAGATCGATAGAAAGTTGAGAGAGAACGGAAGAAGCTGAGATGTTTGGGTAATTCAAATTAGGGTTTGGTTATGGAAGGAAAGAGAGAAGGAAGGGGGAAAAGTTGTTTGAGGGTCGAAACGAAAAGAGCCGTTACAGAGATGAGAGACTATATACGTCTCCTTTTCACTCCCATCTTTTGCTCTTTTTGTTTCTGTGAGGTATTTTTTTTTTCACCTTCAAAGAACGGGCACTACACTAGCCGTTGGAATTTAGGCAGAGTTGAAACTTGAAAAGGTTTGCCGGTAGGGGTCCACCAAAGTTAAACGGTTGGGCCGGGCCTGTTGGCTGGAACTTCAATTTTTTAAACAACGGATAACGGATTTTATATGTATGGCAACGGTTGGATCAGGCCCATTGACTGGAACTTAAAATCCGGCGTAGGGTCCACCATGTATATCCTATTCTACTTTTTCATATATTTAAAATTTCTGATGAAGAAAATTCAAATAAAAATCATTAATTTTCAGCACTTCCAACTTCCGATTGCCTCTTGGCTAGGGCTAGGGTGGGCTATTCAGGTACCCGACACGAATCGGATAATCATGTTGGGTGTCCAAAATCGTTTAGCTCAAAAAGTGCAAATTGTTTACAAACTATCTTAAGTCGAGTATCAGACACAGTAAAGTTATTCGGATCTGTGTCGAATACTTGGGTTATCCTAGCCGACACGAACCATTTTTTTCTTGTGGAGCTACTAGCTACTGTACAACCATGGAAAAAACAACATAAAGGGAAAACAACCAGCAAAAACGTAGTATAAATGGAAACAGAGACAGTGGCCATAAACGAAAACGCATCAACCAACCCAGGTAGGAAAAAAAAATAAAAGGAGGGATGTCGATTTCAAATCTGATTTGGCCATAAATAAAATCAATCATGATTTCGAGCAAAAACAACCAGCAAATCACCATAAATACACATGAAAAGAAAAATGAAATTGTGACAGGAGAAGAATTCAAACTCGGGTTTGTTTGATCAGACCAACACTTACACTTCTCGTGAACCAATTGAGCTAGCGGAGTTTTTTGTTACTTAAGGGATTCAATCTGTACTAATACTATACAACCTTACCTAAATTTTTTTAAAAAAAAAATCGGTTCATGTTGGGTATCCAACAAGGTGATATTGCCAATCCGAACATGAATCGTTTACAGTCGTGTTTTCTCGGTTCGTGTCGTGTCTTTTCGGGGTTTTTTTTTCATGTCATATTTTCATGGCGGGTCAATCGTGTCGGATTTTTCTGCACACTCCTACCTCTTGCACCCTACTGGTTCGTTTTCCAGCGGCAAGGGGTCGTCGTTGGAGCTTCTCAAGCGGTGGGGCAAAGCTTTTTGTAATTTTCAAAAATATAGTTTTACAAAACTCTATGTAATTTGTTAGGTAAAACAAGAATTTACTCTTTCAATCTTTCCATAAAGGGTAAATTACACATAACCACCCATAAATTATGGTACTTTTCACATAATCACCCATAAAAACTTAAATTACATTAAACCACCCATAAATTAATTATTTTTTCATAAGACCCCCCACCAATTAAACCTCGATTTGTTTTGTTTAAAAATATTAAAAATACCCTTAATTCAAGCTTATTTGTATTTAATGCAATGATTTGTTTTCATAAGAATTCTCATTTGTTAAATAATCTGGTTACCCTTTTAAAAAACGATAAATTATAATAAAATTATTCATATTCGGCTAATTTGTCAAATGATATGTATAAGCTTAGCTTATTTTTTAAATGATATGGTTTGTAATTTAAGATATGAGCTAATTTACTCTTCTTTTAAAGCAACAATCTTGTTTTATTTTATAGCTTATCCCTATCTTATTCAACATTTGAAGGAAATGAGACTGTTATGAGCTATTGCAAGTCTTGACTCTTCACATTTTTAGATATATGTTGGTTGGAGTATTTAGACTTTGGAGTGGGTTTGAATTATATTCCATTTTAATTATAATTCAATTATTTACTTCAGTTTATGTGAGCAGATGGTTATATAACTAAAAATCTCATAAAAAATGAGGTAAGATATTAATTTAACCAAATAATCACATGCATCGGGATAAAACTATTACATTATATATAATTAATAAATTATGGAATCCAAACACACCCTTAATTTATCTTAAATTTTTTGTTTACCAAAGACGACCTTGTCTATTTTACATTATAAACATAATACAATTGGAATCC
Organism: Persicaria tinctoria; assembly: GCA_037127255.1. Lineage (NCBI taxonomy): Eukaryota > Viridiplantae > Streptophyta > Magnoliopsida > Caryophyllales > Polygonaceae > Persicaria > Persicaria tinctoria. The sequence continues at coordinate 83,631,882 of JBANSL010000001.1, forward strand.
AAACACGTACTTATATACATGCAACATCTTTCCTTTACAAAGTACAAACAAATAAGTTTGAATTAAGGGTATTTTAGTCATTTTAAACAAAACAAATAAAGGTTTAATGTGTGGGTGGTCATATGAAAACAAATCAAATTTATGGGTGATTTACTGTAATTTAAGTTTTTATGAGTGATTATGTGAAAAGTAACATAATTTACGGGTGGTTATGTGTAATTTACCCTTCCATAAATGCTAAAATTTTGATATATCTCTAGAATTTCATCAAAATAGATATATCAAAATTTTCATCTATATTTTAATATTAAACTAGATTAATCTTTGATGCACCAAACAGACCCTAATCGACCTCTAGCAATGCCCCAGCCGACACTAGTATTATCTTCCTGAAAGGAACCGTCCATGTAAGTCTTTTAATCCATCCCTCCAGCGGGTGAGACCACTTGACTTGACTGAGCTGACAGATGGCCAGGTCCTGACAAGCCCGAGTACAAGTCCGTGCTTATCTGAGAATGAGTTTTGCCCGAATCTCGTGACGTGAGACTGAATTCACGACAAAGAAAAACTTTCTTCCTTTTTGGGTGGTAGGAAGACACTTGCAAGTTGCAATCTATCACAGTAAAGCATGACATGAATGGGACTTCAATCTTGAAAGCTACGCACCAACTGTCCAGTGAACAAAAGTCTCTTCCTTTTAGTTCCTTGTCATGCTCTCAAATTTTCCAGGTGGACAGCTACCTTTGGTGTTTAGTTGCAACTTGGTTTCAGTATAAAATTAGAATGTTTATGAAGAATCAAATTTTACTCCCAACTTATATTAGGTTAGATTGCCCCCGAAAGCTCAACGGCTCAACCCCAATTCTGACCCATAAACTTTAGGACATATGTTGAAAAAGGGGTAATCAACAAGCTAAAAAACGAAGGACTGCAGAAAACGGATCACGCCCTACATAACTCATCATCAAACGGATCATCATCTATCTCCCACTACAACTTCTCACCATCTCACATTATGGTGATTGTTCTTTTGCAGACAGTAAAATTAACTTCATAGATTGTCCATGCTTAAAGCCAATTATAATATAAATGCACTGTAACTAAATGGCATTTGAAAAGTTGAAACAATACAGGTATCTCTTGAACGTTGAATGCTTTACACATTGAGATTGCTGATGTATGTCCAAATCCCAAGATCTTTGAATTGGAATATTGGATGTTCATGAGTTTTAGATAAATACAAGTTTTGCAAGGCCAAACCATAGATTTTGTCTAAGCTCTCATAGCCGTGTATATAATATAACCCAGTAAGTAAACAAATCGGATGAGAAAGACCTACCTGAAACCTTGAAAAACCTAGCAATTACAGTGGATTGTCAAATTAGGTAAAGTCGCTTCTTGCTTTACATTTGACTAGTGACCTGCAGACATATAATGCCAAAGTTTCACTCAATCACAATGGATATACATCTTGTTTCATAATGCATTTTTTTGTTTCTGAAGAAGGAAAAAGAGGAAGAGAAAATACATGATAGATTGTGGGTAAGAGCTACCACCATAACTATCGCATGGAGTGAATGTTTCTACCAGTCTATCCCCAGTTCTCTTGAGAGAAAGAGTCCATCCACATACATGATCACAGGTGCAGATGCAGTTACATAACTCTGCATTTGGATCTTCGCTGAGTTCGCTGCAACATGCAAACCTTGTAAGTATAATCACAATAGTTGCATGCAGAAAGGTTTGCTACTACAACTGTTCTATAACTGATCCATTTGCTAGCCTGGCGCTTGCATATCCTAGGGTTTATCAGGCAGAATAGGGTCTTCATTTCTCAGAATATCATAACTATCAAGCTATAAGCTAATTTTCCAAAGGAAGGAATTTAATTTTTTGACGGAAATCATAAGAAATAAGGCATAAGGTTAGAAGACTGGAGACAGATAGAGAAGTTTCTGAGAAGAGCCAATGCAGGAGGGAATAAACGGAGGAAATGGTTGATACTATGCATAATAATGAGAATGATATTTCAGATGAAAAAAGTAATGGCATTTCAAATGTACACTTTTCCCTCTCATTCCATTATCACTCAGACCACCTATGAAGAAAAAGATCTAAAAACAGATTTACAACAACAAATACTAACCAAAATACCACAAGGCTAAGGCTCCCCCACCAACATGGCCTAGGGATGGAAAAAAGCTTAGATTTGCCCTTGCGGTAGTTAGTAAGCCGTGTCCCATGAGTCATGAGTCATGACCCTAATAAATTGAAAACAGTTTATACACCCCCAAATTCACTAGTAGAACAGATGAAGTAAAGATTCGAATCAGCCCTAAATTCCATTCATATTCTCTATGTTCCTCCTTTTATTCACTATTTTGCAGTCTAATGGTTCAGCTAACAATCTAAATGTTAACTGTGCACTGTGTAGTGTTCAGGTATTAAAAGTTAAAACTAGGGCAATCATTTCAGAAAAGTCATGTCCACGTCAGGTTTCAACAGCACATGAGCACACCACAGTATTTAGCATACAGAAATCTAGTGGTCAGTGTGGAGCTTAAGATCTGGACCTAAAATAGAAGTTCATTCAAGTTAGAAAAACAACTTCAATTACATAGAAGCACTTGAGGACTGGCTGGCTTGGTTTGCTCGTGAGCCAGAAACAAGCAAAGTTATTGGCTTTTGAGTCTTTGGGTTACACTTCACTTGGAAGGGGAGGAATGGAGTAATATTCAGACAGGAGCAGTTTAGCCCTTCTGAGTGTGCAGAGACGATCATTACTAGCTGCAGGTTGAGAATTTCGGCAAGATGGAAGTGTAAGCCTCTTGTCGAAAGACTTGGTATACAGGGTACTTGAGAGGAGAGTCTTGTATAGAGTTTTTTTGGGGTCGGTTGAGGTAGACGGAGTTGCTAGTTGGTAGGGTTGTATAGAGGGGTAGCTGTGCAGCCTTTTGTGTGCTGGTTTACATGGTTTAGTCTTATGGGGTAGGATACCGGTTTTTCCGCTAGGAGTAGAAATAAATTAAGGATATGTTACACTATGTTCTCTGAACCACTTTGGTCTTCTGTAAATAATTAAATATCAAAATTTCCCTCCAGCTTCTATTGAGACATAACGTTTATCGTTAAATGATTATTCAAGAGAGTGGATCAGTATACCATGTTTACTTTTGAATAGAAGTCCTCATTTCAGTGATCTCTTCCTGGATTAGCATTCATTTATACTCTCTTTAGAAGAGAACTGGGGAGGAGCAAAGAGATTCAGGGCTGCAATTTGGTGTCTAAAAGCATTTCGTTGATGGAAAATGGATGCCCCTTTTCATTTGAATTTCATTTCTGACTAAGAAGCCACGTATGACAGTATGAATCTTCCCATGTTTTCATCCCTATATTTATATGCTTTTTTATTTATGAGCTCTTATGTTTTCTAGGTAGTTTTTGGGTTGGTTTTTACTCCTAATTTGTCCCTGACTTCATGGGTCTATTGGAAACATCCTTTCAGCTCTTTGTCCCTGACAGTATGAATCTTCCCATGTTTTCATCCCTATATTTATATGCTTTTTTATTTATGAGCTCTTATGTTTTCTAGGTAGTTTTTGGGTTGGTTTTTACTCCTAATTTGTCCCTGACTTCATGGGTCTATTGGAAACATCCTTTCAGCATGTTCGGGGAATGAATGCATACACCTTGACCCCCCCCCCCCCAAATACCCAGCCTTAAGCGGGAATATTTGTTATTGTTGTCGCTGTTGTAGTTGTTCATGATCGAAACATAACCTCTTGTTATATTTTTCACCGAATGCTAATGATGGAGGGAAGGGATTGTTGGTAGAACAATTTACGACTTATGAGTTAAGTTATACGGCCAATATAATTATAATTGGGTGGATATAATAAATTACAACGTATAAGTCAACTTATTATTTATAAGTTATGTGAACCAAACATGCCAAAGTAAAATGTTAAGATATCAAAGGCATCATCTAGTGAAGATTGCATACATTAGGATGGTAATAAAAGAATTAACATGTTTTGGCAAACAGGAAACAAAGAGAGTTGATTTATAGCAAGGACTAACCATCTTCATTCAGCTTCTTTAGTAACTGTTCCCTTGTAGGAAGTGCATACATTCCAGCTGCAACAGCTTTCCTAATAGCCCATCCATGGTAAGGAGCAAATACTTGAGTATAAGCTTTGGAGGCAGGATCTCTCAAAGAATTACCCCTTTGAAATAGAATCAAAATATTCAGTCATCTTTGCAATTTAAAGTTCTAAGATAAGCTTCAACCATTCAACAAAATAAAGCAAACCAAGTGATTAGACTGAAATATGGCAGCAGGGATACATAAGAAAAAGCATTGTTCTGCAGCTTCACCATAAACCTGACTTAAGTGACCCACTAAAACATTCAATAGTCATAAACTTCCAATTTTCAGAGCCTCAAAGAAAAACAGGATAGTTTAAAATCATGGAGACAAAGAATATAAGTCCAAGCTTTTCATGAAAAATGTTAAGAAAAAAATAAAACATCTTCTTTGCCTCAACTCAGCAAGGCAGGAGAAAATGAAGACTGAGATAGTGAGAAAACATTGCTCATTGTGGGCTCGTTGTGGGCTGAAATCATTCTGGTAGGATGTGGCTTTTTCGTGAATGGTACCTATATTATGGACTAGAATTATACCATTCCAATTTCTAAGTAACATGTAAGCTGTATCAAACAACTACCTACTTTGGCTAATTACTGTCAAAAGAATGTCAAGTGTCAATCTGTACTCAATCAGTACTGAAAGAACCATTTTCCACTACCAATCCCACTAAAATGTAAGCTGTATCAAACAACTACCTACTTTGGCAGTAGAGTCATTATCAATAGTAGCGTCAAGGTCCACAGTCCACTGAAATTCCAAAATCACAAGTGGAACATCCCCTCTTAACCTTTTTACAACCACTCACCGATAGCATTCACTAATAGTAGTTTAGCTCAGGTGTCACGTCAATTTTGCTATAACTGACGCTACTATTGATAATGACTCTACTGCCAACCCTGAATCCTTATCCCCCAACACTAGAGAAAAGGCTAAGATAAATGGTTCAAGTGTGGGGTTGTCAATGGCAGGATTGGCAGCAAGGCGAGAGATTTCAAAACTTACCTTCAAGTACCCTTAAATAGTTGATCTTGTTTTACCGAGACTAATGTGATTATGTGGAACAAAGGAGGCTAACATGACTATGAGAAAGATGATCAAGCAAGCTATGCACGGATGGAACAATTCTAAATGGAAAAGGGTATAACATCCACCTTCAGCACAACAGCATCCGATTATCTAAAAGCTCTGACAATTTTTCAGTTGGCTAACAAATTCTTCAGCTAATAAATGCATGTTCGAAACAGCAATGGCATGTGCCCTTTGATCTAGGCCCCTAACCTTGTTATCCATATGGGGAGTATACATTTTTTTTGGGACATTAAGAAGGACACCAATAATAAGCTGATATATAGTGTATCTTGGAAGTATTGATAAACTGAAAGTATCATATATATTTTCCTTATTTTTAAGAAATGAAGAGAGGAAAAAAAATCAGAAAGCCTATTCAGGCAGCCACAAGGTAAGAATGTTTTTGCATTGCTTAATAAGAAGATATCCCCTAAAACTTCTTAACTGTTCAGAAAATACAGCATTCAAAGATCTTACTAAAAATTAGATACATATCATTGTAAATTTATTGTTTGGCACAGGTTACCCTGATTTAATTGGCGTTTTTCAAGAGATTTGCAAACAAGTTTAATTCAAATTCAGACAGCTCTGGCTGAAAACTATCTGCACTAATCATTTACCACTTCAGCTTCTTTCTTAGATGGAAAAATAAACTAGTCTCATACTGAAAGCACACTATTACATTGTTATTGATTGTACTAATTACTAAATTAGAAATCGAAGTCCCCAATTCAATGTGAAGAAATGACTAAAATTCAATCAAAAGGAATTAAGGAAACGAAAACCAACTAGTATGCAGCTGAAAGCAGTAATAATAAGAGGCAAGCCTAAAGCCATACTCAGTGGCGAGGATCTCCTCGAACAGAACTTTGACCATGTCAAGGCCGCGTTTAACTCTCAACAGATTCCTTGTATGACTTCCCGGCTTCCGTACGGTATCCGCCTGGATATCTCGATCGAGCAACGCCGGCAGCGTTGAGATCGCCTTAGAAGCCTGAGAGATATCCTCCACCTGTAAACAAGAACGGAAATGAAAATTTAATAAATAAAAATTCGATTCAGTTAATCCGGATTGGATTTGACACAAAATCGGCTGCGCTTGAATGGAGGAGAGATAAGATCGGGGTTTAACCTTTGCGACGTAGTCCATCTCGGCGAACTTGAAGGCGAAGCCTAGGCAGCTGAAGAGGGGAGAGACGAGAGAGCAGGCGCGGGAGAAAGGTGCAACTTCGACGACCGCGTCGTCATCGCGGTCGTTGATAGTGGCGGCGAGGTCTTTGAACGCCTCAGTTATCTTCCTAAGGAGTTTATCCTCCGCCATTTTCGCTCACTAGTTTTGGGGTGGAGAGATTAATGGAGGAACGCGGCGGAGTTGTTGATCTGGAAATTGTTGGGTCGACGGTCAAAGTGACCCGCTGACGAGTGAAGAAGCATTTCAAGCGACTGCCACTTCACGAGAATTACTGGTTTAGTACCCGCACTTGTTAGTTTAAAATAGTTATATGTGTATCAATATATGTAACAGTGTAACACTATGTATGTGTGTGTATCATGCTTATTTAGATTATTACTGTAATTATTATTGACAAAAAAAAAACTCAGTTGATTGAACTCAATCAAAATGATCGAAATTAAACTAATCCGCACAAACATGCTGAATGAACTTCATCATCAATTGATTGAACTCAATCAAACCGAAATGAATCGCACAAACACATCAAATTACACAAACAAAAAAAATCACACAAACAAAAAATCACAATTGAGATTAAAAGCCAAAAAAGAAGGATCCGGTCTATAGGAGAAAACTAACTTAAAATGAAAGGTATCACTGAATGTCGAGATGAATAGCTCACGAACCATGGTTGCGGAAAACCAAGAGAGACGCCCATTATACCACCTGTAAAATCAAGAAATGTATATTAGAATTAGAAGAAGTGAAGAAACTAACAAAACCTCATTTCTTTCAACAAACCCTTAAATATGCACGATTTTAAAACTATTTATTTACAAAAAAAATATAGATATACATGGGATTTTCTTGAGAAAATATAAGATCTCATTATCCGTTTAAATCTTTTATAAAAAAAACAGATTTCAAATATTAAAAGATTTTCTAATTAGGTAAGATTTGATTATATCCTCTAAATTAGATAAGGTATGATCTAAATAAATCAATTAAAATAATTTTTGTTATTATTCGGAAAATAAATTTTATTTAGATTTTTTTATTCGGAAAAATAAGTTTGTTTAGATTTTAACAATAAATTAACAATCAATTAATCTCCTAAATAAAAAAAAAGCTACATTAAAGGATAAGCCACTACATGTCGTAGGCGACTTCTCCTTTAGTATTATAATATTGATAAATAAAAAACTACCGATGGGATGAAAATCAATAGTATATATATACATCAAGTTGACTTTTAAAGAATTGGTTAGGATCTCAACTAAATTGGATAAGCTTTAATTTAACAAACAAATTAAAGCTACGCCGAATTAATTAATCTTCAACTCGGAATTAAAATAAACAAATTAATCTTAAAAAAAAAAAACTATGCCGGATTTAGGGGATCCAAATCATCAATCATATATACAAAGATCTCAACTAAATTGGATAAGCTTAATTTAACAAACAATTAAAACAAATCGATTAAAAATTAATAAAAAATTAAAATAAATAAAGTAATCTTCAAAATAAAAACAAACCTACGCCGGATGAGTGATTTTAGGGGATCCAAATCATCAATCATAAAAACCAAGATCTCAACTAAATTAGATAAGTTTTAATTTAACAAACAATTAAAACAAATTAAAAAAATTGATTAAAAATATTAAAATAAATCGATTAATTAAAAAAAAGGCCTACATTAAAGCTAGCGGGTTTAATCTTCAACTCAAAATTAAAATAAACAAATAAATAATTTAATATTAAAAAAAAAAAAGAAATAGCTACGCCAGATTTATGAAGGAACCAAATCATCATCAATCATATATAAAGATACAAAGATCTCAACTAATCTAGTTACAAAATCTTTAAAAATGAAGAAGGCCGGATGGTTGATTAGTATTATTAAAAATTAACAATAAATTAACATAAATAAAGTAATACCTAGCCGGATGAGAGATTTTAGGGATCCAAATCATCAACTAATTTAGATAATGTTCGGTTTTAATTTGTTTGAATTGTTTGTTAAATTAACACTTATCTAATCGATTAAAAATATTAAAATAAATCCATTAATTAAAAAAAAAGGGGCTACATTAACACTTATCTAATCGACTAAAAATATTAAAATAAATCCATTAATTAAAAAAAAGGAGGCTACATTAAAGGAGAAGCCGTCATATGTCGTAGGCGACTTCTCCTTTAGTATTATATTATAAATTATAATATTATAATATAGACTAATCGACATATAAAATCATAACAACCGGATAGACGTTTAAAAACAATTAATTAATTATTATTAATTGAAATTGAAATTAATTAATTAATTAACAAATCATAAAAAAAAACAATCATAATAACCGGATATACATTTAAAAAAAATTGATAATTGATAATTATTAATATAATTAATTTAAATTGCAATTAATTAATTAGCAAACCATAAATAAATAAAATAAAAAAACCTATAAAATCACAACAACCCGATACACGTTTAAAAACAATTAATTCATTGTTATTAATTTAAATTGAAATTATTTAATTAACAAATCATAAAAAAACAATCATAACAACCGGATACACATTTAAAAAAATAATAATTGATTATTGATTATTATTAATATAATCAATATAAGTAATTTAAATTTCAATTAATTAATTAACAAACTATAAATAAAAAAAATTAAAATAACCTACTTTAAAGGAGAAGCCGCCACATGTCGTAGGCGACTTCTCCTTTAGTATTATAATAATATAGATTTATGCCGCCGGTAAAATATTATTTATTGAAAGTTACATAGTATTGCTAAACATTTTTGATGTTGTATAAAATATGGAGTATATATATAATAATATAATAATAAATATTAAACCTAAGATATAGGGTTAATTGCGCTAAATATCCTGACATTTGTAGATAGTTGCGCATAATATCCTGACCTTGTAAGATTTCACGAAATATCCTGACCTTTGGTGTTAGTTGCGCTCTCTACCCTAGATAGATTTCTTAAATTAAAAAATTACACAAATAATGGAAAAATTACACAAAAGCACCCATATTTATATATAAAAAAAATTCAATAATCCCTATTCTAATCAAATAAAAAGGAAATTTATACCAAACATATAAAAATGCGTGCTCTAAAAAATTAAAATAAGATCGATTATTTAAAAATAAACTTGTTTCTTATTATATCTTATATTCCTTAAAAATTTATTTTATAAAGCCATAGTTATAATTTACGTAAGATTAATATGTAAGTACCATATTATATGCCCAATTAATCAAGTTTCCATGAGTATATACCCAATTTTCCTATTTTTAATATATGTTTATCATATCTTTATTAATTATAAATAGTTATCATATACTCCGTATTTTACTATTTCTTAGTATTATATTTCATAAATGTATAGTTAACATTTTTTTATAGAATCCTTTTTTAATGTTGTGGAATTTAGATGAGAAATATTTTCTTAAGATTCAATCACAAGATTCCACATAAGATGCTATGTATTAGTTTTAGTGTATATAAAATAATATGGACCAAAAAGAAAATATATATATAAAATAATATATAGAGAATATATGTACAAATCCACATTTATAGATCGGTATATATAAACATAGATTTTCGTATAACACATATTATGAAGAAAAATAATAAAATTAATTATTTTCAATAATTATAATAATTATTGGAGTAGATGTTATCTATTAGAAATGATTTTTGGTTTATTTTTGGGAGGGAGGGGGGGATTTTAAATATATTAGGGGTTTATTGAAAATATTTTATGAATATGGGTGATTTTGTGTAATTTTTCCATTATTTATGTAATTTTTTAATTTAAGAAATCTATCTAGGGTAGAGAGCGCAACTAACACCAAAGGTCGGGATATTTCGTGAAATCTTAAAAGGTCGAGATATTAAACGCAACTATTCATAAAGGTCAGGATATTTAGCGCAATTAACCCTAAGATATATCTATAGTAGAATTGAAGTATCCGAAGGTTTGGATGATGACATTGAATTTCATATTCTTATTCGAAAGAACGCTATAAGAAGCACCGCTAGGTGGCTTTGTCGTTTACTTTTAATCTCATTCATTTGATGTTCTTAATTTGTCGCTCCAAATCTATACTCTAGTAACATTGTTATTAAACGATGTTCAAGTGTAATGTAAATCGGTTGGTGCCAATATATTGACACTTTCATAGGGAAGCAAGAACACAATAAAAGATCAACTTGACAAGAATATATTGACACTTTCATAGGGAAGCAAGAACACAATAAAAGATCCAACTTTTTCCTCTTGTCAAGGTTACAATTCCATCATTTCAAGCAAATCTCAGACGGATTTTCCTCTCTGCAGCTCCGTTTCGAGCATTGATTATTAGCTCATGGCCGAGCATTCAATCATTTTCCAGTAACAGACTTGCAAGCGGCAGATACTTCGCGTCACGATCTTCACTAAGCATTCAAGGATTCAATCATTCATACATAATACTACATGTTTTCACTGGATACACGCAACATTTAACCTTCAGTTGATTTTTATCTGTTTACGACTGTGAATATGATATCACATTTATATCCATAATTTACACAGAAGTTCCTCCCAACCCCTATTCTGAACTGCAAAATGGAGACTCTGCAAGCACACCAGCGAGTCTTCATAGAAACTGAGAAAATGCAGACACTAATGTAGATTACCCGAGCATCAGGACACAAAAGTCGTCTACGTAACAATTAACAGCTATAAGTAAAGCAAAAGTGTATTGACAGCACCAGTAGCACAAAGAAGGAAGCTAGGAAGTACAACAGAAAACTCAAGGAAAAAATCACAGTATATGCAAACCTCAAGCACATAGTAGGTATTTTAGGAGCTGTAAAATAGCAGAGAGGATAACATGAAACCGAATTTCTAAACCCGTGACAAGACAGAAAGTTTCCACTTGTCTACTCATGATATTTGATCTACAGCTGACTGTTCCACATATCCTCTTGTATGACAGAGAAGTGAGAACTGAACGCCAAGCCACCATACTATTACATCGGACAGATAAATGTAGCACTAAGATGAGAAGATCGTGTAATATACAATGAATGACTGATATTAGCTTACCATATGGAAATATAGAGCATATGCAGGATGAGTAGAGATATATCTTCAGATGCTAACCAAAGATAAAAGAATAAAAGAGGCAGAGACAACTAGAATTTCAAATTTTATCCCAAGGGCAGAAAAAATGGAATACTGACTGTCTCATCACTTGCATTGCTGGCCTACCCATCAAGCATTTCCATCTGCAGCTGCCTTGGCTGTCTCAAGAGTCAAATCTCCATCATCTTAAACTTGATACCAATAAGAATGCAAAGATGGGCATAGATAGGAAAAGGTATTCTTTTATTCACTTGAAAATACGACTTCTTTTCAAGCCCATGAATTAAACTGAGGAAGAGAGGGAAAATGATCCTTCAGATAAAAATGTATGCACTGTGCACTTGAAAATCCACTCCTTGGAGGGCTGATTAAAATGAAAAAGCTTTGCAGGATGAAAAGGGGTCCTGTTTCTGAAGTGCAAAAAAGAGATAAATATAGATGTGAATCCCAGCATTAGATTCAACTTCCCCTAATAAAGAAGGGGATCCTTTTTGACATCCAAACTTACATTACCTGTTTGAATTGCAGAATCTGAAAAACTGTGGATATGATGAAAAGGTTGATTCAGAAACAACAAATTGGCAAAGAAGAAACAAATTTCGAAAGGAAATGATAGAATCTGATTCTGGAGTTCCAGCTCTCCTAATACATTTGCACATTCAATTTTTAATGAAAGGAAAACCTTCAAATTAACGTTTCCTTCAGCAGAAAGTAGTACAAATTTCATACATTTGAGAACTCTCCCTTCGGTGGGAGATCCTAATATTGCAACCTCCTCAATTAGATGTCATTTTTAGTCCAAACAGAAGATTCACTCTATAAAACAATACTAGTAAAAGGACTCTTGACAGACAAGACAACAGTAGACAAGAAGTTACAAATAGTAAAGAGTAAAGTAATTAAATGGTGGAAAATCAGAAAACTCATGTTCTGAAGTTGAGTATAGTAACAATGGCAGATAAACAATCAGGCATCAATGGTCCCTTCAATTATCTTATCCTGTACAATAGACTAAACAGTAAGCGTTATCAACCTTACATATGTCAGGTCAAATGTATGAGAAAAAAATTAGATTACTAAGTTTTTAGAATCTGAATTTTGCAAGAGAAAGAAGTGTTTTTTTCATGACTCAGTAGAGTACTCGCCAGACCATCTCTTAAAATTCAACAATGCCAATTCAGGGAATCAGTACAGAATGATGGCATGTAAAGGAAATCAGGGATCATTACTACATAGACACCAAGAAAATGGAATTTAAGTTACAACAACAACTGGCCTAATCACTAGACGATCCATCTAAAATAGGCTTCCATGTGAAATAGCCAACTCATACATTTCGCCATGTTCTTTTTCTCTTTCAACAATCGATACCATGAAGAAATTATGAGAACAAAAGGGAACAATTACAACAAAACCTGAACTGAGTACATTACTCTAGCAGGCAATGGAAGTCGAAACAGGAGTTACCAGAACTGCTATGTTTCCGGTTACGGGCTGAAGTCTTGCCACATTTTCTAAGTGCTCCCATGCTACTTTTCGTTGCTCAGCTGCTAAGCCAAGCTTTAATTCATGTTCTTGGAACTGTGCATGGCAGGCCTCAAAGAGCACCTCGTCCATTTCCTGGAACATCTTTCTAACATTCAGAGTTAAGTTAAGCACAGCCTGGTTCCAATGTCCTTGAGCATTCCTCTCCAAAGCTGGAAGGATGACAGGAAGGATGGCCTGCTGGTTGTGCCCGATCAGGTTAAGAATTTGATCATTGTTCCATAGGAAAAGTGCCCTTTCAGCAACCTGAAAAGAGTTCATATAAATCTTATAGTCTTCAAATAACTCACCGGGGTTACATGTTAAAATAATAAACAAAGCCATGAAAGTTGGGCATGAGAATACTACTCATGGTCATCTTGCTGAATATAAAGAATTCCTGAATATCCAGGAATAGTCACACCTTAAAAAAGAAGAGAGAAATAATATCCTATTTTTCTTCCTGTGCCGGATGCAAAGATAAAGCACGGTTTTTTTACTAGGCTATTGCAGCCTCATCATCCCCACACAATTTTCATACACTTAATCATAAAAAGGTTAGTAAAATCAGGATCAAGCCAACATTTATCACAGTTCTGCACAAAAGTGGAGATAAGACATTTTGCCTTCATAAAACGCCACACCAACGTCAGAAAAATCCTGCCTTACACTACTGACACCAGCATCACTACACATATCACCAAACAATTCGCCTGGATCTAAAGTGTATCAATAAAACATTCTTCCTGATTTAACAGGTCTTGTGGATGACAAGTGTTTATGTGACAAAACCAAGGGACAGCAACAGAGAGAGAAATATAAGACATTCAACAATAAACATATGCTAGCTTCGTGATCATGTAAAAGAAGTAATTGTACAGGGACAGGCCAGGTTCCAGATATTACAAGTATACCCCATAAGGTAGGAATAGAGTACCTGAAAATGGTAGCTGTTAATGCAACATCCAATCCTCCAAAATAGTGGAACCATAATCTTTTGGAATTCAAGCATGTTAATCGCTTCCAATATCTCTTCCAACTCACCCAAAAACATAACCTCTTTCTGGCTATTTGTAACTGGCCAATATTTCAACAATCCCTTTATGACAATGACGGCTAACTTTGGATCCTTCTCTATGAATTGTGTCACACAGAATGACAGTTGTTGGAAGTAAACACCGAGACATTTTGGTTTATGCAGAGGAATTAAAGCCCTGCACAAGAATATCTTGTGCTCCTCTTTCAAGGGCAAAGCAAATCCACTAATAACACTTCCAAATATCTCCAACAACTCAGTAATCCCATTATGTCGCTCAGTTTCAAACACAAACCGATAGAATATATTGCCCATGGCCTTCCGGATAAACGGCCTATGAACCATGAATTTACCATACATTCGATGCAGAATAGTTTTCAAGCAATCTCTCTCCCTGGGATCCTCCGAATCAAAAAGATCAAGCAACTTTAAGATAAATGAGTGATCCATGTATTTCTTTGCCAGCTTTGCATCAAGCGATGATGAAGTAATAAATTTAAGCAACAAGTCATACACAAGGTGCAAGTGTGACCAACTCGGATCAAACATGAGTTCATCATCATCATTCTCGTCACCACCTGAACCAGACCTGTAGTTAGGCGGAAAGACCCGGAACAAATTTATGGCACACATCCTAGTCATAGCAAACATTGCAGGTTCAGGAAACTTTGAGGGCAGACCAGAAGCAACAAATTCGACAAGTTCAATCAACGTTTGGCGCTTGATATTCTCTGCTGAGGTATTCTTATTTGGATCTCCAGAATCAAAGGTCACACAGCAGAGGTTCAATTTACTCAGAAACAAATTCATCTTTTCTGAATTAGGGACATCCTTAAAAGCCAACAGAGGATCAATTCCTGCAACCACACCAGTAGGAAACACTGCAGAAGACGTGCGCTTAATCCCGTTCAATTTGCCCAAAGAACCATTCCCCGTTTGTAAACGACCTGCACTGTGGTCTGATTCACTTGAATCACTGTTCAAGAATGAATCGGCAGTGTCAGATTTAAACAATTTCCGAGGAAGCTTGTTGAGTATTTGCTTCAGCATTGTGATCCCCAAGCTAGAAAAGATCTCCCGCAGACTGAATGCACTGAACAAATTAAAACCAAAAGCAATAAGAGCGCTAATCTTAAGAAAAAATAAAAATCCATCAAATCGAAGGGCTGAGATGGATTGAAGTCAGATCTCGCAGACACTAGGGATATCTAGTGATTCCGCGTAGATCGGCAAACAGATGAACACAATTAAGAGAAAAACACGAATAACAAGTTCGAAGGAAACGAAAATTCAGCAGCAGAGTAAAATACGAATAGCAAGTTTGACACAAAACAGGAATCAAATCCGGTAAAGCAAGGAAGTAAGAAGCCAAAACCCGGCCCAAATTCATACAAAAGAGAGCGAAAGAGAACAGATTAGAGATCTGGATTCACCGAAGCAACGAGAGATGTCTATTTCCTTCTAGCAAGGGACTTCAATGATGGTGAAGAAGCGGCTTTTCTTTTACACCCCATCCTCCATTATAAACCAAGAAACATCAACAATGGTGGGATCGAGCACACAAGTGCGGTCTCTCCAGGTACTGAGTCACTGATGAGGACAAGGGAGGGGAGGAAAAAAAGCTAGGGCAATTTCCTGAACTCTCTATTTCGTCCCTTGTCGGAAATTGCAGGGCGGTGGTAATTGGAAAAGGAAACTTCTTATAAAAAATATAAAATAAAATTGAATGTAATTTTAAGGTGGCGTTTGGTGTGAGGTAGGGATGGCAATTGTTTTTTTTTTTTTTTGAAAAAATAACCAAAAATAATATGAAAGATAATTATGAATGAGTATTAATACGAACTTTAAAAACTAATACGGAGTATAAACTAGGGTGTGTTTGGATTCCAAAATGCATTAATTATAATGTATTATTTTCACCTCGGTTTATGTGCATGTTTGGTTGAATAATTAAAAAAGTCGCAAAAATCGAGGTAAAATATGTGATGTACCAAACATGCACATAAACCGATGTGAAAATAATGCTTTATAATTAATTCATTTTGGAATCCAAACACACCCCTAATGGACGGCACAGGTTTACTTTTTAAAAAAATTGATACTATATATTCCATATAAATAATAATTTATATTACTCGTATTAACTTAATTATAGTTTCAATCTTATAATTTTAATGATTTATTTCATCAATAACTTTATATTACTCAATTGATACTATATATTCAATATAAATAATAATTTATTTTCTTCTTTGATTTACATTACTCAATTGATTATTCGGATGGGTTACTTAACATTTTATTTCTAGTTAGTTTTTATTATATGGTTTACTTATTCAAACTAAATTTTAATCTTATTTCATTTAATAATATGAAAATATGTACTTAAAGAGTACTTTCTTTAACAATTGTGGTAGAAGAAGGTTTTTTTTTAATTTGAAAAGAAAGAAAAAGCTTACTTCTATGAATGAGCAATAAATGACCAAAAAGCTTACTTTACTATATAGTAAAGTAAGATAAGATAAGAGTTACCATGGAGTATATAGTAAGATAAGATAACAAGTAAGATAAGAATATAGTAAGATAAGATAATTACAAACTATTTTTCAATTATAACCAATTTCATCACAGACAACATTTCGGTCGATTATTCAATCAATTTTTTATGTGTCAAATGAATGTTTGAAAATTTAACGACCATGTTATTTGCACGGCGATTTTCTCGCCAGATGCATGGTGCCGACGTCGACCTCCCAAACCGGCACAGACACCGCCGAAGCCGGACTCCCAGGTCGGCAACACTTTTTCCGATGCCGAGCTCCCAATTTGACGCCAAGTCACCTCACCTGACGCCGAGTCACATCGTGTCACCCACCTGACGCCGATGCCGAGTTCCGAATTCGGCAGGGTCACATCGAGTCATGTCTGCAAAGCTCTTGAGCGACCTCTCTTATGACTCGCATGTACTGGTCTTCTCCATACCTAAGAACAGCCGCTAAGGCATGATAACCACAATGACCATCAGCAGAAATCGGGCTACTTCGATCAACAAAGTTGAGCATTAAGTCATGGATGTGAGCAGTCAACAATACCGAAGGATCTACCTCCCGATCTGTCTGCCGACCTCTACCTCTTGATCGGCCTCTACCACGCGCCCGAGTGGCACCCTCTCGTCTCCCGTGCTCAAAGCCAGATGGGTCACGGTGCAATGATCGTCTCCCTGTGGGACGACCCTTTCGATGGATCCACGTTGGCTCTCTCATGGTAGACAACCCAGGGTTGTTCATGTTGAAGTATGCCTCGCCCTTCGAAGGCTGACAAATTCCTAACTGTTTGGAGATGCGTCATCGTTGCCGCCACTGGATTCTTCGGGAGGAATTATTAGATCCCACATTACTTGCTTCCAGAAGGGATGAATTTGCGAGAGCCTAATAGGTTGCCGGCTTGCGATCGCCTCTAAGAACTCATGTACACATGGAACACCGTAAGCGTCCCTCCAATGGCGATCCCTGCAAACACCATCATGACTAGCCGGAAGTGCCTTCGCCTTGTTGTAGTTGGCCAGTAGAAGATCGAAGCACTCATCAGTCACCAACATCAATAGCGGGGCGAATATTGGTTCACTCATGACACACCGTTTGATTGTCAACCGTGACTTCTAGGAACCCTCTGAGTTGGTCTACCTATTCATTGACCAAGTTGTCAATGCATTCTGTTACGTCAACGAACCCACCAACAACCGTCCCTACCATGGACTTTAATTTTACATGTGCTGACTCGGCACTATATCATAAAAAATATATTAGTTTGACTTATATAGGATACTTAAATATTATAAGAATTACAATTGTATACAATTCAATGTTACTTACTTATTCGTAGTTCGCAACCCAAGATGTAGGAACTTATCAACTCATGCACGAACTATCACCTCCTTGAATTCTATGAGCCAGGTGTCTTCAAGGTACTTCATAAGACCCCATCGTGCCTCCCATTTCGACTTCATCGCTTATAGACGAACTTCATAACTTTCTTCAGTCTTTGACTCAAATAAGGCCTTGCATTCATTGTAGAATGTGGTTCGCTTGTCACTCGATTTAGTGATCCTACCCTTCATTTCAATGTTGCGCATAATATGATAGGAGCAGAACATATGCTTTACCGTGGGAAACTCCTCCCGAAGAGCCTTGATAAGACTCAACTCTCTGTCTGTAAGAATTACTTTTGGGAGTCGTTGACCGCAAAAATGGCGTAGTCACCGGAGTGCCCAACTATAGTGATATGTGCTCTCGCCTACCATGAATACGAACGCAATTGCAAATGTGTTCTTCGTGCTAGTAATCCCAACGATCTCTAGCAACGACATTTCGTACCTACCACATGAACATGAATTAGTCAAACAAATTGCTACAACGTATGACAGATATAAAAGTAGTCGACATTAATGTGATTCCTCTTACTCGTTCGTCTTGTACGTCGATTCCATCACGATAACATACGGAAACAACATCAGACGATGTCGGGAGTTCGGATGTGACAAAAACGCGTCAGTAACCTTGTCTACTCCTGCTTCAGAGGAATTCTGTGTGGCGATAAAGTATCCCTTTTGTTTGAGTTTGTGAAGCGCTTGAGACAGGTCCCTCCGTCCTTCTGCGGCGCTTCTTGTTGTGAGCCTAATTTGCCATGTTTTACATTTACTTTTATATTGATTTCTACATATATTGCATGCATTTGGGTTAGAATAATACAGAATATGTGTAGTTTACACTTATTTGCAATATATGGAGGTCTACACAAGTTTTGGTTATATTTCGCAGAAATCGGACGCATTTTGGAGCTTAATGGAAAGTCATGGAGAAGCCAAGAATGGTGCAGCTGGAGAGAAGGCCAATTTCCGGCTTTCATCATTCTGAATCAGGCTGTGATGTCTTCATGAGAGTTGTAGCCCTCGGAAAGAGCTTTCCAACGCATGGTCATATGCGTCAATCCGACAACCGAGGCAGCGGGAAAGTGCGTTTTACGAACAGAGCTGGAAGCTGAGAAAAGAACTCGACGTCGACAAGAGTTGTCGACATCGACAAGTATCCAAAACTCGACATGAGCACTGGAAGACGAGGTCGAGTTGATGAACTCAAGACGAAGACATCGACAACTTTTGTCGATGTCGAGGAGACATGTCGAGAAGATTGTCGAGCACTCCAGAAGCCGAGATCGAGGAGAAGTCCGAAGAGAAAGGAGATTACTTGCAAGCTAAGATTCGTCCAATTCTATCAAGATCTATCAAGACCAAAGAAGATGTCCACACATTAGATATAATCCTAGTCTATCTAGTTTATTTAATTCCATGTTTTATCATTAAGTTTTAGATATAGTTTTAGATAAAGATAGATATCTTCTATCCTTGATTAGCAAGGATTAGAAGCCTATAAATAAGGCCCTAGGGGCTGACTTTTCATGCATTCAAAGTTACACACAATTAGTTAGTTCCATTCAGAGCAGTTAGGAGTTTAAGGTTTTTAGGGTTTTGGCTTTTTGCGAAAGTTGATTGCCAAGATTGTAAAGGCTTTGAATTTAGTTTTAATGCAAGTTTCTTTCATCAATTCAATGTCTGCGATTGCGATGAGGCGTGAGTAGTCCACCCACTTCTGGGGCTGGGGTGAGCCCGACGGTGGCCATGTGAGGCGACGCAATAAAGGTCAGATTTTTATGCGATTTGTCTTCTATCCCTATGAGCATGATTCTTTTGCGAGAGTTGAAGGTGATCCTTGTGTGTGTTATTGAAGCGAAAGTGATCTAAATGCAACTTGGATTAATTATGTGAAAAGGGTTAGTAACAATTAGGGTTTATGCGAAAGCCTCTATATTCCTATTTGTTAATAACGAAAGTTATTTGATAGAAAGCATGATCTTTTATGCCTTTATGTGTTACTTTGCATGATTATCGTTGTGGTGTTGAAACCCTAGCCTTGGGAGTCTTTAAGTTTATTGAATTCATTCCGTTACAATTCGTTTCTTTCCGAAAAGCTTTGCACTTTTATTTTCCGTTACTTGTCGAGTTCTTTTTGTCGAGATCTAGTTCTTTGCTTCTCTTGTCGATCTGTTGCTGTGTCGAGTAGTTGTCGATATCGACAAGATTGTGTCGACAAACTTGGTCGAGTACTTTTCTGTTACTTTTGTCGAGTTGCTGCTGTCTCTGTCGAGTACCTTTGCTTTGCTTTTATTTCTATCTTTATTTGTTCTTGCTTTTATTTTAGTTGCCCTTGCCGGGATTATTTGTTTCTGCTTCTGTGTTTGTTTCTGTGTTTTTCTGCTGCTGCTGTGAGAATCTGATAGCTACCTGAGAACTGCTGACGTGCTTCCTCGTGGATTCGATCCTGACTATTCTCTTACTACAACGGGAGGAAGTCTTGTAATTATTTGCTGAGACAGGGGAGTCGTTCTAAACCATATTCTATTTTATACTTGACTTACTCCTGCAACAACACTTCTCCGCAACTGGGCTCGTGCATTGTACACTTGACGAATGTCCGTCACACAATCATGATCATCATACTTCATCTCGCGCAGCATATCCCCCGGTTTTATCCCAATCACTGTATCACGACGAACCTGTCGATGTTGATCTGGGGTTAATCTACCGGCATAGGGATGTCCTAACATCACATCGTTTAGCTTAGCTTGTGGTTATGCACACCGCATATAACCTTCATGGTCCAATTGTCAGCATCATTTTGACAACCCTCCAGCTCAAACAAGCATCCGAGTTTTGTCGTTCTCCCTCGCCTACTCACTGCGGGAGGAAAATCCAAGTCGACATCTGGAATATCTCTACCCCCTCCGCACTTATCACACACTAGACGAAAGGTACCCAATCCACTCATTTTGTTCTTTCATGACTGAGTGATTACAAGTACCATGTTCTTAATCTTCTCTACGTATCTAGCCCATGCCTTCATGTTTACTTGATCAGCCCAATAACCATCGACTGTAAACATCGAACCATATTTTGTACCCACATCTAGAGGTTGGTTTTGTTCCTGCATAATGTCACTTATGTACTAAGAACTTTTTCGCACACAATCTCACTATATGAAATTTTACAAAATATTATCAATAACGCTATATTATATGATGGTTTCGTTTTACAAAAATATGATTTATTATGTTTCGATTCAAACAACATATCCATTCAAACATAATTATATAAAGGTTCCCTCTATATAAACGTTCCGCTATAATATGATTCTATTCAAACTTAATTATATAAAATATTTTCGCTTAATATATTTCCGCTATAATATGATTCTGAAGAGTCTATAAGGCGATGAATAATACTCTAGAAGGGGGGGGGGGGGATGAATAGAGTATGGACGATTTTCGTAACAATAGAAATATAGTGCAACTTTTCAAGACCTTGATATAGGCTATCAGGACTTGACAAAGTAAAATCGAATATGACAATGTAAATGCGGAATATAAAAGATGAATACACGAATTGTTAACGAGGTTCGGCACCAACTTGCCTACGTCCCCGCCTAGGATTATCCAATTCGTAGGATTCAAACACTTCTTATTTCACTTCCTTTGAGCCTAGAACTTCCTAGAGGAACTTTCCTTTCTCTATACAAAGCCTCACCGCTTCTATTCTAACTCTCAACCTTACAAGTGAAATAAAAGCTCGCACCACACACTAAGTGTGCTTTGATCGAGTATGAAAACTCTAAGTGTAAAATGAATGACTTGCACAATAGGTGCTAGTGTTTCTCTCAACTCTTAAACAATGATCAACAACTAAGATTTTTGAGAATGTAGGAGAAACTTGACGAATGCTATAAGATGTTTGTGATTGCTCGAGTGCTTGCTTAGTTAGCTTCCATCTTTCTTAGCCTTCGTCTTTTATAGTAGGAACACTTGTAGAGTTTCTTGGAGGGAGAACCGTTTGAATTTCAAATTCCTTCCAAGACATTTGAATTCCTTCCAAAACAGATCCTTGTGTGCCTTCCAAGATGTTCCTTAGACTTTCTTCAAGGTCAAGTAAGATCAGCCATGGATAGATTCTTTCCTTGTATGAAAAGTGAAATCAAGAAAGAATATGCATAATGTATCTAGTACATAAAATGGGTTAGATGAGAAACACATATATAAATCGATAAATACCGAATCACATCTCATAGGCCAATATAAAGCCCATTATAATTTAGGTCCAACAAGATTGACCTCGAATTCTTTCCTGTAAAAGAATAAGTTGAACTAGATAAATGTATAAGTGATCAAAACATTTTAGTCTGGGTTTCAAGACCTTGAAACCCAGCCTTTTTGTCTTTCATCATCCTTTAGATCACCTGCACGTTAGTTCTCAAGATCTTACAATCAAGGTGGAGTCTTCAGATTCTATTCAAACATAATTATATACAGGTTCCGCTATATATAAACGATCCGCTGTAACAATATTAACTTACCTCGAGATTCTTCACGAGCTCCTCTGGATCACTATAGCTAAAAATGTCGAACGGTATTTCACCTCCGCCATCTTCTTCCAACAACGTCATTTCTTCCGATGTAAGAATATGAATTTTGAATCGAATTGCATTCTAATTTAACTCGGGCATCGCTTCTTTTATAGGCTTTCGAACTTACCTCGGGCATTGGATGCCGAATTGGGAGCTTGGCACCGGCAACAGGTACTGCCGACTTGGGAGCTCGCCACCGGCAACAGGTCCTTCCGACTAGGGAGCTCGGCACCGGCACCGTACCGATGGCGATATGCGGCCGTGCAGATAACAAAAAGGAAATTCAATGATGTGACACCATATTATTAAATGCATAAATATGATGTTTGAAAATAAAAACTAATTATTAGCACAAAATAAAAACTAAGGTTAATTTGCCCATCTAAGCTGCACTCAAATTTGGGGTTCTTTTACATTAACACAAATACATTCAACACTTAACAATGTGATGCAACATCATTTCGTATCAAAATTGGTTGAGAAACCAATTTAGTTAACTATATGATTCACATAGCCATATTGGAGGTTGTCTTCGATTTTGCGCCTTGATTTTGGGAGTTTTCGACAACTTTTTATGGGTTTTCGAGTAACCGATTAATCGATAATGAATTTGGTGATCTGGGGTGAGTTTATAACATATACTCAACTAGGTTCTTTAAGCTACGTACATTATCTCGACTAAGTTCACCAAATCTATAGCAATACCTAAATTCTAGTTCATCGAGTATACAAATGAGGCTTGAATCGATGGTCGGTTTGGTTTCGCTTTTGTATGGCGCTTTTGTCTGAGTTTGCACCATTTTCTTGTATTTTTTGTTTGTTTAGACGCTTCTGCATCTGCCGACCTGGTCGGTCCTCGAGTTTCAGGTATATTTGAACTTGAATTCTTACCTAATAAAAAAAAAAAAAACCCAACTACAGCAAAAGAACAACACAAAAAATCCACAACAAAACAATCCAAATCAATGAACATTTTAACTCGACACACCCGTCGAGGAACGAGTCTAAACTTGACACTTTTCATCAAGCTAGTGTTGTTCCCTCGACGAAGCTAGCCAAAGTTGCCATCTTTACCTCAACCCAGTTCATCAAGTGGGTTTAAGCATTTGAATCAACAGTAAATGTCACCAAATTTGACATTTCTAATCTAAATTCAAAAAATTCCAATACAACACCTAAAGTAGAAGGACAACAGCACACAACAAAATTAACAAAAAGAAACCCAAAATCGATCATATTTTTGTTATCTATTTGGTCAATAGACATTTTCTTGTCTTTATGAATGGAGTGTCACAAAACATAGATTTAAATACCAATGTTTAATTAGACTGAGATGTTGATTTCATTGATTTGGAAAAAACATATGATACAGCGTCTGGCAAGCTCCTTTTGGAAATTGTTTGGAAGTGAACGAGGTGAAACGGATTTCATTAGGATCATTCTAAAATTTACATGATTGCATAATTTATCATTTTACGTGGCATCTTATTCTAAATTGCAGGATTTAATTAATAAATTTTACAAAAGTGCAATCATAAGACATTTTACAAGATTCTATGTTAGTAAAGATCACCCCAAATATGTGAAAGCAAAAATCACAGTTATGACTTATGTTAGTAATAACACTCCAGCATTGTATTTGTAGCAATCGAATTATTGAGAGGTAGATTAAAAAAAAAAAATTATTTAGTGACACTAGCACTAGTCTATGAAAAAAAGTTCCCAAAACTAGAGGAAGTCCTATATTTACTGACTTGCCTTAAAATTATCAGATTGGGTAGATGAAGTTCTATTTTCACAGGCAGTTGTCACGTACAGAACGGTCAAATTCCAAAAGATAGCTTGAAGATCACATATAAATGGCATAGTATTGGTGCATCATATGCGTAGATACAAAGATACAAGTCAAGAAAATTTTGCCTTGATTGATATACTGTGGTGAAAGCCATAAAATGTTCCTTGTAGCAAACATCAAAAGGACACAGTTTACACCACTATATGCATTCATGTGTAAATCACTGTATAATATGACCTATAACAGCATGCAAGGATGACCCTCCAATCAAAAGTTTCAGGGAGAGCCATTGACCCTAAAATGGTGACGCTATGATCAATTATAGAATGAATCCAATGCATGTTTTTCAGCCTCATTCTGAATTGGAAATATCACACGACTTCTATATTCACATACCGAGCAAGGGCTGCAAATGGCTTTGGTTGTAGCTATATCAATTAGTAGAGGTATCATGATGGGACGGCCAAGTCTGAGCTGCCAGAAGAACTACAGGATTCAGTAGGCATGTTCTTGGTCTTTGTTGTTGAGCATTCACCGGAAGAGGCGGCTTCGGGGACATCTCCAATGTCCAGAACATCTGGAAGGGTATCAGGAGTTTCGCTAGACTGTGACCAGAAGATGTAGTTGTCAGTTATCACATGTAAAAGTATAAAAATCCTTATCAAGTAAAGTCATGAACCATATGTGAACCAAGGCAATGTCAATCTGAGAAGATGCATACCTCAAGTAGGCTCAGCATTTCAAGGGAAGCTTCCAAGTCGCCATTGTTGACAGTGTAGACATCAAGAAGAGATTGATCACACATCCCTGGAAAGGACACTTGCAGATATGCTAAATCCACTTCAGACTCCTCATCTGCAAATTTCATGTTAGCCACTTGATTATAATGAGAGGCAGTGCCTTGAGGATTATCATCCCTTTGGCCCTTCAGCTTAGAAGGATCTGTAATGCTAAGCTTTTCATTTCCGCGTGCCGCACGGACAGCAGTATCTTGGTTCTCAATTTTTGCCTCTCTTTGGGCAATTGGTACATATGATGCTGCATTGGGGTTCAAAGTTGACATAGAAGTTTTCATTCTCTTTGCTGACAAGAAAAATCACTGCAACAAATAGGGATAGGTGTAAGAAAAATGGTCTCAAAGACTATACATGAAGCATGATTGTAAAAGATGACAGGAGATAAGATGCAATTTTAATTTTCATGAGAGGTCAATATGTTGTACAGGGTATAACAAACTTTAGCAGGTTCATTTCAGTTCAACAAGTGGTCCACTGTCCACAGCTTTGCACTAGGCAGGCACAATACGGGATGAAGTGTGCTTTTACTTCTTGAGAAGATTCAACATTCTTATTACTATCATTTTAACCGAAGCAACCCCTAGATATTCCATGTTTAGGCAATAATATAACCTACTAGAGTTTTAACAACGAACTAATTCCAAGATAATATTGAACAAAATTATGCAGAGCCTCAAAATGCAAAACCCACAAGATCAAAGCAACCAATGTCAGTTGGGGGTCCTCAGGTAAGGATCATCATACATGGAAACGATATCTAGTCAAGGAAGTGCATGGACATGCCCTCAAACAACTTAAAATGTGCCCCTTGTTTCTATATACCTAGTCGGTTTTAAGCAAAGTCCTCAACCTTTTCAGAATTGACAGTGATGAAAGAAGGCCTGAACCTTTTCAGAATAAAAATTACAGGCCACAAAATTCAAGCTTGGAATTCCCAACATATATATATATATATATATATATATATATATATATATATATATATATATATATATATATATATATATGTGATAAAAACTATAGTCTCAATATCCCTTAAAATCTCTCATCATCACAAGCTGATTCAAAAAATAAAAAAGAATAGTGTTAACAACCCTCGGCCAGGAGTAGGGAATGAACCTCTTTTCTGTATTGACAGTGATGAAAGAAGGCCTTAACCTTTTTTCTTCCCTTGCAATCCCCCAAAATTCAATGATTTAACAGAGATAAAAACAGAGCATTAAAACATGAAATCTAAAGATCAAAGTCGAAATATTCTCATCATTACAAGCTGATTCAAAAAGAGGACTAAGAAAGAATCAACAAATAGTGTTAACAACCCTCAGCCACAGACAATTACTTGCAAATGGCCTTAACCTAAACTTGAATCACCACCAGGCGCATCAAATTTAACCAAGTACGAACATTCACTAAAACGGCTAATCAAAAGTAAACAAAGAAAGAACGAAACAAGAATCAAGAAAACTCATGAAATTATGTCAGGGCAGAAATCTGCACAATCCAAATCTAATTCCGTCAATGGATCGCCATTTCATTCAAGAACACAATACCAAAAGAAAGAATCGTGATGGTAGCGAAAATACCTACAGACTTGATTTGAAGCATTCAAAACAGACGGAGTTTACCTGCGAGGAAACTTTACGACGATGCAACAGCAACAAACCCTAATTGTGCAGAAAAATAAAATTCGGACAGAGAAAGAGGGGAATAATGAGAGAGTGGCGCCAGTGGACGTATGATTGAGTCATTGACGGGGGGCAAAGGAGTAAATACAAAACTTAAGTAAAATTACGAAAATGACCCTTCTAACTTATTATTGATACTACTAAAAAGATGTTTACAGTAGTTATCATTTTCGTTGTCACCAACTAAACTCGATTACTCGAACATAACGAATATACGTAGTTCTTTAGAAAATAAAATCTTAATAATAAAATAAATTAATATTATACAACTAAATAAAATATTAGTCTAGTATTTTGAATTAAACTTATAAGAATAAATTCATAAAAAAAGGGTGTAGTAAAATATTAATTTAATAATTTGAATTAAATAAAAGACGAAAATCAATTGTAAACTTGATCGAAAAAAAGAGGAAAAGAATTGGTTCCAAATGAAATGATTAATAGCTAGCGAGGTTAGATATATTTATGACTTTCATATTTATTTTTTATGATAAATGATAATACCAGTTAAGAGTTTCCTTTGCATATTTTTTTAATCTATATATCCATAAACTAAAGCCGATCCAGGTATGTGATATATAGGACGTTCTATATATGTGAATGATTTTGGAAAAAAAATTCACCTGTAAAAAGAATTCTTAAAATAAAATATATTGCAATTATTTATGAAAAGTTCATATATATATATATATATATATATATAAACAAAGTCTCGCTATGAGATAGTTTTTTACAAAGCATCAGAGATTCTTTATTAATATTTTTAGTAAGTAAGTATTACTATGATATAGTTTTTAATTATATTTTATTAATTAACTAAAATATTTTGTGATGATATATAATTTTTGGCTTAGTTTTCTTTTAAACTTTTAACTTGAAGGAAATAAGATATGTTTTAACAAATTATTTTAAATAAAATTATTTACAAGACAAGTTATTTCTTATGCATTTGTTTGTTTAAATATTGTGGAGTATATAAGATTTACCAAGTTAATTCTTCACCTAACTAATTTTACAAAGGTTCTAATGTCTTAATTATTATTTTTATATTTGATTATCTTTAATGGCATGATAAGTTATTCGACTAACTAATAACTCATTAACGGGGCAGTGATGTAGAAGGGAGAGTTAGGAGGTCTCATATTTGAGATCTATCTACCTCCCCCGTTTTCTTAGGTGAAAAATCCAAAGTTTGCCTTGCTTGTTTATCACTAGTGGGTCGAGCCAATCAACACAAACCGATCTACCTGTTGTGTGACTTTTGTCGATTGGATTAGCGCATGAGGTTGTTCCCAAATAGTGAATTTCTCAATCATTAAAAAAAAAATACTCATTCAACATAGTTTTTTTTTGGTAGAAAATCCATGAGCAAAGCGCACAGTGGAAACTCAAATTAAAAACGTGAGAAAGTTACAGGGTACACCACCGAGTCACTTGGACTCCGACGACATCACTCGACAAAACGTCTAAACAGTCTGCAGGAATAGAATCAAAAGAGATTAGGCCTATGTTTGAAAACAAACCCAAATGCGCGAGGGAGTCGGCTAGGCGGTTACCCTCACGAAAGTAGTGCCGGAGCTGGACAACCCAGCTTCTACGAAGGAAGCCATGGCAGTAACATACCAGGCTAGCACATGGGTGGCAGGGCTTCACCCCACCTCTCAACAAACCAATCGCTAACTCTAAGTCGGAATCGCAGAGGACCTGCTTGTATCCACATTCCCAAGCCAATTCCAGACCCGTTGCAATCGCCGAAAGCTCCGCCCTTATGACAGAACACGATCCCAGGTTTCGAGAGTATCCAACAAGCTACCCTCCCTTGTTGTTTCGAAAGACACCACCACCACCAGCTATCCCTCTTTTGTTCACCGCTCCGTCTGTATTCAACTTAATCCAGTCCGCTCCCGGTGGTTCCCAACCTATCAACTTGGGGACTCTAGCAGCCTTGGCCAATGACGACAGTAAGCTCCTCCTAGCCCTTCCATGCTCTTTGGTGAGTTTGGTGCAGAGGTCCGAAGACAGCTCCGCTCCCTTGCCTTCCTTGAAGACGACCTCATTCCTTCTAATCCAGATCCTCCACAAGGCCATGGAAAAGAAGGCACTCCAGTGCGTCTCCTCTTCCCACACGTCTTTAGACAGGACGTTCTCCTTGATCCACGCAGCAAACGGCAGAGTGAAAAAGTCCTTCCTCTGCCTTGCGCTGCTAACCTGCAACCAGAAGTTCTTAGCAGAATCGCAGTCCCTAAGTGGATGAACGATTCACTAAACAAATTTCAACTAGGGCATAAATCAGAGTTACCTAGGTGTCGTCGCATTCGCTCCCTGTTCGTCAGGACGCCACCCTTGCTGACCATCCAAACAAAGGACCGAACTCTTTCATTGATGTCCAGTTTCCAAACAGCCTTAAAGAAGGCTCTATCGATGCATTGGTAGTCCTCGAACTTCCCCAGCGCCAGGTATCCCGTACGCACCAAGAAATCCCCGTCCTAGCTCTTCGACCACCCTAGCGTGTCTTCCCTCTCCACAATCGGGCAAGCAGCAATGTCAAGGAGATATTCTGCCGGCAGAAAGGAGGCAAATTCCTGCCACTTCCAACCCCCATCATCATCCCAAAGCTTCGACACCCGAATGGTATCAGTGTTCTCCGGGAGCTCCCCCACGACTGACTCTTCCAAGGGTGCATTTCCCAGCCACCTTTCCTTCCAAAAGCGGATGTCCTTACCATTACCGAGACACCATTTGACATTGGGTTTTATCACCTCCTCGATCGCCTTTGAGATGCCCTTCCACACATTGTAACACCCCTTCTTAATACACTGAAGAGATGTTGCAGCGCCAGCAATTACGCAGACTTTAATGTCTTTGTAACCGCCTGAGGCTTATAGGGACATGCAACCATGCTCCCATAAACAAGATGATAAAATACAAATATTA
This sequence comes from Persicaria tinctoria, assembly GCA_037127255.1. Lineage (NCBI taxonomy): Eukaryota > Viridiplantae > Streptophyta > Magnoliopsida > Caryophyllales > Polygonaceae > Persicaria > Persicaria tinctoria. The sequence goes on from JBANSL010000001.1 coordinate 83,661,718, forward strand.
AATAAGCGGAAGACTTAAATATAAAGTAATATTCTGAAATAACATAAGTTACCCAAAACAAAGGGTCCAAATACAACAACTGAAATAATGAAATAACGATAGCGGAAATAATATTCAAATAGTAGCAGCGGAATGAATAAAATAAATCCCATAAATTCTAAAAGTTTGTACCTTAATTAAAAAACACAAATAAACTGAAAACAACGCAATCTTTTATTCTTCAGCGCCTCAAGACCGTTTACTTAAACCTGTGGGTCGACGGCTGAGGTGTAGTATGCAGACCAGGGACCCCAACCGTCCAAAGGAGAAAAATAGGAGGGTTAGTCTTTTTACGACTAGCAAGTAGCAGAAAGTAAAAATGTTCAAGGCTCCGTCTACCACCCATTGACCATAAAAGGGTATTGGTGATTGTAGACTAAAATATGAATTAGGAGTAAATATTTATGTGGAACCTGACTCATTTGATTAATGTAAAATAAAATAACAGGATGATCCAAAAAGGACCGAGTGTTTGAATGGGATGCGGATTCGGAGATCCTAGGGAATCATATTCTGAGTACGGAAAGAATATGATATAACGTCACTGAAAGTGGGTCACCTATTAGTAAGGTACAACGCAATAATAGTAATAACACAATATACACAACATTATCGTTTACTTAGGACAAGTGGTACCGGCCTCGGCCGCATATACTGGGCGGAGGACCTACTACCCTTAGGTAGATGTACCCATTCGAGAGATTTGCAAGTTCGAAGGGGCATCTCATGAGACGTTTATAGAGCAAGGTATAACCGAACCTTGACCTGACTTTACCCTTTTTCCATTATTTAAGACACATCATAATAACAACAACAACAACTACCACAACAATAATAATAACACAACTCGTATAAGTACCAATCCACAAATACATCCTAGGTGACCACAAAAGGCATAATGTACACTTTAGATCTATAAAGTGCACGAAATAATATAACTGACAAGCATGGATATTCAAAACCAATAATATACCACACTTAACTAGCATGAAGGAACAAAATGGACAAATCATGCTTTTTAGGAAGTTCGGGCATCTAATATAATTTTCTCAAACCATAGGGTCAAATTATAATTACCCGAGTTGACATGCTATGTGAGATTAAGGAATTGATAAATAGCAACAAAATGAACTAACTTGCATATTTATCACAAACTCATAGCATGGAACTTATAAAGGACACAAAAAGCAATAATTGCGTAAAAGGCACGAAATTTGCAGAAATGCACTGATTGAACCAAACTACTTGCCTTAATCCGACCAAATGCTTATTCGTGGTTGAACAAAATAATCTGATAAAGGACCTGAGATTTTACAGAATTAAATAGGGTATTAGTAACTTTTCAGAAATTACGGAAACGGCACCGTAACTTTTAAAAAGTTCAAAACTTACCCTTGCTTTTCCCAAAAGCCAAACCGATTCTGTAACCCACAATCTCAGGAGCTGTGAAGGCTGTAAACTGTTCCAAAACAGTAGGTAGGTTAGATTAAACATCGCATACTTGTTTGAAACTCGACAACTTGCGATGAATAGAGCGGATCTTACCCAAACGAGACTCGAAAACGTCCAAGTTTCGAGCTTATGAACCCTTGGATATGGTATGAATCTGAAAGGAATAATTTTGGTCAGATAACAGCCCTTGGATTGAAGGAAAGAAAGAAAAACGAACATAAATCACGTTTTTCTTAACTACAGAAACACTGCTCACCAGTCAAGTTCGAGGCTGTGTTGCGATTGCCTCGAAGAAGGTATGAAGGAACGAACAGATGGGTTCAACAGAGGGTGTTGCAAGCTTTCTGATGAAGTCGTCTTCTCTGGCTTTCGACCACGGTGCTGGTGTTGGCAAAGCCCGAAAGTAGGCTTATCGAACACTGTTCTGCAGTAACTTCCGACGCCGATTTGGACGTCTTTCCGGTGAGCTGCTGTGTCGGGGCTTGCACGGTGGTTGCCTGGGTGTTGGAGAAGACCAGTGGTGGCGGCCTTCAGCCCTGGTGTCGCCGGAATCGCGGTCGAGGGTGATCGGAGATAGTTGGTGATTGGTGATCTTCGGTCGCTGTTGATGGGTTTGTAGAGAATGAATGGGAAAGGTTTATGGCGAGAGGGTTAACTGGAATAGAATAATGCAGCGTTCCCTTCAATTTGATCTCATCCAAATCCCCTAAAGATAGAGATTTGAGGTTGAAAAATCTGACCAAAGATTACTAGTTATCCTATAGTTAAGATAGAATTTTGTTTAAGAAAATCTGATTCTTCACTTCTTCTCCCGTGTGGCGACTGGCGTGTGCGGTGTTGGACAACTTCACATTGGACTGGGCCGGATCACAAAGCCGAAGTGTATAAGGTATACACTTATATATATAAATGTATATATATACTATTTACGTGCATACATAAATAATATATACACATATATATAAACCTAGTCATCCACTAATTTACCCATAAATAATATATAAATATTATTTGTAAAACTTTAATTTATTTAAATAATTTAAATAAATTAATTTCCCACATTTCATATTATAAAATGTGAAATAATTATCTTACGAACTGGACACATTAAAATAATAGAAATAAGAAGTAATTCCGACTTTTATTTAATTAAATTCTAAAATTAAATAAACGGAAATACGAGGGTATTTCACACATGGGAAGCCGCTGGCGATCTGCCCAACCCCTTACCCACATATTTGCTAATCAGGATATCTCCCTAAAGACAATTTTCTTCCTGGAAGAGCCTCCATCCGAGCTTCGCGACAAGTGCGAGGTTGAGGTCCGTCATCCTATGTAATCCGAGGCCTCCCAACTTCTTAGGTTTCGTCAACTCCAACCAATTAATCTTGTGCCTCCGTCTTCTCTCCAGCGAGGAGCCCCATATAAAATTCATGCAGGCCGGCCTTCTTAATAACTTTGCACGTGCCCTCCGAGAGTAACATAGTCAACATAGTATACACTGGCAGAGCCGAGAGAACCGCTCGGGTGAGGGTAGTTCTACCAGCGAAACTCAGGACCGAAGCCTTCCATCCTACAAGTTTGGAGACAAATTTTTCGAGAATGGGGGTGAACGTACCTTTAGTAACACGTTTATGAAGAATTGGCACTCCAAGGTAGTTTCCTAAGTTCTACGTCACGTCAATTCCTCCATTCTCTTTGATTCCCCCCCTGCAGCGCCTGTCTGACATTCTTCGAGGTGTAGACTTTTGATTTCGACAGACTCACTTTCTGCCCGGATTGGTTGCATAACCTCTCAAAGCAACTCTTCATAACTCTCACCTGTTCAACGGAAGCCTCCGCAAAAAGGAGAATGTCGTCTGCAAAGAAGAGATGAGAAAGTTTTGGTCCGCCCCTGACTAACCTTATTGGTTTCCACCGACCTCCTTCAATAGCCTCTGTGATGAGGTGATTCAGTCTCTCCATACATAGGATGAAGATGTATGGCGAGATCGGATCTCCTTGTCGGCTACCTCTCGAATGCGTGAATTGCTCAATCACTTCTCCATTCCAGAGCACTTGCATCCTTGGGGTCCTAATACATTCCATGATCCAACAAATCTGGGTTCTGGGCGGGTCGGCGCAACATAACGTACCCTCGATGAAGTCCCATTCTAACATGTCGTAGGCTTTCTCCAAGTCCAACTTCAAACACATCCACCCTTTGATCCCTTTTTTCCATTTCATCGAGTGAACAACTTCCTGGGCGATAATAATATTATCTGATATGAAGCTCCCGGGGACGAAACTGCCTTGAGTGGGGCCCACCAGGCTGTTCATCTGCGATTTCAACCTCTCCGTCAAAATTTTCGTGATCGCCTTGTAGAGAACGTTGCACAGACTTATAGGTCTGAACTGCTGGATCTTTTCCAGCTTGCCTACCTTGGGAAGTAGCACAATAAGGGTATCATTCACCCCGCATTGGAGTCTAGCAGAGATGAAGAAATCCTTGATAAACTCAGCCACAGAGGCGCCAACAGTGTCCCAACATTTTTGGAAGAAGAATGGTTGGAAACCATCGATGTCTGGGGCCTTGTAGGCACCCATGCTCTTAAGAGCCCTACTGATCTCGTCGCCTGCAGGGATGGAGCACATGCCCTCGCAACACTCTTGCTGCACACGGGGAAAGGCGCTAGGTAACCCGACAGAGCCCCCACAACTCTCTTCGGAGCTATAGAAATTTTTGAAAAAGTTCAGCGCCATCTCCTCCAATTGTGCCCACCTTCTGGAGAATCTCAAATGGTCCTACAAAGCGAGGGTTAAGCTTCCCACGCTTCCCAAATCGGAACACTCCTTTCGTCGGCGAGACCTTCACAAATACCTTCTCACCGACCTGGAACTCTAGATCCCTCCTCTTGCCGTCAGCATATGCCTTCTGTCGGCACTGAGCTGCCAGCATGCGTTGCCTAATAACTCCTACCTGCATGGTAGTCTCCTCTAGAAGCTCGGGCCCAAGAATGAGTGCATCTGCTGCCTCATCCCAACATACTGGCGATCTGCACTTCCGCCCATACAAAGCCTCAAACGGAGCCATTTTGATCGATGCATGCCAGCTATTGTTGTAAGTGAACTCAATCAAACTCAAGCTGGTCTCCCAATCAGTTGGTCTATCCAGAACACATGCCCTCGACATGTCCTCTAACGTCTGAATAGTGCGTTCTGACTGGCCATCGGTCTGTGGATGGAATGACGTACTGAAATTCAAGGTCGTCCCTAGGCCTCCCTGAAGTTCTCTCCAAAACTTGGAGATGAATCTTCCATCGCGGTCTGACACAATGGTCTTCGGGATACCATGGAGTCGGACGATCTCCTTCATGTACACCCTTGCTAACTTCGGCACCTTCCAATCACTCCTGATTGCAATAAAGTGCGCACATTTGGTGAGTCTATCCACTATCACCCAAATGGCGTCTTTCTGCCCTTGGACTCGAGGTAAGCCTGTAACGAAGTCCATTGAGATATGCTCCCACTTCCACTCCGGCACCGGAAGGGGCTGCAATGTACCAGCAGGTCGTCGATGCTCAATCTTCACCTGCTGACACACCAAACATCTAGCCACCAACTCGGCTATGTCTTGCTTCATCCCTGGCCACCAATAACCACATCGGAGGTCTTTGTACATCTTGCTCGACCCTGGGTGTACAGAGTAAGCAGAAGAATGAGCCTCATGGAGTATGGTCTGTCTAAGCTCCTGAACATCCGGAACACAAATCCTCTTCCCAAACCATAAGGAGCCATCCTCCTGAACAATAAAACCTGGGGCCTTGCCCTCAAAGAAGTCGGCACACAAACGCACCAATGTAGTATCTTCGACCTGCGCTACCTTAATCTTCTCTAAAAAATCTGACTGCACCTCCATCATACACAGCTGACCACGATTCTTCTCAAACCACACCTCAGCACCTAACTTCAACAAATCCTGGCGCAAAACAGGTCTCTCTGTCAAACATGCGATCATAGCCTCATGCTGAGACTTCCGGCTTAAAGCATCCGCTACAACATTGGCCTTCCCCGGATGATAGAGAAGTTCAATGTCATAGTCTTTGATGAGCTCCAGCCATCTCCTCTGACGCATATTGAGCTCCTTTTGGGTGAAAACATACTTCAAACTCTTGTGGTCTGTGAAGATTTGGCAGCGAACACCGTAGAGGTAGTGTCGCCAAATCTTTAAAGCAAAGACCACAGCAGCTAGCTCCAGATCATGCACTGGATAGTTCTCCTCATACTGCTTAAGTTGCCTAGAAGCATATGCTATCACCTTGCCATCCTGCATAAGCACACAACCCAGACCTTGCTTGGAAGCATCACTGTACACAACATATCCTTCTCCATCTCTTGGCAATGCTAGAATCGGTGCAGTGGTCAACCGTTTCTTTAGTTCCTGGAAGCTCTGCTCGCACTTCTCATTCCACACGAACTTCTGAGACTTCCTCAATAAAGAGGTGAGTGGCTGGGCAAGTTTAGAGAACCCTTCCACAAACCTCCTATAGTATCCAGCTAGTCCCAGAAAGCTTCGGACTTCCTTTGCATTCTTCGGCTGCGCCCAATGTTTCACTGCCGAGATCTTCTGAGGATCTACCATGACTCCCTCCTCAGATATGATATGACCTAGGAAGGTCACCTGCTTGATCCAGAAGTCACACTTGGACAATTTAGCATAAAGCTGATGTTGTCGCAGCACTGACAATGCGGTCCGCAGATGCTCCTCATGAGCTTCCTCGCTCGGAGAGTAGATCAAAATATCATCGATAAACACCACCACAAACTTATCGAGATAGTCATGGAAACACCTGTTCATCAACTCCATAAACACAGCTGGTGCGTTGGTCAAACCAAAGGGCATCACTACAAACTCATAATGCCCATATCTAGTCCGGAAAGCAGTCGTCGGAATGTCTTCCTCACGAATCCGTAATTGATGATACCCAGAACGAAGATCAATCTTGGAGAACACCCGTGCTCCTTGCAGCTGATCTAGCAAGTCATCAATTCGCGGCAACGGGTACTTGTTCTTGATCGTCACTTTATTCAGCTCACGATAGTCAATACACAGCCGGAAGGATCCATCCTTCTTCTTCACAAATAATACTGGAGCCCCCCATGGCGACGCACTAGGCCTGATATAGCCCTTCTCCAACAGCTCTTCCAATTGAGACTTCAGCTCCTTCATCTCAAGGGGTGACATACGATATGGAGCTTTGGAGAGTGGAGATGTCCCTGGTTCCAGATCAATTGTGAACTCAACAAAGCGCTTCGGTGGTAACTCGGTAATGTCATCAGGAAATACGTCGGGAAATTCCCGAATCACTGGAATATCAGAGAGTGTGACCGTCTCGGACTTAGAGTCCGGTAAATAGCATAATAGGCCCATACAGCCTTGTCGCAGTAGCCTCGCTGCCTGCATCATGTTAATAATATGGCCGTTCTCAACGGAAACGCGCCCGCGGAATTTGCACACGCATGTGCCATCCGGTGATAACGTCACAATCCTCCGCTCGAAGTCAATCACCGCGCCATGTTGCCCTAACCAATCCATACCTAAGATGATATCCAGCGGCATAAGCGGAATCACCACTAAATCGGCGTCGAACTCTCGACCCCCAATCGTGATAGGAAATTTGCTCAACACCTTCTTTCCTATCATTGTTCCCCCATCAGGGAGTCCGACTACAAACGGATCATCTAAAGGCACACTACCTAGCTTAAGCCTATCAACAAGCTTCTCAGCAATAAAGGAATGGGTAGCCCCAGAATCAAATAAAATATCAATGGACTCGGTATGATGGTAAATAATACCTTGAGTCACTGGTGCGTTAGCATCTACCTCCTGCCTCATCACATATAGGCGCTTCCCAGGGTTGGAAGGCCCAGCTGCATTGCTTCCCCTGTTCACAGTCGGTTGCGATCCCGTAAGAGCCTGAGTCCTCTGCTGAAAGGACTGACTGTTGCGCTGCTGCGGTGGAGGCCTAAACTGCCCCTGATTCTGAGTCCTTGGTGCAGCAGCCGATGCCTGATAAGAACGAGACTGCACCCCATTCGCGGTCTTGCAGAACCGTATCATATGGCCTGGCTTGTCACAACCTCGGCAAATCCTCAGTACCTCCGTGCATGCAGGTTTGATGTGCCCCTCCTTGCCACAATTATGACATATCACCTGCCTCCCACCAGTATTGCCTCCCACCAGTATTGTGAGAGCGCCCTCCAGTCTGACCAGTTGGGGCTCTGCCCCCACTCACACCCCCAGTTGGGGTAGATTCTGCAGCTCTCTTGACACCAGAAAGCTTCTGATGTCCCTTCTTCCTATTGGCGAACTCCTGGTTCCGCCGAGTTTCATCCATCGTTGCCTCTACCCTATACCCAACATCAATGTAAGCCTCCAAGGTAGGGTAGTCTCTGTGCAACATTTGCAGCTTCATACGACCAGGTAAGGACTCATGGAAGTAATTAATCCTGTCTGCCTCAGTCCTGACCAAATCTCCAGCATAAGGCAGTAACCCATAATATCGAGTCACCAGTGCAGCCATCCTCATTCCTAGAGGAGCAGGAGTCAAGAATTCTCTCCTCTTCTCAATCCTCAGCGAAGGAGCAAAGTAATGATCTGTGAGGGACTGCTTGAAGGCCTCCCAGGTCGGATTTTCCTCCCATCCCAATCTAGCAGCCTCCCACCATAATCCAGCTTCGCCCTTCAGACGAACAACAGTAATATGCACCTTGTCCTGGTCGGTGCACACGATACCTCTGAACAGCTTCTCCATATGGGTCAGCCACTCAACTACAACATATGGCTCCCCTGACCCATTAAAGTCATCTGGCTTCATAGCATTGACCGCCTTGAGTGCCCTGAAGTAAGAGTCCCCCAGGTCTGTCACTCTGCCTGGAGCAGGAGTCTCAACGACGTGTGGTGCTTGCCGCGGAGTCTGTACATTTGGCGGCGGTTGTGGGTTCACTCCGGCTATGGCCTCTGTCACAGCCTCACGAGCAATCTGCCGCATCATCTGTACCATTTCATCACGCCAGCTTTCCCCTGCAGTTCTGGTGGACCTGCTCCTATGACTCACAGGACGGCTACCCACGCTCTGGCTTGCATCAAGGCTGTGCTCAACCCTATCACTGTCACCATGATGGTTGGTCCCATGATGACCAGACTCTTGATGGCTAGGCTCACGTTGGCTGTGCTCACGTTGGGCCCTCCTTGAGTCCCTCTCCTGTCTAGCGGCCCTGCGGCGAGCAACTGCAGCACGATTCTCAGCCCTCAGCTGTGCTGAAGCAGCACGATCAGCCAGTGATTGTTCCCTAGTCGCATCACCGGTGGGTGGAACAGAATCCTCATCCACCTGGTCTATATTCCTCTGGCTCACAGTCCTCTCTGACGGTGTCCTAGGGCGGCGACGAACAGCTCGAGTGTTCATGATCTATACGTCCAAAAATCAATGCCATTAATTCTCCGTTTAGTCGTATAGTACTAATGGTTTAACAAGATCATAATCACTCACAATACCATGATATATATTGAATTGCATTATATAGTATCATGTCACTGAATAAACGTTAAAGAGAGTTTAAAACTACCAAATGCGGGGAATAATACGACACAGAGTTGCTAGGGGCATGTATGGACACGCAGGTCCTTTGCCCATTATTGCAAGAAGTGTGAAAGCTTAGAACAGGCGATCGAAAACTTAGGTGTTTCTTGGCTTCTTGTGCTTAAGGTTCCCAGTACCCTTAACAGAGTACCATCCTTCTATCCCTTTTTCACTAGAGGGCCGGTAGACAAAGTGCACTCCTGCTTTCTTAAACCTTTCTAGCTTCTGATTCTCATAGTCATCACGGGTCCTTAACGACGCAAGCATCTTAGCCCGTCGCTCTTCGTGCTCTTGTCCTTCAGGGGTTCCTTGGAGTCGCTTTCCTCGAAGCTCAATGATCTCCTCCATGAGCTTCCCAGCCTCCTCAATATGTTCCAGAGTACCTTGACCATGAACTTGTGAGAATCTAGCCAACCTCCAAGTGATCTCATCATAGCAGAATTGGTCATAGGTAGGAACCCATGGAGTAACCCCTACTTCTCGGACAATCATACCATCTTCGCCTCCATAGCTTGGCGGTGGATGATCCTTTCCTAAACGGAGAACACGAATGACGTTCTTCCCAAGAACTGCACTTGTTGGGTCGTAGTCTGAATCATCGCTAGAGTCACTTCCAGAGTCCACCCATATGGGCCCATTCACTTCATCTTCTTCATTCTCATTCGGAGCGACTCTCTTCCCCGTCACTGCACTAGCCCTCGTAGAAATCGCAGACATCTAAGAGTAAGAGTAATAGTGTGTCAATACCCAAGTTGACTTGCACTTAAAGAATGGAATACTAATGACTCTACAATTACAGGTTAGGTACTTGAGGGCTTAACTATTTTAAAATTCAAACATCTTTTCACACTAGGAGTAAAAACACATTTTCTTAAAGTTTTAAACTCATTTTTTTTTTAAACAAACTTTTAAATTCATTTTGAAGTATACAAAACTTATATTTTCATGTTATAAAACCAAAAGCTCTGATACCACCTTCTGTAACACCCCTTCTTAATACACTGAAGAGATGTTGCAGCGCCAGCAATTACGCAGACTTTAATGTCTTTGTAACCGCCTGAGGCTTATAGGGACATGCAACCATGCTCCCATAAACAAGATGATAAAATACAAATATTAAATAAGCGGAAGACTTAAATATAAAGTAATATTCTGAAATAACATAAGTTATCCAAAACAAAGGGTCCAAATACAACAACTGAAATAATGAAATAACGATAGCGGAAATAATATTCAAATAGTAGCAGCGGAATGAATAAAATAAATCCCATAAATTCTAAAAGTTTGTACCTTAATTAAAAAACACAAATAAACTGAAAACAACGCAATCTTTTATTCTTCAGCGCCTCAAGACCGTTTACTTAAACCTGTGGGTCGACGGCTGAGGTGTAGTATGCAGACCAGGGACCCCAACCGTCCAAAGGAGAAAAATAGGACGGTTAGTCTTTTTACGACTAGCAAGTAGCAGAAAGTAAAAATGTTCAAGGCTCCGTCTACCACCCATTGACCATAAAAGGGTATTGGTGATTGTAGACTAAAATATGAATTAGGAGTAAATATTTATGTGGAACCTGACTCATTTGATTAATGTAAAATAAAATAACAGGATGATCCAAAAAGGACCGAGTGTTTGAATGGGATGCGGATTCGGAGATCCTAGGGAATCATATTCTGAGTACGGAAAGAATATGATATAACGTCACTGAAAGTGGGTCACCTATTAGTAAGGTACAACGCAATAATAGTAATAACACAATATACACAACATTATCGTTTACTTAGGACAAGTGGTACCGGCCTCGGCCGCATATACTGGGCGGATGACCTACTACCCTTAGGTAGATGTACCCATTCGAGAGATTTGCAAGTTCGAAGGGGCATCTCATGAGACGTTTATAGAGCAAGGTATAACCGAACCTTGACCTGACTTTACCCTTTTTCCATTATTTAAGACACATCATAATAACAACAACAACAACTACCACAACAATAATAATAACACAACTCGTATAAGTACCAATCCACAAATACATCCTAGGTGACCACAAAAGGCATAATGTACACTTTAGATCTATAAAGTGCACGAAATAATATAACTGACAAGCATGGATATTCAAAACCAATAATATACCACACTTAACTAGCATGAAGGAACAAAATGGACAAATCATGCTTTTTAGGAAGTTCGGGCATCTAATATAATTTTCTCAAACCATAGGGTCAAATTATAATTACCCGAGTTGACATGCTATGTGAGATTAAGGAATTGATAAATAGCAACAAAATGAACTAACTTGCATATTTATCACAAACTCATAGCATGGAACTTATAAAGGACACAAAAAGCAATAATTGCGTAAAAGGCACGAAATTTGCAGAAATGCACTGATTGAACCAAACTACTTGCCTTAATCCGACCAAATGCTTATTCGTGGTTGAGCAAAATAATCTGATAAAGGACCTGAGATTTTACAGAATTAAATAGGGTATTAGTAACTTTTCAGAAATTACGGAAACGGCACCGTAACTTTTAAAAAGTTCAAAACTTACCCTTGCTTTTCCCAAAAGCCAAACCGATTCTGTAACCCACAATCTCAGGAGCTGTGAAGGCTGTAAACTGTTCCAAAACAGTAGGTAGGTTAGATTAAACATCGCATACTTGTTTGAAACTCGACAACTTGCGATGAATAGAGCGGATCTTACCCAAACGAGACTCGAAAACGTCCAAGTTTCGAGCTTATGAACCCTTGGATATGGTATGAATCTGAAAGGAATAATTTTGGTCAGATAACAACCCTTGGATTGAAGGAAAGAAAGAAAAACGAACATAAATCACGTTTTTCTTAACTACAGAAACACTGCTCACCAGTCAAGTTCGAGGCTGTGTTGCGATTGCCTCGAAGAAGGTATGAAGGAACGAACAGATGGGTTCAACAGAGGGTGTTGCAAGCTTTCTGATGAAGTCGTCTTCTCTGGCTTTCGACCACGGTGCTGGTGTTGGCAAAGCCCGAAAGTAGGCTTATCGAACACTGTTCTGCAGTAACTTCCGACGCCGATTTGGACGTCTTTCCGGTGAGCTGCTGTGTCGGGGCTTGCACGGTGGTTGCCTGGGTGTTGGAGAAGACCAGTGGTGGCGGCCTTCAGCCCTGGTGTCGCCGGAATCGCGGTCGAGGGTGATCGGAGATAGTTGGTGATTGGTGATCTTCGGTCGCTGTTGATGGGTTTGTAGAGAATGAATGGGAAAGGTTTATGGCGAGAGGGTTAACTGGAATAGAATAATGCAGCGTTCCCTTCAATTTGATCTCATCCAAATCCCCTAAAGATAGAGATTTGAGGTTGAAAAATCTGACCAAAGATTACTAGTTATCCTATAGTTAAGATAGAATTTTGTTTAAGAAAATCTGATTCTTCACTTCTTCTCCCGTGTGGCGACTGGCGTGTGCGGTGTTGGACAACTTCACATTGGACTGGGCCGGATCACAAAGCCGAAGTGTATAAGGTATACACTTATATATATAAATGTATATATATACTATTTACGTGCATACATAAATAATATATACACATATATATAAACCTAGTCATCCACTAATTTACCCATAAATAATATATAAATATTATTTGTAAAACTTTAATTTATTTAAATAATTTAAATAAATTAATTTCCCACATTTCATATTATAAAATGTGAAATAATTATCTTACGAACTGGACACATTAAAATAATAGAAATAAGAAGTAATTCCGACTTTTATTTAATTAAATTCTAAAATTAAATAAACGGAAATACGAGGGTATTTCACACATGGGAAGCCGCTGGCGATCTGCCCAACCCCTTACCCACATATTTGCTAATCAGGATATCTCCCTAAAGACAATTTTCTTCCTGGAAGAGCCTCCATCCGAGCTTCGCGACAAGTGCGAGGTTGAGGTCCGTCATCCTATGTAATCCGAGGCCTCCCAACTTCTTAGGTTTCGTCAACTCCAACCAATTAATCTTGTGCCTCCGTCTTCTCTCCAGCGAGGAGCCCCATATAAAATTCATGCAGGCCGGCCTTCTTAATAACTTTGCACGTGCCCTCCGAGAGTAACATAGTCAACATAGTATACACTGGCAGAGCCGAGAGAACCGCTCGGGTGAGGGTAGTTCTACCAGCGAAACTCAGGACCGAAGCCTTCCATCCTACAAGTTTGGAGACAAATTTTTCGAGAATGGGGGTGAACGTACCTTTAGTAACACGTTTATGAAGAATTGGCACTCCAAGGTAGTTTCCTAAGTTCTACGTCACGTCAATTCCTCCATTCTCTTTGATTCCCCCCCCCTGCAGCGCCTGTCTGACATTCTTCGAGGTGTAGACTTTTGATTTCGACAGACTCACTTTCTGCCCGGATTGGTTGCATAACCTCTCAAAGCAACTCTTCATAACTCTCACCTATTCAACGGAAGCCTCCGCAAAAAGGAGAATGTCGTCTGCAAAGAAGAGATGAGAAAGTTTTGGTCCGCCCCTGACTAACCTTATTGGTTTCCACCGACCTCCTTCAATAGCCTCTGTGATGAGGTGATTCAGTCTCTCCATACATAGGATGAAGATGTATGGCGAGATCGGATCTCCTTGTCGGCTACCTCTCGAATGCGTGAATTGCTCAATCACTTCTCCATTCCAGAGCACTTGCATCCTTGGGGTCCTAATACATTCCATGATCCAACAAATCTGGGTTCTGGGCGGGTCGGCGCAACATAACGTACCCTCGATGAAGTCCCATTCTAACATGTCGTAGGCTTTCTCCAAGTCCAACTTCAAACACATCCACCCTTTGATCCCTTTTTTCCATTTCATCGAGTGAACAACTTCCTGGGCGATAATAATATTATCTGATATGAAGCTCCCGGGGACGAAACTGCCTTGAGTGGGGCCCACCAGGCTGTTCATCTGCGATTTCAACCTCTCCGTCAAAATTTTCGTGATCGCCTTGTAGAGAACGTTGCACAGACTTATAGGTCTGAACTGCTGGATCTTTTCCAGCTTGCCTACCTTGGGAAGTAGCACAATAAGGGTATCATTCACCCCGCATTGGAGTCTAGCAGAGATGAAGAAATCCTTGATAAACTCAGCCACAGAGGCGCCAACAGTGTCCCAACATTTTTGGAAGAAGAATGGTTGGAAACCATCGATGTCTGGGGCCTTGTAGGCACCCATGCTCTTAAGAGCCCTACTGATCTCGTCGCCTGCAGGGATGGAGCACATGCCCTCGCAACACTCTTGCTGCACACGGGGAAAGGCGCTAGGTAACCCGACAGAGCCCCCACAACTCTCTTCGGAGCTATAGAAATTTTTGAAAAAGTTCAGCGCCATCTCCTCCAATTTCTTTCTATCCTCAATTCAGGTCTCATCCTCCCCCTTAGGCCCTCAACTCTATTATACTTCCGGCGAACAATTGTAGAAGCGTGGAAATAGCTTGTATTTATGTCCCCAAACGCAAGCCACCTCTCCCTCGATTTTTGAAACCAAAGGATCTCTTCTTGCTCGAGAGTATCGTCCATCGCTTTACTGATGCGCGCCTCCTCCTCTAGCCCGGCCTGGGTTGTCTGTCTCGCGAGCTTCCGTTGGACGTCTCCTAAGGATTTCGGCAGGTTTTCCTTCCGGGTTTGAATCCTCCTGAACACCTCTCTATTCCGTTCCAACAGGAGAGGGTAGTGATCAGACGAGTACCGAGGCAGATGCCAGACTCTAGCTTCTTGCCAACGCAGTCTTCCTTCAAGATTGAACAACACCCTATCCAGTCTTTTCGATATAATCCGGCCACCCAGCGAGGCCTTACTCCAGGTAAACTCCTGCCCTGAGAACCCCAAATCAATAAGACCGCATCTACTGATGATATCCATGAACACTTGGGAGTCCCTATGGAGAGCCCCCGGTGCCACCGTAAGTCTCATCCGAGCAGGTGATGTAGTTAAAATCTCCGCCAACAAACAGAGGCCCACTTATTCCCCGCAGGCAGGCCTCAAGCCGGTCCCAAAAAGGGGCCCTCCTAGCCACAGTCGGAGGGGCATAAGCAGCAACCAGGTGAGCTCTCAAGTCTCACCCCTCCCGTCATCTTAGAAGCATGGATGAAGTCAGCGTCTTTTTCCTGGATCGATAAATTGCACCTGTCTCTATTCCATAAGAGCCAAATCCTCCCAGCAAAACCCCTCGCCTCAACACGAGTGTAATTCGAGAATATAAGTTTTTCACACGCCTTTTGGGCCTCATCCCCGGAAATGCGCGTCTCAATCGGCACGAGCACGTCTATAGAACATTTCTTGAGGATGATCCGCATCGCCCTCCCAAAGCTTTTTTTCCCTGCACCAAAACAGTTCCAGAACAACAAGTTAATCTTTTTATCCATAAAGTCAAATAAAACGACAAAGAAAAAGAAAAGGCAGAACGGAGGGAAACAATTAAAAAACCCCCTTTTCTTATGCTCGGAGCCCCCCCGTTCCGTTCTCCCTTTCCTCCTTCTCTTGATCCTCATTGCTGTTTGTTGATTGTTCATTGTTCTTGACGGAGGGAAAACCCGTCGTTGATCCGCCAAAGAAAACTCAAACCTATAGCAAGTATAGCAATAAGCAAGAGGTCGACCCACGGGGAAAGTTATAATTCAAGTGTAATTTAGGTGTCAATTAAAGTAACCAATTTGGGGGGTTTTTGTGTGTGAAAGTACCGCCTTTTATCAAAGCGGAGTAAATAAAACAAAGTAAATGAATTTGTTTTGGACAATTTGGAGAAGTAATTCTACCTACAATTTTCCACTTTATTGGATTGAAGCGATCCTTGTAACTTTTTCTCGTCCTATTAAGTTTCCTATGAATGCCCTTGTCCCGACCTAATATAGTTACTAGTCCAATTAGTCCTAGAAACCCTTATCAATCGAACAGTCCTTAAAGAAGGATTTAACCTAATTGATAGCTTTAAGTTCAGAGATTAGCCAAAGTATTTGCAGTCGCTAAAGAGGGATTTAACAACACATCCAACTTCCTACTTGTTCAATTAGTTCAATCAGCCCTAAAGGAACAAGTTTGTCACTTCGGTTAAGGTTCACAATCAAGAATCTACAAAACCTTAGCAATTGAATTGATTCTAACTAGTTGCGCGGGCTAGATAGAATAAAACAATAGACAATCAAACACAAAGAAGTTGAAGCATTCAAATATAGGAAACAAGGAACGAGAATTAGAAACTCACAATCAATCCAAATAAAGCTTCAAATTGCAGGCAAAATAGACGAGTTTAGTTCCTCATGGAAGACATCGCTCAAAAATCTCTAAAGTGTCTGATAAAAGAATTAAATAGAAGTGCTGGAAAAATAAGTAAAAGTCGGCCTTATAAAGATCCAAAGTCGGCCATAAAACAAAGTAAATAGATCTAGGGTTTTTAATATTCAAAACGACGCGTAACAGCGCTGACGACCAATGCTGCGGCCGTGACATCAACAACTCTGTCATATCCCGCTGCAGCGGCCCTGGCGGTGGCCGCGACATGCATGCTACGACCGCGGCACATTGTCTTTCACGGAAAATCTGTTTCGAATTTGCTGTTCTTGTCAACAGGAAAGTTGTAGCTCTTTGAAAGAGCTTTCTAACGCATGGTCATAATAGTCAATCTTACAACCGAGGTCTCCAGAAAGTGCAAAACAAGTTTAGCATTTCTGGCGACAACTTCTGCAGACTTGTTCTTCGTTTAGGTCCGCTTCTTCTTCTCAGAACCTCTTGAAATCTTCATGTAGGCTTCTCCGATCAACTAGACATTCTCATCTAATGCGTTAACAACTTCTGTCTCATCATCGGATCCACGATTACCTAAAATAATTAATAAAAGTGTGCAGATTCCGACTCCACTAGCATAGAGATCAAATATGCAAATTGTACTTAATCCATCCATGAAATGTATCTTAACTAAGCTAAATGCAACCTATTATGCCTACCTAAATGCAAGCTATCAGTTCTGTTCCCAGAATTTTCCTGCTAGAGGTTCCGATTGCACTTGCAACTGCGCATTCGCCCACTGGAAAACACTGGTATCATTCATGGTTGAGGGCGGGGTACAAGTCGCCGGACTGACAGCGGGGGGGGGGGGGGGGGGGGGGGGGGGTTAGGGTCCACTGCTACCCCATCCTGGACTCCGGGGTCCCTCTGCTTCGGAAGCACCAACCCCTTATCTAAAGTCTTGGTCTTTCCTTTCTTTTTGAAGTTTGAAGCTTTCTTGCTCTTCAGATTAGGCCCAAATTTCCGATCCCCAATCTTGGTTTGGGCCTCGGCCCTAATTTGTGGGCCTACTCCTCCCACCATATATCCTAGACCGGAAAGTTTAGGCCCCTCTTTATCCTTCCCATCTATCTTTCTCGCTATCTCCTCCTGATTCTGCGTTTTTAACCATATCCTCCTTAATTATCACCTCATTAATATCTCTGCTTTTCGTCTTGGGATTCACCTAGAACTCGAACGATGGCTTCCTACTCCCAACGCCATTATTTCTAGGCGTGCGTGTAATGGTCGGTTGTTGTTTCTGGAATTTCGCTGGCGTAGTGGCCGATGTTGTGAGCGAAATCTACCATGTTTTACAGTAACTTTTATATCGATTTCTGTATACATTTCATGCATTTGGGCTTAAATAATACAGAATCAATGTAGTTTATGTTTATTTGCCAAATTATGGAATCTACACCAGTTTCTGTTTAAATCGCAGAAATCGAGGCATTTACAGCAATTCTACAGAAGGTCGGAAAAGCTCGGAAAACCACTACAGAAATCTAAGGCCAAAGCAGCGGAACAAATCGGAGAGCAAGTCTAGTCGACATCGAGTGGGCCCTACTCGACCTAGACGAGCCATAGTCGAGCAAGCCTGCTCGAGAAACCAAGCTCCCCGAGCTCCGGAACCCTACTCGACCTAGACAAGCACTAGTCTAGGTCGACGAAGCCCAGACACCCATGCCCGGAGACATCGAGGAGCAGCTGCCCGAGAAGCCACGGACACCCAGGAGCACTCGCTGCCAGCATTCGCTGCCGCGGAAAGGACAAGTCGCTGCCGCGGACGAAGCCATCCGCTGCCAGCGGAGAGAGCCAACTCGAGCAACTCTTGTCGAAGTCGACGAGATCTTGTCGAGATCGACGATCCGCCCTGAGCCATGTCCGAGCCCTTCGAGGAGATCCACTCGAGAAACCCTAGTCGCCGAGCCAGTCTACTCGACCTCGACTAGTCCAACTCGAGGTCGACGAGAGCCCAGTGAGTCATGACCGAGCAAATCGACCACACCAACCCGAGAAGCCCAGTCCGAGCAACCCTACTCGAGGTCGACAAGGACTTGTCGAGATCGACTAGACACCGCTTCCAGAAACTTCGCGACTTGACTTGTCCGAGTAGGATTGGCGTTGCTTGGGCACGAAGGAAGTCGACTTGGCCGAGAAGATCTATCCAAAGTTGATCAAAGTCTATCTATGGAAGGAGATCTATCAAGACATGAAGACTTTCCCACATTAGTTTTATCTTTTTCCTTATGGATTTAATTCCATTAAAACATTTATTTATCATTAAGGCTTTTTAGATAAAATTTAGATATAGATAGAAGATCTTTTCCTAGAATAGCTAGAGAATGAAGGCTATAAATAAAGCCTATGGGGCTCAGTTTTAATCATTCAATGGGAGAGAGAAGTAAGAAGGAGAAGTAGAGAGAGAGTGAGCAGCCGGTTGGAGTTGTGAAGCGAGAGCGGAGTTGGCTTCGAGCGGTTGTAAACTTTGGTTTATTTTTATTCAAGCAAGTTTCTTTCATCAATTCAATGTCTGCAATTGCGATGAGGCGTGAGTAGTCCACCCACTTCTGGGGCTGGGGTGAGCCCGACGGTGGCCATGTGAGGCGATGCGATAAAGGTCAGATTTTTGTGCAATTTGTCTTCTATCCCTATGAGCATGATTCTTTTGCGAGAGTTGAAGGTGATCCTTGTTTGTGTTATTGAAGCGAAAGTGATCTTAATGCAACTTGGATTAATTATGTGAAAAAGGGTTAGTAACAATTAAGGTTTATGCGAGAGCCTCTATATGCCTAGTTGTTAATAACGAAAGTTATTTGATAGAAAGCATGATCTTTTATGCCTTTATGTGTTACTTTGCATGGTTATCGTTGTGGTGTTGAAACCCTAGCCTTGGAGGTCTTTTTATAGATTGAGTTTATTTTCTGTCGGAAAGCTGAGTTTGGGTTTCGAGCAATTGCAACTTAAATTTCTGTTCTTTTACTGTTTCTTGTCGAGATAGAGGAAGGCTTCGTCGAGGTCGAGTACCACCTTTGTCGATCTCGAGTTGGCCCAGTCTGTGTCGAGTTAGCTTTCTTCTGTTTTCGTCGATTTCAAGTTTCTGTCTTTATTTCCTTTGTCGAAGTCGAGTACCTCTTGTCGAGGTCGAGTTGCCCTTGCCGGGATTTCTTGTCTGCTGTGATTGTCGACTTGCTGTTGTCGACCACCTTTGTCTATCTCGAGTAGGAGGTTGTCGAGATCGACGAGACTGTTGCTTTGCTTTTAGTTTTTGTTTGCTTTCGTCTTTGCTTTGTTTTTACTTTCTGTCTTTTCTTTGCTTTTATTTTATTTGCCCTTGTCGGGTTTACTTCTGTTTCTGTGCTTTTCTGCTGTGTCTGTGAGAATCTGATAGCTATCTAAGAACTGCTGACGTGCTTCCTCGTGGATTCGATCCTGACTTTCTCTTACTACAACGGGAGGAGTCTTGTATTTATTTGCTGAGACAGGGGAGTCGTTCTGAACTATATCTTATTTCAATACTTGACTAACTCCTGCAACAACAAATTGGCGCCGTTGCTGGGGAAGCTATCAATCGCGCCTTAGGTAGTCAGTTCTCACTGTTTCCTTGAGTTACTTTTCAGGTGTATGCGCCGTTCTGGTATCCCACCTGAGTACTACGGTTTAGACGAACCAGAGCGCCTTCTTCACATCAGGAATAGACTTCAAAGAGCCATGGCGGACGCTGAAACACAGGAGCAGCTGGTCGCTAGGTTGACAAAGGAGTTGGCCGATAAAGATGCTGCTATCGCCACTGAGAAAGCAGCAAGGGAGCAAGCAGAAGCAGTGCTTGCCCAGCTCCCAACCACTGCAGAGGATTATATGCATCCTACGCTCGTCGTGCCTGAATCGGCGATTCTAATCCCTAATAACTCTTTTGAAATTCGCACTCAATTTCTAATAGAGCTTAAAAATAATGCCTTTTATGGCAGATTTAATGAGTGTCCTCTTGAGCATATTACCAATTTTTCTGACATGTGCCGTACTCTTGCTGAAGGTACAACATTGGAATATGTCAAGATGAAAGCTTTTCGCTGGTCTCTCGCTGGGCCTGCACTGAAATGGCTGGAAGGGCTGCAACCAAGATCACTCACCACATGGGCCCAAGTAGAGCAAGAGTTCCTGAACAAATTCTTCCCACCCGCCAAAACAGCACATCTCCGCCAAAGAATCACTGCCTTCAAACAGAAGCAAGGGGAACCGCTGGCAAAGGCATGGGAGCGCTACAAGGAACTTCTGAGATCTTGCCCTACTCATGGACAACCGCCCTACGTCATTCAGGAGATCTTCTTCAACTCTCTTGATCAAGTCACCAAGGACAGGATCAACCATTATACTCGCTATGAGTATCTGACAATGCCGCCTAGTGACGCATGGGGAGTGCTGGAAAAGCTCACTAACTACGACAACAAATATGGGGCTACTTCCAACTATG
Source organism: Persicaria tinctoria (assembly GCA_037127255.1). Classification (NCBI taxonomy): domain Eukaryota; kingdom Viridiplantae; phylum Streptophyta; class Magnoliopsida; order Caryophyllales; family Polygonaceae; genus Persicaria; species Persicaria tinctoria. The sequence continues at coordinate 83,682,584 of JBANSL010000001.1, forward strand.
AGGAGAACTCCCACGCCAGGCCAGCACCATCTATGCCACTCTATGAGCCAGCAAAGGAGATTGACCCAGATGTCAGGGAGCAGTTCTACAGAGATCAGAATCGCAAGCTCCTCAAGCAAGTCAAATATCTGTCTGTCAACCAACCTTGCATCGAATGCGGATCACAGAGGCACACCACTCCTGAGTGCCCACACACAGAGCAAGTCAGGATGGCAGAACATCATGAGGAGGCAGCATATGCTGGGGGTCCCAATCGCTACAGCGAATATCAAAGGTTCTATCAACCACAGTGGAACCAAGGTCCTCCTAGGAATCCCCCACCTTACAGAGCTCCAGGGCATCCAGAAAGGGATCAAAAGAAGGATGATCTGCAGTTGATCCTTGAGGAGATGCGACGAAATCAAGGGACCATCAACAACCAGTTCCAGAACATCACCACCAAATTTGGAGAACTGGACATCTGGAAAAGGGGAATTGAGACTCAGATAGGACAAATTTCTGCGCAGATCCCACGACAGTCCGACAAGCTCCCTGGGCAAACAGAACCAAATCCTAAAGGAAAATCTGGGCACGTCGCTGCTGTAAAGCTTAGGAGCGGGCATCAACTGCAAGAGCCAGAGGTCGGGAAGCAGCAGAACGACGAGGAACAACAAGTCGAGGTCGACAAGCCCCTAGTCGATCTCAACAAGAGCCCACTCGATCTCGACAAAGATCTCGTCGATCTCGAGAAGAAAACTCCAGAATCTTCGTCTGCGCTGAACAGCAACTCGACAGCGCCAAACCTGGTCGATGTCGACAAGAGGGTAGTCGATCTCGAGGAGCCCCTGGTCGAGAAATCTGCAGCGACTCCGACGTCTGTCCTGGCTCCGACTCAGAAAAAGAAGCTGCCTTTCCCCACGAAATCTCTAAAGGATCCAGCGGAGAAAAAGTTTCAGCGCTTCATCAAGATGCTTCAGAAGCTGAATGTCACCATACCCTTCACAGAAGCTCTCAATGAAATGCCATCCTATGTCAAATTCCTGAAGGAGATTCTGAGCAAAAAGCGATCAATGGCGGAAATTGTAGAGGAGTGCAGCCAGCTGGACATACTGGAAAAGCGGCCGGATCCAGGTAAGTTTGCTATAACTATTGGATTTGGTCCATACAAAATTAATGCCCTATGTGATCTTGGAGCTAGTGTCAGTATTATGCCTTTAACGATTTGGTCCAAGATTAAGATAGGTGCCCTAGAGCCTGTGGATGCTAGACTTTACATGGCCAACAACACGGTGGTCATTCCAACAGGCATGGTGGAAAATGTCCCAGTACAAGTAGGTAAATTCTTCGTCCCTGCTGATTTCTTAATTATTGATATGCAAGAAGATCCTGCTTGTCCAATTATTCTAGGCAGGCCATTCTTGGCGACTGTGGATGCCAACATAAGCGTAAGGAAAGGAGTGCTCACTTTCAACATCAGCAATGAGGTCATTGAGTATTCCTTTAACAAAACTGAAAGGTATACGGGTCCGATGGAAGAGGTCAAATCTATCTCAACTGGCTACATAACCTGCGGGGAACCCAAGGTCAGAAATATGACCCCGGAGGAGCTAGAAAGAAGGGACATGGAGGCCCAGGTGGAGGAGATCATGGCAATTCTCAAGGAGAACACAGGAACTAAGTATGGGGTCAAGATCGACCAGGGCTCCTCGACATCGAGTAGAACCCTAGTCGATCTCGACCAGACCACAGGGACTCCACCAGCGCCAGCTTCGTCGAGCAGCAAACCAGACAAGCCGAGTCTACTCGAAGTCGACAACACTCTCGTCGATCTCGACCACCCCTCGAAGAGCCCAGCGCCGCCTTCCTCGACGAGCAAGCCACCAGGAGGAGAAGGCTACTCGACCTCGAGTAGCCTTGTCGAGGTCGACCAACACTCAGCACCACCAGAGCCATCTTCCTCGACGACGCTGACTCCAGGACCAGAACCCTCGTCGACCTCGAGTAGCCTTGTCGAGGTCGACCAACGCCAGGCGCCACCAGATCCTGTGTCCTCGATGAAGCCACCACCACCAGGAGCAGAGTCCTTGTCGAGGTCGACCAGCCAACTCGAGGTCGACAAGACTTGTTCTTCCTCGACTTCTGACTCTTCGACCAGACCACCACCAGGACCAGCAGACTCGTCGATCTCGAGGAGCCCTAGTCGAGATCGACCAAATACAGTGGTGCCCGATTCCGTTTCCACGAAGGTGAGTCAAGGTATGGATCTTTCTTCTCCTATTTCCATTAAAGATTTATCTATACATGGGAGAGGTTTGCCTTGGTATGTGCGATTGTGCAGGATTTCCAATAATGAGCCTAAGGAGTATGAAGTTGGAGACAAGCTCTATGTCTCTAAGTCAAAGGATCATTGGTGTCCTAACAAATTCAACAGGAAGCGGATGGGACCATTCGTGGTGAACAAGATCCATTCTGGAGGATTACAGCCGATGGACAAGAATGGAGTCTTATTTGAGGCCCAAGCTACATGGGCTTTACAGATGCCACCTTGAGCATTAATGAAAGTCGGCCTAGCGACTATAAAATCTAGAGCATGTACATAGACTTTTTAGGACATTTGAGACTTTGTTTTTTGTTTTTACTATTATGGGTATATGTCTTCTACTTTTTCAGGTCAATGGATAGAACCAAAGCTTACTCGGACTAAGAGGTGCTCCATTCGAAATTTTGCAGCTCTGCACACATGTCTTGTGAGTTTCTTTCTTTACCCTTTACCTTGTTTTTATACAGTGAGGACACTGTAATGTTTAAGTATGGGGTGGGGGAAGGCCTTACTTTATGCATATTGATCATATTTGACATACTTGTGCATTATTTCTTAAGAATTGCTACATGGCTATTTTTGGAATGCATTATTTATTTATGCGCTTATATGCATGTTTTCCAAAAATTTGAGAAAAATGACCCCATTTGAAAATTTTGAAATAATGTCATGGAAGCTTATATTGAACTCGACGATGCAAAATTGGATTCATTAGAGATATAGCATGAAATTGCCTAGTAAAGGGAAGTCACAATGAAGTGCATTATTTCTTGAAAATCATGAAAGGAGGTAAAATTTGAAGTTGCTTTTGACATGTTGCATGATAAGATGATGGAGGACTTTATATTTCCATATAATGCTCATATTGTTTATATCCTAGCCTTACCTATGCTTATGCATCACAAAAGCCATAATATGCCTTATTTCAAATAGTGCTCCACATGATCCAAATAATTGCCATTCTTTACCTTATCCGGGGATTATGTTGAGAATGATGTTACATTATGGAGATCATCATATGGTGTTTGTGTTATATATCATATTTGGAGTTTGGAAGGAAATTGTTTAAAATATATGGAAAATTTAATGAGTGAAAAAAAAAAAATCCAATCACCTCAGGAGATAAAGGTAGATTGACCCTGCTCTCTGAGATAATAGTTTGGAGAGATGGGACACATTGTGAGGAGTCCGACGCACTAAGTATCCGGGGCCATTCATGACACCCATGTTTGCGACTCGCGAGAAGGCAGTGCTAAGGTCAGAGAGGTAAAAGCATTATTATTGAAAAAAAGCAATATGAAAGGTGATGAATGATATGGAGAAAGTATGTGGAATAAAACTCAAAGTTTGAAAGTGATCCATTTCCCCGGATCATAAAAGCACCACATTGCCAGAAATTGCCCACCTTTTAGCCTTTTACCAAATCTACTCCTTCATGAGCTTAAATTAAAGTCTTCTTGATTATTAATGCTTTGTCACATAAAAATTGTTTGTGCATAACCCTCCTTTTATGAGTAGATGTTGCTTTTACATATTTGCACATGCATGGATCTATGACACTAGTACCTTTTCAAAGATGGTAATTGATTGCAGGGTTATATAAGAATGAATCTGATATGTTGAGAGTATTGATTTCTTCCTCTGAATGACAAATAAAAGTATTGCTTGAGGACAAGCAAGCTTAAGTATGGGGTGTTTGTTGTGAGCGAAATCTACCATGTTTTACAGTAACTTTTATATCGATTTCTGTATACATTTCATGCATTTGGGCTTAAATAATACAGAATCAATGTAGTTTATGTTTATTTGCCAAATTATGGAATCTACACCAGTTTCTGTTTAAATCGCAGAAATCGAGGCATTTACAGCAATTCTATAGAAGGTCGGAAAAGCTCAGAAAACCACTACAGAAATCCAAGGCCAAAGCAGCGGAACAAATCGGAGAGCAAGTCTAGTCGACATCGAGTGGGCCCTACTCGACCTAGACGAGCCATAGTCGAGCAAGCCTGCTCGAGAAACCAAGCTCCCCGAGCTCCGGAACCCTACTCGACCTAGACAAGCACTAGTCTAGGTCGACGAAGCCCAGACACCCATGCCCGGAGACATCGAGGAGCAGCTGCCCGAGAAGCCACGGACACCCAGGAGCACTCGCTGCCAGCATTCGCTGCCGCGGAAAGGACAAGTCGCTGCCGCGGACGAAGCCATCCGCTGCCAGCGGAGAGAGCCAACTCGAGCAACTCTTGTCGAAGTCGACGAGATCTTGTCGAGATCGACGATCCGCCCTGAGCCATGTCCGAGCCCTTCGAGGAGATCCACTCGAGAAACCCTAGTCGCCGAGCCAGTCTACTCGACCTCGACTAGTCCAACTCGAGGTCGACGAGAGCCCAGTGAGTCATGACCGAGCAAATCGACCACACCAACCCGAGAAGCCCAGTCCGAGCAACCCTACTCGAGGTCGACAAGGACTTGTCGAGATCGACTAGACACCGCTTTCAGAAACTTCGCGACTTGACTTGTCCGAGTAGGATTGGCGTTGCTTGGGCACGAAGGAAGTCGACTTGGCCGAGAAGATCTATCCAAAGTTGATCAAAGTCTATCTATGGAAGGAGATCTATCAAGACATGAAGACTTTCCCACATTAGTTTTATCTTTTTCCTTATGGATTTAATTCCATTAAAACATTTATTTATCATTAAGGCTTTTTAGATAGAATTTAGATATAGATAGAAGATCTTTTCCTAGAATAGCTAGGGAATGAAGGCTATAAATAAAGCCCATGGGGATCAGTTTTAATCATTCAATGGGAGAGAGAAGTAAGAAGGAGAAGTAGAGAGAGAGTGAGCAGCCGGTTGGAGTTGTGAAGCGAGAGCGGAGTTGGCTTCGAGCGGTTGTAAACTTTGGTTTATTTTTATTCAAGCAAGTTTCTTTCATCAATTCAATGTCTGCAATTGCGATGAGGCGTGAGTAGTCCACCCACTTCTGGGGCTGGGGTGAGCCCGACGGTGGCCATGTGAGGCGATGCGATAAAGGTCAGATTTTTGTGCAATTTGTCTTCTATCCCTATGAGCATGATTCTTTTGCGAGAGTTGAAGGTGATCCTTGTTTGTGTTATTGAAGCGAAAGTGATCTTAATGCAACTTGGATTAATTATGTGAAAAAGGGTTAGTAACAATTAGGGTTTATGCGAGAGCCTCTATATGCCTAGTTGTTAATAACGAAAGTTATTTGATAGAAATCATGATCTTTTATGCCTTTATGTGTTACTTTGCATGGTTATCGTTGTGGTGTTGAAACCCTAGCCTTGGAGGTCTTTTTATATATTGAGTTTATTTTCTGTCGGAAAGCTGAGTTTGGGTTTCGAGCAATTGCAACTTAAATTTCTGTTCTTTTACTGTTTCTTGTCGAGATAGAGGAAGGCTTCGTCGAGGTCGAGTACCACCTTTGTCGATCTCGAGTTGGCCCAGTCTGTGTCGAGTTAGCTTTCTTCTGTTTTCGTCGATTTCAAGTTTCTGTCTTTATTTCCTTTGTCGAAGTCGAGTACCTCTTGTCGAGGTCGAGTTGCCCTTGCCGGGATTTCTTGTCTGCTGTGATTGTCGACTTGCTGTTGTCGACCACCTTTGTCTATCTCGAGTAGGAGGTTGTCGAGATCGACGAGACTGTTGCTTTGCTTTTAGTTTCTGTTTGCTTTCGTCTTTGCTTTGTTTTTACTTTCTGTCTTTTCTTTGCTTTTATTTTATTTGCCCTTGTCGGGTTTACTTCTGTTTCTGTGCTTTTCTGCTGTGTCTGTGAGAATCTGATAGCTATCTAAGAACTGCTGACGTGCTTCCTCGTGGATTCGATCCTGACTTTCTCTTACTACAACGGGAGGAGTCTTGTATTTATTTGCTGAGACAGGGGAGTCGTTCTGAACTATATCTTATTTCAATACTTGACTAACTCCTGCAACAACAGCCGACTTCCTCGACTTCCCTCCCGTCGGCATATGCGGCTTACCTTGCTGGTTAGCCGATGGTCTCGCAGTCATGCCTTTCCTTGCTACCACCATCCATGGGCCATGGGCTTCCTCGCTGTTCATGACGGCACCCTCATTACTGCCATGTGATTGATCGCCCCTGACCTCGGTCTCTACTCCACCGCTCTTGCTTGAGATTTCAATGGAGGTCGCATTAGGGCATTGGCTTTTCACATGCCCAACTCTCCCACAATTGAAACAGATGCTAGGTATCCCTTCATATTCGAGCAAATATCTCTCCCCGTTTATGTAGATCGAACCCTTTAACGGTTCCTCCAGATTCACCTCAACGCAAACCCTAGCAAAGTTCCCACGATTCGTATAAACCGTCCGGTGGTCCACCCTGATCGGATTCCCTAGGCCTTCTGCGATCTTCATAAGCACATCTTCTTGGTAGAGGATCATCGGGAGATTGACGATTCTGATCCATGCCGGAACCGACTTAATGACATTCGAGGGCTTAAAATCGGGCGACCAGACCTTGACTAGGAAATTGCCAAAAGGTAAATCGATCACTTGCATCCTTCCACAACCCTTCCACAGCTCCTTCAGTTTCTTCTCCATGACGTAGAGCGGGATCTTTGGCCCTAGGATCCTGATTATCAGGGAGTTTTCCCACACTCCGGCCAGGGCATTCATCACCGAAGGGTCAATGGTAACCGCCGGATCACCACCCAGCCCTAACGAGAATGACACTGCTATCTTATCCTTCACGAACTCACTCTTCAGGAGCGTCTTCCTCTGGGTAATGCCCCCCATCACAACCTTGTCTCTCCATAAAATTTAAAATACATATTCCTCTTGTCGATAACTCATTCGACATAGTTATACCTTCTTCATTGTTCAAATTTTGATGAACGGATGCAATTGGTGTTATGCCATTGACAAATAAAACTATAAAAAAGAGTATAGGGTAGCTAATTATCACGGTGGTACACAAATATAGAGTTAATCTTTATACCAGTGGGCAGATCCTGAAATTGTTGACTGAGGGGGCGAAAAATAACGATAACAAATTTTTCTGTAAAATTAAAACCTAATTTTTCTTTTCCCTTAAATGATCAATATTACAAATGTGTAACTAGAATAAAAATATAAATCTTGCATGTTTTATTTTATGATTTTAAAATATTTCGATATAACCTCTTAATTTGAAATTCTCATATATAATTATATTATTAAGATATGAAATTTAACAAATCATGATTACGACAAAAGTATACTTTATGAGTTTGGTAAATGATATAGGAAATAATTAATTTACCTATGTTCAGTTCTGAAAATTGAAACACTCATAACTTTTTTTTTTATCAGATATCGGATTTGAGTTTATAATATATCAAATCAAAGTTATCGACAAGAGGAATATATATTTTAAATTTTATCTTCGATTGGAGGGCGACTGTCACCCTGATCCTAAAGAGGATCCGCCTCTGCTCTACGTATATACTAAAGAAACCAAGTAGTTCTTTACCTCGTATCTAGTTGTAGACCGTAGATTATACTAATACGATTCACAAATCCATTCAAGCATTTTTTTTAGTGCAAAGGAGGGCTAAGGTCTTAATATATTATTTATTGAACTAGCATTTCCATGTTCGGTTACAAAGCTTAGGCCATTGAACAGATCCTCTGGCCATTTATCAAATTCATAGTACTCATAATTTGCTTGTAACCAGTTAGCTAGTGAGTTGGCTTCGACGTTTTTCTTCCAGTTAATACTATGCAGCTGCACTTCCCAACCTTACATCCCAAAACGGTCTTCAGCAATATTCTTGACTCTTGTATAGTATGATACTATGATTGGAGTAAATGGCATTTTTTTTAATGGGCGAATTTAGTAATTCATTTTAGGAAAAATAATCAAAAATAATCTCAACTATCAACCTTCAACCAAAAATAATCCAACCTTTAAAAATAACCAATTAATATCTCAACTATCACTCTATATACCAAAAATGATATGGTTCACTTTCACTTCTTAATTTTAATTCCAAACTTTTAGAAAATTCACAACATACCCTCTCCCTCAAAACCTAACCCTCTCCAAAAGCATCACCCTCGATCCTGCTACTTTACCTCTACCTACTAAAATTCAATGAAAACCAAATGCATTTGGGTGCTTTGTTTGTTCACTGGGCAGCCATCGCCGTAGCTTCTTTTGTCCTTCTCTATTTTACTCCCAAGTCCCAACTTCAACTTTAATTCTCCATCTCTCTCATATTGCTTTCTTTCAACAACTTCGGTGATTTCGACTCCGACACCGACGCTCTCTTCACTGGCCTTGCTTCCCTCGGTACTTCTGGAGATCCACCGGTTGCCTCTTGAACGGCTGCCCGACGCCTCCTCCTAGACCTCCTTTGTAATTTTCCAATTTATCCTTCAAAATCTAAAATATGAAATTGATTCATCTGGCCGGTGTTCGTATGATTTTGGCCAATTTAAGTTTTTTGCGTTGCTAATTCGATTAGTTCAATTAATTTTTTTTCTTCTAGTTTTTTCTTCAATTTGGGTGTTGTGGTTCTCATTTTAGATTTCTATGGAGTAGAATTCATTCTCAATTTGGGTGTTCTTTATTTTCATTGAATTTTGGTATGGGATGTATTGAGGTACAATGGCACTGTTGCAACGCAGGGTGATGGTGGGTCTTGAGGAGGGTGAGGGTTTGGGGAGAGGGCATTTTGTGAAATTTCGAAAGTTTGGAACATGTTGGAATTTAAAGTAAGAAGTAAAAGTAAACTGTATCATTTTTGGTATATAAAGTGATAGTTGGGATATTAATTGGTTATTTTTAAGGGAAATTTACAGAAAACCACCCGTTATATATAGCCTCTTACACTTAACCACCCATTAAACAAAAAATTACAGAAAACCACCCATTAAATAGGTTTTGTTTTCAAGTCACCGCCCGTTGTCTATTTTGATTAGGTTATTGTCAAATATATATGGTATTACATTATTTTAAGGTTTATATTTAACTTAAAATCTCAAATACATATAAAAATATATTTGATTAAATTTTTTTAAAATATTTTTTAAAAACTTGATGTATATATGAAAAAATTTGTTCTGTTTTATTTAGACCTGTCAAAACATGACCCGACCCGGAAACCCGACCCGACTGCCCGGAATATTTTGGGTCAAGACCCAAAAATTTTGACCCAGAATTTTTTTTCGACCCAAACCTGAAAACCCGGAAATTTTCTAGGTAATCTGGGTTTCGACCCGGTGACCCGATTGACCCGGTAATTTTGACCCGATTTATCCGATTGACCCGGTTGATTTATAATTAAATATAATTAATTTTTTATATATATATAATTAAAATTTATCGCAAAATTATCAAATCATGATTTTTTTTAATTTAAAAAAGAAAAAATTGACAAACCCGAAATCGACCCGAAATAACCCAAAACCCGGTCAAACCCGGGTTCTAATCAACCCGGAAATACTCGGAACCTGTTTATCCGGGACTCGTTTTACCCGATATCCGAACTGACCCGACCCGAACCCCACCCGAATGACCCGTTTGACAGGTCTAATTTTATTCCTAAAATTAATGGTTATAAATTTTATAGACTTCGTTTTAATTAAATTAAAATAAGTTTATAATTCATTAGTATTGTTTAAATTTAATAATTATTTTGATACTAATAATTAATTTCTCATTTTCTTTCATATTTGTAAACCCTACGTACACTAATATCCACTATATACTAAAAATGAAAAAAAATCTAAATATTGTTTAAATAATATTTTTCTCAAAAGTATTTTTATTAAATGTATCTTTATTAAAATTTGTTTGACTTTTTAAATAAAATTAAATAATATTTTCCACATTTAGAACCTCTGGCCCTTCAAATAAATTTAAAATTTGTACACACTTTTTCCCCTAATATATTAATATAAGTGTTTACCCCTAAAATAAATATAATTTAAATATATTCAAGTTTATACTTTAAATTTTAAGTATAGAATATTAAAATATATTATATTTAATGGAATTCTAATGGAATTATGTGGTGGGTGGTGATTTGAAAACAAAACCATTTAATGGATGGTTTTATGTAATTTCGTTTTTAGTGGGTGGTTAAGTGTAAATGGTCATATATAATGGGTGGTTTTCTGTAAATTTCCCTATTTTTAAAGGTTGGATTATTTTTGGTTGAAGGTTGATAGTTGGGATTATTTTTGGTTATTTTTCCTTCATTTTATAAGTGAATGTTTGACCTTTGAATATATTATTGCTCATTAATTCATTTTTATGATCGAAATTAAACACACTATATGTATATTTTCAGGTTATACGTACATTTTTATGCTATTTAATTAATAACCGCCACCGGCGCCGCCGCCATAACCACTACCGGAACCTTGTGCATATCCACCAGACCGTACCCCTCCGGTATAGGCGGTTCCTCCTCCGAAACCTCCTCCTCCGCCTCCTGCAGAAGCCCCCCCACCAGAGGCTGAGCCGTGCCCACTACCGGAGCCGCTACCGCTACCATAGGCAGTTCCTCCAGCACCCCCAGCGTAGGCTGAGCCACCGCCACCGCCACTGCCTCCTCCTCCCGCTGAAGCACCGGCCCCGCCTTGTGCTACTCCGCCGCCGCTTCCTTGCCCACTCCCATATCCTCCAGCGGATCCTCCTGCCCCGCCAGCATAGGCTCCGCCACCTCCCCCACCACTCCCGCTGCCGCCAGCGTAAGCCCCAGTGCCGCCGTGCGCTGATCCGCTTCCACCACCTTGGCCGCCTCCGTAGCCTCCGGCGTAAGAACCCCCTGGGCCGCCGGCGTAGGCTTGGCCCCCTCCACTGCCACCTCCACCTCCGCTTGCATAGGCGTCGCCTAGAAGCTGGCGGCGGGCGGTGGTAGAGGCTAGGCTGGCCAGCCCCAGAACAAGAAAGAAGACTGCTACTGACATTTTGTGCGAAGCCATATTAATTCTTAGCTTTTAACTCAATAAAGGGTGTAAATGTGTGTTTTGTTTGTGTGATTGTAAGATGGAGTTTGAGGGGCTATTTATAGAGATGGAGAGATGGTCGACCATTGACCAAGGATGCTACTGCATCTAAATATCTTACTTGGTACTTGGTAGTGTCAAAAGTCAATCATATATCCATGCTGTCTATATATAATATATAATGTGAAATTATTTTTAATTTTAGTGGTATTCTATCTAACTTTTTTGTTTCTTTCATCCAAACAAAACTAAGGATCAAGAGGATTGGAATGCAAACCGGTCGTTCTTAAACCATCTCAATTAAAACTTGAGAACACGGTTTCACACTTTGCAATTTGCATTTTATCATGTCGACGGTACATCTTGTTTGGTCTTACTTTGCAATTTGTATTTTTTTTTTGGGTGAAATAGTTTGCAATCATACACGATTGGCGGTTTCTGCTTTCCAGTTGGAACTCCGGAATAGTCTAAAACGGAACGAAGGATCCTGTATTCCCATCACTGTACAACCTACATTTTCAAGGGATCCAGAGGCTTACCGGTATAACAATATCTTACGGACCTGAGTATGATCTGTGGGATGACCCTTCATCTGCGCCATGCCTAAATAAGAGTTCCTACAGAACTGTCCTGCTTCATTCTCCGAGGCTAAACTTTTCCTCTCAGTTTTGAATTGTCTTTCCCATTTTTTGAATTGATCGCTACAATCCTTCAATGACCAAAAAGTATCGAACAAGATCTTTCTCTCCAGCCAATTAAGCAGTCTCTGAAAATTCCTGCTACCACAGAAAGCATAATGTTAAGGCTGGTCATTCAGTACACTAATCTCATGCCAAGAAAAGGATTTAGGAAACACAAGCTTGCGAGTAATGGTTGCTGATCTTAAACATAACAATGACAATAAAGGCTGTAAAGTCACTTTTTTCTGTAAATGATCGTGTGTTAGATAAATTTCAGCATACCACCCGGACACGGAACCAGAAATTAAAATTCGGGTGGGCTAGATAGGCTAAAATTTCGCCATATGGTAATTTTTATTAACAAACCCCTTTATTTAATGTGGTGACAAACTGACAATCTATGGTTAACTGGCAATCTTTATTAGTTTAGCGCAGAGCGTGGCATCGACTATCTGAGGTGGCAAGACACCAGGAGTATCTAGAACATAGATATTAGGATGGCTAGCAACCTGGAAGAGAAGAAAATTTTCAACAGAATCAACATTGATAACGTTCAACATGAACGTTTAGAGAAAACAGGAATTGAGCTTGTTTATTTCATGAACCACCTTCAGGCTGCTGATAGTTGTAGTCTCTCCAGGTAATGGACTAACAACTGCATATCGTAACTTCCCTTTCTCTAAGCTCCAAAAAAGCAATCACAAAAACAAGACAACAAGAAGGAGGAAAGGAATGAGCCAATAACAATGATAACAACAAGATCTTTTTTAGTTTTTAGCATATCATGTAATGTGGTATATGGATTATAAAACAACCAAAACGGACACAGATGATCTATGCATTGATACAGAAGCACTGAAACAGGTATATAATTCCATATATAGGTTGTGCCTGCAACGGAATTAGAAGGTAAAAGACACAATATGTAAGCCTATTTGTGCGAAACGACCCATTGAGAAAAGTGAAGCAACTTAAGGACATTTACAAATTAGCGCATTTGACCATCAAACGAACTCTAGTACTTTCTAGTAGCAATGTTGGATGAATCATCATTGCAATGCAATTCAAGACTTGTTAAACTTGACAATATCTTACTTCCTTTATAATATAGAAAACAGTTGCAACAATTGTAAGAAAATGACAATTTTGATATCAGAAGAAAACACCTTTAGATGCGAGCGCTCCACCAAATCCATCTTGTTCAGAACTATAATGCGACGCAATGCAGAAAAACTCTTCAACATCTCACATTCTGAGGATAGTGGAATCTAGAATCAAGTGTGGATAAACTCTTAATACACAAAATGCAGACTCACAACAATTTTGATATCATTAATTCATTCTGCACATATGGAAAATCTAATAATTGTGCTAAATTCAAACTATCCAGTAGATTACACTTTCATCCAAATCCTACCAAATTACTAGAAAGGGCTTGTTCTGAAACGTTAACATTCAGCGACAAAAGACCTTCAATCTCAAAGCAACAAGTTCGTTCAAGCATTTTATCAAACACCTGGTGAGCAATCACTGGCCTAACTCCACAATCAGGAGAGAAAGGTGAGAGAACGAAGTACCGGGCATCCCTGACGTCAAGGACGACGTCAACAAGAGGAATTCGGTAGGCGATGGTCCGAGAGGTGGAAGCCATTAACGGAGTGTGCCAAGTGGATCGTTTGCTCATGGCCGCCTTCTTCACCACTGAACCCACTCGCTCTACGAAACTAGCCGTTACCATTTTTTCCACTGCGTTTGATCTGGGGACTTTTTGGATTGCATTTCAAGGAGGGAGTCCGTTAATTGTTCATACTATCGACTTGGACAACTTGGACTCTCTTCGAAAAGTTTTCAAGAATGAGGAAAAGTTTACAAAGGGTGATGAGAAGCTCAAGAGTCAAGACCTCGTAACCCTGCGACTGGATGGTCTACTTGAAACTTTTTTTTTATAAGGTAAAAATTTGAGCTCATGAAAACTTGAAACTCAAGGGCCAACTAGATTGATCGGCATACGAAGAACCGTCTGAACAAACATACAATACAAAAAAACGGTGCAAACACAGGCAAAAACACTCTATAAAAGCGAAACCAAACTGACCTAAACCTAATCATGATGAGGACGAACCGACGGGCGAAGTCAAGCTCCACTCAGCAGCAGAACCGTAGGCCAGCAGTACATCAGAACCCGATCATCGTGTGGGCAGTGATGACGAACTCCAAGTAAGCAGTCAACCCGAGTAACGGAGACGCCACGATACACACTACCACGACCCTAACCTATCTCGACTCCAACTGCCAAAAACCCATCACTGGTAAAGACATCACAATCACGCCAAAGTAAGGCCCCAAACTGCCTGAGTAGAAGGCACCAGGAAACCCTAAAGGGATTTTGGTCAACCCTTTCGGAATTTTATTAATTATATTTTAATATTTTTTTCTAAACGTGCTCCTTTGGGCCTAAAGCTAAGACTTGGGGATTTGTGGGATTTTAGGGGATGTGGTAGATGGGGATGGATTTTTGGGATGTAAGGGCGTGTTTGGCCGGGGATGAGAGTGGGTGGAAGGGGATGGGGGTGGACATTGGGTTTCGTGCCTGCGTGTTTGACGACGGGATAGAGGTAGATGGAAGGGGGTGAGGATGGAAATGAAACACCCAAAAATGGGATGGGAAAGGTATCCAGGAAAAGGAGGATTTAGGGGATTGGGATGAAAATCTCCCAAATTTGCCCCCATCTTCAACCTTCTTCCTCCCTCTCTCCTACCCCTACCCCTACCCCTACCGCCACCGCCACCGCCCACCGCCGACACCGCCGCCCACCACCGACGCCTCCGCCCACCACCGCCGACGCCGCCGCCCACCACCGCCAACGCCGCTGCCCACCACCGTTGTCGTCACCCACCACAGCCGCATATAATCGAAGGGGAAAAGCTAAGACATCCGCTAGTGGTGACGACAAGGTCCCCGTTCCAGTCGCCTTCTACTAGTCCTACGACATCACGATCAAGCTGATGCGAGTTCTCTTAGCTTACTAGAAAAAAAATGGAAGGGAGCAGGCCTTCCTTTGGGCTCCCCTTACTGCCCAGTTCGAGGATTTGACGGGGAAGAAGTGCAACACCAACACTTATAAGAATCGCACTCGTGATATGAAAACTTATTACAACTGTTGGAAAGAGCTGAAGAAGGATGAGACGGGGTTGGGTTGGGATCCCGTTAGAGGAACCATCATGGCGTCTGGCGAATGGTGGGAGAAGAAAATTACGGTACGTTCTCCTTTTGTGTTTGAAATGATGTCTTCATAGTGCACACCGTCATTGTTAAAACGTCCCACAACATTGCCTTCATTTTCCCTTGAGCAGGTCGACCATAACTTCAGGAAGTTCCGAAAGAAGGGCATCCCTCCCGAGTTGGAGGACTTGTTTGACCAAGTTTACGGTGGCACCGTTGCCACCGGAGAGTATTGCGTGGCCCCATCCATGGACCCATCGGCCCGGGCATCTCAGGAACCCCCCCGTGATGAAGGACAACCGGAGTGCATCTCCATCGATGACGAAGATGGTTGTCATGGGAATGGTCGAGACAATGCAAGTGA
This sequence comes from Persicaria tinctoria, assembly GCA_037127255.1. NCBI lineage: Eukaryota > Viridiplantae > Streptophyta > Magnoliopsida > Caryophyllales > Polygonaceae > Persicaria > Persicaria tinctoria. The sequence continues at coordinate 83,698,124 of JBANSL010000001.1, forward strand.
CCCAATGAGTTTCCAATATGACGGGGTAGAGGAGGAGTTTGATGAGATGTTCCCTAGTCAGACCCGGACTCCATCTATGTCTCATGCAATGAACGACATCTGCGACGAAGAGCCGAAGGACGGGAGCTCACCTGACAAGGTCCCTGCCTCCGACGCTTCAAATGGGGCAAGGTCTGGTCCTTCATCTGGCCACGGCTCGGGTCCATCTCATGTGACAGGTGCATGTCCATCCACCAGCAAAAAGCGGGGTATATCAAGTTCCGGGTTTGGTGCATCAATCGTCGCTCCAAAACGCAACATTCATAAGTCGGAGGGCTTCAAGCTTGCTTCACGACATTTTAATTTGGCGGAAGACACCAGCAGTTTACCGAAGGCCATGCTGGAGAGGGATGCGAGGGAGGCGATGGAGGAGAGGGAGGAGAGGGAGGAGGTGTCATCCAACAAACCTCATGGGACCACCCGGGAGGTAATGGAGATTGTCAAAACCATGGTGGCGGATGGGCTCATGAAGACAGAGGATCCCATGTGGTGCTTCAGCTTGGCCCTTCCCACACCCGAAAGGCGGGAGGTGTTCCTACAGATTGAGACGAACGAGTCCCATCTTGCGTGGCTGAAGTGGCTGTACTCCACGAACGACGGGCAGCATTTGGGTGCTTGTCCCCCATGACTCACAATAAGAACGCGTCCTCTGCAACTTAAAAATTTTCGTTCCTTGAACTTGTTAGTTTGAAATTATAATACTTTGCGTTCGGCTTTCGTTTCCATCATTTGAGTTAGTGAAAATTGTCAAGCTGTTTGCGTTATAAGTCCCATACCGTGAATACTGTGTGTGCTGTTGGGACCTTAATGTGTGTGTTTGTGAATAATGTGTTTCGTTGCATGAGTGGTTGTGCAAGTTCTAGACGCAGTGTGTGGGGCGAGATGCAATGACTACCGAGGTTTCTCTTGCGACATCATCCGCCCTCAGGACCCTCACTTCAACAACATACCTTACCCCATACAGAACAACAACCGGTATTGGCCGTACTTCAAGGGCGCTATCGGTGCAATAGATGGGACACACATTCAAGCGGCGAATCCCAGGGGCGACCAGATCCGGTTTCGGTGCAGGAAGGGCACGTTCACGTACAACGTGATGGCGGTGTGCGACTTCGACTTGCGATTCACGTTCATATCGGCTGGGTGGGAGGGTAGCGCACACGATGCACGTGTGTTTGATCACGCCCTAAGGACAACCGCGTTGCGCTCCCCACACCCTCTTTCCGGTTAGATTTAGCCTTCATGTAACCTTATCAAAACCATATGATGGTACAACGTGTTAGCTAATGCGCATGAATGTACATTCATGTTGTGTAGGCGCATGAATGTACATTCATGTTGTGTAGGCCGGTACTACGTATGCGACAAAGGGTACCCGTTCAGGTCGGGTTACATGGTTCCCTATTCCACGACGAAGTACCATCACCTGACAATCGCCGCTTCACAACCGTCGAACGAGAAAGAGGCCTTCAACAAGTCGCACTCGTCCCTCAAGGGCGCTATCGAGAGGTCATTCGGGATCTTGAAGTCGAAGCCCAAGATACTAACGCAACTTCCGAAGTACCCTATTCGGAAGCAGATTGCGATCATCATAGCTTGCTTTGCGCTCCACAATTACGTCAGGCAATCTTGTGCGGAGCCCGAGCTCGTCGACGACGATGACCCGCGGTTCACGGAGTTCACCATGCATGTTTCCACGTCCGACGGGGAGGACGACGATGATCCCTACGATGACGAAGAGGAAATTGGTCACGAGGACGATGATCCCTTGTATGACTCGGACGAGGATGGAGGTCCTGTCACAGGGATGAAGGGGTTGAGGGACGAAATCGCTCGTCAGATTTGGAACGATAGGCGCATGCCATGAACCGCGCTGTAACAGGCAAGACATTCCTTTTGAGGTGCAACCACGTATGACTATTGTAAGCGGAGGCAAGTATAACTAATGTAGGTGCAACTCTCCAAGTCCTGAAAACTTGTAGTTTGTAAAATTGTCGTTTTGCAAAGTGGCTTGGCAATTGTAAACTCGTTATGTGCTTCGTGTCAACATCATCAAACTCGAAGGTTTGCAAAGGGGCTTGGCAATTCTAAACTCGTTATTTGCTTCGTGTCAACATAGTCAAACTATTCGACAAGTTTTCAGAAGGACTTGTAATCACAAAACGACCATATCAAATGAACAACCTACAATCGGGAACACGGACACAAAACTACAATTGCAAGCGTACAGTTTCAGAATATATAAACATATTGATTGAGCATATAAACATAAGTTATCCAACTAATGTTGGAGGAGACCATGCCGGCCCTGCTTGCCCACGAAGACGGACACAACAACCTGCACAAAAGTACACAGGCAAGCAAGATGGATATTGTTTGTTGTTACACATTCTAACCCCAATCACATGAACAAAATACGGGGCAATCATTCTACGACATTGTATCTAAATGGTACAGAAATAGTAGAGGCCAAACAGATGATACAAAAAGGTCTTCAAGACAGGGGAGGACTGGCTACGCCCTCAAGCACAGGCCGAGGATGACCACCATCGCCAGAACGAGCATCCAGCCTCGAATCCTCGCCACACGGGCCAGCTGAGCGCCTCAGACTTGCTCCCCAACGTGGTCCACCCACCTGGCGCACAGGTAGGCGCAGAGCTCAGCAATCCTCTGCACCAACTGGTTGTTGCTCCCCTCGGAAGCGACAAGGCTGGAGCTCTGCGCCCTCTCGGCCTGGAGTTCCCTCCGGTGTTGTTCAGCTCACCCCTTGTAGCCCGGAGCTCGATGATCTGTGTCGCGTCCCACTGTATAAGCGTCCTGTTGCGCTCTCTGACCACAACAAGCTCCGACTGAGCGTAGTCGATGAGGGCATTCGTCTCCTCGGCGTCCTCTTTACGCTGCGACGAAGTGGCGTCGTCTTGCAGCTCCCTGTCGTCGCGGTCCCAGCCATAGGAGTAGTCAGAGTGAAGCCAGAAGTACTTCCTTGGGTCGCCACTCTGGTAGGAGGCGTCCGATTCCGTGTCGGTGTTCGAGTAAGGATACATGCTGCAAGAGGCCTTGACAAATTAGTTGCCACATGTAATCGAAAACATGCACAAACATGGAAACAATAAACAAAACATGCAGAAAACGTCGACGAGGGCAACCAGTTTCTCAACCAACAACATTGCCCAACAAGTAATGGAAATCAACCAGTTTCTCAACCAACAACATTGCAACAAAAACATGGATGAAGAGGAAGACTGTAAGCAAGACCGGGCATCTTTGGGAGTTCAACTCATCACAAAAACATGGCCAGCAAGTAAAGGAAAAACAAGGCATTTGAAACATAAAATAATAAGATAAATCATAAACAAAACATTAAAACATCATTGGGCCCTCACTTCATATAACTTCAAATCAGTTGATCAACATGAGGTGAAGAGGCAAGGAAGGCCAACTTCATATGTCAATACCAAACCGAGACAACGATAAGGAAAGGAAATATGAATTCTCAACATCATTGGGCCCTCAAGTCATATGCAAATCTACCAGTTTCTCAACCAACGACATTGCAACAGAAACATGAATGAAGAGGCAGACTGTAAGCAATATCAAGCATGCACAATGGGTCCTCAACCACATTACACAAACATGCCCAGCAAGTAAATGAAAAATAAACCAGTTGAAACATATCATAATAAGAGTAGTTCACACTTTCAAGGGCAAAAAGTTGCACCCAGGCTAAGGCAATATTCGGTAGAGGAAGAGATCATGATGCAAAGAGAATAACCATATTGCAAGTACTTCACAGTGTGACATGTGAAGTGCACAGGTTACCTTTAAGAGGCAGCAGTCCCACATACATGAGGTGAAGTGGCAATGACCAAACAGTTACTCGAAATGAACATGTGGTACATGAAATAAACAATGGGACATGTGACTTGAATAGACCTTTATCCACATGAAATAAGTTGACATCCAACATCATAGGGCCCTCACTTTCATATACATACCTGAAATGAACGAGATCGTGCAACAATAGCAGATAAAACAAGTTGATGAAAACATCATTGGGCCCTCAGGCAGCTGTGAAAGGTTTTGACAACATCATTGGGCCCTCAAGCTACAAAATCAGGGACCTTGCCATCCGTTGATCAACAACAGAAGTTGGCAATGAATGCCAGCTTCTCATGTCAATTCAAAAATGAGACAGGGCAACATTATTGGGCCCTCAATGCATATACGGGTAATTTAAACATCATTGGGCCCTCAGGCAAGAGAAGGTGCAACAGTTGGAAATGCAATCATAATTGGCATAGTGAAAACATCATTGGGCCCTCACTTCATATACCTTGAAATCAGTTGATCAACATGAGGTGAAGATGCAAGGAAGGCCAACTTCATATGTCAATACAAAACTGAAACAGGGATAGGGAAAGGAAATATGAAATCACAGCATCATTGGGCCCTCAACTCATATGCAAATCAACCAGTTTCTCAACCAACAAAATTGCAATAGAAACATGGATGAAGAGGCTGACATGTAAGCAATATCAACCATCATTGGGTACTCACCATATACCACAAAGGTAATGAAAACATCATTGGGCCCTCAGGCAAATTGATGAAAACAATAGAAAATGCAAGCAGAGTAGGCGTAAATAAAGGCAGAGGGAACCCAAATCAATCAGTTGATAAACACAGTTGGAAGAGGCAATGAATGCCAACTTCATTTGTCAATTCAAAACTGAGAATCAGGGAAACCAAAGGGGAGGTAAAAATTGACACATCATAGGGCCCTCAACTTATATGCAAATCAACCAGGTGAAAATTGCAAGCATATAGCAAGATCTCCCGACTGAATAAGCAATAAGTAAGCAATTTAAAGCATCATTGGGTCCTCATGTCAGATATAAGTAATGAAGACATGTATAGAGGAAAAGAGTTAAACGACAAGCATCATTGGGCCCTTAAATCAACCAGTTTTTCAAGGGACAATATCACAAGCAACATGAAAGCATCATTGGGCCCTCACTTTTCATATACAAGTCCTGAAAACATGTGAACAGGCAAAGGGGTAAGCGACAGACATCATAGGGCCCTCACTGTATACATATATATACCACAACCTGCATTTCTGTTAATAAGAAGTTCGTTAAAGGCAACAAATTCTTTGCACATTCAAGAACAGAGCAGAAGGGGTAAGCGACAAACTGACAGTGGTAGATGATGTGCAGTCACTTGTGATTTTTTGCTAAAAGACAAAACTTCAGGCAAAGTATTCAAAAATGGAAATGGATGACAGGAGCGTCAGAACGAGCAACAAGTACATGCCTCTAACCATGACCCAAAAACACAATACTCCACAGTTAACACAACACTGACCAAAACCCTAAATCGAAGAGGCTCAAATATCATATGAGCAAAAATCCCCAAAATCATATGAGCATACCCTAAATCGAAAACATGCATATGAACAAACGACCGGCCACGGTCGAAAATGGAAGAAGGAAATAAAAAACCCCCAAATATCAAATGAACAAACCCTAAAATATCTTAAGAAAATAAAAAAAATCCCCAAAATCATATGAACAAACCCTAAATTGAAAACATGCATAACAACAAACTCACGGCCTCTGTAAAAAATGCCAGAAGAAAATAAAAAATCCCCAAATATCATATGAACAAACCCTAAAATGTCAGAAGAAAATCATAAATCCCCAACATCATAAGAACAAACCCAAATCGAAAAGTGCAAGAGAACAATGGTGGAGTCTGTACACACACAGTCAAAGAGAACAATGGGGGGAGGGCGACAAAAATACCTGATGATGAAGACGGAGGAGGACTGGTGGTCTGGAGGCGATCTTTGGGTTCGTTCGCTTCGTCGGGTTCCCCTTATGGCTTCCAGAAATTCAAAGCTTGTGAGAGAAGAGTGAAGAGATGGATGTATTTATGAGGGCGTGGAAGATGAAAGGGCAAAATGGGGGGTTTCGGATTTCTCATCCACCAAACCTTGGTGGAGGAGGGGGGAAAACCCATCCCCTTCCATCCAGCAAACCTCCGTTTCCAAACCCTCCAAAGTCCAAACCCCTTAAACACCAACACCCAAACATGGAGGCGGGAAAACCGAGGCGGAAAACCCATCTTCCAAACCCCCTAAACACTACACCCAAACACACCCTTAGTTGGTAAAAGTTGAGAGGGTAGTATAAATGATGCAAGAGGTCATGAGTTCAAATCTCATTCCTCCCCTTTTTGTACTATTTTTTTATTCCTACCAAAATTTCCCTATTATACATGTCATTTTTAAATCAAATTTTATATTTTTCTGTTAATATTTTCTTAAGATAATTCATTATGTTACAAATATATTTTAAAAAAATCTTGTAATTTTTATTCCTATGAATTTTTTTTACTATTTATGTCATATATATTTAAACCACAAATTATTAAATAATCTTTATCATTCCACACACACACACACACACACACACACACACACACTCAACGAAAAATTTCGCCCCCCCTTCCAGTAATTCCTACGGCCGCCACTGCTTTGAATAAAGAAGATAACCAAAAAGGGTCGAACTCAAATTCTAAAAAATTAAATAAAATATGTTTTACAATTATCCGCGCATTTTTTTCAACAATTCGTTTAGAACAGGATATATTGTCTCATGATAAGCAAATTTCCAAGCTTCAATTTTGTAGTAGCTGCTAATATACCTCAGAACACTCAATTTTTTGTCCCTAATGACAACAAGAGCATGTACACAAGGTATCTTTTCATAATCAAATACCTTGCATGAACAAGAGTTCTCCTTTAAATCAACCATAACCCTTTTCATCCCACCGATAACCTCAAACTGGAATTCATTGAGGTGCTTGAGAGTGTACATTCCTGCATCACTGCATCTTATGTACACTATATCACTTATCTTATTTTGTAAGCTCAAAGCTGTTGTTTTCAGATTCATTTCTTCCCTCATTGAACCATGTTGTTAGCTTCTCTCTGATTGCATTCAGTAAGCCTATAATTGAGAATGATCTATCCAAAGAAAATACATTATTTAATGATTATGAATTGTTTAAAGTCATCATATTGTACCTATCACCTTTTGAATAAGCTCTTGCCTATTTCTCAAACTGTACTTCTTCAAGATATTTCTCCATCTTGCTGTTTGTATTACAGATGCAACCAAAGTATATTCCTCTTGAAATTTTCCATTATATTTTGCTTCTATGTAACTGTTTGCCACGCTTTCAAACCACCGAAAAAAGTATATTCCTCTAGAATTTTGCCATTATATTTTGCTTCAAGTACCATCTGCAGTAATAATGCTTAGCATTTGAGTAAATCAACTCCAAAGCTCTTACAATGCTTTGATGATGGTTAGAAACAAAAACTAGCTCTTCACTTGATGGGATGACTGTTGTGTTGTGAGCGGAATCTGTCATGTTTTACAGCAACTTTTATATCGATTTCTGTATACATTTCATGCATTTGGGCTTAAATAATACAGAATCAATGTAGTTTATATTTATTTGCCAAATTATGGAATCTACACCAGTTTCTGTTTAAATCGCAGAAATCGAGGCATTTACAGCAATTCTACAGAAGGTCGGAAAAAGCTCGGAAAACCGCTACAGAAGTCCAAGGTCAAAGCAACGGAACAAATCGGAGAGCAAGTCTAGTCGACATCGAGTGGGCCCTACTCGACCTAGACGAGCCATAGTCGAGCAAGCCTGCTCGAGAAACCAAGCTCCCCGAGCTCCGGAACCCTACTCGACCTAGACAAGCACTAGTCTAGGTCGACGAAGCCCAGACACCCATACCCGGAGTCGTCGAGGAGAGCTAGACTAGGATGACCAGGAGGCACAACTCTGGAATATGTCAAGATATGTGTCGTACTCTTGCAGAAGGCACAACTCTGGAATATGTCAAGATGAAATCTTTTCGCTGGTCGCTCGCTGGACCTGCACTGAAATGGCTGGAAGGGCTGAAGGCAAGGTCACTCACAACCTGGGCCCAAGTAGAGCAAGAGTTTCTGAACAAATTCTTCCCCCCTGCCAAAACATCACATCTCCTCCAGAAAATCACCGCCTTTAAACAACAGAAAGGGGAACCGCTGGCAAAGGCATGGGAGCGCTACAAAGAACTGCTATGATCTTTCCCTACTCATGGACAGCCACCCTACATCATTCAGGAGATCTTCTTCAACTCTCTTGATCAAGTCACTAAGGACAGAATCAACAATTATACTCGATATGAGTATCTGACAATGCCACCAAGTGACGCATGGGGAGTGCTGGAGAAGCTCACTACCTACGACAACAAGTATGGGTCTACTACAACTTATGAAGAGAACCCATACGCCAGGCCAGCACCATCCATGCCCCTCTACGAGCCATCAAAGGAGATTGATCCGGATGTTAGGGAGCAATACTACAGAGATCAGAATAGGAAGCTCATCAAGCAAGTAAAGTATCTCTCTGTCAACCAGCCTTGTATTGAATGCGGGTCGCAAAGGCACACCACTCCTGAGTGCCCACACACAGAACAAGTCAGGATGGCGGAGCACCATGAGGATGCAGCTTACGCAGGGGGTCCCAATCGCTACATGGGGGACCAAAGGTTTCAGCAACCACAGTGGAACCAAGATGTCCCTAGGAATCCCCCACCCTACAGAGCTCCAGGACATCCAGAAAGGGAACAGAAAAAGGATGATATACGGCTGGTCCTGGAGGAAATACGGAGGAACCACTCAGAAACTAGGCAGTCCTTCAACTCCGTCTATACTCAGATGCAAGGTGTCAACTCTAGACTTGGGGAAATTGATTTCTGGCGGAAAACAGTTGATACACAGATTGGTCAGCTAGCAGCAGGAATCCCCAGACAGTCAGGCGCACTCCCTGGATCTTCAGAACCAAATCCTAAGGGAAAGACTGGGCACGTCGCTGCTGTAAAACTCAGAAGCGGCCATCAACTGCAAGAGCCAGAGGTTGGAAAGCAGCAGAACGACGAAGAACAGCAAGTCGACCTCGACAAGTCCGTAGTCGATCTCGACAAGGCCGTACTCGACCTCGACAAAACTCTCGTCGACCTCGAGGAGAAATTGCCAGAATCTTCGTCTGCGCCGAACAGCAACTCGACTGGGCCCAACCTGGTCGATGTCGACAAGCCTGTAGTCGATGTCGAGGAGCCCCTGGTCGAGGTGGAGAAATCTGCAACACCTACGACGTCTGTTCTGGCTCCGACTCAGAAAAAGAAGCTGCATTTCCCAACAAAATCTCTAAAGGACCCAGCGGAGAAAAAGTTTCAGCGCTTCATCAAGATGCTTCAGAAGCTCAATGTCACCATCCCCTTCACAGAAGCTCTCAATGAAATGTCGTCCTATGTCAAGTTCCTGAAGGAGATTCTGAGCAAAAAGCGATCGATGGCAGAAATCACAGAGGAGTGCAGCCATCTGGACATACTGGAGAAGAGGCCGGATCCAGGTAAGTTTGCTATAACTATTGGATTTGGTCCATACAAAATTAATGCCCTATGTAATCTTGGAGCCAGTGTTAGTATTATGCCTTTAACGATTTGGTCCAAGATTAAGATAGGTGCCCTGTAGCCTGTGGATGCTAGACTTTACATGGCCAACAACACAGTGGTCATTCCAACAGGCATGGTGGAAAATGTCCCAGTACAAGTAGGTAAATTCTTCGTCCTTGCTGATTTCTTAATTGTTGATATGCAAGAAGATCCTGCTTGTCCGATTATTCTAGGGCGACCATTCTTGGCGACTGTGGATGCCAACATAAGCGTACGGAAAGGAGTGCTCACCTTCAACATCAGCGATGAGGTAATAGAGTATTCCTTTAATAAAACTGAAAGGCATACAGGTCCAATGGAAGAGGTCAAATCTGTCTCAGCTGGCTACATCACCTGCGGGGAACCCAAGGTCAGGAATATGACCCCTGAGGAGATAGAAAAGAGGGACATGGAGGCACAGGTGGAGGAGATCATGGCAATCCTCAAGGAGAACACAGAGAATCCCATCAACACAGACCAAGGTAAGTCATTGTGGATTCATTACTTTTCGGATGCCTTGACAGGAACTAAGTATGGGGTCAAGATCGACCAGGGCTCCTCGATGTCGAGTAGAACCCTAGTCGATCTCGACCAGACCAAGGAAACTCCACCAGAGCCGGCTTCGTCGAGCAGCAAACCAGAGGAGCAGCCTTACTCGACCTCGAGTAGGCTCGTCGAGGTCGACCACCAGAACCCTAAGTCGACTCGGCCTTCCTCGAGCGCTCCACCAGAGCCAGTCCAACCCTCGTCGATCTCGACAAGCGTTGTCGAGGTCGACCACCCCTCGGAGAGCCCAGCGCCACCCTCGTCGATGAGCATGCCACCAGGAGGAGAAGGCTACTCGACCTCGAGTAGGCTTGTCGAGGTCGACAAGACCTGTTCTTCCTCGACTTCTGATTCTTCGAGCAGACCACCACCAGGACCAGCAGACTTGTCGAGATCGACTAGCCCTAGTCGTGATCGACCAAATACCGTGGTGCCCGATTCCGTTTCCGCAAAGGTAAGTCAAGGTATGGATCTTTCTTCTCCAATTTCCATTAAAGATTTATCTATACATGGGAGAGGTCTGCCTTGGTATGTGCGATTGTGTAGGATTTCCAATGATGAGCCTAAGGAGTATGAAGTTGGAGACAAACTCTATGTCTCTAAATCAAAGGATCATTGGTTTCCAAACAAATTCAACAAGAAGCGGATGGGACCGTTTGTGGTGAACAAGATCCATTCTGGAGGATTACAGCTGATGGACAAGAATGAAGTCTTATTTGAGGCCCAAGCTACATGAGCCCTGCAGATGCCACCTTGAGCATTAATGAAAGTCGGCCTAGCGACTATAAAATCTAGAGCATGTACATAGACTTTTTAGGACATTTGAGACTTTGTTTTTGGTTTTTGGTTTTGAACATTATTTTTGGTTTGTTGTTTCTATTTTGTGGTATATGTCTTCTACTTTTCAGGTCCATGGGTAGAATCAAAGCTACATGAATACTCGGACTAGGAGGTGCTCCATTCGAAATTATGCGGCTCTGCACACATGTCTTGTGAGTTTCTTTCCTTACTCTTTACATTGTTTTTTATACAGTGAGGACACTGTAATGTTTAAGTATGGGGTGGGGGAAGGGCTTACTTTATGCATAATTGCCATATTTGACATTATTTGTGCATATTTAGAATTTATTACTTGGAATTGCTACATGGCTATTTTGGAATGCATTATTGCTTTATGTGCTTATATGCATGCTTTCCAAAAATTTGAGAAAAATGACCCCCATTTGAAAATTTTGAATAATGTCATGGAAGCTTATATTGGACTCGACGATGCAAAATTGGATTCATTAGAGATATAGCATGAAATTGCCTAGTAAGGGGAAGTCACAATGAAGTGCATTACTTATTGAAAACCATGAAAGGAGGTAAAATTTGAAGTTGCTTTTGACATGTTGCATGATAAGAGGATGGAGGACTTTATATTTCCATATAATGCTCATATTGTTATAATCCTAGCCTTACCTATGCTTATGCATCACAAAAGCCATAATATGCCTTATTTCAAATATTGCTCCACATGATCTAAATATTTGCCATTCTTTACCTTATCCGGGGAGTATGTTGAGAATGATGTTACATTATGGAGATCATCATATGGTGTTTGTGTTGTTATTATCATATTTGGAGTTTGGAAGGAAAGTGTTTAAAATATATGGAAAATTTAATGAGTGAAAGAAAATCCAATCACCTCAGGAGATAAAGGTAGATTGATCCTGCTCTCTGAGATAATAGTTTGGAGAGATGGGACACATTGTGAGGAGTCCAAAGCACTAAGTATCCGGGGCCATTCATGACACCCATGTTTGCGACTCGCGAGAAGGCAGTGCTGAGGTTAGAGAGGTAAAAGCATTATTATTGAAAAAAAGCAATATGAAAGGTGATGAATCAAAGGAAGAAGTGTGGAATGAAACTCAAAATTTGAAAGTGATCCATTTCCCCGGATCATAAAAGCACCACATTGCCAGAAATTGCCCACCTTTTAGCCTTTTACCAATCTACTCCTTCATGAGCTTAAATTAAAGTCTTCTTGATTATCAATGCTTTGTCACGTATGAATTATTTGTGCATAAACCTCCTTTTGTGAGTAGATGTTGCTTTTGTATAATTGCACATGCATGAATTTGTGACACTAGTACCTTTTCGAGGATGGTAATTGATTGCAGGGACATATAAAGAATGAATCTAAGATGTTGAGAGTTTGAGTTTCTTCCCCTGAATGACAAGTAAAAGTATTGCTTGAGGACAAGCAAGCTTAAGTATGGGGTGTTTGTTGTGAGCGGAATCTGCCATGTTTTACAGCAACTTTTATATCGATTTCTGTATACATTTCATGCATTTGGGCTTAAATAATACAGAATCAATGTAGTTTATATTTATTTGCCAAATTATGGAATCTACACCAGTTTTTGTTTAAATCGCAGAAATCGAGGCATTTACAGCAATTCTACAGAAGGTCGGAAAAAGCTCGGAAAACCGCTACAGAAGTCCAAGGTCAAAGCAGCGGAACAAATCGGAGAGCAAGTCTAGTCGACATCGAGTGGGCCCTACTCGACCTAGACGAGCCATAGTCGAGCAAGCCTGCTCGAGAAACCAAGCTCCCCGAGCTCCGGAACCCTACTCGACCTAGACAAGCACTAGTCTAGGTCGACGAAGCCCAGACACCCATACCCGGAGTCGTCGAGGAGAGCTAGCCTAGGATGACCAGGAGCACTCGCTGCAGCGGAAAAGAAAAGTCGCTGCCGCGGAAGAGGAGAGCCGCTGCCGCGGACCAGGCCAGTCGCTGCCAGCGGAGAGAGCCTACCCGAGCACCCAACTCGATCTCGACGAGTCTTACTCGAGATCGACGAAGACCCTGAAGCCATGTCCGAGCCCTTCGAGGAGATCCACTCGAGAAACCCTAGTCGCCGAGCCAGTCTACTCGACCTCGACTAGTCCAACTCGAGGTCGACGAGAGCCCAGTGAGTCATGACCGAGCACATCGAGCACACCAACCCGAGAAGCCCAGTCCGAGCAACCCTACTCGAGGTCGACAAGGACTTGTCGAGGTCGACTAGACACCGCTTCCAGGAACTTCTCGACTTGACTTGTCCGAGTAGGATTGGCGTTGCTTGGGCACGGAGGAAGTCGACTTGGCCGAGAAGATCTATCCAAATCCATCCGATCTATCAAGTTCTATCTATGGAAGGCGGAATCTATCAAGACATGAAGACTTTCCCACATTAGTTTTATCTTTTTCCTTATGGATTTAATTCCATTAAAACATTTATTTATCATTAAGGCTTTTTAGATAGAATTTAGATATAGATAGAAGATCTTTTCCTAGATTAGCTAGGGGAAGATGACTATAAATAAAGCCCTAGGGGCTCAGTTTCAAGGATTCAATTTCAGAGAAAGACAAGTAGTTCCACAGAGACGGTTTAGGGAGTTCGAAGGTTTTAGGGTTTTGGCATTCGACGAGAGTTGGATTGCCGGGATTGTAAAGTCTTGGAATTTAGTTTAATGCAAGTTTCTTTCATCAATTCAATGTCTGTTATTGCGATGAGGCGTGAGTAGTCCACCCACTTCTGGGGCTGGGGTGAGCCCGACGGTGGCCATTTGAGGCGATGCGATAAAGGTCAGATTTTTGTGCAAATTGTCTTCTATCCCTATGAGCATGATTCTTTTGCGAGAGTTGAAGGTGATCCTTGTTTGTGTTATTGAAGCGAAAGTGATCTTAATGAAACTTGGATTAATTATGTGAAAAAGGGTTAGTAACAATTAGGGTTTATGCGAAAGCCTCTATATGCCTAGTTGTTAATAACGAAAGTTATTTGATAGAAAGCATGATCTTTTATGCCTTTATGTGTTACTTTGCATGGTTATCGTTGTGGTGTTGAAACCCTAGCCTTGGAGGTCTTTTATTATATTGAGTTAATTTTCTGTCGGAAAGCTGAGTTTGGGTTTCGAGCAATTGCAATTTAAATTTCTGTTCTTTTACTGTTTCTTGTCGAGATAGAGGAAGGCTTCGTCGAGATCGAGTACCACCTTTGTCGATCTCGAGTTGGCCCAGTCTGTGTCGAGTTAGCTTTCTTCTGTTTTCGTCGATTTCAAGTTTCTGTCTTTATTTCCTTTATCGAAGTCGAGTACCTCTTGTCGAGGTCGGGTTGCCCTTGCCGGGATTTCTTGTCTGCTGTGATTGTCGACTTACTGTTGTCGATTACCGTGGTCGATCTCGAGTAGGAGGTTGTCGAGATCGACGAGACTGATTGCTTTGCTTTTAGTTTCTGTTTGCTTTCGTCTTTGCTTTGTTTTTTACTTTCTGTCTTTTCTTTGCTTTTATTTTATTTTGCCCTTGTCGGGTTTATTTCTGTTTCTGTGCTTTTCTGCTGTGTCTGTGAGAATCTGATAGCTATCTAAGAACCGCTGACGTGCTTCCTCGTGGATTCGATCCTGACTTTTCTCTTACTACAACGGGAGGAAGTCTTGTATTTATTTGCTGAGACAGGGGAGTCGTTCTAAACCATATTCTATTCTATACTTGACTTACTCCTGCAACAACATGTTGCTAGCTTATTGAAGAACCACTCCCAAGAGGCGGTGTTTTCTGAGTCAACCATTGCAAAGGCAATAAAGTATATTTGATGATTTGCATCTTGTGTAGAAGTTGTGAGAAGAGTCTCTCTGTATTGTCCTTTTAAGAATGTACTATCTACCATAAGCACCTGTAATTGAATTGTATTAAGTAATTATTTAGTGACAATATTTTTTTCTTATGAAATGAATCTGTACCTTTCGTAGGATTGAAAATGCTCGGATACATGGAACTAATTCATAGTTTTCTTCTTTTGTCCCCATTGTCATATCCATTGCTAAATTACGAGTCATCCAAGATTTGCAGTATCTAACATTCTATTTGAAATCAATCCTAATCATGTTTCTGATTTGTCTTGGAGTTGGACCCTTTTTCCCATTATCAAAATTGTACATATTATGTAAAACAGTGAATAAAATATGAAATAAAACATGATTAAAGTGAATAAAAATATAAAATATGTAATGAAGAATTGATTGTAGTATATGTCACTTGTGTTTGATCCTTTTAGCAATGAGTATGTAAGTTAGAGGGCGTTGCTTTCCTATTCGCACTTCCATGCTATAAGCATGCTAATTAAAATATTTCTTAATTATAAATATAGTTGAACCACCCACTATGGCACCATGAATTTTCCAGGTGTAGCTCCCATCGACACAAATTGTTCTGTAATAACACGGTGTTGACTTCTTCACTTTGTAAGCAAACGCCTCTTGTGCATCAAACAATTCAAAAGTATTTATGAGATCTTCCTTTGTTCAAAACAGTTGTCCAAAAAATATAAGAATTTCTCCCTTTCTTTCATTTATAGGTGTTTCTGTATATTTTGTGGACATCGTACTGCCACAGATGCGACTTTCAATCCCTATGTCATCTCCATTACCATCCATATCACAACCATCATTTATGCATTCTACATCTTTATCATGCACATCAAAGTCCTCTTCCATGACGTTTGTATCCTTGGCAGAGCTGTAAGCCTATAATGCCAATCGATTTTCATCATTTATAGATTTTGTAACATGTTCTTCAATGGTTTCCTTCGCAGTTGTAACATATAAAGGCAATGTCCAATCCACTTCATTCAATTCATTAATTTGCAAAAAAACTCTCGAAATCAGTGTCATTCTCAGTAAAAAATGGCTCAGTAGTTTTCTTGAATGGATGCAAGTGACTGCATTGAAGAGTAGGAGACAAATTGTCACTGGTTTGTAAACGTTATAATATATTTTGTCATGATATAATATTTTATATCACGATATATAGCCTTACCATTGCAAAAAACGGCTCAGTAGTTTTCTTGAATGGCGTTTATAAATGTTATAATATTTATGGCATTTCAAAAATGCCATGAAATAATAACACCCTACAAGATCATGTCGTTTTTGTTTGAAAACGCCATTAAATATACTTTTAATGACATATAGTGAAAAACGTCATTGTTTAAATGTCGTTAATGAGTGCATTTGTAGTAGCGATAACTGAATTTTCTGAATCTTTTCATTGGTTTGCGTCATTTGACATCACTTTCTCCCATTCAATGACAATGTATGATATGTGGCCATTATGACTCCCGGTTCACCCCTTTGAAGAGACGACAATTATGAATCCGCCAAATAACACAAACCAACTTGTCCAAACATGTTGCGCACTTAGTAACAATCTAATAATGTAACTAATTATCTACCCTACTAGCAGACTTAGTAAATCTCGACTCAAAATCTCAAATCGACCTAGATCGCAATTTGTCTTGGCAAGAAAACTCCTTCAACTAAACCTCTATTTTATAATGTTATTTTCGAGATTAAAATGTAAAAGTGGTTCTTATATAAACAAATGTACCACGATGATTCAAATTAATTATTCTCGATTGTTTTGTTACTCGATCTCTCTATGTCTAAAATATTAGAAAACTAAACTTCATTGTATATTCACTCACAAATGTAGTAAATTGAATCAAATAAAGCATCAACATGTTTATAAAATAATTTACAACGAATAAAAAAATATTTAAATTTTGTAAAACAAAAAAATATGAGTATATTTGAAATATATTTTTATATTGAAAAACTGATTAAAAATTAAAATTAAAATTGGTCAAGAATGCACCTGATTTAAAATTGGTCAAGAATGCACCATGTCAAAAAAGTTACCAATTATAAAAGATATGCATCTATATACAAATATTGAAATAAAAAAATAAAAGTTAAATATGTGGCAAAATCTGATTGGATAAATGTTTAGGTGGAAAAACTATTAACCAGAAGCTGTCATGTGGTAAAACGACTTCTGTTTTAAACAATTTAATTATAACTAATTTAATGGCATGATAAGTTATTAATTCGACTAATTAACTAATAACTCATTCGTTGTCTTTGTCAAAATAATTAAATTTAGCTTCAAATTATATGATACAAATCCATTCAAACTTTAAAATAAGGGTGGTAAGTTGGGCACCCGCAAACACATTATGGATGTGCCACCCGCAAACACATCCTGGATGTGCAAGGGGGTGGCATGCACGCGGAAGAAATCCGCGTGTTTGCACACGTGTGAAGTGAAAATTTAACAAAAAAATAAAAACGTAAATAATAAATAAAATAAAATAATTTAGTTATATAAAATAAATAAAAAGAATACATAATAAATAAATAAAATAAAAATAATTTGTTTATATACATAAATAAATCAAGAATTAATGAAAAAAATAGTATAATAAATAAATAACGGAAATTTCGCGTGGTACCCCTGAGGTAAAGCGTATTTCGCGTGGTGTACCAAAGTTTGACATATTTCGTCCGGTACCCCTGAGTTTTCAATTGTTTTCGCGTCGTGCCTTTCCGTTATGTTTTAATGAAACTTTTAATTTTCCGTCAACTAATAAACATTCTCTGGATGAACAAGTGAAAGACGATTTGAGAGGGAGAGAGCCATAGGGGGATGAGCACCCCGATTATGAAGATCTCGACACCGATGGAGCCGACTAGGAGGTTGACAAGGATGACGGGTGACTCCGACGACTTTGATTTCTTCGCAGGTAAGTTCTCCTTCTTGATTTAGGTCAGGGATTAGGGTTTGTAAATTTAGGGGTTTTGGGATTTTTTTTATTTCGATTTCACTGATCCATCTTATGATGTAAATGAGTGAGCAATGTGCATAGAGACTCGTACCTTAAAGCGTGACCCTATAGAAGAAAATTTGGATGATTTTGATGAATCCTCAGGGATCGGAGGAAATAGCACAGCTGCAAAAGAGCACTTTGAGGTTGTCAACAGATCATGATGCTCTGCAATCACATAATCCTTATTTTTGTCGAGATACTGATCAGCTTGATAAGTTACCTGACACACAAAAGAAGTATCAGAACATTAACATTATGAGCAATTGTAAATTATTCTTAAAGGAAAGCTAGAAATCTCTGTTGTTTTAGAACAATTGCATTAGTATTAAAAAAAACTTGTTCATACAACTTCTGGGCAAATGTTTCATGGGTAGACTTGGGGAACATTGTGAAAAATGAAATGGAATGAATACGAAAATAAGTGGAATTCCATGAAATAAAGAGACAACAGGTGTCAAGAAAGACCACTAAATGAGTATGCCTTGTATAATAGATCATGCAAAATTCAATAAAAAGTAAGGAAAAGAAGCAACATACCGTGCTTCGTCAAGAAGAGCAATTATTGGTACTCCTATACATTATCTTTTTGTTATACTAAGCTTAACACTTGAATATCCATTTTGGCAAAGTGATGAGGCAAAGAAAACTTGAATATTCATTTCCTTCTACTTCCTGTCACTACTAAACCACAATACCAAAAAAAATAAAAAGCCAACAAGCTTCAATTAACTTCATTTATCTAACAGAATCAAATTGCTAAAAAAAAAGCTAAATAAAATCCATGTTTGTATTTATGGACTAGTGTGCCTTTAATTTCTCATGTTACACAATTGCAGAGTCAAATAAATTGATTCTATTCAAGAGTAGAGTTCTGGATGATAGTACACAAAGCTAGCTCAAACGAAGAACACGCAAAGAAGAAGTGTAAACAAACAATTTTCTTCTTATTACAGAAGAGTTTATCTTCATAGAATAATCAAAGCACATACAATTGTAATAATTCCTAATCAAAGTTTATCAGAATTGTTTCTTATCTTTACAAAACAGTCTATAAGCATTTGTAGTATAATTGCAAACACAAACCCTAATCGACCAACCCCAAATCCCCAATCAAAGTTTCAATTGCAAGCCTCAAATCAAAGTTTCAATTGCAAACACAAACCCTAATTCAAACTAACCCCAAATCGAAGCCCCAAATCACAACCCCCAAATCGAAACCCCTATTTGCAAACTTACCTGGCTGGCCGATGGCTCCAACACCACCACCTATGTCGGTTCAATTGGCTCATCCTCTTTCCCTTCTTCGACAGGTCGGGCTCGGCGGTTCTCCTCCGGTGGCCTTGGACTGTCTTCGCCGGCGTTTCCTCAGTCCCCTTCTCCTTTCTTCGTTCTCCAGATGGCCAAGCTTCGTTTTGGAATACGCTTGAGAGAAAGAACAAACAGATTGGACGGAGTCCGTTTGTTTTAACTCAGCGGGGGCACGAGGCAAAAGTCTTATAAAACTCAGGGGTACCACGCGAATTTAGTGAATCTTTTGTACACCGCATGAAATAAGCAATACCACAGGGGTACCAGGCGAAATTTCCGAATAAATAATTAATACATAGATAAATATATATAAATATATAATCAACAAATAACTATTTAATAAATTAATAAAAATAAAAATATATATAATCAATACATAGATAAAAAAAATGAATAGTTAATAAAAAATAATATATTTCATAATTACTTATTATAAGAATTATATATAGATACATAAAATAAAAATAATTTGTTTATATAAATAAATAAATGAATTTTTAATAAAAAATAATAATATATTTAATAAATATTGAATATAAAAATATGTTTATGTAATTACTATAATTACTATATATATATGTATATATATAAATAATATAATCACAAACATAGATAAATAAATTAAATTTATTCATTTTTAAATTAATTATTATTAAATATATTCATTTAAAATCTTTAGTAATATTCTTTTAATATAAAACTCAATTAAATATAATAAAACAAATAAAAATATATAAATTAAAAAACCAATTAAATAATTAAATTAGGTAATAACAAAAAATAATGAAAATTAAATTAAATTTTATTGGTTATTTATGTAAATAAAAATATACATAATTAATAAAAAAAATAAAAACAGTAAAATAAAAGAATAGTTAATAAAAATATACATATAAATAATTAATTAATATACATAAATATATGTATAAGTATTAAATTGGTAAAAAATAATAAATAAATAATAAATTAATTTATTACATTGAATTTTTATTTTTATTTAAATTTGTTTTATTTTTTTGTAAATAAATTAATTTATTATATTTATTATTTATTGTTTTATATGTTTTTTGTTTTTTAGTCATAAATAAATTTATTTTATTTTATTTTTACTATTTTTATTCTTATTCTTATTTGTTCTATTTTTTTTCTACTTTATTATAATTGTATTGTTTTTATGTAAATAAATAAATTTATTCTATTTATTATTTATTGTTTTATATATATTTTTTATTTTATAAATTAAAAAATTTATTTTATTTTTTATGATTTTTTTCAGTTAAACATGTTGGATCTCATTAATTTGAGAAGTAAACTAGATTAAGTAACATCTTAAATATGGCATAGAAACAAATTGTGTTATATACCCGATTATTTGAAATCAACATTCCCCTTAGCCTCTGTCCCGACCCAGGTCAAAACTAATTCCTCCATTTTGATGACACGGTCCACCAATTCATTTTCAATCTTCCTCTTCTCCTACTCTAAAGCCTCATATAATTCCGCTCAAGCACAACAATTGCACCATTCTCACCGCCACCTTCCATGACTCTCCTCACAGTCATGAGAACGATCTGCAGGTTCTTCAATTCCACATCCGGGTGCTTAGGGGAGGCCAGAACTGTCCTCCATATCCTCGTGTAGGGTAAAAGCTTGAGGGAATGATGTTTTATATCCTCTTTATAGACTAGTCCAGTCTCCAATTTTTTGCTGATTTCGGTTGGGAAGTCTTTATGTTCTTCAGTTAGGGTTTAGTCCACAACTAATGGTGCATAATGGTGCGCAATTGTGGACGAGCTTCAAATCTTCTTTTTTGAATCAACGGAATGCTCGATGCTTTTTCACATTGCTCCATTAAATTTACAGAGAAATAACATGTTGCTGACGTTTGTAAATGGTGTTGTAAACAAAATACGACCTTTTCGCCATAGCCTATAGCAGACCTCAAATCTTTGTCTTTCGGAATCTTCACATTGTTCCATCTAGCTAATCTCGGATAGTCCTCATCTCAACACATCCAATTCTTTTCGCCATAGGCTATGCTTACCTCAAGTCTTTGTCTTTCGGAATCTTCACATTGCTCCATCTAGCTAATCTCGGATAGTCGTCATCTCAACACATCCAATTCGGAACTGGCTTCAGCATAGGGAATCCAAAATCTACAGCACATCAGAAACAGGGTGGTTGGGACATACATCGGAAAATATATTATGTATTCATTGATCGATCGACGACATATCTAAGTCAATATTCATACATATTCATTGTGTTTATTTCTTCTCATTAGATTTACAGAGAAATAACATATTTTTGACGTTTGTAAATAGTTCTGTATGCAAAACATTTCAAGCTAGATCCTAAACCCTAAAAAGCTCCCTAAACCCTAAACCCTAGCCTAACCATAAACCCTAAACCCTACACATCCCGAATGCGCAGAAAATGCCAAGGTCGACTGTGCACATCCTGAATGCGCATGAGGTTTAAACACATCCTAGTTGCGTCATATCTTATAAACTAAATAATATTAAGTTATATTATTTTACAATCTTTTGTAATATGTTTTTAAATACAATTCAATTGAATGCAATAGAATAAATAAATCATTTTTTTTTACAAATATTGATTTTTTTATTCATAATATTAAATTGTATTATTTTCCCTAAAGCAAATCACTCACTCAGTGGGAGACTAAAGAGGTGGAAAAACACTCCAATCTCAGATAGTGGTACATCGGTATGTGATGGCTCTTCGAGACCTCAAGTCTCTGTCTTTCGAAATCTTAACATTGCTCCATCTAGCTAATCTCGAATAGTCCTCATCTCAACACATCCAATTTGAAACTGGCTTCAACATAGGGAATCTAAAATGTATAGCACATTCAATGACTTTATCTTGTTCTTGACCAAACAGTACCACTCCCGTCGGTTACCGGTGCTTTCGATTTTAGCTCGACTAGTGTCGGTGAGGACGAGCGGGATGCAAACATGAAACAGATCTCATGCGAAAATATAACAAAACAAGCATGTGCTACAATTTGGGGGCTACATCAGGGCTGGATTACCCAACACTTAGACTTGAAAGCGGCTCGTGCGATGGTGAGATTCACAAATGCATAGCCGACAAGAATAGGTTCATCGGTGGCATATCTAAGCATATAGTCATGCCTACTCATGTGTTTATTTCTTATTATTAGAATTACAGAGAAATCACATGCCAAGCTAGAGTATGCACATCCTAAATGCGTAGATTGTTCAAACACATCGTAGATGCGTACTCTCTAAGGGGACTTTTTCTGCATATAGAACTATTGCCAAACGTAAAGAACATATAAGTTCTTTTAAAATGTATATAAAAACACTGATTAGGTCTGAATATGGACTTATAACATTTGATTTCATATTTTCATTGCATTTAATTGAATGAACATATTACCTCAACAAAAGTGAGTGTAGCACAACTTCTTCCACCCCGGGTTCCTTGCCACTGCGAGTATCAATCCCAGTGGTCTTAATCTTCTCACCACCATCACGATCGCGTGATCCAAAGCAAATTAAAAATTGCGAGCAATTTCACAGAATGGTGCGCGATTGAGGACGAGCTTCAAATCTTATTTTATTAATCAACGGAATGCTCGATGTTGATAATATGTAATCGTGCTGGTTTGAGTTAATCGACTTGGGTCTGCGTACCTCGGAAGCAGGGTGGTTGGGACGTACATCAGAAAATATATTATGTATTCATTTGTCGATCGACGACATATCTAAGTTAATATTCATACATATTCATTGTGTTTATTTCTTCTCATTAGATTTACAGAGAAATAACATATTTTTGACGTTTGTAAATAGTTATGTACGTAAAATATTTCAACCTAGACCCTAAACCATAAACCCTAAAAACCTCCCTAAACCCTAAACCCTAGCCTAACCCTAAACCCCCCTACACATCCTGAATGCGCAGACAATGCCAAGGAGAAAACAGATTTAAATCTTGTCTACCGGATTCAGGGTTTGAAGACAGTGGAGAGGAAACATAAGAATGAAATTGAGAGGATTATGAAGGAGAAAACAGACTTAGATATGGAGAAGAGGAGAACAGAAAAGTGTTTAGAGGAGGAAAAATATAAACTTAAGCGGATTGAGGTTTTGGAGAGGGAACAGAAGACTGAAATTGAGAGGATTATCAAGGAGAAAACAGATTTAGATATGGAGAAGAGAAGAGCAGAAGTGTGTTTAGAGGAGGAAAAATCTAAATTTAAGCGGATTGAGGTTTTGAAGAGAGAACAGAAGATTGAAGTTGAGAGGATTATGAAGGAGAACAAGTCTCTGGAAACCGAGAACGGGAGATTGGAGGAGGAATTGAAGAATAATATTCCTCAACTTGTGGACACGATTCATGTGTTGAAGAAGGAGAATGGGGAGAGGGAGGCCGAATTTCATATGGCCAAGATCAAACAGAGCACCGCAACAACGAAGATCATGGGGGAGAAGATAGCTCTAGAAGCCGAAATCCAAAAGACAAATGGTGAGAAGAGCAGCATTTTGAATGAGAAAAATGCATTAGAAGCCCATAATAGTAGGATGAAAGAGGTGATTTTTAATCTTGTAGACAAGATTCGGGTTTTAGAGACAGTGGAGAGGGAACAGAAGACTGAAATTGAGAGGATTATGAAGGAGAAAACATATTCAAATATGGAGAAGAGAAGAGCAGAAGAGTGTTTAGAGGAGGAAAAATCTAAACTTAAGCGGTTTGAGGTTTTGGAGAGGGAGCAGAAGACCGAAATTGAGAGGATTATGAAGGAGAAAACGGATTTAGATATGAAGAAGAGAAGAACAGAAGATTGTTTAGAGGAGGAAAAATATCTAAACTTAAGCAGATTGAGGTTTTGAAGAGGGAACATAAGACTGAAATCGAGAGGATTATGAAGGAGATCGAAAGCAGATTTAGAAATGGAGAAGAGGAGAGCAGAAGAGTGTTTAGAGGAGGAAAAATCTAAACTTAAGCGGATTGATGTTTTGGAGAGGGATAAAACAGCTCTTGAAGACAAGCAGGGTGTTGGAGAAGGTGAAGAAGGAAATGGATGAGAAGAGCGAGGAGATCAAGAGGCTAATGAATGAGAAGAAGGCCTTGGAAGCTCGGAATAGGGATTTGGAGGATGAGGTTAAGGAGAAGGTTTCAAAGCTGGTTAAGAGGATTGAGATTTTGAAGGTGAAGAACAAGAAAATGAAGGCCAAGGTAAAGGTTTGCCAAGCGAACAATGAGAAGAATGCAGAGATCAAGAGGATTTCAGTTGAGAAGGAGGCCTTGGAAGAGGAGAAGAGGGCGGTAGAGGATGAGGGTATGAAGAAGGTTTCATATGTCTCTTTGAAATAATTCGTGCGGCGGTGAGATTCACAAATGAATAGCCAACAAGAATAGGTTCATTGGTGGCATATCTAAGCATATAGCCATGCCTACTCAGTGTGTTTATTTCTTCTTGTTACAATTACAGAGAAATCACATGTTGCTGACGTTTGTAAATATTTCTGCATACAGAAAATGCCCTCTTCGACTATACGCATCTAGGATGCGTGAGAACATGCTGCACATTCAGGATGTGTGACCTTTAGATTGAGATTTTCTGTATACAGAACTACTTACGACCATCATCTACATGTGTTTTCTCTGACGTTGTAACGAGAACAAATGTATGTTTGTATTCCCTTATAATTTTTTTTATAAATAAATTAAAATCAAACTCAATTTTATTTGTTTATTATGTATTAATGTTGTTTATTTTATATAACTAAATTATTTTCTTTTATTTATTATTTATGTGTTTATTTTTCCTATAAATAAATATAAAAATAAATCAATTTATTATTTATTTATTTATAAACTTATTTATTTAGAAATAAATGATTTTATTTTATTTCTTATTTATGTTTATTTCATTTATTTTATAAAGTCAATGTATTGTATTTATTATTTATTGTTTAATGTTTTGATTTGTTTTTTTTTTATAAATTAATTAATATATTTCATTTAATTTTTTTTAGGATTGTGTAATGTATGTTTGTATTTCATTATAATTTTTTTATAAATAAATTAAAATCAAACTCAATTATTTTTACTTTATTTATTTATTATGTATTCTTTTTATTTATTTTATATAAATAAATTTTTTTCTTTTATTCATTATTTACATTTTTATTTTTATTTTAAAATTTTCAATTCACATGTGTGACAACACGCGGATTTCGTCCGCGGGCATGCCACCCCCTTGCGCATCCTGGATATATTTGCGGATGTGACACATCCAGGATGTGTTTGCGGGTGCCCCCATTGACCCGTAAAATAATGGGCGAATTTAGTAACTAACCATCCAAATAAATTTACTGAAATCATTAACTATATATATTAATTCATTTTATAAGTGAATGTTTGACCATTGCGGGCCTGTTTGGTATGCATTCTCAGTAATTAAAAAGGGTAATAGAAATCGATGATTACCACTTTTGTTGTTTGGTATTGTAAAATCGGGAGTCAAATTGATTATCGGGAATCTCATTATCTCCCCCAAATTTCATCCCTCAGGAAAAGGTAGGGGATCTTCCCATTCCCATTTCACAAGCCCTCCACTAGTACAAAAAAGGTCTTAGACAACGGTTTATAAAATAATGTTGTCTATATTGACAAAAATTACAGTTTTTGGGACGCACAACGGTTATTAGCTATAACCGTTATCTTTGTAATTGCAAAGACAACGAATATATAAGGAACCGTTGTCATAGATATAGAAGACATCTCAAAGAATACGGTTAACGGAACCGTTGTCTATGCCCAATTAAAACCGTTGTCTTTGTAGTTGCAAAGACATCAAATATATACAGAACCGTTGTCGTGGATATGAAGGATATCTCAAATAATACGATTGATAGAACCGTTTTCTATGCCCAACTGAACCCGTTGTCTTTGTAATTTCAAAGACAACGAATATATAAAGGACCGTTGTCATATATATAGAGGACATCTCAAATAATATGGTTGATAGAACTGTTGTCTTTACCCAATGAAAATCTTATCTTTGTAATCACAAAGACAACGAATATATAAATAAATGTTGTCATATATATAAAAAGACATCAAAAGAATACGGTTGACAGAACCATTGTCTATGCCTAATTGAAACCGTTGTCTTTGTGATTTCAAAGACAACGATTATATAAAGAACCGTTGTCATAAATATAGAGGACATAAATAAATAAAAAAATATTTCATTGTCATACTTACCAAAAATATTAATAGATAATGTAGTATTTTATAAGTGCTATTTTATTTATATCTAGATTATTTTTTGGTGAAAAAATTATTTATATCAAAATTAATTATTTAATAAATGTTATTTTATTATATCTATATTATTTTTTGAGACCAAAATAATTTATCAAAAGATTATGTAGCCACAATTCATCCATGGATAGATATTTTAATAAACTAAAGTAATAAATATATACTATATATTTAATAAAAACAATATTAAAATATTTTAAAAAATATTTATCTATTAAATTACATGAGATTCAATTAATGGTATATTATAAAAAAAAATTACATTATAAATGTGAATTTTATTTATATTTTGAGAGAATTTAAATAAAAGATATTTAGAGTTTTTTTATAATTCATCAAAACAATTTTATTTATATCTATATTATTTTTTAGTGGAAAAAAGATATATATTTATTTATATATATATTTATTTTATTTATTGAAATCTATCTAATTTTTTTATAATATTGTATTAATATATTATACGTACACGGGACGGGACCTGTTCTAGTTATAGATATTTCTCATAAAATGTACAATTCCACCTCCGAGTCTCCAACCAAACGGTTCCTAAAAAAACCCTAAATAAAAAAGAGCATTAAAAAACTGTAAAAAGAGCATATTGGGCGGCCTGGAGACTCTTGGAGCGGGGAATTTGCAAATGCAGTTCCGATTCTCCGAGCCCTTCTCCGCGCAGCTCACCACTATCCCTCTCCTCCGCGGCTCCGGCGCTCCTTGCCTGCGGCTTGGTTTTTTGTTTATTCCCCAAACCAGGCTGATTGCGATTTGGCAGGGCGATTGCGATTGCGATTTGGCAAAGGACGTACACCAGGGCGATTGCGATTTGGAAAAGGGCGAAGAGAAGTCCCGCATGCAGTGGTGCACCCCGCTCCGGCGCACATGCTAGTAGAAAAATGACCTTTGGCGACACTTAATTTACCACGGTTCCGTGTGCTCACGTAGTAAATTTGCAAGGTTGACAAAATTACCACGGTTTATAGAAAAACCGAAGTAATTTAGCATCAAATTTACTACAGTTCCGTGTCATTATGTGGTAAATTTGTAAATTTTACAAACTTACCACGGTTTCTAGAAGAACCGAAGTAATTTAACAACGTATTTACCACGGCTCTGCCTTCTATCGTGGTAAATTGTCAAAATTGGAAATAAAACCCTAACTGCAACTTTCTCTTTCGTCCGCCTTCATAGATCTAAAAACTCCTCCTTGTTCCTCTCAATCGATCTCATCGAGTATGCATCACCGTCTTTCAATCTCCCTCTCGACCTTCTCGATCTCGCATCTTCTTCCTCTCTCGTCCCACTACTGACATGCACCGACGCGCGCTATACCGCACCTTCGCTTCCATGGACGAGACTAGATTGAATAGATGATGCCGTGAGTTTCATTCCCCTCCTAGATCTGTCCACTCCTTCCAAGGAAAGAGCGAAGCACGCCTAACACCAACCCGAAAGCTTTGTGCGCTCTGCGTTAGCTGTTCAACAGGTTAGTATGTATTTGATATCTTTCAACAACTGCAGTAGTTGTTCAGTGGGTTGTTTCAAGGTCAATCGGCTAAAATTTTATTCACTTGCTCCAATTTGGTTTAACATCACTGTGATTGTGGTTTAACATTACTTATATCTTTTTAGGACTCCAAGAATAATCTTTCCCCAATTTGTGATATAAATATGAGTTTGGTACGTAGTGCTCACCTAGATATAGCTCCGAATCTTTTGTGAAGGTTTATGGGAATTTTAGTAACTAAATGTGAATTTTGGGGTTTTCTTGTTCAAATGTGTTCGTAGAATTTCAAAATAGGTGAAAGAT
The DNA here is from genome assembly GCA_037127255.1 of Persicaria tinctoria. Lineage (NCBI taxonomy): Eukaryota > Viridiplantae > Streptophyta > Magnoliopsida > Caryophyllales > Polygonaceae > Persicaria > Persicaria tinctoria. The sequence goes on from JBANSL010000001.1 coordinate 83,726,409, forward strand.
TCTATTAAGATGCACAATTGTGCTTTATTTGGTGAAGAAGATGATTTGTTGATTGAAGATATGGAACAAATATTTTGCAAATGGAATTGTTTTTATTGTCTGTTGTTGTCTGAATTAGATGAATTCCAAATTGACTAGACACAAAAACAAATGTGTTTCAGGATATATTTGTTGCATTTGATTTGGATAAGGGTGTTGCAAAGTTAGTTGAGGTTCTAGAGGAACGTGAGAACCATTTGGCCCTTTATCTAAGTATGGACATTGATCATAAAAGGTGTTTGGTGATCCTCATTTACATTTTGTGACTTTCTATTGACACTGCAGATGATCTAACTAATGATATAACCTAATGCTAATGGGGATCCTTACAAAATGCTATTTGTAATAGGTTTGTAAGTGCTGCTCTAATTTACTTACCTATAATCTCTTTTCATTGAAAGTTCTATCAACAATATTTAGAACTATTAATGACTTGCATTTTGCTTGCAGAGTTATGAGACCATAGACACACCAAAAAAGGGTGTTTGAAACTTGTGGACCGCTAAATTAAAAAGGGCAAGTGTCTATCAGCATTCCTTGAAGGAATCAAGTGTGCAGTCACCCTTATCTTTGTTTCTTAAATTGCAACTATATTCTGCTCCTAAGACTCCTGTTCTGCTTGTGATCAAGTCACTGGCACAAATGACTGGTAATTGGCTTCATGCTCTTTTTTCTATTTATATGTACAATGTTTGATTCCTCTTTTGAGGATATATAACTATAGAACAATCATCTTAGCACTGTTGTTGGAGCCTTTGGTCAATGGCTTGGTGTTTCATACCAACCAGAATTGAGTTGAAGACTTTTCATTGAATTCATTAATGGCGAGTGAGTTTTTCTATGCTGTTTTTGTGAATATTTATTTCATCCGAAATGGGATACACATTAGCATCGTGAAAACTCATTTTAACTTGAAATTATAATCAGGTGTTGGGTTGTTTACCAAAAAAAAAAAAAAAAATCAGGTCTTGGGACAAGCAGTTGGTACTAACTGGAAAAAAGAATGCAATAAGTTGTCAAGGAAGTTGGAGCTGGATTGCTAGAGAAGATTCTGACCAACAAAGATTACTAGAGGAGATAACAGAGGGATTCGTTTTTTCTTTGTATTTGCAAATGTCACAAAACTTATTATTGCGATTGAATGATTATTTAGGTAAAGCTGCTTTCTTATTCTATTAATATTTGTTTAGTAAACTTTTTGTAATTACATGCATTTAATAAAATATTATTATATAATCAATTCAATTGGATTTGTATGGTAAATTTGTAAGCGGGTATAAGGGTATCAATTTTACTACGGCTGTGGTTGTTTTACTATGACGTCTTTTTACTTCGGTTGATCCATATTACCACGTTAAAAAGAAATACCACAATGACAATTTACCACGGGTCTATCAAGTTTACCACGGTTTATAATGTCTTGTATCACAAACCTTTTTACCACGGTTCGTCGCATTTACCACATCCACTTTTACCACGGTTCATAACCGTGGTAAATAGTGCACACGGAAACGTGGTAAAAGTGGTTTTCTGTACTAGTGACATTGACTGGCTTTGGAGGCGGCGACGCCTCCGCTCATGGCTGCTGGCTACGGCTAATGCTGTTCTAGTCCTCGTTCAATCCAACCCGAGTCCCTCTGCTGCAACCGTGAACCTTCTTCCCAAATCTGATTGAGAAGGTTAGTTTTTGCATCTTATATTTGTCAATTTGTTCTCTAAATTTGTTTTGAGATTTAATTTATAGGTATGATATGAGAATTCGATTAGGGTTTTGATTTTGAAAAGTTGCTCTAGGATTAATCAATCATGTTGGACCTTTGTCCTCACTTGACCTGTTGTTATGACTTATGACATTCATCTTACATTCTCCCATCCTTTGTGGTAAACTTCTTGGTAATTACTGTAAAAGGGAAGAAAACATTCTAGAAAATGGCAAGTGAATTTTTTTATTGGTGACTGACATTGGATGTCAATTCTTTTTTGAAAGGGATTCCTTTCCTTTCAACTAGTCTTTTTCTTGACTACTGTTTGCCTTGAAATTCCATATGCTTGTTGTTGCTGTTAATGTCTTCTTGTTTCTGACTTCATCCTTAAGGTTGGGGTAAGAAGAGCACAAGTAAATTACAAGAGGGATATGGATCTGTAGCTGTACTACCTGAGCAAGGAATTTATATAGCAGTTGCAAGGTCTCTAAGATTCACACCTTTTTACTTTTTTTTTTTTGTATATACATGCTTTTAATCTCATTAATATTTAAGTTGAATATGTTTTGCAGTTCAACGACAAGCTTACTTCATTATTGCCACTAAAGTTATCCCAACTAGGGTATGTTAGCTATAGACCTTTTAGCAAAGGAGGTGATATTTGATTTCACCTATTTTCCTTTTCTTTCAGTACAATTTAATAAATTTAATCATGTTTTTGCGATCCTGATCATGGCATTAGTTGCTTGGTTGGGCCCAAGCAATGACCAACTTTGCTCCTGAACTCATGAAGTTTGTCTAAGCATTGTTTGCTTTTGCAATCTCAGGCAGTTCTTGAGAAGCAGTGTTACATGCTTGTTGGTAGACATGATTTTGAAAGTTTGATGCGACTTGATCATGCTAGCTCATATTGAGGAAATATTCTTGGCGAGTCAAATGTGGAAAACAATGCTTCTGATGCCTGCAGCATGGAGGTTGAAACATAAATGAGTGATCTGCCGTTGAGTCTGCGTCCAATCAAGCAGGTACCATTTGTTTGTAACACCCTACACCTTGTTTGATCAATTTATTGAATTTAACTGTGTTGCAGCACACACATAAACAATAGTCAAGTATGTCTTGCATAAGTGGGATCTTGAGGGACAGAACAATGCCGCTTTCGTGAGTGAACTATTTGTCAGGGCACCAACAAAGCAAGAAAGAGCAAGTGTTAGAGCAAACTGATAAATGCAGAAATAGTGTCTAGAGAAATACGATGACTTTAGGTGTTTTTTTTCCTTTTTGAGCATGTATGGACTTGTGGTGCACTGCTTGTTTGAAGCTTTATGTACAGTGTCCCACAACTATGACAAATGTTAGTTGTTTTGTGATTGATATTATATACTAGTAGTAATTAATGTCATTGTCTTGTGGTATTTTTCAAAGATAATTTGGAGCGGATCTATTACAGATGCTTGCACTATTGTGTGTAAATATGCTAAAATTAACAATGTGCAAAAAACAGGGATAGACAATGACTAGTTTAACCGTTGTCATTAGTTTGTTCAAATTTGAAAATATGTTATTCACAACGGTTGAAATATACATATACAACGGTCATATTGTATAAAGACAACAGTTCATTTATATTTAGACAACGGCTAAATGGAGTTTAGACAACGGTTATTTGGTACATACACAATGGTTGAAATATACATATACAATGGTTAGATTGTATATAGACAACGGTTCAATTGTATTTACACAACGGTTAAATGGAATTTAGACAACGGGGATATGGGATATAAACAACGGTTATATAGCACATAGACAACGGTTATAGTCCACTTAGACAACAATTAGATTGTACATAAACAACAGTTATATAACACATAATCAACGGTTTAATGGCACACAAACAACGGTTATATGACACATAAACAATGGTTATAACTGTGTAATATTGAGTGTTGAAAATTTTGGAGTCTCATAGACAATGGTTATAGAGTATCTTAGACAACAGTTATAACCGTTGTTTATAAGAACCGTTGTCATAGGTTCAACCGTTGTTTCATTATCTCCCCCAAATTTCATCCCTCACGAAAAGGTAGGGGGATCTTCCCATTCCCATTTCACAAGCCCTCTCTCCACGTTCAGCAGCCCTGCAACCGGCCTCCAACCTCCGAGTGTTATCACCGACGGTCTCCTCCGTTGCCGGCGTCGCCCCTCCATCGCCGACGGCCATCCTCCGTCGCCGACCTCAAGTTCATTCTCTTTCTCCCCCTCTAACGCCATGTTAGTCCCGAAATAAGGTGTCGCACCGGCGGGCTTCCTCCTTCACCGACAGCAAAGGAACGCCGTACACGACAGCCTAGGTCCTCCAAGCCCCGTCGAATCTAGATCTGGTACTCTCTCTCTTCGCTTGACCGACCTCCTTGTCATCATCGACCTCCGTCCTTCGTTTCCGTCGTCGCTGGCAGTCTCTTTCGCTGTTGGCAGCCAAGGTGCTCCAGGCCCTGTCGAATTTAGATCCGGTAATCTCTCTCTCCGCTTGATCAGATCTCCTCGTCATCATCGACCTCCGCCGTCTCCTGGCGCAGTCCCTTTCGTTGTTGGATTAGGGTTCCTTTACCAATCACCAATTCACCATCCAACTTCTAGGCTATAATTTGTTCAAATTGATTTATTTTTGTGATGAATTGTTGAAATTGTAGGTTGATTTTTTTATATTTTTTCTCTTAATTTGAGAGATTGAATTGATTTGTTCCTGAATTTGGTACTTTGAATTTTTAGATGTTTAGATTGAATTTGCGAATTTCTCATTCTCATATCCTACCAAACAACATGTCTCGGTAATGGTTTATTCTGAATTTCGATTCTCATTCCCATTCCGATTACCGCACTCATACCAAACGGGGCCTGAATATATTATTGCTCATTATGGAATCCAAATTAAGCAAATTACATGCAAATTTAATTACTTTAGGCAAGTTCACGTACACGTACATATCTAAGCCTACCCTTTATTCTTTTGTGTGTATCATCGAAATTAAATATATGTGTGTATTTTTCATGGTATAGGCCGCGGCACATTTTCATGCTATTTAATTAATTAATAACCGCCACCGGCGCCGCCGCCATGACCACTACCGGAACCTTGTCCATATCCACCAGACTGTGCCCCTCCGGCATAGGCGGTTCCTCCTCCGGAACCTCCTCCGCCGCCTCCTGCAGAAGCCCCCCGTCCACCGGTGGCTGAGCCGTACCCACTCCCGGAGCCGCTACCGCTGCCATAGGCAGTTCCTCCAGCACCACCAGCGTAGGCTGAGCCACCGCCACCGCCACTGCCGCCTCCTCCCGCTGAAGCACCCGCTCCGCCATGCGCTACTCCGCTGCCGCTTCCTTGCCCACTCCCATATCCTCCAGCGGAACCTCCCGCCCCGCCAGCATAGGCTGAGCCGCCGCCGCCGCCACTACCGCCTCCTCCCGCTGAAGCACCGGCGCCGCCATGCGCTACTCCGCTGCCGCTTCCTTGGCCACTCCCATATCCTCCAGCGGATCCTCCCGCCGCGCCAGCATAGGCTCCGCCACCTCCCCCACCGCTCCCGCCGCCGCCGGCGTAAGCCCCAGTGCCACCTTGCGCTGATCCACTTCCACCACCTTGGCCGCCTCCGTAGCCTCCGGCGTAAGAACCCCCTGGGCCGCCGGAGTAGGCTTGGCCCCCTCCGCTACCACCTCCGCCTCCGCTTGCATAGGCGTCGCCTAGAAGCTGGCGGCGGGCGGTGGCGGAGGCTAGGCTGGCCAGCCCAAGAACAAGAAAGAAGACTGCTACTGAGATTTTGTGAGAAGCCATATTTATTCTTAGCTTTCAATTCAAATGAGAGTTTTGTTTGTGTGATTGTAAGATAGAGGTTTGAGGGGCTGTTTATACTTATAGAGATGGAGAGATGGATGACCATTGACCAAGGATGTTACTGCCTCTAAATATCTCACACTCACTTGGTAGGTAAGGTAGTGTCAAAAGTCAATCAATTCATATATCCCTACTGTCGACTATATATAGTGGTATACTATCTAACTTTTTTGTTTCTTCTTTTCTTTCATTGAAACAAAACTACGGATCAAGAGGATTGGCATGCAAACCGGTCGTTCTTAATTAAACCATCTCAATTAAAACTTGACATGGAACACGGTTTCAGACAATTTGCAATTTGTATTTTATCAGGTCGACTGTATATCTTGTTTGGTCTTACTTTGCAATTTGTATTGATTGATAATATACACAGATATTTTTGAATTCTTTTTTATTTTCTGATTTAATTAGGTAATTAATTAAGTATATCATTTATATGAAATTGGTATTATCAATCTATATTTATATATTATCGATTCACTTAATTATTTGTATATGAATATGTGTCGATATATATCTTGTCATTTAATTAAAGTACCAATCATAAATATAGATGTTTGAAATATCACTCCATTAGTTATAGTTAGTAAAATGAAGAAAAATTAAATATCATTGTAAGTTTAGTAAAAAAAAAAATTTGAATAACAATGATAGTAGTAAATCATTCTAACCTTATTTAAAAGATTTAACAAAAATATAATTTGATAAATATCCAATAAGAGAATAACATTCATATTGAAAAATTCTTTAACTTAATATAATATATAAAAATAAAGTATTTTAGAAAAGTTTAATAATATAGAAAATTGTATAGATATAGATATAGATTAGTTAGTAAATGAGTAAAAAAATAAACGGGACAAAATGTAAATGCGAAGAGATAAAGAGAAAAAAGGAAAAATAAATAATAAGATAAAAATTGTGATTAGTTGAAAAACCTTCAATTAACGAGGCACTTTGAATTCAGAGGGAATTGTAGTAAGTAACCCATTGTAGTAAGTAACCCACTTTCCGAAAATCTTTGCACAACTAACCCTCGTTACTATTCCCCTAAAAAAATTGCACTAACTAACCCAGGTAAGCAAGCGGTTAGCCGGTGGAGAGAGAGAAAGAGAGAGCTAGACTGCGGGAGAGGGGGGGTGGGGGGGAAGGAATGGGATTTGAGGTGTATGAGAAAGGTCTTCGGGCTCTAGGCGACAGATCTCTGGGCTCAGAGGGAGGACTTGAGCGCAGCCCACAAGTACGGAGAAGGATTGGAGGCGAGAGGTTGAACGGACGGAGGGAGCGGCCTTCAATGCTGGAGAAATCAGTGCGAGAGAGCTAGATAGAAGAAGCACAACCACCCTCTTCCCACTTATTCCCTTTGGTCTCGCCCAACAGTAACCTCATCTTCTTTCCTCTCCGTTGTGCTCTCTCAGAAATTGGAGGCGACAGGCGAACAAGCAACTCGAATCCAGGTATCCTCGCCCTCTTGTTTCTGCTTCTGTATCGTTGATTTATTGCTCCATCTCTTTCAAATCCGTGGATTCACCTTAAACAATAAACATTAATCTAGTCATATATTATATATAGGATGAGTGCTTGTGCAGAAATCCAACATTTTTTCAAAGTTAACCTCATTTATGTAAGCATTCTTCTTTAAATCAACCATAACCCTTTTCATCCCACCGACAACCTCAAACTGGAATTCATTGAGGTGCTAATTGAGAGAGTGTACATTCCTGCAACACTGCATCTTATGTACACTATATCACTTATCTTATTTTGTAATCTCAAAGCTGTTGTTTTCAGATTCATTTATGCCCTCATTGAACCATGTTGTTAGCTTCTCTCTGATTGCATTCAGTAAGCCTATAATTGAGAATGATCTATCCAAAGAAGAGACATTATTTTAATGATTTTGCATTGTTTGAAGTCATCATATTGTACCTATCACCTTTTGAATAAGCTCTTGCCCATTTCTCAAACTGAAACTGTACTTCTTCAAGATATTTCTCCATCTTGCTGTTTGTATTACATATGCAACCAAAGTACCTTTTGGAATATGCTTCTGTGTAACTTTTTGCTGCGCTTTCAAACCACCGAAAAAGTATATTCCTCTTGAATTTTGCCATTATATTTTGCTTCAAGTGACATCTGCAGTAATAATGGTTAACATTTGAGTAAATCAACTCCAAAGCTCTTGCAATGCTTTGATGATGGTAGGAAACAAAAACTAGCTCTTCACTTGATGGGATGACTGTTGCTAGCTTATTGAAGAACCACTCCTAAGAGGCGGTGTTTTCTGAGTCAACCACTGCAAAGGCAATAGGGTATATTTGATGATTTGCATCTTGTGTAGAAGCTGTGAGAAGAGTCCATCTGTATTGTCCTTTTAGAAATATACCATCTACCATAAGGACCTGTACGATTGAATTGTATTCAGTAATCATTTAGTGACAATAATTTTTTCTTATGAAATGAACTTATACCTTTCGTAGGATTGGAAATGCTCGGATACATGGTCCAAAGACAATGAACACATACTTTAACTTTGATTTGCTGTCAACTTCAATAAAGGGGACAGTTCCAGGATTTGCTTTCTTCAGGACCCAACAATATGATGGCAGTAATTCATAGTTTTCTTCTGATGTCCCCATTTTCATATCCATTGATAAATTACGAGTCATCCAAGATTTCAAGTAGCTAACAATCTGTTTGAAATTAGTCCTCATCGTGTTTCTAGTTTGTCTTGGAGTTGGACCCTTTTTCTCATCTTCAAAATTGTACATATTATGTAAAACAGTGAATAAAATATGAAATGAATCATGATTATAGTGAATAAAAATATAAAATATGTAATGAAGAATTGATTGTAGTATATGTCACATGTGTTTGATCCTTTTAGCAATGAGTCTGTAAGTTAGAGAGCGTTGCTTTTTTATTCGTGCTCCCATGCTACAAGTATGCTCATTAAAATATTTCTTAATTATAAATATAGTTGAACCACCCACTATGGCGCCATGAATTTTCCAGGTGTAGCTCCCATCGACACAAAATGTTTTGTAATAACACGGTGTTGACTTCTTCACTTTGTAAGCAAACGCCTCTAGTGCAGCCAACAATCCAACATTATTTCTGAGATCTTCCTTTGTTCAAAACAGTTGTCCCAAAAATAGAAGAATTTCTCCCTTTCATTCACTTATAGGTGTTTCTGTATATTTTTTGGACATTGTACTGCCACAGATGCGGCTTTCAATCCCTTTGTCATCTCCATAATTACCATCCATATCACATCCATCATTTATGCATTCTACATCTTCATCCTGCACATCAAAGTCCTCTTCCATGACGTTTGTATCCTTGGCAGAGCTGTAAGCCTATAATGTCAATCGATTTTCATCATTTATAGACTTTGTAACCCGTTCTTCAATGATTTCTTTCGCAGTTGTAACATATAAAGGCAATGTCCAATCCACTTCATTCAATTCATTAATTTGCAAAAAACTCCTGAAATCAGTGTTCTCAATAAAAACCACGGCTCAGTAGTTTTCTTGAATGGATGCAAGTGACTGAATTGAAGAGTAGGAGACAATTTGTCACTTGTTGTGAATCTGTTCAGTATCTCACTCTTCATCTCATACAGAGTTACAGTCTGCCTGATGACAATTACCTTTGATGACACATCTTTAGCAAAAATTAAATCACCATCTTCTGATTTCCATTCTCCCCCAAATTTTACTATTAACAGATTGGCCTCCATTGTACCTGATCATTGGTGAAACCTATTAAATTTCATTGTAAAGTCCATTCTTAATCTCGAAACTATCCAGCTAAATATTATTGGATGACAAGTATTACTTTAACATATAATCTAAGTGTTGATAAGGAAACATAGTAATAGAAATATGGAGTATATTATAGACTTGAAGTATTAATCCGGAAACTTTGGGTTCCGGGTCATATACTTGTATAAAATATATATCTTATATATGCCGACATGTTGCACTTGTTAATACTTAGGTTAAAATCTATGCATAACATCATATACATACATACATTGTATATTACTCTGTTATTATGTTATATTGTATATTTGTCTGGTGGGCCGGCCAAACCCATTCAGCTAGGCCCAGCTCCTTAGCTCTTCAGAGGAGCGTGTTGTTGATGAAACGATGTGTTCCATTCAGAGCTCATTTATATAAGGGTGTGCCCTCTAGGGTTTGCCTCATGCCATTAGTTGGAGCTCGCAAGGTAAGCCAAAGAAGAGGGAGAGAGAGAGAGAGAGAGAGAGAGAGAGAGAGAGAGAGAGAGAGAGAGAGAGAGAGAGAGAGAGAGAGAGAGAGAGGTCTCAGCACCGTGAGCTAGGGTTTCTCTGCGAAGGCTCTCCGACGACGATCTGCGACGAAGATCTCTAATCTAGAGCTCATTCTCCATCAAGGACTCCAGATCCGAGGTTGAAGACGACGACGAAGTTAAAGGCTCCAGGTTCCTTGATCTTCTTGCGATTCCCGATGATAGATCTGGCTGAGAACTACCAGATTTGAGGGAGTTCTTCGTTTGTTCTCTTACATGCACCTTGTATCTGCTTGTTATGCTTGCATCTCTATTCTGAAGTTGTACTTGCAACCATATCTGTAATCGCCAAAAAGAATTAGTGGATTCTAGGTCTGAGTCTCTCCTTCTTGAGACTCCGCGGATGTAGAGTTTTAACACTCGAACCGTGTAAACATCTTGCTGTGTTCTTCGGTTCTCTGGTTTTTGATTCTTGCCTGTGCTCTAGCCGGCATCTGAATTTACATTAGGGTATAAAAGCCTGTTCCGTGATACTAGAGCTTGAGTGTCGCGATTCGAAACACCTGAGACACTCTTGGCTTCAAGGACTAGATTCGGAGGCACGGCATTGGGTGGACCTTGATAGAGCAGCATCGCTTGGTGCCATTCCTCCCATGTATGACGTATCATGGGTTGTCTCTTAGGTTCTAGGGTTTAGAGTCTAGAATCATGTGTGTGTTGTGAGCTGAATCTGCCATGTTTTACAGTAACTTTTATATCGATTTATGTATACCTTGCATTCATTTGGGCTAAGATAGTATAGAACCTATGTAGTTTATGTTTATTTGCCAAATTATGGAATCTACACCAGTTTCTGTTTAATTCGCAGAAATCGAAGCGTTTTACAGCAATTTTACAGAAGGTCGGAAAAGCTCGGAAAACCACTACAGAAGTCCAAGGTCAAAGCAGCGGAACCAGTCTGAGAGTCAAGGCTACTCGATCTCGAGTAGGCCTTACTCGACCTAGACGAGCATGTTCGAGCACAGCCTTGTCAAAAGAGTCTGATCGAGCAAGCCAGACCACCCGACTTCCGGAGCCAACTCGATCTCGACAAGCCTTAGTCGAGATCGACGAAGACCAGACACCACACCCGGAGTCGAGGAGAAGAGCTGCCCGAGAAGCCGAGCACAACCCTACTCGATCTCGATGAGCCCTTGTCGAGATCGACGAGCCTTCCAGCGCCTGCCCGAGTCCTTGCCGAGGAGAAGTTGCTCGACCAAGAGAAGATCATGTCTACTCGATCTCGACGAAGCTTGGTCGAGATCGACAAGCCCCTGAGTCCGGATCCAGGCTTGTCGAGTTAAGCCACCCGAGAGCACCTAGTCGGCAAGACCAACCCTACTCGACATCGACGAGTGCTAGTCGAGGTCGACGAGCCCAGGAAGCCATGTTCGAGCCACATCGAGGAGATCTACCCGAGAAGACCTAGTCGGCGAAGCCAGTCTACTCGAGGTCGACTAGGCGTTGTCGAGGTCGACGAGAGCCTGAGCCAGAATCCGAGCCTGTCGAGCAGAGAAGCCAGCCAAGACCAGTCGACCAGGATTCCTACTCGAGATCGACAAGGCTCTTATCGAGATCGACCACGCTTCCAGAAGCTGTTCGACGCGGCTTGACGAACTCTACTCGGATTTGGATTCCTTGGGCATGAAGATTTCCGATTCTGTCCAAAACTATCAAGATCTACCATGAAGAGAAAGATTCTATCCATTGAAGACATTTAGATATAATTCCTATTTTAGATTTAATTTCATTATGTCTTTTATTTATCCTTAAGCATTTTAGATAAAGTTTTAGATATAGATAGATATCTTCTTTCCTAGAATAGCTAGGGAATGAAGGCTATAAATAAAGCCCATGGGGCTCAGTTTCATTCATTCAATTTCAGAGGAAGACAAGTAGTTCCACAGAGACGGTTTAGGGAGTTCGAAGGTTTTAGGGTTGTGGCATTCGACGAGAGTTGGATTGCCGGGATTGTTAAGTCTTGGAATTTAGTTTAATGCAAGTTATTTTCTTTCAATCGATGATGTCTGAGTTTGCAATGAAGAGCGAGTAGTCCACCCACTTCTAGGGTTGAGGCGAGCCCGACGATAGCCATGCATAATTGAGGTAAAGATCCGACCTTTATCGTGTTTTGAGCATTTTCCTACTGGTTGATGTGTTTATTGCCCGTCTAATGGAGATCCATGCTAACAACTTGGATTATAAACATAAAATCGGTAGAGACAATTAGGGTTTCTTGAGAGAGTTGTCTAATTGTTGGAAAAGGCGAGAGCTTAGTCCTTTAATGCGATTCACATGATTATCTGTTTGATTCTACCTTATGCATGCTTGGTTATTGTCGTTGCAAACCCCAATCTTGGAAGTTCTTTTACATTATGTTTAGTCGAAACCCTAAAAGCATTTGTTTTTACTTTCTTTATTTTTATTCGTTTTTGTTCCCTGTCTACTCGATCTCGACCAACCGTGGTCGACCTCGAGTTACTGATCCTCGACCTAGAGTCGTTGTAGCTTACCTGTGCAGGAACTCGACGAAGCCCAACTCGAAGTCGACGAGGACCGTACTCGATCTCGAGTAGCCTCTTGTCGAGATCGACCACCCTTTGCCGAGCTGCTGTGCCCTGTTCGACTGTCCGAGCTTTTGTCGACTAACCCCTTTGTGGAGCTCAAGGACTTCTGTTGTCGACTTCTGACCGTGAGATTCTCCGCTGCCTAGGATCCGCTGACACGCTTCCTCGTGGATCGATCCTGACTTCCCGCTGCTGCACCAAGAGGAGGTCTTGTAATTATTTGCGTGGGCAGAATCTGGTTTGCTGTGATTTATTTTATTATATTTTAAACTCGATTTCCTCCCTACAACAAATTGGCACCGTTGCCGGGGAAGCAATCATTCGCGCCTTAGGTAGTCAGATCTCACTTTTCTCTTGAGTGAATTCGCAGGTGTATGCGTCGTTCTGGTCAAACACCTGAGTTTGACGCCTTAGACGAACCGAAACGCCTATTCCACATCCGAGCTCAACTACAAAGAGCCATGGCAGCTGCAGAGACACAAGAACAACTGGTCGCTAGGCTTACCAGGGAACTAGCCGCGAGGGATACTGCTATCGCCGCAAAAGATGCTGCTATCGCCGCTGAGAAAGCAGCAAGGGAGCAGGCAGAAGCTGAGCTTGCCCAATATCCTACTACAGCAGAGGATTATATGCATCCCACGCTCGTCGTGCCTGAATCAGCGATTCTAATCCCTGATAACTCTTTTGAAATTCGCACTCAATTTCTTATAGAGCTTAAAAATAATGCCTTTTATGGCATATTTAATGAGTGTCCTCTTGAGCATATTACCAATTTTTCTGATATGTGCCGTACTCTTGCTGAAGGTACAACATTGGAATATGTCAAGATGAAAGCTTTTCGCTGGTCTCTCGTTGGGCCTGCACTGAAATGGCTGGAAGGGCTGAAAGCAAGATCACTCACAACCTGGGCCCAAGTAGAGCAAGAGTTCCTGAACAAATTCTTCCCACCCGCCAAAACAGCACATCTCCGCCAGAGAATCGCCGCCTTCAAACAGAAGCAAGGGGAACCGCTGGCAAAGGCATGGGAGCGCTACAAGGAACTTCTGCGATCTTGCCCTACTCATGGACAGCCACCCTATGTCATTCAGGAGATCTTCTTCAACTCTCTTGATCAAGTCACCAAGGACAGAATCAACCATTATACTCGTTATGAGTATCTAACAATGTCGCCAAGTGACGCATGGGGTGTGCTAGAAAAGCTCACTAACTACGACAACAAATATGGGTCTAATTCAAACTATGAGGAGAACTCCTATGCCAGGCCAGCACCATCTATGCCACTCTATGAGCCAGCAAAGGAAATAGACCCGGATGTCAGGGAGCAGTTCTACAGAGACCAGAATCGCAAGCTCCTCAAGCAAGTCAAATATATGTCTGTCAATCAGCCTTGCATCGAATGCGGATCACAGAGGCACACCACTACTGAGTGCCCACACACAGAGCAAGTCAGGATGGCAGAAACACATGAGGAGGCAGCATACGCTGGGGGTCCTAATCGCTATATGGGGGATCAAAGGCCCTATCAACCGCAATGGAACCAAGGTCCTCCTAGGAATCCCCCGCCCTACAGAGCTCCAGGGCATCCAGAAAGAGATCAAAAGAAGGACGATCTGCAGCTGATCCTTGATGAGATGCGCCGAAATCACGCCCAGAACCTGCAGGCTACCAACACCATCAACTAGATGCACAATAAGATCAATTAGATGCTAAACATTAAAAAAAAAAGAGGGAAGGAACATGTTCTCAGTAGGTTGTGTACCCTCTGCACTCATATTGGTACTTCTTTGGAAAATAATGATTTTTGAGGGAGTGGAATACTAACTCTGACACAAAAGTTCTAGAGAAATGAATTGCTTATACTTCTCATATGAGATACAACCGTATGGGTGACCTGCATGGGTCTTGTTTGTGATGGTGTTTTTCTGCTGAGTTGAGCTCAAAGATATGTCCATTATAGGTGCAATTTACATATATGGTCGGTGTTTGCAATTGTGCTATATGGGCTGCTTTGCTATTTAGCTCTTACTATCATGAGGTACCATTGTTCTTACTGTCATGATTGGATCCCTTTTTATAAGCTGTAATTTTTCAATGAGGGAATGCGTATGTTTACATAGATATTTTTTAACTTAGAGTATATAAATTAACTTGGGTGTGATTTCAGTGTTAAAAGATATTGCCTATATAAGCTAGTTTAGTTTAGGCATGTTATATTTATATGAGATATTATCTCCGTCTATATATAAGCTACTGTATATTTACTATAAAATTTGGTTTACTTCTTAGTTTGGACCTTATGTTTTTTGTGGTTTTCTCCATTTTCTTACAATGATGACCTTGTTTGAGTAGATTTAGATGACATCAGAGTTGAATGATGAAACATTGAACAAAGATGAGGCTAAAAAGGAGACCAAAGAGCTCTGAAACTAGGTATTTTATCTTTCACCTTCCATTGTAATTTGTCTTCTTGGTCTTTCGTGAATATTGTTATAATATTTTCCTTCATCTATTATATTCCATAACCTTTAGGTTCTTGATGAGATTGGCATTGATATTGCATCTCAGGGTGGGTCATTTACATGATTTGAAAATAATAGTTTTTGTAGATTTGTATTTCCATTTGTTACGATTAATCTTACACTCTTCTTTGATGTTGTTATCTTTAGCACCAAAAGGAAGAATCACTGCAAAGCAAGTTGCAACGACTGCAATCAATCCAAAGTAAGTCTCATTAAAGGCTTCAAGTTATACTAGAGTGTACCATGTATGAAAAATCCTTCTGCGAACACATTCAGTGCATACTTAGCTAATGAAGAAGATGTCGCAAAACTAGCTTGATCAGTTTGACATTGTTCTGGCACCATCAACTCCCATTCTCTTCACATTACAGGGGGGACAACAAGAAGAAGCAGGACGACCCACTGAAGAGGACAAGGATACTGAAGAAACACCACAATCATCATCCCAAGCAGAAGATGGAAATGGATTAGAAGACGGGGATCCATTAGAGTCAGAGTCTTCAAATTATAATTCTTTACATGCATCTCCATCCTCTTTTCGTGATGTAAATAGCCTGTTAACTAACTCCTCTGGTTTCTCCTCCCTCCCTTCTTCTGATTTGCATGATACTAACTTCGATGATTGACAGTTGACTAGGGATAGGGAGCTTAGGGTTAGTATCCCTAATAGGAAGTATGCTAACTATATTGTCGAGTATGTCTTGCTTACTGCTGACATAATTAAGCACCCTACAACCCCTAGTTCCTTTGAGTCAATCGAGTCTAATGCTCATACTTCCGAGTGGTGGAAGGCTATGAAAGATGAAATAACCTCCATGAGTCAAAACCACACTTGGGTTTTTCTTCCTAGAACTCTTAACAATTTTTTTTTACAGTAGGCAAACATTCGGAGCTATTACAAAGAAAGTAAATGCGCTCCTGGATCATCCTGACGGATGATGGTACAAAGTTCCCTATGAAAAGGGATTGTAGATCTATCACTAATGATACCTCTAGTGGCTATATAATCTGCAACTTTGTTCGCTTCTCTGATCTTGATTTCTATGATCTTGATTGAATTCGACCTTTTCGAAATCCGCTTCCATGATCTTGATTTCTTCTGTTTGTCGCATAATCTCCCATTTTCTGTCTCCTCCTTTAGATAGAATTCTCATCAGCTCTTGGTTGTCTCTTTCTACAACGATCTTGTTCAAACCTAATCTTCGAGCTACCTTCATCCCTATAAGCACTGTTGCTGCTTCAGTTTGAATAATTGTACCTTGATCTACTTCTTGGTAGAAGATCTCAGCTACATGGCCCATGGAATCACGAATGATTCCTCCCACCTGGCTAATGCCGGTGGGTTTGACAGAGCTATCTACGTTAATTTTGTAGATGCACCTTGCTGGTCTAGTCCATATAGATCTAGACCTTTTTTTCCTTTTATTGATATCTTTATTAATACTCTTGGGATTTGTTTCTCTCCAATCTTGGATATTATTATTAATTCACTTAATCATGTTACCAAAGGTGTCAGGGCTTGTATGTTTAAATATTAATTTGTTTCTAGTTTCCCATATCATTTCCCAAATAACCACTAGGTCTTCAAAATACTTATTTGTATGCTTGATTTGGCTAATGTTGTCGCACAAGGAACCTTGTAAGGAGAGGTTGTGAAAGAGCTTACATGTTGCTTGTTCAAATTGGGCTATTAGTTCCTTTGCAAAAGAGCACTTCGTAAAGAGGTGAGTGGCATCCTCATTTCTGAGGTTACAAAGGGAACAAGTGTTTGGTACTCTGTTGATGTATCTATTAAGCCTGCTGGTCGTGGGTAGAGCATCTATTTTAATTTTCCATACTAGGTTTTTAAGGCGAGGAGGGAGGTTTAGATTCCATATCCAGTTATGGTTTTCTATGTTGTGGTTATGGGTGTCTGTAATTTTCTTAGCAGATTTGGTGGTGAACTTTCATGTGGGATTAGGCACCCAGATTAGCTTACCTTGGGCTTGCCATGATGGGATGTTGAGGGATAGAATACCATTAGCTACATTTTGAGGGAAAAGACTATGTATGAGAGTCTTATTCTAGAGCTTTTGAGGGGTAAAGAGATTGCTGACTTTCATGTTCGGGTCATTGTTACCCATGAAGGTTTGGAGATTTGTATTGGGAATCCAAGGGTCATTCCAAATATTTATGAGGTTACCGTCTCCTATAACCCAAATGAGGCCTTTCTCGAATTTTTCTCTAAGAGATAAAAGTCTGCCAAATTGCCAAGAGGTGGCTTGATTTGGTTTGTCCCTGGTGTTGCTATTAGGAAAATATTTTTCTTTGATGACTCTAACCCAAATATTATCTTCATTAGTATAAAGTTTCCAAAGTAATTTAAACTGGAGGTTTATATTTAGGCCTTCGGCTTTTCTAATACCCAATCCACCTTGGGCTTTACTTTTACAGATGTTATCCCAGCTTACTAAAGGGGTATATCTCTCCGAGTGAAGTTTATTCCAGAAGAAATTTTTGTTTATTTGGTCTATTTGATTAAGAATTCCTTTAGGGAGCAAAATTTTTTACATCAGATAATTAGTTTTGGAACTTAGATTGGATTGAGTTAAGATGGCTCTGCCTGCTTGAGACAAATTTGAGGCTTTCCATTTGGACAGTTGTTTTTTCAGATTTTGGATAGCTTCCTCAAAAACCGAGTTTTTAATTCGGCCGTTGAGCATCGGAATGCCTAGATATTTTTCAAGAGTACTCGAGATTGGAATTCCCATACTCTGAGCAAGGTCTCTCGCTAGGTTTTGGTTCACATTCTTAGAGCATTGGAGAGAACTTTTACTATAATTGATAGTGAGACCCGAGAGGTTGGAGAAGTTGTTTATCATATTCTGAATGGTATTTAGACTAGTATGCGTAGCTTTGGCAAAAATAATCGTGTCATCTGCAAAAGTAAGGAAAGGTATAGGGTTACCATTTTTGGTGAGTTTGATTCCGATTAACGCATCCTCTTGCAAAGCTTCCTTGTGCATTTCTCTCGCTAGGCCTTCCATTACTAACACAAAGATGTAGGGTGCAAGTGGGTCTCCTTGACGAATTCCGTTGTTAGGCTTAAACTGTTTACCTGGACAATTGTTTACTAGAGTTGAGAAGGAGGATGTTGTAAGACACGTCATAACCCAGTTGATCCATAAAGAATGGAAATCAAACTTATGAAGAACCGCTTTGATGTAGCTCCAATTGATTTTATCGTAGGCTTTTTCCATGTCGAGTTTTAATGCCATCCAACCAGTTCTTCCTTTTCTCTTATGGAAGCTATGGAATATTTCATGAGCTATTGAGGTATTATCCTGAATGGATCTACCTTCTACGAATGCTCCTTGAAAAGGGTTGATGAGCTTTGGGAGAATATGTTTAAGCCTGTTTGCCAGAATTTTTGCGATTACTTTGTAAATGGTGTTACATAAACTGATCGGCCTGTAGTGGTTGATTGTGGTAGGGTTCTCAGTTTTGGGAATTAGAGCAATAAAGGTTTTGTTTATCTCTAACAATAAATGTCCTGAGTGAAAGAATGCTTTGACTACTTTACAACAAGAGGGTCCTACTATATGTCAGTATTTTTTATAAAATTCTGGGGGAAAACCATCAGGGCCGGGGGATTTATCTTCTGCCATTTCAAATATCGTGGTTTTGATTTCAGCTGTAGTCGGTTGAGAGATTAGGTTTCGGTTTTCCTCTAATGTTATTTGAGGTTGAATGTTCCAAACATCCCATGGGTTAACTTGATATTGATGAGAACCTATAAATCTTTCCGATAGCTCATTTGTGATTTGATCAGAGATGGTGTCATTGTCATAAATGATATTTCCCTGTTTTGTTGTAAATGATTTAATTGGTCTTTTTGAACTTTTAACTTTAGCTATTATTTGAAAGTATTTCGTGTTCCTGTTTGAAAATTGAAGATGATTTGATTTGGCCCTTTGTTTCCAGAACTTATGGTTGCATTCTAAGAGTCTGTATCTCTTGAGTTCTAATCTCGCTAACTTTTCATCATCTTGTTTACTGATGTTACCCCAAGGTAAACGATTTTGCAAATTCATAATTTGACTCTCGACTTGAGTAAGTTGTCTAGCGGTATTAATGGTTTGAGATTTACACCAGTTTTTGGTATTTCGTTTGAGCAGTTTTTGTTTCTGTATTAGTTTAAAGCTTTGGGATCCATTAAAATTATTACGCCAAACTTGTCGAACCATAGATTCATATATAGGATTTGTCATCCATGCCATTTCAAATCTAAATGGAGCGCCTTTAGTAGGATTTCGAGATCCTATTTCTAGAGAAATTGGGCAGTGGTCAGAATCAGAGAAAGCATGATGTTTTGTATGAATCTTTGGAAACCAATTGAAGATTTGTTGACTTGCCAGAATTCTATCCAAACGTTCATATGTATTGCTAAAGTTTGATTTTTTTTTTTTCTCCAAGTAAAGGGAGAACCAGTGTAGGGAACAGTTTGGAGATCAAGTTCATACTTAACAAATTGTAATCGTCTAAATCTAGATATGAATGGAGTAGCACCCCCTATTTTTTCTGTATCGTTTTCTATATCGTTTAAATCACCTATAATGAGAACTGGAAGAGAGTGTTTGTGGGTTATCGAAAAAATTTCTTCCCAAAAAGGGATTTTTTCTGATTCAACAGATGGAGCATAGACCAACAATAAAGCGAAATCATGCTTGTCCACCGTTGTTTTGATCATGAGATATCTGTCAGATTGTTCTAGAACTATACTTGAGTGTTCAAATTTTTATTTGTAGAGAAAATAGATGCCACCTTTGTGACCCTTAGCACTGATGCTGAAAGCTTTGTGAAAGCCCGAGGCTTTGATCACCTGATCGGTCGGGGCTTCAGAGGCTTTAGTTTCAGTAAGCATAAGGGCGATCAAGATGATTTGTAGCTCTAAGATGGTTTATTTCTTGCCAAAAGAGAGGCCTTCTAGAACCTCTAACACTCCAGTATGCGACTTTAATCATAAAAAATTCCATTTAAGAAGAGCTTTTAGCATATTTCAGTGTAAGATGGTGCAAGATTCAACATTACATTGTTTAAGATCTACACTTGGAGAGTTTTTGTTTTTGTTTAAACATTCAGAAAGTTTGAAACATATCCAAGCTTCCCTCATGTAAATCCTGCTGGTTTGATGGTGCTCGTGACAGCTTCTTTGATCAGTTTTAGTCCACCAGTGGGTTTGAGACCTGCATTGAAATTTAAGTGTATGTCTTGCACTTATTGCTAGGAGCTTTGTTGAAACTTTTTTTTGTAGAGGTTTGGTAATGAGGTTTATGCAGCATGCCGCTACCAAATCCCTAACGAGACCGGTGTGGCAAAGCTTGAAGTTTGTCTCATAAAATTTTTTAGAAAGTTTGAGAGTAAGTTTGAGATGAATTTTGTTTCTGAAGTGTTGGTGCGGCCTTCCACCACAAAGAGTAGGGAAACTCTGATGGGGAAACAACCAAGTGTTGGAGGAAAGAGTTGTGATGGGCATCTTACCATATCCGATAACACAGTAAGCCAGCATCAAACTTGATGCTTCAACATCCTTGAACCTGCAAAGAAAACTCACACCACCATAGCCCCAATCTCCATGGGAGCCATGGATAATTCCCTGGGCTTGATACCAAATTTTATGATTTTCCAACTTATAATTGAAGAGCTGGCAAACACTACTAAAAAAACGGGAAATAGCTACAGATGGTTAGCCACGGATTATAGGCGACCTTGTATTCGTGGCCATTAGCGATGACATTGGCCACAAATGTTCCTGACCGTGGCTATATTCGTGGCTAATACTCATCCCGGTATGACATGCCAAAACATTCGTGGCTATTAGCAACGACCTAGATGTCCGTAGCTGATTTCGTTGCTCGATATGTGTCAATGTCAGTAAATAGCCACGAATGTAGCCACAAATAGGATTGTCATGGCTGTTTTCGACGCTGATATAGCCACAACACAATATCTGTCGCTAAATCCGTGGCTATTAATCATCGGAAATCAAATGAACATATGTGGTGAGTGGGTCTTGGGACACTAATTGTTGGTGGGCCGGATATATATCATGAACGGGCTATCCGATGAAACTTAATCCGTGGCTAAATCCGGATACAAACTCTCCCAAAATTTATGGGCTTGGCCCAATAGAAGATAGTGAAAGCCCAATTATCTTATCTCAACCCATTTGATGAAGTGGTGATTTAGCGAAAATTGAATCCGTGACTAAATCCGTGGCTAAATAAGTCCAAATATGACTGTTTTCCCCGATTGGCCCATTGACGGGCCCAAATATGCCAATGAAATTTTTTTATATATATTGACAAGTGTTGAAAAAAAATATATTAATAAATTAATAAATTCCTATGAGAATATTATTAGGATATGTTTTGAGGAAAATTCATATAAGTGACTAATAAATGTTTAATAAAACCTTATATTAAGTAATAAATTCTTATTAGAACACTATAAGAGTATGTTTTGAGGAAAATTGATATAAATTACTAATAAATGTTTAATAAAACGTTATATTGACTAATAAATTCTTATTAGAATATTATAAGGGTGTTTTGAGAAAAACTCATGTAAGTGTCTAATAAATGTTTAATAAAACATTATAGTAAGTAATAAATTCTTATTAAAATACTATAAAGGTATGTTTTGAGGAAAACTCATATAAGTAACTAATATAAGTTTAATAAGATCTTATATTAACCAATAAATTCTTATTAGAATATTATAAGAGTGTGTTATGAGGACCACCCCATAGATCTATGAGTTTTGACGAAAACTCATATAAGTAACTAATAAAACCTTATATTGACTAATAAATTCTTATTAGAATACTCTAAGAGTAAGTTTTGAGTAAAACTCATATAAGTAACTAACAAAACATTATAGTAAGTAATAAATTCTTATTAAAATACTATAAAGTTATGTTTTGAGGAAAACTCATATAAGTAACTAATAAAAGTTTAATAACATCTTATATTAACCAATAAATTCTTATTAGAATATTATAAGGGTGTGTTATGAGGACCACCCCATAGATCTATGAGTTTTGAAGAAAACCCATATAAGTAACTAATAAAACCTTATATTGAGTAATAAATTCTTATTAGAATACTCTAAGAGTATGTTTTGAGTAAAACTCATATAAGTAACTAATAAAACCTTATCAGTTCAGAACTAATAAACCCTTATATTAAGTAATAAATTCTTATTATAATACTATAAGAGTATGTTTTGAGTAAAACTCGTATAAGTAGCTAATAAAACCCTATATTAAGTAACAAATTCTTATTATAATACTATAAGGTTAAGTTTTGAAAAAAACTCATATAAGTAACTAATAAAACCTTATATTAACTAATAAATTCTTATTAGAATGCTCTAAGAGTATATTTTGAGTAAAACTCATATAAGTAACTAATAAAACCTTATATTGACTTATAAATTCTTATTGGAATACTCTAAGAGTGTTTTTTGAGTAAAACTCATATAAGTACTTAACAAAACCTTATATTGACTAATAAATTCTTATCAGATTACTTACTCTAAAAGTATATTTTGAGTAAAACCCATATAAGTCGCTAATAAAACCTTATATTAAGTAATAAATTCTTATTATAATACTCTAAGAGTATGTTTTGAGTAAAACTCATATAAGTAACTAATAAAACCTTATCAGTTCAGAACTAATAAAACCTTATACTAAGTAATATATTCTTATTATAATACTCTAAGAGTGTGTTTTGAGTAAAACTAATAGAAGTAGCTAATAAAACCTTATATGAACTAATAAATTCTTATTAGAATACTTTAAGAATATGTTTTGAGTAAAACTCATATAAGTAACTAATAAAACCTTATATTGACTTATAAATTCTTATTGGAATACTTTAAGTGTATTTTTTGAGCAAAACTCATATAAGTACTTTTTTTTTGGACATGGGGGGTTCCGAGGTTATCGACTAATCCCCCCACGAGTCCGGGCCCTAGCCTGCAAAGGACGGGAACCGGTTAAGCCAGGCGGCAAGCCACCAGACAGGCTCACCCAAACCAATGAAGGCTTGAGCACCCACTAATACACAAATTGTGTAAGAAGTGGGATTTGGACCCTTGACCTCTTGCAAGGGCCACCTCTCCCTTACCACTAGGGCAAGGGGTCATTGTTAACTCATATAAGTACTTAATAAAACCTTATATTGACTAATAAATTCTTATTAGAATACTCTAAAAGTATGTTTTGAGTAAAACTCATATAACTAGCTAATAAAACCTTATATTAAGTAATAAATTCTTATTAGAATATTATAAGGATATATGTTTTGAGGAAAACTCATATAAGTAACTAATAAATGTTTAATAAGACCTTATATTATCTAATAAATTTTTATTAGAATACTATAAGGGTATGTTTTGAGGAAAACTCATATAAGTATCTAATAAATGTTTAATAAAACATTATATTATCTAATAAAGTCTTATTAGAATACTATAAGCTAGGGTCTGTTTTTGAGGAAAACTCATATAAGTGTCTAATAAATGTTTAATATAACATTATATTAAGTAATAAATTCTTATTGGAATACTATAAGGATATATTTTTAGGAAAACTCTTATAAGTAACTAATAAATGTTTAATAAGACCTTATATTATCTAATAAATTCTTATTAGAATACTATAAGAGTATGTTTTGAGAAAACTCACATAAATAACGAATAAATGTTTAATAAAACCATATATTAACTATAAATTTATATGAGAATATTATAAGAGTAAGTTTTGAGGAAAATTCATAAAAAAATTTATGTTAATTAATTAATTAATTTTTATGAGAAGAATATAGAATTAATTTTGTTCTTACAATTTTCGATAAAATTTTGAAGAGTATTTGACTTTGTTCTTATTTTAATGGATATTTGAACTTTTATTAGTATTTTATAATATTAGTATTTTATATTGTACTAGCTAGTTTGTTTCAAAATAGAAAAATCATATATATAGAAAAAGTGAATATATGTTGAAAAATTTTCTATCGAAATTTTTGTGGAATTGGCGCTGAGCAAAAATTTTTAGGCGGTATAACATAAATTTGGGGGGGAAACTTCCCGCACTTTGAAAATTTAGAAATTTAGATGGGTGGCCCAAGGTGGGTATAAAAGGGAACTTTTACACTTTCTAACCCTAATACCTCTTGTTCCGTTTCCACCGCCTCTCCTCCATTTCTCAGATCTGAAAAGTTCTCTTCGCTCTACCCTCGACCTCCGACCACCCATGACTAAATTTCTCCCTCTTCAAGTAAGAAGCTCCACCCTATGTATCTCGCTTTCCTGCCCTTTTACTCCGCCTCTCCCATGGGTGTCCTCTACCTCACCCTCTCGTGTCTTCGATCTGTCACCTATCATCGAAGTGCAGTGGGAACACTGATCGACGCCGGGACGAGGTGCGACACCGACGACCCGATGTAGGGTTGTTGGGGTTTCAAATCTCACAACGACCTGGAAACGAGATTGCCAGAAAATCCGAGTTGGGGTTTCCGAATTGAGCTGATGGAGAACTTCACCACTTCCTCCTCCCAATCGGAGCAACCGCCGATGTACCGTCGAGTTGGGGATCCGAATTTGACGTTTGTAAGTTGTTTTTTCTCCCCTTCTTTTGCCTGAGAGAGAAAGACACAATGGGATGTTGGGATGAACAGACCAGCACCCAATTTGTGTTCTTTGGTTTTTGTCTAATTTTTTTTTATTTGGCTGAATAAACTATTGGGGTTTCGAACACAGCAGCACCGCCAATGGTGGGATGAACTGACGGGCCCGATGTAGGGTTGTTGGGGTTTCGAACAGAGCAGCACCGCGCACTTAGCCACGATTTTAGCTACACTCATGCCTTATTTGCAGCAACGAAATCACCCACGACCGTAGCCACAAATTCAGCAATGGCCTAATTCCGAAGCTAATTTTGTTGCCTCAGCCACGAGATTCAAATGTCCATCACCAGCCACGGGCTTAGCCACGACCTAACAATTCGTTGCTAAATCCATTGCTAAATAGCCGTCGCTATTAGTCACGAGGCATATATATGGCTACGGACGGCCCATCCGTGGCTATTTCCGTGGCTAAATCGATTAGCCACGGTCATTCGTGGCCAATGCCGTGGCTATTTTCCGTAGCTATTTCCTGCGTTTTTAGTAGTGAAATCAAAATACTAAGGCTAACATGCATAAAACTCAACCATTCAAAGTTAAATTGGACATAGTTGTAACCCCTATTATCACAATAAGAAAAGCAAGTTAAATTGGACATAGTTGTAACCCCTATTATCACAATAAGAAAAGCCAGGGTCAGCAGTCCAGTTTCTACTCACATCCATTCAAACATTATTTGAATGGGCGAATTTAGTAACTAACCATCCAAATAAATACTGCAATCATTAACTATATTAATTCATTAATTTTATAAGTGAATGTTTGACCATTGAATATATTATTGCTCATTATGGAATCCAAATTAAGCAAATTACATGCAAATTTAATTACTTTAGGCAGGTTCACGTACACGTACATATCTAAGCCTACCCTTTATTCTTTTGTGTGTATCATCGAAATTAAATATATGTGTGTATTTTTCATGGTATAGGCCGCGGCACATTTTCATGCTATTTAATTAATTAATAACCGCCACCGGCGCCGCCGCCATGACCACTACCGGAACCTTGTCCATATCCACCAGACTGTGCCCCTCCGGCATAGGCGGTTCCTCCTCCGGAACCTCCTCCGCCGCCTCCTGCAGAAGCCCCCCGTCCACCGGTGGCTGAGCCGTACCCACTCCCGGAGCCGCTACCGCTGCCATAGGCAGTTCCTCCAGCACCACCAGCGTAGGCTGAGCCACCGCCACCGCCACCGGCCTCCAACCTCCGAGTGTTATCACCGACGGTCTCCTCCGTTGCCGGCGTCGCCCCTCCATCGCCGACGGCCATCCTCCGTCGCCGACCTCAAGTTCATTCTCTTTCTCCCCCTCTAACGCCATGTTAGTCCCGAAATAAGGTGTCGCACCGGCGGGCTTCCTCCTTCACCGACAGCAAAGGAACGCCGTACACGGCAGCCTAGGTCCTCCAAGCCCTGTCGAATCCAGATCTGGTACTCTCTCTCTTCGCTTGACCGACCTCCTTGTCATCATCGACCTCCGTCCTTCGTTTCCGTCGTCGCTGGCAGTCTCTTTCGCTGTTGGCAGCCAAGGTGCTCCAGGCCCTGTCGAATTTAGATCCGGTAATCTCTCTCTCCGCTTGATCAGATCTCCTCGTCATCATCGACCTCCGCCGTCTCCTGGTGCAGTCCCTTTCGTTGTTGGATTAGGGTTCCTTTACCAATCACCAATTCACCATCCAACTTCTAGGCTATAATTTGTTCAAATTGATTTATTTTTGTGATGAATTGTTGAAATTGTAGGTTGATTTTTTTATATTTTTTCTCTTAATTTGAGAGATTGAATTGATTTGTTCCTGAATTTGGTACTTTGAATTTTTAGATGTTTAGATTGAATTTGCGAATTTCTCATTCTCATATCCTACCAAACAACATGTCTCGGTAATGGTTTATTCTGAATTTCGATTCTCATTCCCATTCCGATTACCGCACTCATACCAAACGGGGCCTGAATATATTATTGCTCATTATGGAATCCAAATTAAGCAAATTACATGCAAATTTAATTACTTTAGGCAAGTTCACGTACACGTACATATCTAAGCCTACCCTTTATTCTTTTGTGTGTATCATCGAAATTAAATATATGTGTGTATTTTTCATGGTATAGGCCGCGGCACATTTTCATGCTATTTAATTAATTAATAACCGCCACCGGCGCCGCCGCCATGACCACTACCGGAACCTTGTCCATATCCACCAGACTGTGCCCCTCCGGCATAGGCGGTTCCTCCTCCGGAACCTCCTCCGCCGCCTCCTGCAGAAGCCCCCCGTCCACCGGTGGCTGAGCCGTACCCACTCCCGGAGCCGCTACCGCTGCCATAGGCAGTTCCTCCAGCACCACCAGCGTAGGCTGAGCCACCGCCACCGCCACTGCCGCCTCCTCCCGCTGAAGCACCCGCTCCGCCATGCGCTACTCCGCTGCCGCTTCCTTGCCCACTCCCATATCCTCCAGCGGAACCTCCCGCCCCGCCAGCATAGGCTGAGCCGCCGCCGCCGCCACTACCGCTTCCTCCCGCTGAAGCACCGGCCCCGCCATGCGCTACTCCGCTGCCGCTTCCTTGGCCACTCCCATATCCTCCAGCGGATCCTCCCGCCGCGCCAGCATAGGCTCCGCCACCTCCCCCACCGCTCCCGCCGCCGCCGGCGTAAGCCCCAGTGCCACCTTGCGCTGATCCACTTCCACCACCTTGGCCGCCTCCGTAGCCTCCGGCGTAAGAACCCCCTGGGCCGCCGGAGTAGGCTTGGCCCCCTCCGCTACCACCTCCGCCTCCGCTTGCATAGGCGTCGCCTAGAAGCTGGCGGCGGGCGGTGGCGGAGGCTAGGCTGGCCAGCCCAAGAACAAGAAAGAAGACTGCTACTGAGATTTTGTGAGAAGCCATATTTATTCTTAGCTTTCAATTCAAATGAGAGTTTTGTTTGTGTGATTGTAAGATAGAGGTTTGAGGGGCTATTTATACTTATAGAGATGGAGAGATGGATGACCATTGACCAAGGATGTTACTGCCTCTAAATATCTCACACTCACTTGGTAGGTAAGGTAGTGTCAAAAGTCAATCAATTCATATATCCCTACTGTCGACTATATATAGTGGTATACTATCTAACTTTTTTGTTTCTTCTTTTCTTTCATTGAAACAAAACTACGGATCAAGAGGATTGGCATGCAAACCGGTCGTTCTTAATTAAACCATCTCAATTAAAACTTGACATGGAACACGGTTTCAGACAATTTGCAATTTGTATTTTATCAGGTCGACTGTATATCTTGTTTGGTCTTACTTTGCAATTTGTATTGATTGATAATATACACAGATATTTTTGAATTCTTTTTTATTTTCTGATTTAATTAGGTAATTAATTAAGTATATCATTTATATGAAATTGGTATTATCAATCTATATTTATATATTATCGATTCACTTAATTATTTGTATATGAATATGTATCGATATATATCTTGTCATTTAATTAAAGTACCAATCATAAATATAGATGTTTGAAATATCACTCCATTAGTTATAGTTAGTAAAATGAAGAAAAATTAAATATCATTGTAAGTTTAGTAAAAAAAAAAATTTGAATAACAATGATAGTAGTAAATCATTCTAACCTTATTTAAAAGATTTAACAAAAATATAATTTGATAAATATCCTCGTCCTCTTGTTTATGCTTCTGTATCGTTGATTTATTGCTCCATCTCTTTCAAATCCGTGGATTCACCTTAAACAATAAACATTAATCTAGTCATATATTATATATAGGATGAGTGCTTGTGCAGAAATCCAACATTTTTTCAAAGTTAACCTCATTTATGTAAGCATTCTTCTTTAAATCAACCATAACCCTTTTCATCCCACCGACAACCTCAAACTGGAATTCATTGAGGTGCTAATTGAGAGAGTGTACATTCCTGCAACACTGCATCTTATGTACATTTTGTAAGAGAGGAAATCGAGTATGTAATATAACAAAATATATATCAAACCAGACTCTGCCCACGCAAATAATTACAAGACCTCCTCCTGATGCAGCAGCGGGAAGTCAGGATCGATCCACGAGGAAGCGTGTTAGCGGATCCTAGGCAGCGGAAAGTCTCACGGACGGAAGTGGACAACAGGGTCCTCGAGCTCGACAAGGGTTTGTCGACAGAAGCTCGGACTAGTCGAACAGAGCAGCAGATCCTCGGCACTGGTGGTCGATCTCGACAAGGGCCTACTCGAGGTCGAGTACGGCTCGTCGAGGTCGAGTTGGTCTTCGTCGAGTTCCTGCACAGGTAAGCTACGACGACTCTGGGTCGAGAATCAGTGGTCGAGATCGACGAGGGGCAGGGAACAAAACGAATAAAAATAAAGAAAATAAAGAAAGTAAAGAACAAATGCTTTTCGGGTTTCGACTAAACTGAATGTAAAAGGACTTCCAAGGTCGGGGTTTGCAACAACGATAACCAAGCATGCATACGATAGGACCAAACAGATAATCATGTGAATCGCATTCAAAGGATAAGCTTTCGCCTTTTCCAACAATTAGACAACTCTATCAAGAAACCCTAATTGTCTCTACCGATTTTATGTTTATAATCCAAGTTGTTAGCGTGGATCTCCATTAGGCGGGCAATAAACACATAAACAAGTAGGAAATGCTCAAAACATGATAAAGGTCGGATCTTTACCCCAATTATGCATGGCTATCGTCGGGCTCGCCCCAACCCTAGAAGTGGGTGGACTACTCGCTCTTCATTGCAAACTCAGACATCTTTGATTGAAAGAAAACAACTTGCATTAACTAAATTCAAAGTCTTTACAATCCCGGCAATCAACTTTTGCAAACTGCCAAAACCTTAAAAACCTCAAACTCCCTAAACCGTCTCTGTGGAACTACTTCTCTTCCTCTGAAAATTGAATGAATAAAACTGAGCCCCTAGGGCTTTATTTATAGCCTTCATTCCCTAGCTAATCTAGGAAAGAAGATATCTATCTATATCTAAAAGAATAAAAGATAAATAAATGTTTTTTAAGGAAATAAATCCATAAGGAAAAGATAAAACTAATTATGGTAGGTCTTCATGATGTGATAGATCTTGTCTCCTTTGGATAGAGCTTGATGAAATCAGAGAGAATCTTCCGCCTTCGCGCCCAAGGAATCCCAAGTCTAGTCGGACAAGTCTCGTCGAGAAGCTTCTGGAAACGGTCCTAGTCGACCTCGAGTAAGGCTCGTCGACCTCAAGTAGCAGGGTTCGTCGACTGGACTTCCTCGGCTAGATCTGCTCGATGTGCTCGGACTTGGCTTCCTGGGCTCATCGACCTCGACAATCGATGTCGAGTAGAAATAGGTCGTCGACAAGGTCTCCTCGGGTGGCTCAACTCGACGGCTCGGATCTGGACTCAGGACTCGTCGATCTCGACCAACTCTTGTCGAGATCGAGTAGGGTTCGTCGAAGATGGCTCTGGTGGTCTCGTCGAGGACTCCTCCTCGGACTCGCTCGGGGTGTCTTGTCGATCTCGACAAGGCTTAGTCGAGATCGAGTAGAGGTGTGCTCGGCTTCTCGGGCAGCTCTCCTCCTTGTCGACTCCGGGTGTGGTGTGAGGGCTTCGTCGATCTCGACCAGTGGTCCTCGAGATCGAGTAGGGTCCGGAAGTCGGGTGGTCTGGCTGTCGACGTTGCTCCTGGTCGACAAGCTGTGCTCGGCTTCCTTTGTCGAGATCGAGTAAAAGTTACTCGAGGTCGAGTAGTCTGGTCTCTTGGCTCGATTCGACTGGTTCCGTTGCTACTCCGACCTTGGACTTCTGTAGCTGTTTTCCGAGCTTTTCCGACCTTTTGTAGAATTGCTGTAAAACGCCTCGATTTCTGCGAATTAAATAGAAACTGGTGTAGATTCCATAATTTTGCAAATAAACATAAACTACATAAGTTCTGTACTATCTTAGCCCAAATGAATGCAATGTATACAGAAATCGATATAAAAGTCACTGTAAAACATGGCAGATTCCGCTCACAACAAACACCCCATACTTAAGCTTGCTTGTCCTCAAGCAATACTTTTATTTGTCATTCAGGGGAAGAAATCAAAACTCTCAACATCTTAGATTCATTCTTATATAACCCTGCAATCAATTACCATCATCGAAAAGGTACTAGTGTCACAGATTCATGCATGTGCAAATATGTAAAAGAAACATCTACTTATAAAAGGAGGGTTATGCATAAACATTCATTCGTGACAAAGCATTTGATAATCAAGAAGACTTTAATTTAAGCTCATGAAGGAGTAGATTGGTAAAAGGCTAAAAGGTGGGTAATTTTTGGCAATGTGGTGCTTTTGATCCGGGGGAATGGAGTACTTTCAAACTTTGAGTTTCATACCACATTCTTTCTTCTATACAATTCATCACCTTTCATATTGCTTTTCTCAATAATAATGCTTTTACCTCTCTAACCTTAGCACTGCCTTCTCGCGAGTCGCAAACATGGGTGTCATGAATGGCCCCGGATACTTAGTGCTTTGGACTCCTCACAATGTGTCCCATCTCTCCAAACTATTATCTCAGAGAGCAGGGTCAATCTACCTTTATCTCCTGAGGTGATTTGATTTTCTTTCACTCATTAAGTTTTCCATATATTTCAAATAATTTCCTTCCAAACTCTAATATAATGTATAACAACCCAAACACCATATAATATCTCCATAATGTAACATCATTCTCAACATAATCCCCGGATAAGGTAAAGAATGGCAATTTATTTATATCATGTGGAGCAATATGTGAAATAAGGCATATTATGGCTTTTTGTGATGCATAAGCATAGGTAAGGTTAGGAATACAAACAAATGAGCATTATATGGAAATATAAAGTCCTCCATCATTTTATCATGCAACATGTCAAAAGCAACTTCAATTTTACCTCCTTTCATGGTTTTCATCAAAATATGCATTTCATTGTGACTTCCTTTTACTAGGCAATTTCATGCTATATCTCTAATGAATCCAAGTTTGCATCGTCGAGTTCAATATAAGCTTCCATGACATTATTTAAAAATTTCAAATTTCAATGGGGGGTCATTTTTCTCAAACTTTTGGAAAACATGTATATAAGCACATAAAGCAATAATGCATTCCAAAATAGCCATGTAGCAATTCAAAGAAACAATGCACATATGTCAAATATGATCAAAAATTTCAAAATGCACAAAGTAAGCCCTTCCCCCACCCCATACTTAAACATTACAGTGTCCTCACTGTATAAAATCAAATAAAAATAAGAGTATAGGAATGAACTCACAAGATCATATCGAGGAGGCAAATCAGCCTAGGTCGAGTAGGTTGCTGGTCGACATCGAGTGCAGTCTACTCGATCTCGAGTAGCTTTGCTCTGCGTCCAGTGAAATCTGAAGTCGAGGAGGTCTGATGGCTCGTCGAGGTCGAGTACGTCTACTCGAGATCGAGCAGCGTCTGGGCTTCTCCTCTTTGTCGTCGTCGACTTGGCCTTCGTCGATTCTGACTGGTTTTCAGGGACTTCTTCCTTCCACTTTTCGCAATCCTTATATGCTTGCCAACCTACAATTGTTAGATTCCATACAAAAAAAAACAAGACTATCCATATAAAGTTCTTAAAAAGACATAAAACCAAAAACAAAACAAAAACCAAAAACTAAAAAGCAAAACCAAATAAAAGTTCCAAAAGTTCATAAAATCTATATACATGCTCTAGATTTTAGAGTCGCTAGGCCGACTTCTCCGTTTGCGCTCAAGGACCATTATTGTGGGGCCCGCTCATGTTTGGCCCTTCTCCTGGATCATCTAGGTCCTGATGGTAGTATACAAGCTCAGCTGATAGGTGGTTGCTTGCATCATCTCCCTTCTCTTTCTTCTTTTTCTTTGTAGCCCTCAGTTTCTGCAAATTCCCTTGCCACGGTGTTTTAGCTCCATTTAAATCATTAAAATTTTTATTTATGGACTGAGGGGGAGTAGAATTCATACCTGAACTTACCTGTTCGAACCCAAAACAGAAATTTTTGGGCTTGGGGCTACTCGATGTCGAGTACTGGTGGTCAACCTCGAGTACAGGGACCCTATACTTAGGCTCCTGGCAAGTCTCAGGCTCAGCAGTGGTGGTCGAGGTCGACGAAGACTCGTCGAGGTCGAGTAGGGCGCTTGTCGAGATCGACGAGGGCTTGTCGATCTCGAGTACAGTTTTCGCTCCCTCCTCCGCTGTTTGCTTGGTCCCGTCGATGCTGATGCTTTTCACCTCCAGCCAAGAAATCTCCTCTTTTGCAGGGCCAAAAGAGAAGTCCAAAACCTCATCGCCTATGGTGAAGGTGAGCGATCGATTCTTAACACTAATCCTGGCATCTGTAGTAGCTAAGAACGGTCTACCAAGAATAATAGGGCTAGTAGGATCTTCAGCACTATCAATAATAAGGAAATCAGCTGGAACAAAGAATTTACCAACCTGGACTGGGACATTCTCAACTATACCTGTAGGGATGACCACAGTATTGTTTGCCATGTACAATTTAGTATCCACAGGTTCTATGCATCCTATCTTAACTTTCCGCCAGATTGATAAAGGCATGATGCTCACACTTGCTCCTAAATCGCATAGAGAATCATATTTATATTGTCCAAAACCCACAGTAACAGAAAACTTACCTGGGTCAGGCCTCTTTTCAGGGAAGTGGAGTACTTTGCATTCGCCTGCGATTTCTGAGATGGATCGCTTCTTGCTCAGGATATCCTTCAAGAATTTGACATATCCAAGCATCTCTTGCAGGGCTTCTGTAAAAGGAATAGAAAAGTTTAGCTCTTGCAACATATTGACAAATCTATTGAATCTCCCTACAGTGGGATCTTTAAGAGTTTTAGAAGGAAAAGGAAGTGGCTTTTTCTGTTTTGAAGCCAGATCAGCTGTCGGAGAGGCTGCCGAGTCTTCAATCTTGGACTGTTGCTCCTCGACCTCGACCAGAGGCTTGTCGAGATCGACAAGGGGCTTGTCGACATCGACGAGGGTGGTTGACCTCGGGTTGCTGGTCTGCGCAGCGGATTCCGAGCTCTGCTCCTGGTCTTGGTCGAGCAGATGCTTGTCGAGGTCGATAAAGGGCTTGTCGACATCGAGTACGGGCTTGTCGAGATCGACTGGCTTCTGCTCTGTCTCGAGTTGCTGTTTTTCGACCTCTGGCTCGTGTAGTTGATGCCCACTCCTGAGTTTGATAGCTGCGACATGTCCAGTTTTCCCTTTAGGATTCCGTTCTGTTTGCCCAGGGAGCTGTCCGGACGGTCGTGGGAACTGCGCAGTGATTTGCCCCATCCGAGTCTCAATTCCTCTTTTCCAGATGTCTAGTTCCCCAAATTTGGTGGTGATGTTTTGAAACTGGTTGTTGATGTTGCCCTGATTTCGGCGCATCTCCTCAAGGATCAGCTGTAGATCATCCTTCCTTTGATCCGTTTCTGGATGCTCTGGAGCTCTGTAAGGTGGGGGATTCCTAGGGGGACCTTGGTTCCATTGTGGTTGATAGGGTCTTTTATCCCCCATATAGCGATTAGGGCCCCCAGCATATGCTGCCTCCTCATGTGTTTCTGCCATCCTGACTTGCTCTGTGTGTGGGCACTCAGTAGTGGTGTGCCTCTGTGATCCGCATTCGATGCAAGGCTGGTTGACAGACATGTATTTGACTTGCTTGAGGAGCTTGCGATTCTGGTCTTTGTAGAATTGCTCCCTGACATCCGGGTCGATCTCCTTTGCTGGCTCATAAAGTGGCATAGATGGTGCTGGCCTGGCGTATGGGTTCTCCTCATAGTTCACAGTAGACCCATACTTGTTTTCGTAGGTAGTGAGCTTCTCTAGCACACCCCATGCGTCACTTGGCGGCATCGTTAGATACTCATAGCGAGTATAATCGTTGATTCTGTCCTTAGTGACTTGATCAAGAGAGTTGAAGAAGATCTCCTGAATGATGTAGGGTGGCTGTCCATGAGTAGGGCAAGATCGCAGAAGTTCCTTGTAGCGCTCCCATGCCTTTGCCAGAGGCTCCCCTTTCTGCTGTTTGAAGGCGGTGATTTTCTGGCGGAGAAGCGTTGTCTTGGCAGGTGGAAAGAATTTGTTGAGAAACTCTTGCTCTACTTGGGCCCATGTGGTCAGTGATCTTGGTTTCAGCCCTTCTAGCCATTTCAGTGCAGGTCTAGCGACCGACCAGCGAAAAGCTTTCATCTTGACATATTCCAGAGTTGTACCTTCAGCAAGAGTACGACACATATCATGAAAATTAGTAATATGTTCAAGAGGACACTCATTAAATCTGCCATAAAAGGCATTATTTTTAAGCTCTATAAGAAATTGAGTGCGAATTTCAAAAGAGTTTTCAGGGATTAGAATCGCCGATTCAGGCACGATGAGAGTCGGATGCATATAATCCTCAGCAGTGGTTGAATATTGGGCAAGCTCAGCTTATGCTTGCCTTGCGCGCTCAGCTGCTTGTTACCTCGCAGTCCTTTCATTGGCGATAGTGGCATCCTTAGCGGCGAGTTCCCTGGTAAGTCTGGCAATCAGCTGCTCCTGTGTTTCAGCGGCCGCCATGGCTCTTTGTAGTTTAGCCCTGATGTGAAAAAGGCGTTCCGGTTCGTCTAAGGCGTCAAACTCAGGTGTTTGACCAGAACGACGCATACACCTGCAAACTAACTCAAGAGAAACGTGAGAACTGACTACCTAAGGCGCGAATGATAGCTTCCCCGGCAACGGCGCCAATTTGTTGTAAGAGAGGAAATCGAGTATGAAATATAACAAAATATAAATCAAACCAGACTCTACCCACACAAATAATTACAAGACCTCCTCCTGATGCAGCAGCGGGAAGTCAGGATCGATCCACGAGGAAGCGTGTCAGCGGATCCTAGGCAGCGGAAAGTCTCACGGACGGAAGTCGACAACAGGGTCCTCGAGCTCGACAAGGGTTTGTCGACAGAAGCTCGGACTAGTCGAACAGAGCAGCAGATCCTCGGCACTGGTGGTCGATCTCGACAAGGGCCTAATCGAGATCGAGTGCGGCTCGTCGAGGTCGAGTTGGTCTTCGTCGAGTTCCTGCACAGGTAAGCTACGACGACTCTGGGTCGAGAATCAGTGGTCGAGGTTGACCAGTTGGTGGTCCAGATCGACGAGGGGCAGGGAACAAAACGAATAAAAA
This sequence comes from Persicaria tinctoria, assembly GCA_037127255.1. NCBI lineage: Eukaryota > Viridiplantae > Streptophyta > Magnoliopsida > Caryophyllales > Polygonaceae > Persicaria > Persicaria tinctoria. Next base: position 83,762,348 of record JBANSL010000001.1, read on the forward strand.
TAAAGAAAATAAAGAAAGTAAAGAACAAATGCTTTTCGGGTTTCGACTAAACTGAATGTAAAAGGACTTCCAAGGTCGGGGTTTGCAACAACGATAACCAAGCATGCATACGATAGGACCAAACAGATAATCATGTGAATCGCATTCAAAGGATAAGCTTTCGCCTTTTCCAACAATTAGACAACTCTCTCAAGAAACCCTAATTGTCTCTACCGATTTTATGTTTATAATCCAAGTTGTTAGCGTGGATCTCCATTAGGCGGGCAATAAACACATAAACAAGTAGGAAATGCTCAAAACTTGGATAATTGAGGTAAAGATCCTACCTTTATCGTGTTTTGAGCATTTTCCTACTGGTTGATGTGTTTATTGCCCGTCTAATGGAGATCCATGCTAACAACTTGGATTATAAACATAAAATCGGTAGAGACAATTAGGGTTTCTTGAGAGAGTTGTCTAATTGTTGGAAAAGGTGAGAGCTTAGTCCTTTAATGCGATTCACATGATTATCTGTTTGATTCTACCTTATGCATGCTTGGTTATTGTCGTTGCAAACCCCAATCTTGGAAGTTCTTTTACATTAAGTTTAGTCGAAACCCTAAAAGCATTTGTTTTTACTTTCTTTATTTTTATTCGTTTTTGTTCCCTGTCTACTCGATCTCGACCAACTGTGGTCGACCTCGAGTTACTGATCCTCGACCTAGAGTCGTTGTAGCTTACCTGTGCAGGAACTCGAAGAAGCCCAACTCGAAATCGACGAGTACCGTACTCGATCTCGAGTAGCCTCTTGTCGAGATCGACCACCCTTTGCCGAGCTGCTGTGCCCTGTTCGACTGTCCGAGCTTCTGTCGACTAACCCCTTTGTCGAGCTCGAGGACTTTTGTTGTCGACTTCTGACCGTGAGATATATTCTCCACTGCCTAGGATCCGCTGACACGCTTCCTCGTGGATCGATCCTGACTTCTCGCTGCTGCACCAGGAGGAGGTCTTGTAAATATTTGCGTGGGCAGAATCTGGTTTGTTGTGATTTATTTTATTATATTTTAAACTCGATTTCCTCCCTACAACAAATTGGCGCCGTTGCCGGGGAAGCAATCATTCGTGCCTTAGGTAGTCAGATCTCACTTTTCTCTTGAGTGAATTCGCAGGTGTATGCGTCGTTCTGGTCAAACACCTGAGTTTGCCGCCTTAGACGAACCGGAACGCCTATTCCACATCCGAGCTCAACTACAAAGAGCCATGGCAGCTGCAGAGACACAAGAACAACTGGTCACTAGGCTTACCAGGGAACTAGCCGCGAGGGATACTGCTATCGCCGCAAAAGATGCTGTTATCGCCGCTGAGAAAGCAGCAAGGGAGTAGGCAGAAGCTGAGCTTGCCCAATATCCTACTACAGCAGAGGATTATATGCATCCCACGCTCGTCGTGCCTGAATCAGCGATTCTAATCCCTGATAACTCTTTTGAAATTCGCACTCAATTTCTTATAGAGCTTATAAATAATGCCTTTTATGGCAGATTTAATGAGTGTCCTCTTGAGCATATTACCAATTTTTCTGATATGTGTCGTACTCTTGCTGAAGGTACAACATTGGAATATGTCAAGATGAAAGCTTTTCGCTGGTCTCTCGCTGGGCCTGCACCGAAATGGCTGGAAGGGCTGAAAGCAAGATCACTCACAACCTGGGCCCAAGTAAAGCAAGAGTTCCTGAACAAATTCTTCCCACCCGCCAAAACAGCACATCTCCGCCAGAGAATCACCGCCTTCAAACAGAAGCAATGGGAACCGCTGGCAAAGGCATGGGAGTGTACAAGGAACTTCTGCGATCTTGCCCTACTCATGGACAGCCACCCTATGTCATTCAGGAGATCTTCTTCAACTCTCTTGATCAAGTCACCAAGGACATAATCAACCATTATACTCGCTATGAGTATCTAACAATGCCGCCAAGTGACGCATGGGGTATGCTGGAAAAGCTCACTAACTACGACAACAAATATGGGTCTACTTCAAACTATGAGGAGAACTCCTATGCCAGGCCAGCACCATCTATGCCACTCTATGAGCCAGCAAAGAAAATAGACCCGGATGTCAGGGAGCAGTTCTACATAGACCAGAATCGCAAGCTCCTCAAGCAAGTCAAATATCTGTCTGTCAATCAGCCTTGCATCGAATGCGGATCACGGAGGCACACCACTACTGAGTGCCCACACACAGAGCAAGTCAGGATGGCAGAAACACATGAGGAGGCAGCATACGCTGGGGGTCCTAATCGCTATATGGGGGATCAAAGGCCCTATCAACTGCAATGGAACCAAGGTCCTCCTAGGAATCCCCCGCCCTACAGAGCTCCAGGGCATCCATAAAGAGATCAAAACAAGGACGATCTGCAGCTGATCCTTGATGAGATGCGCCGAAATCATGCCCAGAACCTGCAGGCTACCAACACCATCAACAATCAGCTCCAGCATGTCAACACAAAGTTTGTAGAGCTTGATATCTGGAAAAAGGGCATCAAAACTCAGATGGGACAGATCGCTGCACAGATCCCACGACCGTCCGGACAGCTCCCTGGGCAGACAGAACTAAATCCTAAAGGGAAAACCGGACATGTCGCAACTATCAAACTAAGGAGTGGGCATCAATTACAAGAGCCAGAGGTCGAAAAACAGCAGAGCCAAGCAGAACAACAACTCGATCTCGAGAAGCCTGTACTCGATGTTGACAAGACCGTGGTTGACCTTGACAAGCCCGTACTCGACCAAGACCAGAATCGGAGCTCGGACTCCGCTGTGCAGACCAGCAACCCGAGGTCGACAAGTCAACTCGAGGTCGACAAGCCTCTGGTCGATCTCGACAAGCCTCTGGTCGAAGTCGAGGAGCATCTGGCCGACGTCGACGACTCTGCAGCATCCCCGACAGCTGATCTGGCTTCGAAACAGAAAAAGCCACTTCCTTTCCCTTCTAAATCTCATAAAGATCCCACTGCAGGGAGATTCAATAGGTTTGTTAATATGTTGCAAGAGCTAAACTTTTCTATTCCTTTTACAGAAGCCCTGCAAGAGATGCCTGGATATGTCAAGTTTCTGAAGGAAATCCTAAGCAAGAAGCGATCCATATCAGAGATCGCAGGCGAATGCAAAGTACTCCACTTCCCTGAAAAGAAACCTGACCCTGGTAAGTTTTCTGTTACTGTGGGTTTTGGACAATATAAATATGATTCTCTGTGCGATTTAGGAGCAAGTGTGAGCATCATGCCTTTATCAACCTGGCGGAAGGTTAAGATAGAATGCATAGAACCTGTGTTAAATTCTTTGTTCCGGCTGATTTCCTTATTATTGATTGTGCTGAAGATCCTACTAGCCCTATTATTCTTGGTAGACCATTCTTAGCTACTGCAGATGCCAGGATTAGTGTTAAGAATTGATCACTCACCTTCACCATAGGCGATGAGGTTTTGGATTTCTCTTTTGGCCCTGCAAAAGAGGAGATTTCTTGGCTGGAGGTGAAAAGCATCAGCATCGACGGGACTAAGCAAACAGCGAAGGAGGGAGCCAAATCTGTACTCGAGGTCGACAAGCCTTACTCGACCTCGACAAGGGCTCTACTCGACTTCGACAAAACGTTGTCGATCTCGACCACCACTGCTGAGCCAGAGACTTGCCCAGAGTCTAAGTATGGGGTCCCTGTACTCGATCTCGACCACCAGTACTCGACATCGAGTAGACCCAAGCCCAAAGATTTCTGTTTTGGGTCCGAACAGGTAAGTTCAGGTATGAATTCTACTCCCCCTCAGTCCATAAATAAAATTTTTAATGATTTAAAGGGAGCTAAAACACCATGGCGAGAGAATCTGCAGAAACTAAAAGCTACAAAGAAGAAAAAGAAGGAGAAAGGAGATGATGCAAGCCACCACCTATTAGCTGAGCTTGCATACTACCATCAGGACCTAGATGATCCAGGAGAAGGGCCAAGCATGAGCGGGCCCCACAATAATGGTCCTTGAGCACAAACGGAAAAGTCGGCCTAGCGACTCTAAAATCTAGAGCGTGTATATAAACTTTATGAATTTTACTTTTTGCTTTTTGGTTTTTGTTTTTGGTTTTTGTTTTTTAAGTGGATAGTCTTGTTTTCATGGAATCTAATACTTTTTTAATCGACAAGCATATAAGGATCGCGAAAGGTGGAAGGCAGAAGTCCCTGAGAACCAGTCGGAATCGACGAAGGCCAAGTCGACGACGACGAGGAGGAGAAGCCAGGAGCTACTCGACCTCGAGTAGACGTACTCGACATCGACAAGCATCAGACACTCCTCGACTTCAGAAACCACCAGACGCAGACAAGCCTACTCGAGATCGAGTACACTGTACTCGAGATCGACAAGGCACCTCTACTCGACCTGTACTGATCAGCCTTCCTCGATGCATTATCCTGTGAGTTCCTTCCTTTACTCTTGTTTTTATTTGATACAGTGGGGACACTGTAAATTTTAAGTATGGGGTGGGGGAAGGGCTTACTTTATGCATATTGATCATATTTGACATATATGCATTATTGCTTTGAATTGCTACATGGCTATTTTGGAATACATTATTGATTTATGTGCTTACATGCATGTTTTCCAAAGTTTGAAAAAAATGACCCCATTGAAATTTTTGATAAATGTCATGGAAGCTTATACGGAACTCGACGATGCAAAATTGGATTCATTAGAGATATAGCATGAAATTGCCTAGTAAAGGGAAGTCACAATGAAGTGCATATTTTCTTGAAAACCATGAAAGGAGGTAAAATTTGAAGTTGCTTTTGACATGTTGCATGATAAGAGGATGGATGACTTTAAATTTCCATATAATGCTCATATTGTTTGAAATCCTAGCCTTACCTATGCTTATGCATCACAAAAGCCATAATATGCCTTATTTCAAATATTGCTCCACGTGATCTAAATATTTGCCATTCTTTACCTTATCCGGGGATTATGTTGAGAATGATGTTACATTATGGAGATGTTATATGGTGTTTGTGTTATATATCATATTTGGAGTTTGGAAGGAAATTATTTGAAATATATGGAAAATTTAATGAGTGAAAGAAAATCCAATCACCTCAGGAGATAAAGGTAGATTGACCCTGCTCTCTGAGATAATAGTTTGGAGAGATGGGACACATTGTGAGGAGTCCGACGCACTAAGTATCCGGGGCCATTCATGACACCCATGTTTGCGACTCGTGAGAAGGCAGTGCTGAGGTTAGAGAGGTAAAAGCATTATTATTGAAAAAAGCATTATGAAAGGTGATGAATCAAAGAAAGAAGGGATGTGGAAACTCAGTTTGGAAATACTCCATTTCCCCGGATCAAAAGCACCACATTGCCAAATATTGCCCACCTTTTAGCCTTTTACCAATCTACTCCTTCATGAGCTTAAATTAAAGTCTTCTTGATTATCAATGCTTTGTCACTTATGAATGTTTTTGCATAACCCTCCTTTTGTGAGTAGATGTTGCTTTTACATATTTGCACATGCATGAATCTGTGACACTAGTACCTTTTCGAGGATGGTAATTGATTGCAGGGTTATATAAGAATGAACCTAAAATGTTGAGAGTTTGAATTCTTCCCCTGAATGACAAATAAAAGTATTGCTTGAGGACAAGCAAGCTTAAGTATGGGGTGTTTGTTGTGAGCTGAATCTGCCATGTTTTACAGTAACTTTTATATCGATTTCTGTATACCTTGCATTCATTTGGGCTAAGATAGTATAGAACCTATGTAGTTTATGTTTATTTGCCAAATTATGGAATCTACACCAGTTTCTGTTTAATTCGAAGAAATCGAAGCGTTTTACAGCAATTTTACAGAAGGTCGGAAAAGCTCGGAAAACCACTACAGAAGTCCAAGGTCAAAGCAGCGGAACCAGTCTGAGAGTCAAGGCTACTCGATCTCGAGTAGGCCTTACTCGACCTAGATGAGCATGTCCGAGCACAGCCTTGTCGATAGAGCCTGATCGAGCAAGCCAGACCACCCGACTTCCGGAGCCAACTCGATCTCGACAAGCCTTAGTCGAGATCGACGAAGACCATACACCACACCCGGAGTCGAGGAGAAGAGCTACCCGAGAAGCCGAGGACGAGAAGCCGAGCACAACCCTACTCGATCTCGACGAGCCCTTGTCGAGATCGACGAGCCTTCCAGCGCCTGCCCGAGTCCTTGCCGAGGAGAAGTTGCTCGACCAAGAGAAGATCATGTCTACTCGATCTCGACGAAGCTTGGTCGAGATCGACAAGCCCCTGAGTCCGGATCCAAGCTTGTCGAGTTAAGCCACCCGAGAGCACCTAGTCGGCAAGACCAACCCTACTCGACATCGACGAGTGCTAGTCGAGGTCGACGAGCCCAGGAAGCCATGTCCGAGCCACATTGAGGAGATCTACCCGAGAAGACCTAGTCGGCGAAGCTAGTCTACTTGAGGTCGACTAGGCCTTGTCGAGGTCGACGAGAGCCTAAGCCAGAATCCGAGCCTGTCGAGCAGAGAAGCCAGCCAAGACCAGTCGACCAGGATTCCTACTCGAGATTGACAAGGCTCTTGTCGAGATCGACCACGCTTCCAGAAGCTGTTCGACGCGGCTTTACGAACTCTACTCGGATTTGGATTCCTTGGGCATGAAGATTTCCGATTCTGTCCAAAACTATCAAGATCTACCATGAAGAGAAATATTCTATCCATTGAAGACATTTAGATATAATTCCTATTTTAGATTTAATTCCATTATGTCTTTTATTTATCCTTAAGCATTTTAGATAAAGTTTTAGATATAGATAGATATCTTCTTTCCTAGAATAGCTAGGGAATGAAGGCTATAAATAAAGCCCATGGGGCTCAGTTTCATTCATTCAATTTCAGAGGAAGACAAGTAGTTCCACAGAGACGGTTTAGGGAGTTCGAAGGTTTTAGGGTTGTGGCATTCGACGAGAGTTGGATTGCCGGGATTGTAAAGTCTTAGAATTTAGTTTAATGCAAGTTATTTTCTTTCAATCGATGATGTCTGAGTTTGCAAAGAAGAGCGAGTAGTCCACCCACTTCTAGGGTTGGGGCGAGCCCGACGATAGCCATGCATAATTGAGGTAAAGATCCGACCTTTATCGTGTTTTGAGCATTTTCCTACTGGTTGATGTGTTTATTTCCCGTCTTATGGAGATCCATGCTAACAACTTGGATTATAAACATAAAATCGGTAGAGACAATTAGGGTTTCTTGAGAGAGTTGTCTAATTGTTGGAAAAGGCGAGAGCTTAGTCCTTTAATGCGATTCACATGATTATCTGTTTGATTCTACCTTATGCATGCTTGGTTATTGTCGTTGCAAACCCCAATCTTGGAAGTTCTTTTACATTAAGTTTAGTCGAAACCGTAAAAGCATTTGTTTTTACTTTCTTTATTTTTATTCGTTTTTGTTCCCTGTCTACTCGATCTCGACCAACCGTGGTCGACCTCGAGTTACTGATCCTCGACCTAGAGTCGTTGTAGCTTACCTGTGCAGGAACTCGACGAAGCCCAACTCGAAGTCGACGAGGACCGTACTCGATCTCGAGTAGCCTCTTGTCGAGATCGACCACCCTTTGCCGAGCTGTTGTGCCCTGTTCGACTGTCTGAGCTTCTGTCGACTAACCCCTTTGTCGAGCTCGAGGACTTCTGTTGTCGACTTCTGACCGTGAGATTCTCCGATGCCTAGGACCCGCTGACACGCTTCCTCGTGGATCGATCCTGACTTCCCGCTGCTGCACCAGGAGGAGGTCTTGTAATTATTTGCGTGGGCAGAATCTGGTTTGCTGTGATTTATTTTATTATATTTTAAACTCGATTTCCTCCCTACAACAGTGTGCAACCTCTCAGATCCTGTCGTTTTCGCTGCTACTTAGTATGTACTAACCTCTTTTGCCTTTCTTACAGGTACCAAAAGATGGAGAACTCCATGAAGATGAAACCCTTCGACAGAGTCGTTGACTTCGCCATGTGGCAAGTCAAGATGAGAGATATCTTGATCGAGGAGGGTTGCTGAAAGGCCATCACACATCTAGTTAAACACCCCGAGGCTCTCACAAATAAACTCGACCCAGACATCAAGATTGATGACCTGAAGGTGGTTCTGGTCTCAAATCCGAAGAGAAGGCCGAGTAAGTGAAAGATGAACTAACCGCTGAAGCTGATCTTGAGCTCGACCTCAAAGCTCACTCTGAAATCATCCTAAGGTTAACTAATGGCGTACCCCGTCAGGTGGTAAAATTCTCTTCCGCTCACCTTCTCTGGTCCGCTCTGGAGGAGCGCGCTATTTCTTACTAAATATTTGCCTTCCAGAATTTCCTTGTTGTGTCGGTTGTTTACTTTTAAAATGGATGTGAATATGACTTTAGATGATAACCTTGAATAGACAAGTTCTTTAAAATGACCCAAGAATTAGAATGTTGTAAAGATGAAATCAAAGACTCTCATCAGGCTATCCTCTTGCTTAACTCTTTACTTGAGAAATTTGAAAACTTCAAAGATATTATCCAGTTCAGTAGGAATGAGTTATCTAAAGATAAGATCATTGAGGCTAGAATTGAGAAAAACGAGATAATGAAGGTTTTACAGATTAAGGGCCTCTCTACCAAAACTGATAAGCAAGATAAATTAGAAGTCATGTTCACTCAGCAAAACAAATTTGAAAAGAAAGGTAAAAAGGCTAGAAAAACAAAAAGGAGAAGAAGGATAATTCTAAACTTGAGAAGTCTGATAAGTCTGATCCTAATTCTAAGTGCAACTATTGTGGACATGTTGGTCACTAGGTTAAGGTCTGCAGGGAAAAGAAAAGGGCTGAACAATTAGCTAAACAAAACAAAACTGAATTGTCTACTGCTGTGCTTGAATCCATGAGTAACTATCCTGCTGAATTGTTTATGTGTGCTAAATATGCTTCATCTGATTCATGGACTCTTGATTTTGGTTGTGCCATGCATGCGTCCCCTAATAAAAACATGTTTAGAACTTTAAATGAGAACATTTCTGGTGATGTCATGTTAGGAGATGATACCTCTTTAGAGATTAAAGGTGTGGTGTCGGTTACTTTACTCATGCATGATGATGTGGTTAGAGTCTTTACTAATGTTAAATATGTGCCTAAGCTTAGAAGGAATCTAATGTATGAATCTTCTTTTGAATTACTTGGCTGCAATGTTGATTCTAAAGATGGAATTAGAACTATATATTGCAATGGTAAGGCTATTATGAAAGCAAAAAGGGTCAAAGGTTTGTTTCATATTCTTGCTTCACCTGCTGAGATTAATTCTGTGCATTCAGATGTTATGAGCTTATCTGATACTAAAATATGGCATGAAAGGATAGGTCATATTGGTAACACTAGCATGCTACATTTGCATAAACATGGTCTTTTACCTAGGAAACCTGCAAAAATTGATTTTTGTGAAAATGGCATGAAAGGATAGATCAAAACTTTCCTAGAATAATGAAAGGATAGGTCATATTGGTAACACTCCCGATAATGAAGTATTCTCTCGGGATTTTTTAAATTAAACACCCGATAGAAAATGAAACCCTAATTGGAGGAAGTTAAAAGAGTACAGATATGGAGAAGATGCAAAGGTTGGCTATGAAAAGTCGACTAATTTTTCTCCAACATTGCTCAATCGTTCGATTAATGGCATCCAAGGAAAATACAGGTTTGGTCGGCGCATACGATGAAGATGCATATTTCTTAGTCGTTGATGTAATCGTCGATTTCTCAGGGAGTGCACGATCTACTTCTCGATCTCCTCCGATTGTAAGTTACTTCGTATTTGCTCAAAAACTCTGCTATCTGAACTCTGCTATCTGAAGTCTTTCTGTGGTCTTTCAATGTTTACCCTTTCCTTTTCCTTTTGGCTTTAGTTCCTTCTCCATGTGAAGCTTAGTGAGTTACATGCACAATAAGATCAATTAGATGCTAAACATTAAAAAAAAAAGAGGGAAGGAATATGTTCTCAGTAGGTTGTGTACCCTCTGCACTCATATTGGTACTTCTTTGGAAAATAATGATTTTTGAGGGAGTGGAATACTAACTCTGACACAAAAGTTCTAGAGAAATGAATTGCTTATACTTCGCATATGAGATACAACCGTATGGGTGACCTACACTACGCCAGATTGCACTTCGGGCGACAGACTGATGAGCTTCCGTCGCCTGAGTTCACTTCCGGCGACGAACTTAGAAGAGTTCGTCGCCTGAATGTCTAGGGCTTGACCCCCAACCCAAATCACATTTGAGCGACCAATTATATACAAAGTTCGTCGCTTGAATCAACTTTAGGCGACGAACATATTTAGGCGACGAACAAAAGAAGAAAACTCATCCACTTTTGTCAGAACTAACATTCAGGGGACGAACATAGGTCAATGTTCGTCGCCTGAGTTAACTTCAGGCGACGGAAATTACATGTGTGGTCCATGTTGGTCGCCTGAATGAGTGATAAAAGTTGGTCACTCATTCAGGTGACGACATATTTTGAAAGTTCGTCGCTTGAGTTAAATTCAGGGGACGAAGATAACATGTGTACTCTATGTTGGTCGCCTGAATGAGTGACAAAATAATAGCAATTATTTAGGTGACGACATTTTTTTAATGTTGGTCGCTTAAATGAGTGACCCCATTGTTTATATTTATAAAATTTAAAACCATAATTTACAATGTTATATTTAAAAATTTAAAACCATAATTTTAAAATTATTTAATTGTGTAATAAATCTTTTAAGCTATGTATATAATGTTTTAAAACCATACTTTACAATGTTATAAATTTTAAAACCATACTTTACAATGTTAAAAAATTTAAATTAATTGTGTAATGTTTTTATAACGTTAAAACCATAAATTTACATTAATTGGGTAATATTTTATACAACCATAAACCTTATACTAAGTAATAAATTCTTATTATAATACTATAAGGTTATGTTTTGAGGAAAACTCATATAATTAACTAATAAAACCTTATACTAAGTAATAAATTCTTATTATAATACTATAGGGTTATGTTTTGAGGAAAACTCATATAAGTAACTAATAAAACCTTATACTAAGTAATAAATTCTTATTATAATACTATAAGGTTATGTTTTGAGGAAAACTCATATAAGTAACTAATAAAACCTTATACTAAGTAATAAATTCTTATTATAATAATATAAGGTTATGTTTTGAGGAAAACTCATATAAGTTGCTAATAAAACCTTATACTAAGTAATAAATTCTTATTATAATACTATAAGGTCCTTTTTTGGGGAAAACTCATATAAGTAACTAATAAAACCTTATACTACGTAATAAATTCTTATTATAATACTATAAGGTTATGTTTTGAGGAAAACTCATATAAGTAACTAATAAAACCTTATACTAAGTAATAAATTCTTATTATAATACTATAAGGTTATGTTTTGAGGAAAACTCATATAATTAACTAATAAAACCTTATACTAAGTAATAAATTCTTATTATAATACTATAGGGTTATGTTTTGAGGAAAACTCATATAAGTAACTAATAAAACCTTATACTAAGTAATAAATTCTTATTATAATACTATAAGGTTATGTTTTGAGGAAAACTCATATAAGTAACTAATAAAACCTTATACTAAGTAATAAATTCTTATTATAATAATATAAGGTTATGATTTGAGGAAAACTCATATAAGTTGCTAATAAAACCTTATACTAAGTAATAAATTCTTATTATAATACTATAAGGTCCTTTTTTGGGGAAAACTCATATAAGTAACTAATAAAACCTTATACTACGTAACAAATTCTTATTATAATACTATAAGGTTATGTTTTGAGGAAAACTCATATAAGTAACTAATAAAACCTTGTACTAAGTAATAAATTCTTATTATAATACTATAAGGTTATGTTTTGAGGAAAACTCATATAAGTTGCTAATAAAACCTTATACTAAGTAATAAATTCTTATTATAATACTATAAGGTTATGTTTTGAGGAAAACTCATATAAGTAACTAATAAAACCTTATACTAAGTAATAAATTCTTATTATAATACTATAAGGTTCTTTTTTGGGGAAAACTCAAATAAGTAACTAATAAAACCTTATACTACGTAATAAATTCTTATTATAATACTATAAGGTTATGTTTTGAGGAAAACTCATATAAGTAACTAATAAAACCTTGTACTAAGTAATAAATTCTTATTATAATACTATAAGGTTATGTTTTGAGGAAAACTCATATAAGTTGCTAATAAAACCTTATACTAAGTAATAAATTCTTATTATAATACTATAAGGTTATGTTTTGAGGAAAACTCATATAAGTAACTAATAAAACCTTATACTAAGTAATAAATTCTTATTATTATACTATAAGGTTATGTTTTGAGGAAAACTCATATAAGTTGCTAATAAAACCTTATACTAGGTAATAAATTCTTATTATAATACTATAAGGTTATGTTTTGAGGAAAACTCATATAAGTAACTAATAAAACCTTATACTAAGTAATAAATTCTTATTATAATATTATAAGGTTATGTTTTGAGGAAAACTCATATAAGTTGCTAATAAAACCTTATACTAAGTAATAAATTCTTATTATAATACTATAAGGTTATGTTTTGAGGAAAACTCATATAAGTAACTAATAAAACCTTATACTAAGTAGTAAATTCTTATTATAATACTATAAGGTTATGTTTTGAGGAAAACTCATATAAGTTGCTAATAAAACCTTATACTAGGTAATAAATTCTTATTATAATACTATAAGGTTATGTTTTGAGGGAAACTCATATAAGTAACTAATAAAACCTTATACTAAGTAATAAATTCTTATTATAATACTATAAGGTTATGTTTTGAGGAAAACTCATATAAGTAAGTAATAAAACCTTATACTAAGTAATAAATTCTTATTATAATACTATAAGGTTATGTTTTGAGGAAAACTCATATAAGTAAGTAATAAAACCTTATACTAAGTAATAAATTCTTATTATAATACTATAAGGTTATGTTTTGAGGAAAACTCATATAATTTGCTAATAAAACCTTATACTAATTAATAAATTATTATTATAATACTATAATGTTATGTTTTGAGGAAAACTCATATAAGTAAGTAATAAAACCTTATACTAAGTAATAAATTCTTATTATAATACTATAAGGTTATGTTTTGAGGAAAACTCATATAAGTTGCTAATAAAACCTTATACTAAGTAATAAATTCTTATTATAATACTATAAGGTTATGTTTTGAGGAAAATTCATATAATTAACTAATAAAACCTTATACTAAGTAAAAAATTCTTATTATAATACTATAATGTTATGTTTTGAGGAAAACTCATATAATTAACTAATAAAACCTTATACTAATGTTATAACAAAGTAGAAAATACTAACATACTCAATAAAAAAAATCAAATCTCATTGTATTATAGTGTAAAAAATTAGAATTATGTAATTGAATTAAAAAAAACCTTAGGTGAAAAATGTAGAAATTGACAGTAAGAAAAATTAATTTAAAACTATTTATCATATTTATTTAAAATTTGGATTTTATTAAAACTACATTATTAAACTATTAACTCGGGTTATAAATTTTTAATATGACTAGATTTAAAATTTTCATTTTAGGAATAATAATTTAGATTTCACAATGCCACCAAGTTTCACGTATAACTTTTTTCTCAAAATTTAAATGTCGTTCAGGCGACGAAGAATGTATTTATGTTGGTGGCTTGAGTATATGGCGCTTAATTTTCCCGCATAAATTTGGGTGAAATTTTGAAATTCATTCAAGAGAGGGACAAGTCTATACAAAGTCCGTCACCTGAATAAAACAAGTACGGAGTATAAAACTAAAATGTTCCCAGACCAAACCCGAAGCCCCTTTTATCCTTCACTCTTCAACCCCGAAACCCTAGCACCCTGTTGATATTCGCCGTCTCCTTCCTCTGCACGTACTGTTCCTCCTTCGATTCCCGTCACCTCCGTCCCTTCGACACCGTTGCCGCCTTCTCCTTCCTCTTCTCACGCCGAGCTCTCAAAGTCGCCCTTCAATGGCTTCCTCCGTCCTCATTCCCCATCATTTCTCTCTCTAGCCGTAGCGGCCCTCCTCGCATTGCCGGAGCTTGCTCTCCCATCTCTCTGCTTCGAAAATAGACCAGAGAGGAAGAACGCGGCCTCCCACCATGTCGATGGTGATGGCCTCATGTCGCTTGAGTTGATCGGATCTGGAGCCGACGTCGATGGCGAATCCAAAGCCCACACGGAGCCGAGAAAGAGGATCTAGGCACCGATGCTCCTCCGCCACTTCTCTGGTAAGCACTCACGTCCTCGGTCTCCCTTCGACTTTCCCTTGGGTTTTGAGATCTCGAATGCTCCTCTCAAATTCAAGTCTAGGGTTTTCGTGGTTTAATTTGATTCTCTAATTTTCAGATCTAGGGTTTTCATGGTCTAATTTCATTCTATAATATTAAGATTTAGGGTTTTCGGGGAAGATTTAGGGTTTTCATGGTCTATTTGGTTTGCAACAAATCTCTTGTTTTGTCGCATTCTTCTTGATCAGCTTTTGTGCTTGTTGGTTTGCAACACAACCTTGTTGTTTTTTTCATTGAGGGACGGGACATGATCCTTAATGAAATTGTGGGCTAAGAATTGATGTGACGAGTGATGACTCCTTTGAGATAGTCTATTTTTGATGTGGACAAATCAGCATGATTATTGAACTCATTGGTCTGGAAAGATGTGCGGGTTCTTGGGAGTATGATGATGATAAATTTCTTATTTTCAGATTTACAGTATAGTGTCTTGGAGGAAATTAAAACTGAACCTTCCTACAGGCATTCTACTGAGGTGTAAGATTTGTGCCTTATGGCCAAAAGAGCACAATCTTTGCTGTCCCACAACACTATATATGCATGAATTGATTGAGCTGGAGAAAGATTTTCTCATCTGTTTTCAGTTTAGCAGTTTCCCTTTTGTGTGTTGATCTTTGATTAAGTATGTTTTAACTTCATGTATGCCAAATTGCCTTTTGGAGTGTTTCCTTTCTTGGAGTTTGGTTGCATTTTTTATATGATTCTCACTGCGTTTCATATTCCTATGTACCTCCAGTTGGGAATTCACCATACCACCCAGCTCAGTATGGCCCATCAAATGGTGTTGGAGGGAAATTGCCAAACAAGGTTAATCACCTTCTTTTCTGAAACTTGACAAATGGTTCTCATTGGAGTTCTACATCTGCTTCAATCTTTTATTTTTGTAAGGAAGCAAATATTGTTGTAAATGATTGACACAGAAAATCCTCAGACAAATATCATTTCTTAATAATCCAAAGAAGAAAATACCAAACATATTAACATGGCATTGGCAACTATGTGGTGACGGGAAAAAATCAAGAGAATTGCAGAACAATTGTGAAAAATGAAAGATTACCTTTCACTGATAAAATGCTCAAAATAATCAAAAGGCTTAATGTTGGAGGAAAAAGGCATGCGTGCCCTTGCCATATTCTGGCAAGAATTTTCCATTTGAGATTATCTTTTAGTTCTTTTTTATTGTTGCTACTGTGAAATTGAAATCCTCTATCCTTACCTGTGCTGTTTATTTTTTGGGTTGTGAACAGCATATAGATGCATTTGTGCAGGTTGTTATCTATGAATGAACTTGTTTTTTTAATGTGAATGTGTTTTTTAATGTGTTTCCACATACTCAAATTTCAAAACTCGTTTAGAGTTGCCAAGCTTATGATTTTCAGCATTATTTTCTATCCCAACTTAAGAAGTTTAGTTCTGTTTGCAGTCAATTGTTGACATTGTGAGCTCGATTTTCCTTGCACACCAGCAGGAGCCACTTTTCTAGAGTTTTTATCAGGTAATCTTATACCAACTTATATTGGTAATAAAAGTTCAAGTTACAATTTATGTAATTGGTTTTACTTACACCATCTTTTTCTTTGTTTGCAGAAAATGATTCAGCATTTCATCTTCTTTTTTTTCACAACATTGAAGCTTCTAGGTCATCAATGGCTTTAGATAGTGACTTTGTAAATATTGGCGCCTTCGACTTTGAATACGCAGCAGCCTTCTCAGCACTTGTCGGATCCACAACCGGCTTCGGATACGCGGCCTTCTCAGCTCTCATTCGCGCAGCAGTAGCCGGTATCTCTCGCACTCCTCTCCTACTTCCTCTTAAGTAATGAACATGAATTTGTGAATAGGTTTGTATTTGTGAATTTGTATGTAGTTGCAAACTTGGATTTGTAAATTTGTATGCGGATTTGTATTTGTATGGGGTTGTGAACTTGGCCATGTTTGTTGTGTAAGATGAAACAGGTTTGTGCACATTTTTGTGCTAAAAATGTGCACAATTTTGGTGCAATTGAAAACAGGGGGCATCAGCCAATTTTCAATTATTTTTTTTAAAAACAAATCACACTCAGGCGACGAATATTGACAAAACTTGGTTGCCTATTTTTTTTTTAAAAAAAACCTTCATATTCAGGCCACGGACATAGCTTCTTTAGGCGACGAACTTAGCTAAAAGGATGGTCGCCTGAATTACATTTTATATTTTATATAATTCACTAATCAAAATGGGGCGACGAACCTTGTCTAACAAATCCGTCGCCTGAAGTCGGCTCGGCTCGGCTCGGAAAGCCCTTTTAGGTCTGACAATGAATTCAGGCGACGAACAATTTTTTCGTCGCCTAAAATGTTTCAGGCGACGAACATACAGATGCTCGTCGCCTGAATAGTGAAAGGATGAAAGTCACCGGACCACTACTCAGGCGACGGATGTTCGTCGCCTGAGTTATCAGGTGACGAAAATCACATTTCAGGCGACGACATTGGTCCGTCGCCTGAAAGCCCAGCAACCCGAGGTCGACAAGCCCGTGGTTGACCTCGACAAGGCCGTACTCGACCAAGACCAGAATCGGAGCTCGGACTCCGCTGTGCAGACCAGCAACCCGAGGTCGACAAGTCAACTCGAGGTCGACAAGCCTCTGGTCGATCTCGACAAGCCTCTGGTCGAAGTCGAGGAGCATCTGGCCGACGTCGACGACTCTGCAGCATCCCCGACAGCTGATCTGGCTTCGAAACAGAAAAAGCCACTTCCTTTCCCTTCTAAATCTCATAAAGATCCCACTGCAGGGAGATTCAATAGATTTGTTAATATGTTGCAAGAGCTAAACTTTTCTATTCCTTTTACAGAAGCCCTGCAAGAGATGCCTGGATATGTCAAGTTTCTGAAGGAAATCCTAAGCAAGAAGCGATCCATATCAGAGATCGCAGGCGAATGCAAAGTACTCCACTTCCCTGAAAAGAAACCTGACCCTGGTAAGTTTTCTGTTACTGTGGGTTTTGGACAATATAAATATGATTCTCTGTGCGATTTAGGAGCAAGTGTGAGCATCATGCCTTTATCAATCTGGCGGAAGGTTAAGATAGGATGCATAAAACCTGTGGATGCTAAATTATACATGGCAAACAATACTGTTGTCATCCCTACAGGTATAGTTGAGAATGTCCCAGTCCAGGTTGGTAAATTCTTTGTTCTGGCTGATTTCCTTATTATTGATTGTGCTGAAGATCCTACTAGCCCTATTATTCTTGGTAGACCATTCTTAGCTACTGCAGATGCCAGGATTAGTGTTAAGAATTGATCACTCACCTTCACCATAGGCGATGAGGTTTTGGATTTCTCTTTTGGCCCTGCAAAAGAGGAGATTTCTTGGCTGGAGGTGAAAAGCATCAGCATCGACGGGACTAAGCAAACAGCGGAGGAGGGAGCCAAATCTGTACTCGAGGTCGACAAGCCTTACTCGACCTCGACAAGCGCTCTACTCGACTTCGACAAAACGTTGTCGATCTCGACCACCACTGCTGAGCCAGAGACTTGCCCAGAGTCTAAGTATGGGGTCCCTGTACTCGATCTCGACCACCAGTACTCGACATCGAGTAGACCCAAGCCCAAAGATTTCTGTTTTGGGTCCGAACAGGTAAGTTCAGGTATGAATTCTACTCCCCCTCGGTCCATAAATAAAATTTTTAATGATTTAAAGGGAGCTAAACTAAAAGCTACAAAGAAGAAGAAGAAGGAGAAAGGAGATGATGCAAGCCACCACCTATTAGCTGAGCTTGCATACTACCATCAGGACCTAGATGATCCAGGAGAAGGGCCAAGCATGAGCGGGCCCCACAATAATGGTCTTTGAGCACAAACGGAAAAGTCGGCCTAGCGACTCTAAAATCTAGAGCGTGTATATAAACTTTATGAATTTTACTTTTTGCTTTTTGGTTTTTGTTTTTGGTTTTTGTTTTTAAAGTGGATAGTCTTGTTTTCATGGAATCTAATACTTTTTTTATCGACAAGCATATAAGGATCGCGAAAGGTGGAAGGCAGAAGTCCCTGAGAACCAGTCGGAATCGACGAAGGCCAAGTCGACGACGACGAGGAGGAGAAGCCAGGAGCTACTCGACCTCGAGTAGACGTACTCGACATCGACAAGCATCAGACACTCCTCGACTTCAGAAACCACCAGACGCAGACAAGCCTACTCGAGATCGAGTACACTGTACTCGAGATCGACAAGGCACCTCTACTCGACCTGTACTGATCAACCTTCCTCGATGCATTATCCTGTGAGTTCCTTCCTTTACTCTTGTTTTTATTTGATACAGTGTGGACACTGTAAATTTTAAGTATGGGGTGGGGGAAGGGGTTACTTTATGCATATTGATCATATTTGACATATATGCATTATTGCTTTGAATTGCTACATGGCTATTTTGGAATACATTATTGATTTATGTGCTTACATGCATGTTTTCCAAAGTTTGAAAAAAATGACCCCCATTGAAATTTTTGATAAATGTCATGGAAGCTTATACGGAACTCGACGATGCAAAATTGGATTCATTAGAGATATAGCATGAAATTGCCTAGTAAAGGGAAGTCACAATGAAGTGCATATTTTCTTGAAAACCATGAAAGGAGGTAAAATTTGAAGTTGCTTTTGATATGTTGCATGATAAGAGGATGGATGACTTTAAATTTCCATATAATGCTCATATTGTTTGAAATCCTAGCCTTACCTATGCTTATGCATCACAAAAGCCATAATATGCCTTATTTCAAATATTGCTCCACGTGATCTAAATATTTGCCATTCTTTACCTTATCCGGGGATTATGTTGAGAATGATGTTACATTATGGAGATGTTATATGGTGTTTGTGTTATATATCATATTTGGAGTTTGGAAGGAAATTATTTGAAATATATGGAAAATTTAATGAGTGAAAGAAAATCCAATCACCTAAGGAGATAAAGGTAGATTGACCCTGCTCTCTAAGATAATAGTTTGGAGAGATGGGACACATTGTGAGGAGTCCGACGCACTAAGTATCCGGGGTCATTCATGACACCCATGTTTGCGACTCGCGAGAAGGCAGTGCTGAGGTTAGAGAGGTAAAAGCATTATTATTGAAAAAAGCATTATGAAAGGTGATGAATCAAAGGAAGAAGGGATGTGGAAACTCAGTTTGGAAATACTCCATTTCCCCGGATCAAAAGCACCACATTGCCAAATATTGCCCACCTTTTAGCCTTTTACCAATCTACTCCTTCATGAGCTTAAATTAAAGTCTTCTTGATTATCAATGCTTTGTCACTTATGAATGTTTTTGCATAACCCTCCTTTTGTGAGTAGATGTTGCTTTTACATATTTGCACATGCATGAATCTGTGACACTAGTACCTTTTCGAGGATGGTAATTGATTGCAGGGTTATATAAGAATGAACCTAAGATGTTGAGAGTTTGAATTCTTCCCCTGAATGACAAATAAAAGTATTGCTTGAGGACAAGCAAGCTTAAGTATGGGGTGTTTGTTGTGAGCTGAATCTGCCATGTTTTACAGTAACTTTTATATCGATTTCTGTATACCTTGCATTCATTTGGGCTAAGATAGTATAGAACCTATGTAGTTTATGTTTATTTGCCAAATTATGGAATCTACACCAGTTTCTGTTTAATTCGAAAAAATCGAAGCGTTTTACATCAATTTTACAGAAGGTCGGAAAAGCTCGGAAAACCACTACAGAAGTCCAAGGTCAAAGCAGCGGAACCAGTCTGAGAGTCAAGGCTACTCGATCTCGAGTAGGCCTTACTCGACCTAGATGAGCATGTCCGAGCACAGCCTTGTCGATAGAGCCTGATCGAGCAAGCCAGACCACCCGACTTCCGGAGCCAACTCGATCTCGACAAGCCTTAGTCGAGATCGACGAAGACCATACACCACACCCGGAGTCGAGGAGAAGAGCTACCCGAGAAGCCGAGGACGAGAAGCCGAGCACAACCCTACTCGATCTCGACAAGCCCTTGTCGAGATCGACGAGCCTTCCAGCGCCTGCCCGAGTCCTTGCCGAGGAGAAGTTGCTCGACCAAGAGAAGATCATGTCTACTCGATCTCGACGAAGCTTGGTCGAGATCGACAAGCCCCTGAGTCCGGATCCAAGCTTGTCGAGTTAAGCCACCCGAGAGCACCTAGTCGGCAAGACCAACCCTACTCGACATCGACGAGTGCTAGTCGAGGTCGACGAGCCCAGGAAGCCATGTCCGAGCCACATTGAGGAGATCTACCCGAGAAGACCTAGATAGAGTTTATTTGTGAATGAAGTTTTAGATATACCTATTTTAGATTTAATTCCATTATGTCTTTTATTTATCCTTAAGCATTTTAGATAAAGTTTTAGATATAGATAGATATCTTCTTTCCTAGAATAGCTAGGGAATGAAGGCTATAAATAAAGCCCATGGGGCTCAGTTTCATTCATTCAATTTCAGAGGAAGACAAGTAGTTCCACAGAGATGGTTTAGGGAGTTCGAAGGTTTTAGGGTTGTGGCATTCGACGAGAGTTGGATTGCCGGGATTGTAAAGTCTTAGAATTCAGTTTAATGCAAGTTATTTTCTTTCAATCGATGATGTCTGAGTTTGCAAAGAATAGCGAGTAGTCCACCCACTTCTAGGGTTGGGGCGAGCCCGACGATAGCCATGCATAATTGAGGTAAAGATCCGACCTTTATCGTGTTTTGAGCATTTTCCTACTGGTTGATGTGTTTATTTCCCGTCTTATGGAGATCCATGCTAACAACTTGGATTATAAACATAAAATCGGTAGAGACAATTAGGGTTTCTTGAGAGAGTTGTCTAATTGTTGGAAAAGGCGAGAGCTTAGTCCTTTAATGCGATTCACATGATTATCTGTTTGATTCTACCTTATGCATGCTTGGTTATTGTCGTTGCAAACCCCAATCTTGGAAGTTCTTTTACATTAAGTTTAGTCATGGGGTGTTTGTTGTGAGCTGAATCTGCCATGTTTTACAGTAACTTTTATATCGATTTCTGTATACCTTGCATTCATTTGGGCTAAGATAGTATAGAACCTATGTAGTTTATGTTTATTTGCCAAATTATGGAATCTACACCAGTTTCTGTTTAATTCGAAGAAATCGAAGCGTTTTACAGCAATTTTACAGAAGGTCGGAAAAGCTCGGAAAACCACTACAGAAGTCCAAGGTCAAAGCAGCGGAACCAGTCTGAGAGTCAAGGCTACTCGATCTCGAGTAGGCCTTACTCGACCTAGATGAGCATGTCCGAGCACAGCCTTGTCGATAGAGCCTGATCGAGCAAGCCAGACCACCCGACTTCCGGAGCCAACTCGATCTCGACAAGCCTTAGTCGAGATCGACGAAGACCATACACCACACCCGGAGTCGAGGAGAAGAGCTACCCGAGAAGCCGAGGACGAGAAGCCGAGCACAACCTTACTCGATCTCGACGAGCCCTTGTCGAGATCGACGAGCCTTCCAGCGCCTGCCCGAGTCCTTGCCGAGGAGAAGTTGCTCGACCAAGAGAAGATCATGTCTACTCGATCTCGACGAAGCTTGGTCGAGATCGACAAGCCCCAGAGTCCGGATCCAAGCTTGTCGAGTTAAGCCACCTGAGAGCACCTAGTCGGCAAGACCAACCCTACTCGACATCGACGAGTGCTAGTCGAGGTCGACGAGCCCAGGAAGCCATGTCCGAGCCACATTGAGTAGATCTACCCGAGAAGACCTAGTCGGCGAAGCTAGTCTACTTGAGGTCGACTAGGCCTTGTCGAGGTCGACGAGAGCCTAAGCCAGAATCCGAGCCTGTCGAGCAGAGAAGCCAGCCAAGACCAGTCGACCAGGATTCCTACTCGAGATTGACAAGGCTCTTGTCGAGATCGACCACGCTTCCAGAAGCTGTTCGACGCGGCTTGACGAACTCTACTCGGATTTTGATTCCATGGGCATGAAGATTTCCGATTATGTCCAAAACTATCAAGATCTACCATGAAGAGAATGATTCTATCCATTGAAGACATTTAGATATAATTCCTATTTTAGATTTAATTCCATTATGTCTTTTATTTATCCTTAAGCATTTTAGATAAAGTTTTAGATATAGATAGATATCTTCTTTCCTAGAATAGCTAGGGAATGAAGGCTATAAATAAAGCCCATGGGGCTCAGTTTCATTCATTCAATTTCAGAGGAAGACAAGTAGTTCCACAGAGACAGTTTAGGGAGTTCGAAGGTTTTAGGGTTGTGGCATTCGACGAGAGTTGGATTGCCGGGATTGTAAAGTCTTAGAATTTAGTTTAATGCAAGTTATTTTCTTTCAATCGATGATGTCTGAGTTTGCAAAGAAGAGCGAGTAGTCCACCCACTTCTAGGGTTGGGGCGAGCCCGACGATAGCCATGCATAATTGAGGTAAAGATCCGACCTTTATCGTGTTTTGAGCATTTTCCTACTGGTTGATGTGTTTATTTCCCGTCTTATGGAGATCCATGCTAACAACTTGGATTATAAACATAAAATCGGTAGAGACAATTAGGGTTTCTTGAGAGAGTTGTCTAATTGTTGGAAAAGGCGAGAGCTTAGTCCTTTAATGCGATTCACATGATTATCTGTTTGATTCTACCTTATGCATGCTTGGTTATTGTCGTTGCAAACCCCAATCTTGGAAGTTCTTTTACATTAAGTTTAGTCGAAACCGTAAAAGCATTTGTTTTTACTTTCTTTATTTTTATTCGTTTTTGTTCCCTGTCTACTCGATCTCGACCAACCGTGGTCGACCTCGAGTTACTGATCCTCGACCTAGAGTCGTTGTAGCTTACCTGTGCAGGAACTCGACGAAGCCCAACTCGAAGTCGACGAGGACCGTACTCGATCTCGAGTAGCCTCTTGTCGAGATCGACCACCCTTTGCCGAGCTGTTGTGCCCTGTTCGACTGTCTGAGCTTCTGTCGACTAACCCCTTTGTCGAGCTCGAGGACTTCTGTTGTCGACTTCTGACCGTGAGATTCTCCGATGCCTAGGACCCGCTGACACGCTTCCTCGTGGATCGATCCTGACTTCCCGCTGCTGCACCAGGAGGAGGTCTTGTAATTATTTGCGTGGGCAGAATCTGGTTTGTTGTGATTTATTTTATTATATTTTAAACTCGATTTCCTCCCTACAACAGTGTGCAACCTCTCAGATCCTGTCGTTTTCGCTGCTACTTAGTATGTACTAACCTCTTTTGCCTTTCTTACAGGTACCAAAAGATGGAGAACTCCATGAAGATGAAACCCTTCGACAGAGTCGTTGACTTCGCCATGTGGCAAGTCAAGATGAGAGATATCTTGATCGAGGAGGGTTGCTGAAAGGCCATCACACATCTAGTTAAACACCCCGAGGCTCTCACAAATAAACTCGACCCAGACATCAAGATTGATGACCTGAAGGTGGTTCTGGTCTCAAATCCGAAGAGAAGGCCGAGTAAGTGAAAGATGAACTAACCGCTGAAGCTGATCTTGAGCTCGACCTCAAAGCTCACTCTGAAATCATCCTAAGGTTAACTAATGGCGTACCCCGTCAGGTGGTAAAATTCTCTTCCGCTCACCTTCTCTGGTCCGCTCTGGAGGAGCGCGCTATTTCTTACTAAATATTTGCCTTCCAGAATTTCCTTGTTGTGTCGGTTGTTTACTTTTAAAATGGATGTGAATATGACTTTAGATGATAACCTTGAATAGACAAGTTCTTTAAAATGACCCAAGAATTAGAATGTTGTAAAGATGAAATCAAAGACTCTCATCAGGCTATCCTCTTGCTTAACTCTTTACTTGAGAAATTTGAAAACTTCAAAGATATTATCCAGTTCAGTAGGAATGAGTTATCTAAAGATAAGATCATTGAGGCTAGAATTGAGAAAAACGAGATAATGAAGGTTTTACAGATTAAGGGCCTCTCTACCAAAACTGATAAGCAAGATAAATTAGAAGTCATGTTCACTCAGCAAAACAAATTTGAAAAGAAAGGTAAAAAGGCTAGAAAAACAAAAAGGAGAAGAAGGATAATTCTAAACTTGAGAAGTCTGATCCTAATTCTAAGTGCAACTATTGTGGACATGTTGGTCACTAGGTTAAGGTCTGCAGGGAAAAGAAAAGGGCTGAACAATTAGCTAAACAAAACAAAACTGAATTGTCTACTGCTGTGCTTGAATCCATGAGTAACTATCCTGCTGAATTGTTTATGTGTGCTAAATATGCTTCATCTGATTCATGGACTCTTGATTTTGGTTGTGCCATGCATGCGTCCCCTAATAAAAACATGTTTAGAACTTTAAATGAGAACATTTCTGGTGATGTCATGTTAGGAGATGATACCTCTTTAGAGATTAAAGGTGTGGTGTCGGTTCCTTTACTCATGCATGATGATGTGGTTAGAGTCTTTACTAATGTTAAATATGTGCCTAAGCTTAGAAGGAATCTAATGTATGAATCTTCTTTTGAATTACTTGGCTGCAATGTTGATTCTAAAGATGGAATTAGAACTATATATTGCAATGGTAAGGCTATTATGAAAGCAAAAAGGGTCAAAGGTTTGTTTCATATTCTTGCTTCACCTGCTGAGATTAATTCTGTGCATTCAGATGTTATGAGCTTATCTGATACTAAAATATGGCATGAAAGGATAGGTCATATTGGTAACACTGGCATGCTACATTTGCATAAACATGGTCTTTTACCTAGGAAACCTGCAAAAATTGATTTTTGTGAAAATGGCATGAAAGGGTAGATCAAAACTTTCCTAGAATAATGAAAGGATAGGTCATATTGGTAACACTCCCGATAATGAAGTATTCTCTCGGGATTATTTAAATTAAACACCCGATAGAAAATGAAACCCTAATTGGAGGAAGTTAAAAGAGTACAGATATGGAGAAGATGCAAAGGTTGGCTATGAAAAGTCGACTAATTTTTCTCCAACATTGCTCAATCGTTCGATTAATGGCATCCAAGGAAAATACAGGTTTGGTCGGCGCATACGATGAAGATGCATATTTCTTAGTCGTTGATGTAATCGTCGATTTCTCAGGGAGTGCACGATCTACTTCTCGATCTCCTCCGATTGTAAGTTACTTCGTATTTGCTCAAAAACTCTGCTATCTGAACTCTGCTCTCTGAAGTCTTTCTGTTGTCTTTCAATGTTTACCCTTTCCTTTTCCTTTTGGCTTTAGTTCCTTCTCCATGTGAAGCTTAGTGAGTTACATGCACAATAAGATCAATTAGATGCTAAACATTAAAAAAAAAAGAGGGAAGGAATATGTTCTCAGTAGGTTGTGTACCCTCTGCACTCATATTGGTACTTCTTTGGAAAATAATGATTTTTGAGGGAGTGGAATACTAACTCTGACACAAAAGTTATAGAGAAATGAATTGCTTATACTTCGCATATGAGATACAACCGTATGGGTGACCTGCATGGGTCTTGTTTGTGATGGTGTTTTTCTGCTGAGTTGATCTCAAAGATATGTCCATTATAGGTGCAATTTACATATATGGTCGGTGTTTGCAATTGTGCTATATGGGCTGCTTTGCTATTTAGCTCTTACTGTCATGAAGTACCATTGTTCTTACTGTCATGATTGGATCCCTTTTTATAAGCTGTAATTTTTCAATGAGGGAATGCGTATGTTTACATAGATATTTTTTAACTTAGAGTATATAAATTAACTTGGGTGTGATTTCAGTGTTAAAAGATATTGCCTATATAAGCTAGTTTAGTTTAGGCATGTTATATTTATATGAGATATTATCTCCGTCTATATATAAGCTACTTTATATTTACTATAAAATTTGGTTTACTTCTTAGTTTGGACCTTATGTTTTTGTGGTTTTCTCCATTTTTTTACAATGATGACCTTGTTTGAGTAGATTTAGATGACATCAGAGTTCAATGATGAAACATTGAACAAAGATGAGGCTAAAAAGGAGACCAAAGAGCTCTGAAACTAGGTATTTTATCTTTCACCTTCCATTGTAATTTTTCTTCTTGGTCTTTCGTGAATATTGTTATAATATTTTCCTTCATCTATTATATTCCATAACCTTTAGGTTCTTGATGAGATTGGCATTGATATTGCATCTCAGGGTGGCTCATTTACATGATTTGAAAATAATAGTTTTTGTAGATTTGTATTTCCATTTGTTACGATTAATCTTACACTCTTCTTTGATGTTGTTATCTTTAGCACCAAAAGGAAGAATCACTGCAAAGCAAGTTGCAACGACTGCACTCAATCCAAAGTAAGTCTCATTAAAGGCTTCAAGTTATACTAGAGTGTACCATGTATGAAAAATCCTTATGCAAACACATTCAGTGCATACTTAGCTAATGAAGAAGATGTCGCAAACCTAGCTTGATCAGTTTGACATTGTTCTGGCACCATCAACTCCCATTCTCTTCACATTACAGGGGGGACAACAAGAAGAAGCAGGAGGACCCACTGAAGAGGACAAGGATACTAAAGAAACACCACAATCATCATCCCAAGCAGAAGATGGAAATGGATTAGAAGACGGGGATCCATTAGAGCCAGAGTCTTCAAATTATAATTCTTTACATGCATCTCCCTCCTCTTTTCGTGATGTAAATAGCATGTTAACTAACTCCTCTGGTTTCTCCTCCCTCCCTTCTTCTGATTTGCATGATACTAACTTCGATGATTGACAGTTGACTAGGGATAGAGAGCTTAGGGTTAGTATCCCTAATAGGAAGTATGCTAACTATATTGTCGAGTATGTCTTGCTTACTGCTGACATAATTAGGCACCCCACAACCCCTAGTTCCTTTGAGTCAATCGAGTCTAATGCTCATACTTCCGAGTGGTGGAAGGCTATTGATAATGCACATTTCTAATGGGCATTATAGGATAATTTAGTTGCATTTACATTGTAGAATATGCATGTTTTAGTGTTAATTTAGATAAAACTCTTTTTGTGGAAAAGTTCAGAATCTACGCTATTTCGGTTGAATTGTGCAGAATCGTAGATCCGACATGGTGGAAAGCAAGGGAAAGCTGTTAAACATGGCCAAGTGAAGTCAAGAAATCAAGCTAAGAAGAGAAAGAAAGGAGAAGAGAAAGAAAGAGGGAAGAACAATGAAGAATCGAGCTTCTGGGCATCAGTCGCTGCCAGCGAATGATCAGTCGCTGCCAGCGAGTGGAACCAGAAGCCTGGAGCCCAGCAAGCGAGCGAGAGAGAGCCCGCGGGAAGAAAGAGCCAGCGGGAGAGCGAGCGAGGAAGCTGAGCAAGCGAGCAAGCCAACACCATCCGCTGGTAGCGGCATCATTCGCTGCAGCGAGACGTCCGCTGCCGCGGAAATAGTCGCTGCCAGCGAAACTCACCAGGACGACGAATCTTCGGCCACTCGCGACTGCGGAAGGGAGAACTCGCCCCAGCGATTTTGAGCTCTCGCGGCCGCGGAAGACCCAGCTCGCAGCAGCGGAATCAGGTTTTACTGGTTTGAGATTTACATCTGTTTTTGGTATTTCGTTTGAGCAGTTTTTGTTTCTGTATTAGTTTAAAGCTTTGGGATCCATTAAAATTATTACGCCAAATTTGTCGAACCATAGATTCATATATAGGATTTGTCATCCATGCCATTTCAAATCTAAATGGAGCGCCTTTAGTAGGATTTCGAGATCCTATTTCTAGAGAAATTGGGAAGTGGTCAGAATCAGAGAAGGCATGATGTTTTGTATGAATCTTTGGAAACCAATTGAAGATTTGTTGACTTGCCAGAATTCTATCCAAACGTTCATATGTATTGTTAAAGTTTGATTTGTTTTTTCTCCAAGTAGAGGGAGAACCAGTGTAGGGAACAGTTTGGAGATCAAGTTCATACTTAACAAATTGTAATCGTCTAAATCTAGATATGAATGGAGTAGCACCCCCTATTTTTTCTGTATCGTTTTCTATATCGTTTAAATCACCTATAATGAGAACTGGAAGAGAGTGTTTGTGGGTTATCGAAAAAATTTCTTCCCAAAAAGGGATTTTTTCTGATTCAACAGATGGAGCATAGACCAACAATAAAGCGAAATCATGTTTGTCCACCGTTGTTTTGATCATGAGATATCTGTCAGATTGTTCTAGAACTATACTTGAGTCTTCAAATTTTGATTTGTAGAGAAAATAGATGCCACCTTTGTGACCCTTAGCACTGATGCTGAAAGCTTTGTGAAAGCCCAAGGCTTTGATCATCTGATCGGTCGGGGCTTCAGAGGCTTTAGTTTCAGTAAGCATAAGGGCGATCAAGATGATTTGTAGCTCTAAGATGGTTTATTTCTTGCCAAAAGAGAGGCCTTCTAGAACCTCTAACATTCCAGTATGCGACTTTAATCATAAAAAATTCCATTTAAGAAGAGCTTTTAGCATATTTCAGTGTAAGATGGTGCAAGATTCAACATTACATCGTTTAAGATCTACACTTGGAGAGTTTTTGTTTTTGTTTAAACATTCAGAAAGTTTGAAACAGATCCAAGCTTCCCTCACGTAAATCCTGCTGGTTTGAAGGTGCTCGTGACAACTTCTTTGATCAGTTTTAGTCCACCAGTGGGTTTGAGACCTGCATTGAAATTTAAGTGTATGTCTTGCACTTGTTGCTAGGAGCTTTGTTGAAACTTTTGTTTGTAGAGGTTTGGTAATGAGGTTTATGCAGCATGCTGCCACCAAATCCCTAACGAGACCGGTGTGGCAAAGCTTGAAGTTTGTCTCATAAGATTTTTTAGAAAGTTTGAGAGTAAGTTTGAGATGAATTTTGTTTCTGAAGTGTTGGTGCGGCCTTCCACCACAAAGAGTAGGGAAACTCTGATGGGGAAACAACCAAGTGTTGGAGGAAAGAGTTGTGATGTGCATCTTACCATATCCGATAACACAGTAAGCCAGCGTCAAACTTAATGCTTCAACATCCTTGAACCTGCAAAGAAACTCACACCACCATAGCCCCAATCTCCATGGGAGCCATGGATAATTCCCTCGGCTTGATACCAAATTTTATGATTTTCTAACTTATAATTGAAGAGCTCGCAAACACTACTAAAAAAACGGGAAATAGCTACAGATGGTTAGCCACGGATTATAGGCGACCTTGTATTCGTGGCCATTAGCGATGACATTGGCCACAAATGTTCCTGACCGTGGCTATATTCATGGCTAATACTCATCCCAGTATGACATGCCAAAACATTCGTGGCTATTAGCAACGACCTAGATGTCCGTAGCTGATTTCGTGGCTCGATATGTGTCAATGTCAGTAAATAGCCACGAATGTAGCCACGAATAGGATTGTCATGGCTGTTTTCGACGCTGATATAGCCACAACACAATATCTGTCGCTAAATCCGTGGCTATTAATCATCGGAAATCAAATGAACATATGTGGTGAGTGGGTCTTGGGACACTAATTGTTGGTGGGCCGGATATATATCATGAATGGGCTATCCGATGACACTTAATCCGTGGCTAAATCCGGATACAAACTCTCCCAAAATTTATGGGCTCGGCCCAATAGAAGATAGTGAAAGCCCAATTATCTTATCTCAACCCATTTGATGAAGTGGTGATTTAGCGACAATTGAATCCGTGACTAAATTCGTGGCTAAATAAGCCCAAATATGACTGTTTTCCCCGATTGGCCCATTGACGGGCCCAAATATGCCAATGAAATTTTTTTATATATATTGACAAGTGTTGAAAAAAAATATATTAATAAATTAATAAATTCCTATGAGAATATTATAAGGATATGTTTTGAGGAAAATTCATATAAGTGACTAATAAATGTTTAATAAAACCTTATATTAAGTAATAAATTCTTATTAGAACACTATAATAGTATGTTTTGAGGAAAATTGATATAAGTTACTAATAAATGTTTAATAAAACGTTATATTGACTAATAAATTCTTATTAGAATATTATAAGGGTGTTTTGAGGAAAACTCATGTAAGTGTCTAATAAATGTTTAATAAAACATTATAGTAAGTAATAAATTCTTATTAAAATACTATAAAGGTATGTTTTGAGGAAAACTCATATAAGTAACTAATAAAAGTTTAATAAGATCTTATATTAACTAATAAATTCTTATTAGAATATTATAAGGGTGTGTTATGAGGACCACCCCATAGATCTATGAGTTTTGACGAAAACTCATATAAGTAACTAATAAAACCTTATATTGACTAATAAATTCTTATTAGAATACTCTAAGAGTATGTTTTGAGAAAACTCATATAAGTAACTAACAAAACATTATAGTAAGTAATAAATTCTTATTAAAATACTATAAAGTTATGTTTTGAGGAAAACTCATATAAGTAACTAATAAAAGTTTAATAAGATCTTATATTAACCAATAAATTCTTATTAGAATATTATAAGGGTGTGTTATGAGGACCACCCCATAGATCTATGAGTTTTGAAGAAAACCCATATAAGTAACTAATAAAACCTTATATTGAGTAATAAATTCTTATTAGAATACTCTAAGAGTATGTTTTGAGTAAAACTCATATAAGTAACTAATAAAACCTTATCAGTTCAGAACTAATAAAACCTTATATTAAGTAATAAATTCTTATTATAATACTATAAGAGTATGTTTTGAGTAAAACTCGTATAAGTAGCTAATAAAACCCTATATTAAGTAACAAATTCTTATTATAATACTATAAGGTTAAGTTTTGAAAAAAAACTCATATAAGTAACTAATAAAACCTTATATTAACTAATAAATTCTTATTAGAATGCTCTAAGAGTATGTTTTGAGTAAAACTCATATAAGTAACTAATAAAACCTTATATTAACTAATAAATTCTTATTAGAATGCTCTAAGAGTATGTTTTGAGTAAAACTCATATAAGTAACTAATAAAACCTTATATTGACTTATAAATTCTTATTGGAATACTCTAAGAGTGTTTTTTGAGTAAAACTCATATAAGTACTTAACAAAACCTTATATTGACTAATAAATTCTTATTAGACTACTCTAAAAGTATATTTTGAGTAAAACCCATATAAGTCGCTAATAAAACCTTATATTAAGTAATAAATTCTTATTATAATACTCTAAGAGTATGTTTTGAGTAAAACTCATATAAGTAACTAATAAAACCTTATCAGTTCAGAACTAATAAAACCTTATACTAAGTAATATATTCTTATTATAATACTCTAAGAGTGTGTTTTGAGTAAAACTAATAGAAGTAGCTAATAAAACCTTATATGAACCAATAAATTCTTATTAGAATACTTTAAGAGTATGTTTTGAGTAAAACTCATATAAGTAACTAATAAAACCTTATATTGACTTATAAATTCTTATTGGAATACTTTAAGAGTATTTTTTGAGCAAAACTCATATAAGTACTTTTTTTTTGGACATGGGGGGTTCCGAGGTTATCGACTAATCCCCCCATGAGTCCGGGCCCTAGCATGCAAAGGACGGGAACCGGTTAAGCCAGGCGGCAAGCCACCAGACAGCCTCACCCAAACCAATGAAGGCTTGAGCACCCACTAATCACAAATTGTGTAAGAAGTGGGATTTGGACCCTTGACCTCTTGCAAGGGCCACCTCTCCCTTACCACTAGGGCAAGGGGTCATTGTTAACTCATATAAGTACTTAATAAAACCTTATATTGACTAATAAATTCTTATTAGAATACTCTAAAAGTATGTTTTGAGTAAAACTCATATAACTAGCTAATAAAACCTTATATTAAGTAATAAATTCTTATTAGAATATTATAAGGATATATGTTTTGAGGAAAACTCATATAAGGAACTAATAAATGTTTAATAAGACCTTATATTATCTAATAAATTTTTATTAGAATACTATAAGGGTATGTTTTGAGGAAAACTCATATAAGTATCTAATAAATGTTTAATAAAACATTATATTATCTAATAAATTCTTATTAGAATACTATAAGCTAAGGTCTGTTTTTGAGGAAAACTCATATAATTGTCTAATAAATTTTTAATATAACATTATATTAAGTAATAAATTCTTATTGGAATACTATAAGGATATATTTTGAGGAAAACTCTTGTAAGTAACTAATAAATGTTTAATAAGACCTTATATTATCTAATAAATTCTTATTAGAATACTATAAGAGTATGTTTTGAGAAAACTCACATAAATAACGAATAAATGTTTAATAAAACCATATATTAACTATAAATTTATATGAGAATATTATAAGAGTAAGTTTTGAGGAAAATTCATATAAAATTTTTATGTTAATTAATTAATTAATTTTTATGAGAAGAATATAGAAGTAATTTTATTCTTACAATTTCCGATAAAATTTTGAAGAGTATATGACTTTGTTCTTATTTTAATGGATATTTGAACTTTTATTAGTATTTTATAATATTAATATTTTATATTGTACTAGCTAGTTTGTTTCAAAATAGTGGTATTATGGTCTTTTACCAATAAATTCGAGTATTCAATACGATATTGATGCTACCGTTTCGCCTATTGATTACGATAGTGGTTTCGTGCATTAAGAGCGTTGACCGAATTAAATACGGTAACGGTTTCTTTTATTTAATATCGTAACGGTTTTTGTTATTTAATACTCGACTAGTATAAATATGAGGAGATTGATTCAGATTGAGGACGAACAATAACTGACTTGAGCGTCGGAGGGTCATTCGGGGGAGACAAGCTCCGCCCCGACCTCGTTTGTTCTTGTTTGACAGGTTAGAGTTCGGGTGGAATCGATCAACCACTATGATGCAGATTTTATGCATCACAATTGGCGTCGTATGTGGGAACTCGATCAAAAAGCTATGCGATCGAAGTTCCTGGTGATCTGATTAAGCACGTACGACATGTAAGGGAAGCCGTGGGAGTAGTGTATCGTCGGAGTCCTTCTCCGCCAAGGCCTGAGATGCTCACCACCGTCGTTGGACCTCCCTGTGCTCTCATCCCAACATTGTGCGCTCAGATCTGAATCCCAGATCTTCCTCCTCCGTCGGTGGGCATGGATGGGCCCAGCGTACGACCCGCCGCTTGGATCTCTCCCTTGGTGAGGATCTGAATTGGCGCCTAATGGTGCCTGAGAAGATTCGCAATTGCCTGCCTCGCCTAGTCCGATTATTCCACGATGGTTTCATGACCCTAGCCGCATCGGCAACTATGCTTAATTATCGCTTCGTCATCTTTGTTTCGATCTGACGCAACCCCGTTGTGATGACTCGTTGTTGGGACGATCGTCGCCCACCGAAAACAGTCCTTGATCCTGATGCGCCTAGTCGCTGATCTACTCATCTCAATAGGGGCACACCTCATAACCGTTGTCGAGGGGCACACCAGATTTATTGCGTGTCGGATCGCCCTCCTCGATCTCTCGAGAGTCGCTGCACCCATTAGCGTTCTCTGTTGCCAGCCTGCATCCGAGGCTCATCGGCGCAGTCTTCTGAGCCCTATGGATTTATGTGCTGCTTCACAGATCATTATCAAACAGCGATATTTCTTTTACTTTGTGAAGACCAATTCATCCGTGATTTCGATAACTAAGAGAATGAATCCGACTTCGAACCGATAAGCGCAGGTATGCGTGAATCATTCAACTTTCTTCATGTGATTTGAATTCCGTGATTGATTTCTAAAGACTTGATTATTGCAATTCAAAATCGGCCTAATCGGTGGCCAAATTGATCGATGTGAACTGTAGCTCTGTTTGTCTTGAAGAGCTTGATGAAGTTA
This sequence comes from Persicaria tinctoria, assembly GCA_037127255.1. NCBI lineage: Eukaryota > Viridiplantae > Streptophyta > Magnoliopsida > Caryophyllales > Polygonaceae > Persicaria > Persicaria tinctoria. Next base: position 83,796,555 of record JBANSL010000001.1, read on the forward strand.
CCTATGTGATGCAATTTGATATTGAACTCTCGTGGCTTGTTTAATTAATTAGGAGGATAATATTGGTAGTAGATTCTTGAGAACATATTAATCAGAAATGGGACTTGCTGCTAAGACAAGTCTTTGGTGTTTATATTTGCTAGATTACATGTCATCACATACGCTTTTTACCCTCTAATGATTAGTTGAGCTAAAGGCCGAACGAGACTCTTTTTTTTTATACTCAATATCCGATATGTGTGACCATCAACTTTTACACTGATTATTAGTATTGCTTAGTTTCAAGAGATGAGTGCACGATCGATCGTGTATCTGCTTTGCTTTCATCTCACATGCTAAGTTATCCTCGTATAGTGATATTTGATCATCTATCTATCTATCTATCTATCTATCTATATATACACGTTTATCTTACAAAGCGTGGACAATTCAAGCAGGGGCGGATCCTGGACCACTTAGTAGGGGATGCTTCAAAGATCAAGTCAAACTTTTTAACTTGCAATGATGTAAAAAGATGCAACATATAACAACAAAAGTTAACCAGACTAAAATGTATACAATAGACTCGATAAACAGAAGAAAAGTTTATATTAATCGAAATCAAAATGGATACACCTAGTCAGGGGGGAACATAGCGAGTCTTAACCCCTCAAATTGATACAATAAGGAATATTAAACTAACTAAATTTAACTGTACGAGTCGATAGGCTTTTCGAACTCTATTCTGCTCATCTACTAACCATTCCCAAATCGGACAACGTAATCCCGGATCACGTTGAAGAGCATTAGACCTATTTAGTGGCTCTAGAGATTGCGGGTTTGGTAATGACTCCTCTGTTTCTGCCTCAACAAGATTTGGAGAAGTTATGGATGGAGCAGACTGCGAATTTGAGCTTCCCGACCCAGTCCTTGAAAACCATGAATCAATAGTCTTTTTTTGACGTTTTCGTGTTGGTTCCGACATTATATAATCTTGATTCTTGATATAATAATATTTGAATAACAAAATAAGGACTAACTCACAAGTAATAACAATCCAATTTATTCAAGTAATTCATTCAACAATAATGAATTGAATCAAGTTGAATGAGTGATGATTACCTCCAAATGGGCCAAATCTGAAATCAATTTTGAATGTCTGTAGGGGTGGATCTGAAATCAATTTTGAAACTGAAATCAATCTGAAGAGTGAAGACACCAAGACAGTCGGCGCCTCCTACGTCCTGCCCTACAGCCTCCGTCGTCGGCGCCTCCAGCCCTCCGCAATCGCTCTTCTCCTGTCGTCGGCGCCTCCTGCCCTCCGCAATCGCTCTTCTCCTGTCGTCAGCGCCGCTTGCACTCCACAATCACGCCTTCCGGTCGCCGGCGCCTCTTGCCCTCCACAATCACGCCTCCCCTGACCCCGTCGCCGGACTCGCCGCCGCCTCTTTAAGTGGATCGATGGTCTATGTTTAATGGTGGAAAACTCAATTGGGGTTTGAGGTTGGGATGACAGCGTGCCTCAGCCTTACCCTTTACCCTCTCTCTCCCACTTTCTCAAAATCAAGCACGTGAGCAACATGTAAGTTACTTTCTTTGTTTTTTTTTAAATAATTAGGGGATGCTTTAATATAATAATATTAAATTTAACACTAATACTAATTTTTTTTTTAATTGGGGATGCTCGAGCATCCCACCACTTTCAAGAGGATCTGCTCCTGAATTCAAGTAAATGTTTAGTTCAAGTACCAATAAGTCCATACGAGCGAACTGTGTGATGGCTTCCTACTTCTTTGTAGTCTCTTTGACCTTACGTGATTTGATTACACGCTTTATATATATTATGCCTATTTATACCAATATAAGTAATGCTCACAATTAGGACGGTTCTTGTTAACCTTCGTTTTGTATTTGAATATTGGTGCAATATGATTATATATCGCATCGGTGATCTTTGATCGCATGCACTTGTTTCATTAATTTTGGCATACTTGAGGGATCATAGTTACTTTGGTTCTCATTGTATGTGTAGTGGGATATGCATGTCCCCTCCTTTGTTGTTGCAGTTTGTTGCTCTTTGTGTGTTTCTTCATAGGTGAAAGAGGATGTAAGCATAAGCACTACCGAGACAAGAATTATTCCGAGCATTACAAACAGTATGCCCACGAGAGATAGTGTTATGAACAACACGCACTGGAACGGCTGCCGAGTTGCAGATCCAGAAATTGAAGAAGGTATGTACGCTTGTTCTTGGGCCCTTGGCTGATTATAAATTTTTCAGGCCCAATTTATTTCTTTTTGCAAGATAATTGCTTGAGCTTAATATTACCATTCTTTAAGAGTTGAGAGTGAGAAGGTGTCATCTAGCTTGTTATCGTTGCCGATCTGAGGACATTGTGGTTTTGAATGGGTAAAAAGCAGAATAGTTTACGACCTTTTAAGCCAAAATATATTAGGTGAATTTCGGTTCTCATCAGCGGGATTGTTATTGCTTGATTTGTTCCACCCCTATAAGTTGATGCTCTGATATGTAGCATATTATGCCGATTTCTTTTGATTCTCGTATGATTCGTGCTAACTGAGGTCATATTTATTCATTGATTTTTACTGACGTTTATGATTGAGCGAGATTGCAAGAGTTATAAATGATTTTTACTCGTGCGTATGAGACTAGCTAGATACGTATTGATGCTTTACAAAAACATGAATGAGTTTGAATTGATTTGATCATGTTCTTATTCTGGTTGTTTCGATATTCGGATGTGCCTTGTGCTTTGTTTTCGTTTGCTTCGCTTATGTTGTACTCTTGAATAGATATTGATAAAGGGGTATGAGCAACAAGCATTAAATGTACTCCTCGAGGAATGCATGAGTACAAGTCTCACGATCGGAGCAAGGTTCAATGCTACAAAGTACACTGGGGCAACCAAAATGATTTGAGGCATCAAGAGCTATAAAGAGACAAAAAGCAAGTTAGAGGTTCGGTATTTTACCCAAAGTAGAAAAATTTATTGAAAGATGAATATATAGATCTTGCAAGCTAGATTTTTAGCTTACTACATCTCCGCAAAGGTATATAAACTGTGTGCAGGGGTATGTAACGTGTTAGGGCACTACCCATCACAATACTGATCTTCTAATGTCGTAATTGGTTTAAATTATGTAGAGGTACTGCAATGTTTTTGACCAGGTCGACCGATTGTAGATGTCATGAAACGACGTCTTCAAAGTTACAACAATTGTTCAAAAAAGTGAAGACTCGCCACTTATGGCCAAGCAAATGCCAGCTAAGGCAGAAGACTCACCACTTAAGGCCAACAAAATCGCCACTTACGGCCAATCCGAATCGCCACTTAAGGCCAACGAAATCGCCACTTACGGCCAATCCGAATCGCCTCTTAAGGCCAATGAAATCGCCACTTACGGCCAATCCGAATCGCCACTTAAGGCCAACGAAATCGCCACTTACGGCCAATCCGAATCGCCACTTAAGGCCAACGAAATCGCCACTTAAGGCCAATCCGAATCGCCACTTAAGGCCAACGAAATCGCCACTTACGGCCAATCCGAATCGCCTCTTAAGGCCAACGAAATCGCCACTTACAGCCAATTCGAATCTCCACTTAAGGCCAACAAATTCGTCACTTACGGCCACTGGAAATCGTCAGTTACGGCCACCGGAAATCGCCACTTACGGCCACCGGAAATCGCCACTTATGGCCAATAGCCAACTACAGATCAAATGACTAACGTTTACGGCAAAATCATCGTTCACTCGACAAACTTCGCCATTTGTTTTTTTCGGCTTCCTTCATCATCGAGACATGAAGAAGAAACCCGATGGGCAATTGAGATAGGGAAAATCTCGTCATCATAGCACAAGGGCATTATGGTCTTTTACCAATAAATTCGAGTATTCAATACGACATTCATGCTACCGTTTCGCCTATTGATTACGATAGTGGTTTCGTGCATTAAGAGCGTTGACCGAATTAAATACGGTAACGGTTTCTTTTATTTAATATCGTAACGGTTTTTGTTATTTAATACTCGACTAGTATAAATATGAGGAGATTGATTCAGATTGAGGACGAACAATAACTGACTTGAGCGTCGGAGGGTCATTCGGGGGAGACAAGCCCCGCCCCGACCTCGTTTATTCTTGTTTGACAGGTTAGAGTTCGGGTGGAATCGATCAACCACTATGATGCAGATTTTATGCATCACACATATATATAGAAAAGTGAATATATGTTGAAAAATTTTCTATCGAAATTTTTGTGGAATTGGCGATGAGCAAAATTTTTTAGGTGGTATAACATAAATTTGGGGGGAAACTTCCCGCACTTTGAAAATTTAGAATTTTAGATGGGTGGCCCAAGGTGGGTATAAAAGGGAACTTTTACACTTTCTAACCCTAATCCCTTGTTCCGTTTCCACCGCCTCTCCTCCATTTCTCAGATCTGAAAACTTCTCTTCGCTCTACCCTCGACCTCCGACCTCCCATGGCTAAATTTCTCCCTCTTCAAGTATGAAACTCCACCCTACGTATCTCGCTTTCCTGCTCTTTTACTCCGCCTCTCCCATGGTTGTCCTCTACCTCACCCTCTCGTGTCTTCTATCGCCTATCATCGAAGTGCAGCGGGAACACTGATCGACGCCGGGACAAGGGGCGACACCGACGACCCGATGTAGGGTTGTTGGGGTTTAAAATCTCACAATGACCTGGAAACGAGATTGCCAGAAACCGGAGTTGGGGTTTCGAATTGAGCCGATGGAGAACTTCACCACTTCCTCATACCAATTGGAGCAACCGCCGATGTACCGTCGAGTTGGGGTTCCGAATTTGACGTTTGTAAGTTGTTTTTTCTCCCCTTCTTTTGCCTGAGAGAGAAAGACACAATGGGATGTTGGGATGAACAGACCAGCACCCAATTTGTGTTCTTTGGTTTTTGTCTAATTTTTTTTTATTTGGCTGAATAAACTATTGGGGTTTCGAACACAGCAGCACCGCCAATGGTGGGATGAACTGACGGGCCCGATGTAGGGTTGTTGGGGTTTCGAACAGAGCAGCACCGCGCTGCCAATGTACCTCCGCGCCTGAGGTCAGTCGTCCTTCACCCTTGCCGGCGCTACAGATCCAAAGGGACTAAAACTACTGTTGCTGCCCCAAATTAGCCTTGTTTCCGAGCCAGAGCAACCACCGGAGATTTTGGTCTATTTGTGTATTATGAGTTTGGGGCTTTTCTGCTTTTTTGGTGTGTTGATTTGGTTTGTTGAATTTGATATGCAGGACTTGTTCAAGAGTAGAGTGTTTTGGAGGATTTCACATTTAGATAAACCAGCTCTCTTAAATTAGATTATTGCAAATTTTTTGTTTTGCAAGGTTGGTCTGTACTCAATGAGTTTGGTTTGTGTTTCCATTAATATTTTTTTGACCTACTTATAATGTATGAAATTCATTTATGTATTTATATATTTTCCATATCATATGTATATATACAATGTTTCCAAAATACGAGGATACGAAATTTGCTACAAAATCATCAAACAAATGAAAATCATCATTAACTACGACTTTAGCCTCAAAAATAGCAATGACACGAACTTAGCCACGATTTTAGCTACACTCATGCCTTATTTGCAGCAACGAAATCACCCACGACCGTAGCCACAAATTCAGCAATGGCCTAATTCCGAAGCTAATTTTGTTGCCTCAGCCACGAGATTCAAATGTCCATCACCAGCCACGGGCTTAGCCACGACCTAACAATTCGTTGCTAAATCCATTGCTAAATAGTCGTCGCTATTAGTCACGAGGCATATATATGGCTACGGACGGCCCATCCGTGGCTATTTCCGTGGCTAAATCGATTAGCCACGGTCATTCGTGGCCAATGCCGTGGCTATTTTCCGTAGCTATTTCCTGCGTTTTTAGTAGTGAAATCAAAATACTAAGGCTAACATGCATAAAACTCAACCATTCAAAGTTAAATTGGACATAGTTGTAACCCCTATTATCACAATAAGAAAAGCAAGTTAAATTGGACATAGTTGTAACCCCTATTATCACAATAAGAAAAGCCAGGGTCAGCAGTCCAGTTTCTACTCACATCCATTCAAACATTATTTGAATGGGCGAATTTAGTAACTAACCATCCAAATAAATACTGCAATCATTAACTATATTAATTCATTAATTTTATAAGTGAATGTTTGACCATTGAATATATTATTGCTCATTATGGAATCCAAATTAAGCAAATTACATGCAAATTTAATTACTTTAGGCAGGTTCACGTACACGTACATATCTAAGCCTACCCTTTATTCTTTTGTGTGTATCATCGAAATTAAATATATGTGTGTATTTTTCATGGTATAGGCCGCGGCACATTTTCATGCTATTTAATTAATTAATAACCGCCACCGGCGCCGCCGCCATGACCACTACCGGAACCTTGTCCATATCCACCAGACTGTGCCCCTCCGGCATAGGCGGTTCCTCCTCCGGAACCTCCTCCGCCGCCTCCTGCAGAAGCCCCCCGTCCACCGGTGGCTGAGCCGTACCCACTCCCGGAGCCGCTACCGCTGCCATAGGCAGTTCCTCCAGCACCACCAGCGTAGGCTGAGCCACCGCCACCGCCACTGCCGCCTCCTCCCGCTGAAGCACCCGCTCCGCCATGCGCTACTCCGCTGCCGCTTCCTTGCCCACTCCCATATCCTCCAGCGGAACCTCCCGCCCCGCCAGCATAGGCTGAGCCGCCGCCGCCGCCACTACCGCCTCCTCCCGCTGAAGCACCGGCCCCGCCATGCGCTACTCCGCTGCCGCTTCCTTGGCCACTCCCATATCCTCCAGCGGATCCTCCCGCCGCGCCAGCATAGGCTCCGCCACCTCCCCCACCGCTCCCGCCGCCGCCGGCGTAAGCCCCAGTGCCACCTTGCGCTGATCCACTTCCACCACCTTGGCCGCCTCCGTAGCCTCCGGCGTAAGAACCCCCTGGGCCGCCGGAGTAGGCTTGGCCCCCTCCGCTACCACCTCCGCCTCCGCTTGCATAGGCGTCGCCTAGAAGCTGGCGGCGGGCGGTGGCGGAGGCTAGGCTGGCCAGCCCAAGAACAAGAAAGAAGACTGCTACTGAGATTTTGTGAGAAGCCATATTTATTCTTAGCTTTCAATTCAAATGAGAGTTTTGTTTGTGTGATTGTAAGATAGAGGTTTGAGGGGCTATTTATACTTATAGAGATGGAGAGATGGATGACCATTGACCAAGGATGTTACTGCCTCTAAATATCTCACACTCACTTGGTAGGTAAGGTAGTGTCAAAAGTCAATCAATTCATATATCCCTACTGTCGACTATATATAGTGGTATACTATCTAACTTTTTTGTTTCTTCTTTTCTTTCATTGAAACAAAACTACGGATCAAGAGGATTGGCATGCAAACCGGTCGTTCTTAATTAAACCATCTCAATTAAAACTTGACATGGAACACGGTTTCAGACAATTTGCAATTTGTATTTTATCAGGTCGACTGTATATCTTGTTTGGTCTTACTTTGCAATTTGTATTGATTGATAATATACACAGATATTTTTGAATTCTTTTTTATTTTCTGATTTAATTAGGTAATTAATTAAGTATATCATTTATATGAAATTGGTATTATCAATCTATATTTATATATTATCGATTCACTTAATTATTTGTATATGAATATGTATCGATATATATCTTGTCATTTAATTAAAGTACCAATCATAAATATAGATGTTTGAAATATCACTCCATTAGTTATAGTTAGTAAAATGAAGAAAAATTAAATATCATTGTAAGTTTAGTAAAAAAAAAAATTTGAATAACAATGATAGTAGTAAATCATTCTAACCTTATTTAAAAGATTTAACAAAAATATAATTTGATAAATATCCAATAAGAGAATAACATTCATATTGAAAAATTCTTTAACTTAATATAATATATAAAAATAAAGTATTTTAGAAAAGTTTAATAATATAGAAAATTGTATAGATATAGATATAGATTAGTTAGTAAATGAGTAAAAAAATAAACGGGACAAAATGTAAATGCGAAGAGATAAAGAGAAAAAAGGAAAAATAAATAATAAGATAAAAATTGTGATTAGTTGAAAAACCTTTGTAGTAAGTAATCCACTTTTCGAAAATCTTTGCACAACTAACCCTCGTTACTATTCCCCTAAAAAAATTGCACTAACTAACCCAGGTAAGCAAGCGGTTAGCCGGTGGAGAGAGAGAAAGAGAGAGCTAGACTGCGGGAGAGGGGGGGGGGGGGGGGGAGGAATGGGATTTGAGGCGTATGAGAAAGGTCTTCGGGCTCTAGGCGACAGATCTCTGGGCTCAGAGGGAGGACTTGAGCGCGGCCCACAAGTACGGAGAAGGATTAGAGGCGAGAGGTTGAACGGACGGAGGGAGCGGCCTTCAATGCTGGCGAAATCAGTGCGAGAGAGCTAGATAGAAGAAGCAAAACCACCCTCTTTCCACTTCTTCCCTTTGGTCTCGCCCAACAGTAACCTCATCTTCTTTCCTCTCCGTTGTGCTCTCTCAGAAATTGGAGGCGACAGGCGAACAAGCAACTCGAATCCAGGTATCCTCGTCCTCTTGTTTATGCTTCTGTATCGTTGATTTATTGCTCCATCTCTTTCAAATCCGTGGATTCACCTTAAACAATAAACATTAATCTAGTCATATATTATATATAGGATGAGTGCTTGTGCAGAAATCCAACATTTTTTCAAAGTTAACCTCATTTATGTAAGCATTCTTCTTTAAATCAACCATAACCCTTTTCATCCCACCGACAACCTCAAACTGAAATTCATTGAGGTGCTAATTGAGAGAGTGTACATTCCTGCAACACTGCATCTTATGTACATTTTGTAAGAGAGGAAATCGAGTATGAAATATAAAAAAATATAAATCAAACCAGACTCTGCCCACGCAAATAATTACAAGACCTCCTCTTGATGCAGCAGCGGGAAGTCAGGATCGATCCACGAGGAAGCGTGTTAGCGGATCCTAGGCAGCGGAAAGTCTCACGGACGGAAGTCGACAACAGGGTCCTCGAGCTCGACAAGGGTTTGTCGACAGAAGCTCGGACTAGTCGAACAGAGCAGCAGATCCTCGGCACTGGTGGTCGATCTCGACAAGGGCCTACTCGAGGTCGAGTACGGCTCGTCGAGGTCGAGTTGGTCTTCGTCGAGTTCCTGCACAGGTAAGCTACGACGACTCTGGGTCGAGAATCAGTGGTCGAGGTCGACCAGTTGGTGGTCGAGATCGACGAGGGGCAGGGAACAAAACGAATAAAAATAAAGAAAATAAAGAAAGTAAAGAACAAATGCTTTTCGGGTTTCGACTAAACTGAATGTAAAAGGACTTTCAAGGTCGGGGTTTGCAACAACGATAACCAAGCATGCATACGATAGGACCAAACAGATAATCATGTGAATCGCATTCAAAGGATAAGCTTTCGCCTTTTCCAACAATTAGACAACTCTCTCAAGAAACCCTAATTGTCTCTACCGATTTTATGTTTATAATCCAAGTTGTTAGCGTGGATCTCCATTAGGCGGGCAATAAACACATAAACAAGTAGGAAATGCTCAAAACATGATAAAGGTCGGATCTTTACCCCAATTATGCATGGCTATCGTCGGGCTCGCCCCAACCCTAGAAGTGGGTGGACTACTCGCTCTTCATTGCAAACTCAGACATCTTTGATTGAAAGAAAACAACTTGCATTAACTAAATTCAAAGTCTTTACAATCCCGACAATCAACTTTCGCAAACTGCCAAAACCTTAAAAACCTCAAACTCCCTAAACCGTCTCTGTGGAACTACTTCTCTTCCTCCGAAAATTGAATGAATAAAACTGAGCCCCTAGGGCTTTATTTATATCCTTCATTCCCTAGCTAATCTAGGAAAGAAGATATCTATCTATATCTAAAACTATATCTAAAAGAATAAAAGATAAATAAATGTTTTTTAAGGAAATAAATCCATAAGGAAAAGATAAAACTAATTATGGTAGGTCTTCATGATGTGATAGATCTTGTCTCCTTTGGATAGAGCTTGATGAAATCAGAGAGAATCTTCCGCCTTCGCGCCCAAGGAATCCCAAGTCTAGTCGGACAAGTCTCGTCGAGAAGCTTCTGGAAACGGTCCTAGTCGACCTCGAGTAAGGCTCGTCGACCTCGAGTAGCAGGGTTCGTCGACTGGACTTCCTCGGCTAGATCTGCTCGATGTGCTCGGACTTGGCTTCCTGGGCTCATCGACCTCGACAATCGATGTCGAGTAGAAATAGGTCGTCGACAAGGTCTCCTCGGGTGGCTCAACTCGACGGCTCGGATCTGGACTCAGGACTCGTCGATCTCGACCAACTCTTGTCGAGATCGAGTAGGGTTCGTCGAAGATGGCTCTGGTGGTGTCGTCGAGGACTCCTCCTCGGACTCGCTCGGGGTGTCTTGTCGATCTCGACAAGGCTTAGTCGAGATCGAGTAGAGGTGTGCTCGGCTTCTCGTCCTCGGCTTCTCGGGCAGCTCTCCTCTTGTCGACTCCGGGTGTGGTGTGAGGGCTTCGTCGATCTCGACCAGTGGTCCTCGAGATCGAGTAGGGTCCGGAAGTCGGGTGGTCTGGCTGTCGACGTTGCTCCTGGTCGACAAGCTATGCTCGGCTTCCTTTGTCGAGATCGAGTAAAAGTTACTCGAGGTCGAGTAGTCTGGTCTCTTGGCTCGATTCGACTGGTTCCGTTGCTACTCCGACCTTGGACTTCTGTAGCTGTTTTCCGAGCTTTTCCTACCTTTTGTAGAATTGCTGTAAAACGCCTCGATTTCTGCGAATTAAACAGAAACTGGTGTAGATTCCATAATTTTGCAAATAAACATAAACTACATAAGTTCTGTACTATCTTAGCCCAAATGAATGCAATGTATACAGAAATCGATATAAAAGTCACTGTAAAACATGGCAGATTCCGCTCACAACAAACACCCCATACTTAAGCTTGCTTGTCCTCAAGCAATACTTTTATTTGTCATTCAGGGGAAGAAATCAAAACTCTCAACATCTTAGATTCATTCTTATATAACCCTGCAATCAATTACCATCATCGAAAAGGTACTAGTGTCACAGATTCATGCATGTGCAAATATGTAAAAGAAACATCTACTTATAAAAGGAGGGTTATGCATAAACATTCATTCGTGACAATGCATTTGATAATCAAGAAGACTTTAATTTAAGCTCATGAAGGAGTAGATTGGTAAAAGGCTAAAAGGTGGGTAATTTTTGGCAATGTGGTGCTTTTGATCCGGGGGAATGGAGTACTTTCAAACTTTGAGTTTCATACCATATTCTTTCTTCCATACAATTCATCACCTTTCATATTGCTTTTCTCAATAATAATGCTTTTACCTCTCTAACCTTAGCACTGCCTTCTCGCGAGTCGCAAACATGGGTGTCATGAATGGCCCCAGATACTTAGTGCTTTGGACTCCTCACAATGTGTCCCATCTCTCCAAACTATTATCTCAGAGAGCATGGTCAATCTACCTTTATCTCCTGAGGTGATTTGATTTTCTTTCACTCATTAAGTTTTCCATATATTTCAAATAATTTCCTTCCAAACTCTAATATAATGTATAACAACACAAACACCATATAATATCTCCATAATGTAACATCATTCTCAATATAATCCCCGGATAAGGTAAAGAATGGCAATTTATTTATATCATGTGGAGCAATATGTGAAATAAGGCATATTATGGCTTTTTGTGATGCATAAGCATAGGTAAGGTTAGGAATATAAACAAATGAGCATTATATGGAAATATAAAGTCCTCCATCATTTTATCATGCAACATGTCAAAAGCAACTTCAATTTTACCTCCTTTCATGGTTTTCATCAAAATATGCATTTCATTGTGACTTCCTTTTACTAGGCAATTTCATGCTATATCTTTAATGAATCCAAGTTTGCATCGTCGAGTTCAATATAAGCTTCCATGACATTATTTAAAAATTTCAAATTTCAATGGGGGGTCATTTTTCTCAAACTTTTGGAAAACATGCATATAAGCACATAAAGCAATAATGCATTCCAAAATAGCTATGTAGCAATTCAAAGAAACAATGCACATATGTCAAATATGATCATTAATTTCAAAATGCACAAAGTAAGCCCTTCCCCCACCCCATACTTAAACATTACAGTGTCCTCACTGTATAAAATCAAATAAAAATAAGAGTATAGGAATGAACTCACAAGATCATATCGAGGAGGCAAATCAGTCTAGGTCGAGTAGGTTGCTGGTCGACATCGAGTGCAGTCTACTCGATCTCGAGTAGCTTTGCTCTGCGTCCAGTGAAATATGAAGTCGAGGAGGTCTGATGGCTCGTCGAGGTCGAGTACGTCTACTCGAGATCGAGCAGCGTCTGGGCTTCTCCTCTTTGTCGTCGTCGACTTGGCCTTCGTCGATTCTGACTGGTTTTCAGGGACTTCTTCCTTCCACTTTTCGCAATCCTTATATGCTTGCCAACCTACAATTGTTAGATTCCATACCAAAAAAAACAAGACTATCCATATAAAGTTCTTAAAAAGACATAAAACCAAAAACAAAACAAAAACCAAAAACTAAAAAGCAAAACCAAATAAAAGTTCCAAAAGTTCATAAAATCTATATACATGCTCTAGATTTTAGAGTCGCTAGGCCGACTTCTCCGTTTGCGCTCAAGGACCATTATTGTGGGGCCCGCTCATGTTTGGCCCTTCTCCTGGATCATCTAGGTCCTGATGGTAGTATACAAGCTCAGCTGATAGGTGGTTGCTTGCATCATCTCCCTTCTCTTTCTTCTTTTTCTTTGTAGCCCTCAGTTTCTGCAAATTCCCTTGCCACGGTGTTTTAGCTCCATTTAAATCATTAAAATTTTTATTTATGGACTGAGGGGGAGTAGAATTCATACCTGAACTTACCTGTTCGGACCCAAAACAGAAATTTTTGGGCTTGGGGCTACTCGATGTCGAGTACTGGTGGTCGACCTCGAGTACAGGGACCCCATACTTAGGCTCCTGGCAAGTCTCAGGCTCAGCAGTGGTGGTCGAGGTCGACGAAGACTCGTCGAGGTCGAGTAGGGCGCTTGTCGAGATCGACGAGGGCTTGTCGATCTCGAGTACAGTTTTCGCTCCCTCCTCCGCTGTTTGCTTGGTCCCGTCGATGCTGATGCTTTTCACCTCCAGCCAAGAAATCTCCTCTTTTGCAGGGCCAAAAGAGAAGTCCAAAACCTCATCGCCTATGGTGAAGGTGAGCGATCGATTCTTAACACTAATCATGGCATCTGTAGTAGCTAAGAACGGTCTACCAAGAATAATAGGGCTAGTAGGATCTTCAGCACAATCAATAATAAGGAAATCAGCTGGAACAAAGAATTTACCAACCTGGACTGGGACATTCTCAACTATACCTGTAGGGATGACCACAGTATTGTTTGCCATGTACAATTTAGCATCCACAGGTTCTATGCATCCTATCTTAACTTTCCGCCAGATTGATAAAGGCATGATGCTCACACTTGCTCCTAAATCGCATAGAGAATCATATTTATATTGTCCAAAACCCACAGTAACAGAAAACTTACCTGGGTCAGGCCTCTTTTCAGGGAAGTGGAGTACTTTGCATTCGCCTGCGATTTCTGAGATGGGTCGCTTCTTGCTCAGGATATCCTTCAAGAATTTGACATATCCAAGCATCTCTTGCAGGGCTTCTGTAAAAGGAATAGAAAAGTTTAGCTCTTGCAACATATTGACAAATCTATTGAATCTCCCTACAGTGGGATCTTTAAGAGTTTTAGAAGGAAAAGGTAGTGGCTTTTTCTGTTTCGAAGCCAGATCAGCTGTCGGAGAGGCTGCCGAGTCGTCGATCTTGGACTGTTGCTCCTCGACCTCGACCAGAGGCTTGTCGAGATCGACAAGGGGCTTGTCGACATCGACGAGGGTGGTCGACCTCGGGTTGCTGGTCTGCGCAGCGGATTCCGAGCTCTGCTCCTGGTCTTGGCCGAGCAGATGCTTGTCGAGGTCGATAAAGGGCTTGTCGACATCGAGTACGGGCTTGTCGAGATCGACTGGCTTCTGCTCTGTCTCGAGTTGCTGTTTTTCGACCTCTGGCTCGTGTAGTTGATGCCCACTCCTGAGTTTGATAGCTGCGACATGTCCAGTTTTCCCTTTAGGATTCCGTTCTGTTTGCCCAGGGAGGTGTCCAGACGGTCGTGGGAACTGCGCAGCGATTTGCCCCATCTGAGTCTCTATTCCTCTTTTCCAGATGTCCAGTTCCCCAAATTTGGTGGTGATGTTTTGAAACTGGTTGTTGATGTTGCCCTGATTTCGGCGCATCTCCTCAAGGATCAGTTGTAGATCATCCTTCCTTTGATCCCTTTCTGGATGCTCTGGAGCTCTGTAAGGTGGGGGATTCCTAGGGGGACCTTGGTTCCATTGTGGTTGATACGGTCTTTGATCCCCCATATAGCGATTAGGACCCCCAGCATATGCTGCCTCCTCATGTGTTTCTGCCATCCTGACTTGCTCTGTGTGTGGGCACTCAGTAGTGGTGTGCCTCTGTGATCCGCATTCGATGCAAGGCTGGTTGACAGACAGGTATTTGACTTGCTTGAGGAGCTTGCGATTCTGGTCTTTGTAGAATTGCTCCCTGACATCCGGGTCGATCTCCTTTGCTGGCTCATAAAGTGGCATAGATGGTGCTGGCCTAGCGTATGGGTTCTCCTCATAGTTCACAGTAGACCCATACTTGTTGTCGTAGGTAGTGAGCTTCTCTAGCACACCCCATGCGTCACTTGGCGGCATCGTTAGATACTCATAGCGAGTATAATCGTTGATTCTGTCCTTAGTGACTTGATCAAGAGAGTTGAAGAAGATCTCCTGAATGATGTAGGGTGACTGTCCATGAGTAGGGCAAGATCGCAGAAGTTCCTTGTAGCGCTCCCATGCCTTTGCCAGCGGCTCCCCTTCCTGCTGTTTGAAGGCGGTGATTTTCTGGCGGAGAAGCGCTGTCTTGGCAGGTGGAAAGAATTTGTTGAGAAACTCTTGCTCTACTTGGGCCCATGTGGTCAGTGATCTTGGTTTCAGCCCTTCTAGCCATTTCAGTGCAGGTCCAGCGACCGACCAGCGAAAAGCTTTCATCTTGACATATTCCAGAGTTGTACCTTCAGCAAGAGTACGACACATATCATGAAAATTAGTAATATGTTCAAGAGGACACTCATTAAATCTGCCATAAAAGGCATTATTTTTAAGCTCTATAAGAAATTGAGTGCGAATTTCAAAAGAGTTTGCAGGGATTAGAATCGCCGATTCAGGCACGATGAGAGTCGGATGCATATAATCCTCAACAGTGGTTGAATATTGGGCAAGCTCAGCTTCTGCTTGCCTTGCGCGCTCAGCTGCTTGTTACCTCGCTGTCCTTTCATTGGCGATAGGGGCATCCTTAGCGGCGAGTTCCCTGGTAAGTCTGGCAATCAGCTGCTCCTGTGTTTCAGCGGCCGCCATGGCTCTTTGTAGTTTAACCCTGATGTGAAAAAGGCGTTCCGGTTCGTCTAAGGCGTCAAACTCAGGTGTTTGACCAGAACGACGCATACACCTGCAAACTAACTCAAGAGAAACGTGAGAACTGACTACCTAAGGCGCGAATGATAGCTTCCCCGGCAACGGCGCCAATTTGTTGTAAGAGAGGAAATCGAGTATGAAATATAACAAAATATAAATCAAACCAGACTCTGCCCACGCAAATAATTACAAGACCTCCTCCTGATGCAGCAGCGGGAAGTCAGGATCGATCCACGAGGAAGCGTGTTAGCGGATCCTAGGCAGCGGAAAGTCTCACGGACGGAAGTCGACAACAGGGTCCTCGAGCTCGACAAGGGTTTGTCGACAGAAGCTCGGACTAGTCGAACAGAGCAGCAGATCCTCGGCACTCGTGGTCGATCTCGACAAGGGCCTACTCGAGGTCGAGTACGGCTCGTCGAGGTCGAGTTGGTCTTCGTCGAGTTCCTGCACAGGTAAGCTACGACGACTCTGGGTCGAGAATCAGTGGTCGAGGTCGACCAGTTGGTGGTCCAGATCGACGAGGGGCAGGGAACAAAACGAATAAAAATAAAGAAAATAAAGAAAGTAAAGAACAAATGCTTTTCGGGTTTCGACTAAACTGAATGTAAAAGGACTTCCAAGGTCGGGGTTTGCAACAACGATAACCAAGCATGCATACGATAGGACCAAACAGATAATCATGTGAATCGCATTCAAAGGATAAGCTTTCGCCTTTTCCAACAATTAGACAACTCTCTCAAGAAACCCTAATTGTCTCTACCGATTTTATGTTTATAATCCAAGTTGTTAGCGTGGATCTCCATTAGGCGGGCAATAAACACATAAACAAGTAGGAAATGCTCAAAACATGATAAAGGTCGGATCTTTACCCCAATTATGCATGGCTATCGTCGGGCTCGCCCCAACCCTAGAAGTGGGTGGACTACTCGCTCTTCATTGCAAACTCAGACATCTTTGATTGAAAGAAAACAACTTGCATTAACTAAATTCAAAGTCTTTACAATCCCGGCAATCAACTTTCGCAAACTGCCAAAACCTTAAAAACCTCAAACTCCCTAAACCGTCTCTGTGGAACTACTTCTCTTCCTCCGAAAATTGAATGAATAAAACTGAGCCCCTAGGGCTTTATTTATATCCTTCATTCCCTAGCTAATCTAGGAAAGAAGATATCTATCTATATCTAAAACTATATCTAAAAGAATAAAAGATAAATAAATGTTTTTTAAGGAAATAAATCCATAAGGAAAAGATAAAACTAATTATGGTAGGTCTTCATGATGTGATAGATCTTGTCTCCTTTGGATAGAGCTTGATGAAATCAGAGAGAATCTTCCGCCTTCGCGCCCAAGGAATCCCAAGTCTAGTCGGACAAGTCTCGTCGAGAAGCTTCTGGAAACGGTCCTAGTCGACCTCGAGTAAGGCTCGTCGACCTCGAGTAGCAGGGTTCGTCGACTGGACTTCCTCGGCTAGATCTGCTCGATGTGCTCGGACTTGGCTTCCTGGGCTCGTCGACCTCGACAATCGATGTCGGGTAGAAATAGGTCATCGACGAGGTCTCCTCGGGTGGCTCAACTCGACGGCTCGGATCTGGACTCAGGACTCGTCGATCTCGACCAACTCTTGTCGAGATCGAGTAGGGTTCGTCGAAGATGGCTCTGGTGGTCTCGTCGAGGACTCCTCCTCGGACTCGCTCGGGGTGTCTTGTCGATCTCGACAAGGCTTAGTCGAGATCGAGTAGAGGTGTGCTCGGCTTCTCGTCCTCGGCTTCTCGGGCAGCTCTCCTCCTTGTCGACTCCTGGTGTGGTGTGAGGGCTTCGTCGATTTCGACCAGTGGTCCTCGAGATCGAGTAGGGTCCGGAAGTCGGGTGGTCTAGCTGTCGACGTTGCTCCTGGTCGACAAGCTGTGCTCGGTTTCCTTTGTCGAGATCGAGTAAAAGTTACTCGAGGTCGAGTAGTCTGGTCTCTTGGCTCGATTCGACTGGTTCCGTTGCTACTCCGACCTTGGACTTCTGTAGCTGTTTTCCGAGCTTTTCCGAGCTTTTGTAGAATTGCTGTAAAACGCCTCGATTTCTGCGAATTAAACAGAAACTGGTGTAGATTCCATAATTTTGCAAATAAACATAAACTACATAAGTTCTGTACTATCTTAGCCCAAATGAATGCAATGTATACAGAAATCGATATAAAAGTCACTGTAAAACATGACAGATTCCGCTCACAACAGTACACTATATCACTTATCTTATTTTGTAATCTCAAAGCTGTTGTTTTCAGATTCATTTATGCCCTCATTGAACCATGTTGTTAGCTTCTCTCTGATTGCATTCAGTAAGCCTATAATTGAGAATGATCTATCCAAATAAAAGACATTATTCTAATGATTTAGCATTGTTTGAAGTCATCATATTGTACCTATCACCTTTTGAATAAGCTCTTGCCCATTTCTCAAACTGAAACTGTACTTCTTCAAGATATTTCTCCATCTTGCTGTTTGTATTACATATGCAACCAAAGTACCTGTTGGAATATGCTTATGTGTAACTTTTTGTTGCGCTTTCAAACCACCGAAAAAGTATATTCCTCTTGAATTTTGCCATTATATTTTGCTTCAAGTGACATCTGCAGTAATAATGCTTAACATTTGAGTAAATCAACTCCAAAGCTCTTGCAATGCTTTGATGATGGTAGGAAACAAAAACTAGCTCTTCACTTGATGGGATGACTGTTGCTAGCTTATTGAAGAACCACTCCTAAGAGGCGGTGTTTTCTGAGTCAACCACTGCAAAGGCAATAGGGTATATTTGATGATTTGCATCTTGTGTAGAAGCTGTGAGAAGAGTCCATCTGTATTGTCCTTTTAGAAATATACCATCTACCACAAGGACCTGTACGATTGAATTGTATTCAGTAATCATTTAGTGACATTAATTTTTTCTTATGAAATGAACTTATACCTTTCGTAGGATTGGAAATGCTCGGATACATGGTCCAAAGGCAATGAACACATACTTTAACTTTGATTTGCTGTCAACTTCAATAAAGGGGACAGTTCCAGGATTTGCTTTCTTCAGGACCCAACAATACGATGACAGTAATTCATAGTTTTCTTCTGATGTCCCCATTTTCATATCCATTGCTAAATTACGAGTCATCCAAGATTTCAAGTAGCTAACAATCTGTTTGAAATTAGTCCTCATCGTGTTTCTAGTTTGTCTTGGAGTTGGACCCTTTTTCTCATCTTCAAAATTGTACATATTATGTAAAACAGTGAATAAAATATGAAATGAATCATGATTATAGTGAATAAAAATATAAAATATGTAATGAAGAATTGATTGTAGTATATGTCACATGTGTTTGATCCTTTTAGCAATGAGTCTGTAAGTTAGAGAGCGTTGCTTTTTTATTCGTGCTCCCATGCTACAAGTATGCTCATTAAAATATTTCTTAATTATAAATATAGTTGAACCACCCACTATGGCGCCATGAATTTTCCAGGTGTAGCTCCCATCGACACAAACTGTTTTGTAATAACACGGTGTTGACTTCTTCACTTTGTAAGCAAACGCCTCTAGTGCAGCCAACAATCCAACAGTATTTCTGAGATCTTCCTTTGTTCAAAACAGTTGTCCCAAAAATAGAAGAATTTCTCCCTTTCATTCACTTATAGGTGTTTCTGTATATTTTTTGGACATTGTACTGCCACAGATGCGGCTTTCAATCCCTTTGTCATCTCCATAATTACCATCCATATCACATCCATCATTTATGCATTCTACATCTTTATCCTGCACATCAAAGTCCTCTTCCATGACGTTTGTATCCTTGGCAGAGCTGTAAGCCTATAATGTCAATCGATTTTCATCATTTATAGACTTTGTAACCCGTTCTTCAATGATTTCTTTCGCAGTTGTAACATATAAAGGCAATGTCCAATCCACTTCATTCAATTCATTAATTTGCAAAAAACTCCTGAAATCAGTGTTCTCAATAAAAACCACGGCTCAGTAGTTTTCTTGAATGGATGCAAGTGACTGAATTGAAGAGTAGGAGACAATTTGTCACTTGTTGTGAATCTGTTCAGTATCTCACTCTTCATCTCATACAGAGTTACAGTCTGCCTGATGACAATTACCTTTGATGACACATCTTTAGCAAAAATTAAATCACCATCTTCTGATTTCCATTCTCCCCCAAATTTTACTATTAACAGATTGGCCTCCATTGTACCTGATCATTGGTGAAACCTATTAAATTTCATTGTAAAGTCCATTCTTAATCTCAAAACTATCCAGCTAAATATTATTGGATGGCAAGTATTACTTTAACATATAGTCCAAGTGTTGATAAGGAAACATAGTAATAGAAATATGGAGTATATTATAGACTTGAAGTATTAATCCAGAAACTTTGGGTTCCGGGTCATATACTTGTATAAAATATATATCTTATATATGCCGACATGTTGCACTTGTTAACACTTAGGTTAAAATCTATGCATAACATCATATACATACATACATTTTATATTACTCTGTTATTATGTTATATTGTATATTTGTCTGGTGGGCCGGCCAAACCCATTCAGCTAGGCCCAGCTCCTTAGCTCTTCAGAGGAGCGTGTTGTTGATGAAACGATGTGTTCCATTCAGAGCTCAATTATATAAGGGTGTGCCCTCTAGGGTTTGCCTCATGCCATTAGTTGGAGCTCGCAAGGTAAGCCAAAGAAGAGGGAGGGAGAGAGAGAGAGAGAGAGAGAGAGAGAGAGAGAGGTCTCAGCACCGCGAGCTAGGGTTTCTCTGCGAAGGCTCTCCGACGATGATCTGCGACGAAGATCTCTAATCTAGAGCTCATTCTCCATCAAGGACTCCAGATCCGAGGTTGAAGACGACGACGAAGTTAAAGGCTCCAGGTTCCTTGATTTTCTTGCGATTCCCGATGATAGATCTGGCTGAGAACTACCAGGTTTGAGGGAGTTCTTCGTTTGTTCTCTTGCATGCACCTTGTATCTGCTTGTTATGCTTGCATCTCTATTCTGAAGTTGTACTTGCAACCATATCTGTAATCGCCAAAAAGAATTAGTGGATTCTAGGTCTGAGTCTCTCCTTCTTGAGACTCCGCGGATGTAGAGTTTTAACACTCGAACCGTGTAAACATCTTGCCGTGTTCTTCGGTTCTCTGGTTTTTGATTCTTGCCTGCGCTCTAGCCGGCATCTGAATTTACATTAGGGTATAAAAGCATGTTCCGTGATACTAGAGCTTGAGTGTCGCGATTCGAAACACCTGAGTCACTCTTGGCTTCAGGGACTAGATTCGGAGGCAGGGCATTGGGTGGACCTTGATAGAGCAGCATCGCATGGTGCCATTCCTCCCATGTATGACGTATCATGGGCTGTCTCTTAGGTTCTAGGGTTTAGAGTCCAGAATCTTGTGTGTGTTGTGAGCTGAATCTGCCATGTTTTACAGTAACTTTTATATCGATTTTTGTATACCTTGCATTCATTTGGGCTGAGATAGTATAGAACCTATGTAGTTTATGTTTATTTGCCAAATTATGGAATCTACACCAGTTTCTGTTTCATTCGCAGAAATCGAAGCGTTTTACAACAATTTTACAAAAGGTCGGAGAAAATCGGAAAACCACTACAGAAGTCCAAGGTCAAAGCAGCGGAACCAGTCTGAGAGTCAAGGCTACTCGAGCTCGAGTAGGCCTTACTCGACCTAGACGAGCATGTCCAAGCACAGCCTTGTCGACAGAGCCTGATCGAGCAAGCCAGACCACCCGACTTCCGGAGCCAACTCGATCTCGACAAGCCTTAGTCGAGATCGACGAAGACCAGACACCACACCCGGAGTCGAGGAGAAGAGCTGCCCGAGAAGCCGAGGACGAGAAGCCGAGCACAACCCTACTCGATCTCGACGAGCCCTTGTCGAGATCGACGAGCCTTCCATCGCCTGCCCGAGTCCTTGCCGAGGAGAAGTTGCTCGACCAAGAGAAGATCATGTCTACTCGATCTCGACGAAGCTTGGTCGAGATCGACAAGCCTCTGAGTCCGGATCCAGGCTTGTCGAGTTAAGCCACCCGAGAGCACCTAGTCGGCAAGACCAACCCTACTCGACATTGACGAGTGCCAGTCGAGGTCGACGAGCCCAGGAAGCCATGTCCGAGCCACATCGAGGAGATCTACCCGAGAAGACCTAGTCGGCGAAGCCAGTCTACTCGAGGTCGACGAGAGCCTGAGCCAGAATCCGAGCCTGTCGAGCAGAGAAGCCAGCCAAGACCAGTCGACCAGGATTCCTACTCGAGATCGACAAGGCTCTGGTCGAGATCGACCACGCTTTCAGAAGCTGTTCGACCCGGCATGACGAACTCTACTCGGATTTGGATTCCTTGGTCATGAAGATTTCCGATTCTGTCCAAAACTATCAAGATCTACCATGAAGAGAAAGATTCTATCCATTGAAGACATTTAGATATAATTCCTATTTTAGATTTAATTCCATCATGTCTTTTATTTATCCTTAAGCATTTTAGATAAAGTTTTAGATATAGATAGATATCTTCTTTCCTAGAATAGCTAGGGAATGAAGGCTATAAATAAAGCCCATGGGGCTCAGTTTCATTCATTCAATTTCAGAGGAAGACAAGTAATTCCACAAAGACGGTTTAGGGAGTTCGAAGGTTTTAGGGTTGTGGCATTCGACGAGAGTTGGATTGCCGGGATTGTAAAGTCTTAGAATTTAGTTTAATGCAAGTTATTTTCTTTCAATCGATGATGTCTGAGTTTGCAATGAAGAGCGAGTAGTCCACCCACTTCTAGGGTTGGGGTGAGCCCGACGATAGCCATGCATAATTGAGGTAAAGATCCGACCTTTATCGTGTTTTGAGCATTTTCCTACTGGTTGATGTGTTTATTGCCCGTCTAATGGAGATCCATGCTAACAACTTGGATTATAAACATAAAATCGGTAGAGACAATTAGGGTTTCTTGAGAGAGTTGTCTAATTGTTGGAAAAGGTGAGAGCTTACTCCTTTAATGCGATTCACATGATTATCTGTTTGATTCTACCTTATGCATGCTTGGTTATTGTCGTTGCAAACCCCAATCTTGGAAGTTCTTTTACATTAAGTTTAGTCGAAACCCTAAAAGCATTTGTTTTTACTTTCATTATTTTTATTCGTTTTTGTTCCCTGTCTACTCGATCTCGACCAACTGTGGTCGACCTCGAGTTACTGATCCTCGACCTAGAGTCGTTGTAGCTTACCTGTGCAGGAACTCGACGAAGCCCAACTCGAAATCGACGAGGACCGTACTCGATCTCGAGTAGCCTCTTGTCGAGATCGACCACCCTTTGCCGAGCTGCTGTGCCCTGTTCGACTGTCCGAGCTTCTGTCGACTAACCCCTTTTTCGAGCTCGAGGACTTTTGTTGTCGACTTCTGACCGTGAGATATATTCTCCGCTGCCTAGGATCCGCTGACACGCTTCCTCGTGGATCGATCCTGACTTCCCGCTGCTGCACCAGGAGGAGGTCTTGTAAATATTTGCGTGGGCAGAATCTGGTTTGTTGTGATTTATTTTATTATATTTTAAACTCGATTTCCTCCCTACAACAAATTGGCGCCGTTGCCGGGGAAGCAATCATTCGTGCCTTAGGTAGTGAGATCTCACTTTTCTCTTGAGTGAATTCGCATGTGTATGCGTCGTTCTGGTCAAACACCTGAGTTTGCCGCCTTAGACGAACCGGAACGCCTATTCCACATCCGAGCTCAACTACAAAGAGCCATGGCAGCTGCAGAGACACAAGAACAACGGGTCACTAGGCTTACCAGGGAACTAGCCGCGAGGGATACGCTCGTCGTGCCTGAATCAGCGATTCTAATCCCTGATAACTCTTTTGAAATTCGCACTCAATTTCTTATAGAGCTTATAAATAATGCCTTTTATGGCAGATTTAATGAGTGTCCTCTTGAGCATATTACCAATTTTTCTGATATGTGCCGTACTCTTGTTGAAGGTACAACATTAGAATATGTCAAGATGAAAGCTTTTCGCTGGTCTCTCGCTGGGCCTGCACTGAAATGGCTAGAAGGGCTGAAAGCAAGATCACTCACAACCTGGGCCTAAGTAAAGCAAGAGTTCCTGAACAAATTCTTCCCACCCGCCAAAACAGCACATCTCCGCCAGAGAATCACCGCCTTCAAACAGAAGCAAGGGGAACCGCTGGCAAAGGCATGGGAGCGTACAAGGAACTTCTGCGATCTTGCCCTACTCATTGACAGCCACCCTATGTCATTCAGGAGATCTTCTTCAACTCTCTTGATCAAGTCACCAAGGACAGAATCAACCATTATACTCGCTATGAGTATCTAACAATGCCGCCAAGTGACGCATGGGGTGTGCTGGAAAAGCTCACTAACTACGACAACAAATATGGGTCTACTTCAAACTATGAGAAGAACTCCTATGCCAGGCCAGCACCATCTATGCCACTCTATGAGGCAGCAAAGAAAATAGACCCGGATGTCAGGGAGCAGTTCTACAGAGACCAGAATCGCAAGCTCCTCAAGCAAGTCAAATATCTGTCTGTCAATTAGCCTTGCATCGAATGCGGATCACGGAGGCACACCACTACTGAGTGCCCACACACAGAGCAAGTCAGGATGGCAGAAACACATGAGGAGGCAGCATACGCTGGGGTCCTAATCGCTATATGGGGGATCAAAGGCCCTATCAACTGCAAAGGAACCAAGGTCCTCCTAGGAATCCCCCGCCCTACAGAGCTCCAGGGCATCCATAAAGAGATCAAAAGAAGGATGATCTGCAGCTGATCCTTGATGAGATGCGCCGAAATCATGCCCAGAACCTGCAGGCTACCAACACCATCAACAATCAGCTCCAGCATGTCAACACAAAGTTTGTAGAGCTTGATATCTGGAAAAAGGGCATCGAAACTCAGATGGGACAGATCGCTGCACAGATCCCACGACCGTCCGGACAGCTCCCTGGGCAGACAGAACCAAATCCTAAAGGGAAAACCGGACATGTCGTAACTATCAAACTAAGGAGTGGGCATCAATTACACGAGCCAGAGGTCGGAAAACAGCAGAGCCAAGCAGAACAACAACTCGATCTCGAGAAGCCTGTACTCGATGTCGACAAGACCGTGGTTGACCTCGACAAGCCCGTACTCGACCAAGACCAGAATCGGAGCTCGGACTCCGCTGTGCAGACCAGCAACCCGAGGTCGACAAGTCATCTCGAGGTCGACAAGCCTCTGGTCGATCTCGACAAGCCTCTGGTCGAAGTCGAGGAGCATCTGGCCGACGTCGACGACTCTACAGCATCCCCGACAGCTGATCTGGCTTCGAAACAGAAAAAGCCACTTCCTTTCCCTTCTAAATCTCATAAAGATCCCACTGCAGGGAGATTCAATAGATTTGTTAATATGTTGCAAGAGCTAAACTTTTCTATTCCTTTTACAGAAGCCCTGCAAGAGATGCCTGGATATGTCAAGTTTCTAAAGGAAATCCTAAGCAAGAAGCGATCCATATCAGAGATCGCAGGCGAATGCAAAGTACTCCACTTCCCTGAAAAGAAACCTGACCCTGGTAAGTTTTCTATTACTGTGGGTTTTGGACAATATAAATATGATTCTTTGTGCGATTTAGGAGCAAGTGTGAACATCATGCCTTTATCAATCTGGCGGAAGGTTAAGATAGGATGCATAAAACCTGTGGATGCTAAATTATACATGGCAAACAATACTGTGGTCATCCCTACAGGTATAGTTGAGAATGTCCCAGTCCAGGTTGGTAAATTCTTTGTTCCGGCTGATTTCCTTATTATTGATTGTGCTGAAGATCCTACTAGCCCTATTATTCTTGGTAGACCATTCTTAGCTACTGTAGATGCCAGGATTAGTGTTAAGAATTGATCACTCACCTTCACCATAGGCGATGAGGTTTTGGATTTCTCTTTTGGCCCTGCAAAAGAGGAGATTTCTTGGCTGGAGGTGAAAAGCATCAGCATCGACGGGACTAAGCAAACAGCGGAGGAGGGAGCCAAATCTGTACTCGAGGTCGACAAGCCTTACTCGACCTCGACAAGCGCTCTACTCGACTTCGACAAAACGTTGTCAATCTCGAACACCACTGCTGAGCCAGAGACTTGCCCAGAGTCTAAATATGGGGTCCCTGTACTCGATCTCGACCACCAGTACTCGACATCGAGTAGACCCAAGCCCAAAGATTTCTGTTTTGGGTCCGAACAGGTAAGTTCAGGTATGAATTCTACTCCCCCTCAGTCCACAAATAAAAATTTTAATGATTTAAAGGGAGCTAAAACACCATGGCGAGAGAATCTGCAGAAACTAAAAGTTACAAAGAAGAAGAAGAAGGAGAAAGGAGATGATGCAAGCCACCACCTATTAGCTGAGCTTGCATACTACCATCAGGACCTAGATGATCCAGTAGAAGGGCCAAGCATGAGCGGGCCCCACAATAATGGTCCTTGAGCACAAACGGAAAAGTCGGCCTAGCGACTCTAAAATCTAGAGCGTGTATATAAACTTTATGAATTTTACTTTTTGCTTTTTGGTTTTTGTTTTTGGTTTTTGTTTTTTAAGTGGATAGTCTTGTTTTCATGGAATCTAATACTTTTTTAATCGACAAGCATATAAGGATCGCGAAAGGTGGAAGGCAGAAGTCCCTGAGAACCAGTCGGAATCGACGAAGGCCAAGTCGACGACGACGAGGAGGAGAAGCCAGGAGCTACTCGACCTCGAGTAGACGTACTCGACATCGACAAGCATCAGACACTCCTCGACTTCAGAAACCACCAGACGCAGACAAGCCTACTCGAGATCGAGTACACTGTACTCGAGATCGACAAGGCACCTCTACTCGACCTGTACTGATCAACCTTCCTCGATGCATTATCCTGTGAGTTCCTTCCTTTACTCTTGTTTTTATTTGATACAGTGTGGACACTGTAAATTTTAAGTATGGGGTGGGGGAAGGGCTTACTTTATGCATATTGATCATATTTGACATATATGCATTATTGCTTTGAATTGCTACATGGCTATTTTGGAATACATTATTGATTTATGTGCTTACATGCATGTTTTCCAAAGTTTGAAAAAAATGACCCCCATTGAAATTTTTGATAAATGTCATGGAAGCTTATACGGAACTCGACGATGCAAAATTGGATTCATTAGAGATATAGCATGAAATTGCCTAGTAAAGGGAAGTCACAATGAAGTGCATATTTTCTTGAAAACCATGAAAGGAGGTAAAATTTGAAGTTGCTTTTGACATGTTGCATGATAAGAGGATGGATGACTTTAAATTTCCATATAATGATCATATTGTTTGAAATCCTAGCCTTACCTATGCTTATGCATCACAAAAGCCATAATATGCCTTATTTCAAATATTGCTCCACGTGATCTAAATATTTGCCATTCTTTACCTTATCCGGGGATTATGTTGAGAATGATGTTACATTATGGAGATGTTATATGGTGTTTGTGTTATATATCATATTTGGAGTTTGGAAGGAAATTATTTGAAATATATGGAAAATTTAATGAGTGAAAGAAAATCCAATCACCTCAGGAGATAAGTTTAAATTGACCCTGCTCTCTGAGATAATAGTTTGGAGAGATGGGACACATTGTGAGGAGTCCGACGCACTAAGTATCCGGGGCCATTCATGACACCCATGTTTGCGACTCGCGAGAAGGCAGTGCTGAGGTTAGAGAGGTAAAAGCATTATTATTGAAAAAAGCATTATGAAAGGTGATGAATCAAAGGAAGAAGGGATGTGGAAATTCAGTTTGGAAATACTTCATTTCCCCGAATCAAAAGCACCACATTTCCAAATATTGCCCACCTTTTAGCCTTTTACCAATCTACTCCTTCATGAGCTTAAATTAAAGTCTTCTTGATTATCAATGCTTTGTCACTTATGAATGTTTTTGCATAACCCTCCTTTTGTGAGTAGATGTTGCTTTTACATATTTGCACATGCATGAATCTGTGACACTAGTACCTTTTCGAGGATGGTAATTGATTGCAGGGTTATATAAGAATGAACCTAAGATGTTGAGAGTTTGAATTCTTCCCCTGAATGACAAATAAAAGTATTGCTTGAGGACAAGCAAGCTTAAGTATGGGGTGTTTGTTGTGAGCTGAATCTGCCATGTTTTACAGTAACTTTTATATCGATTTCTGTATACCTTGCATTCATTTGGGCTAAGATAGTATAGAACCTATGTAGTTTATGTTTATTTGCCAAATTATGGAATCTACACCAGTTTCTGTTTAATTCGAAAAAATCGAAGCGTTTTACATCAATTTTACAGAAGGTCGGAAAAGCTCGGAAAACCACTACAGAAGTCCAAGGTCAAAGCAGCGGAACCAGTCTGAGAGTCAAGGCTACTCGATCTCGAGTAGGCCTTACTCGACCTAGATGAGCATGTCCGAGCACAGCCTTGTCGATAGAGCCTGATCGAGCAAGCCAGACCACCCGACTTCCGGAGCCAACTCGATCTCGACAAGCCTTAGTCGAGATCGACGAAGACCATACACCACACCCGGAGTCGAGGAGAAGAGCTACCCGAGAAGCCGAGGACGAGAAGCCGAGCACAACCCTACTCGATCTCGACAAGCCCTTGTCGAGATCGACGAGCCTTCCAGCGCCTGCCCGAGTCCTTGCCGAGGAGAAGTTGCTCGACCAAGAGAAGATCATGTCTACTCGATCTCGACGAAGCTTGGTCGAGATCGACAAGCCCCTGAGTCCGGATCCAAGCTTGTCGAGTTAAGCCACCCGAGAGCACCTAGTCGGCAAGACCAACCCTACTCGACATCGACGAGTGCTAGTCGAGGTCGACGAGCCCAGGAAGCCATGTCCGAGCCACATTGAGGAGATCTACCCGAGAAGACCTAGATAGAGTTTATTTGTGAATGAAGTTTTAGATATACCTATTTTAGATTTAATTCCATTATGTCTTTTATTTATCCTTAAGCATTTTAGATAAAGTTTTAGATATAGATAGATATCTTCTTTCCTAGAATAGCTAGGGAATGAAAGCTATAAATAAAGCCCATGGGGCTCAGTTTCATTCATTCAATTTCAGAGGAAGACAAGTAGTTCCACAGAGATGGTTTAGGGAGTTCGAAGGTTTTAGGGTTGTGGCATTCGACGAGAGTTGGATTGCCGGGATTGTAAAGTCTTAGAATTCAGTTTAATGCAAGTTATTTTCTTTCAATCGATGATGTCTGAGTTTGCAAAGAATAGCGAGTAGTCCACCCACTTCTAGGGTTGGGGCGAGCCCGACGATAGCCATGCATAATTGAGGTAAAGATCCGACCTTTATCGTGTTTTGAGCATTTTCCTACTGGTTGATGTGTTTATTTCCCGTCTTATGGAGATCCATGCTAACAACTTGGATTATAAACATAAAATCGGTAGAGACAATTAGGGTTTCTTGAGAGAGTTGTCTAATTGTTGGAAAAGGCGAGAGCTTAGTCCTTTAATGCGATTCACATGATTATCTGTTTGATTCTACCTTATGCATGCTTGGTTATTGTCGTTGCAAACCCCAATCTTGGAAGTTCTTTTACATTAAGTTTAGTCGAAACCCTAAAAGCATTTGTTTTTACTTTCTTTATTTTTATTCGTTTTTGTTCCCTGTCTACTCGATCTCGACCAACCGTGGTCGACCTCGAGTTACTGATCCTCGACCTAGAGTCGTTGTAGCTTACCTGTGCAGGAACTCGACGAAGCCCAACTCGAAGTCGACGAGGACCGTACTCGATCTCGAGTAGCCTCTTGTCGAGATCGACCACCCTTTGCCGAGCTGTTGTGCCCTGTTCGACTGTCTGAGCTTCTGTCGACTAACCCCTTTGTCGAGCTCGAGGACTTCTGTTGTCGACTTCTGACCGTGAGATTCTCCGATGCCTAGGACCCGCTGACAAGCTTCCTCGTGGATCGATCCTGACTTCCCGCTGCTGCACCAGGAGGAGGTCTTGTAATTATTTGCGTGGGCAGAATCTGGTTTGCTGTGATTTATTTTATTATATTTTAAACTCGATTTCCTCCCTACAACAGTGTGCCACCTCTCAGATCCTGTCGTTTTCGCTTCTACTTAGTATGTACTAACCTCTTTTGCCTTTCTTACAGGTACCAAAAGATGGAGAACTCCATGAAGATGAAACCCTTCGACAGAGTCGTTGACTTCGCCATGTGGCAAGTCAAGATGAGAGATATCTTGATCAAGGAGGGTTGCTGAAAGGCCATCACACATCTAGTTAAACACCCCGAGGCTCTCACAAATAAACTCGACCCAGACATCAAGATTGATGACCTGAAGGTGGTTCTGGTCTCAAATCCGAAGAGAAGGCCGAGTAAGTGAAAGATGAACTAACCGCTGAAGCTGATCTTGAGCTCGACCTCAAAGCTCACTCTGAAATCATCCTAAGGTTAACTAATGGCGTACCCCGTCAGGTGGTAAAATTCTCTTCCGCTCACCTTCTCTGGTCCGCTCTGGAGGAGCGCGCTATTTCTTACTAAATATTTGCCTTCCAGAATTTCCTTGTTGTGTCGGTTGTTTACTTTTAAAATGGATGTGAATATGACTTTAGATGATAACCTTGAATAGACAAGTTCTTTAAAATGACCCAAGAATTAGAATGTTGTAAAGATGAAATCAAAGACTCTCATCAGGCTATCCTCTTGCTTAACTCTTTACTTGAGAAATTTGAAAACTTCAAAGATATTATCCAGTTCAGTAGGAATGAGTTATCTAAAGATAAGATCATTGAGGCTAGAATTGAGAAAAACGAGATAATGAAGGTTTTACAGATTAAGGGCCTCTCTACCAAAACTGATAAGCAAGATAAATTAGAAGTCATGTTCACTCAGCAAAACAAATTTGAAAAGAAAGGTAAAAAGGCTAGAAAAACAAAAAGGAGAAGAAGGATAATTCTAAACTTGAGAAGTCTGATAAGTCTGATCCTAATTCTAAGTGCAACTATTGTGGACATGTTGGTCACTAGGTTAAGGTCTGCAGGGAAAAGAAAAGGGCTGAACAATTAGCTAAACAAAACAAAACTGAATTGTCTACTGCTGTGCTTGAATCCATGAGTAACTATCCTGCTGAATTGTTTATGTGTGCTAAATATGCTTCATCTGATTCATGGACTCTTGATTTTGGTTGTGCCATGCATGCGTCCCCTAATAAAAACATGTTTAGAACTTTAAATGAGAACATTTCTGGTGATGTCATGTTAGGAGATGATACCTCTTTAGAGATTAAAGGTGTGGTGTCGGTTCCTTTACTCATGCATGATGATGTGGTTAGAGTCTTTACTAATGTTAAATATGTGCCTAAGCTTAGAAGGAATCTAATGTATGAATCTTCTTTTGAATTACTTGGCTGCAATGTTGATTCTAAAGATGGAATTAGAACTATATATTGCAATGGTAAGGCTATTATGAAAGCAAAAAGGGTCAAAGGTTTGTTTCATATTCTTGCTTCACCTGCTGAGATTAATTTTGTGCATTCAGATGTTATGAGCTTATCTGATACTAAAATATGGCATGAAAGGATAGGTCATATTGGTAACACTGGCATGCTACATTTGCATAAACATGGTCTTTTACCTAGGAAACCTGCAAAAAATGATTTTTGTGAAAATGGCATGAAAGGGTAGATCAAAACTTTCCTAGAATAATGAAAGGATAGGTCATATTGGTAACACTCCCGATAATGAAGTATTCTCTCGGGATTTTTTAAATTAAACACCCGATAGAAAATGAAACCCTAATTGGAGGAAGTTAAAAGAGTACAGATATGGAGAAGATGCAAAGGTTGGCTATGAAAAGTCGACTAATTTTTCTCCAACATTGCTCAATCATTCGATTAATGGCATCCAAGGAAAATACAGGTTTGGTCGGCGCATACGATGAAGATGCATATTTCTTAGTCGTTGATGTAATCGTCGATTTCTCAGGGAGTGCACGATCTACTTCTCGATCTCCTCCGATTGTAAGTTACTTCGTATTTGCTCAAAAACTCTGCTATCTGAACTCTGCTATCTGAAGTCTTTCTGTGGTCTTTCAATGTTTACCCTTTCCTTTTCCTTTTGGCTTTAGTTCCTTCTCCATGTGAAGCTTAGTGAGTTACATGCACAATAAGATCAATTAGATGCTAAACATTAAAAAAAAAGAGGGAAGGAATATGTTCTCAGTAGGTTGTGTACCCTCTGCACTCATATTGGTACTTCTTTGGAAAATAATGATTTTTGAGGGAGTGGAATACTAACTCTGACACAAAAGTTATAGAGAAATGAATTGCTTATACTTCGCATATGAGATACAACCGTATGGGTGACCTGCATGGGTCTTGTTTGTGATGGTGTTTTTCTGCTGAGTTGAGCTCAAAGATATGTCCATTATAGGTGCAATTTACATATATGGTCGGTGTTTGCAATTGTGCTATATGGGCTGCTTTGCTATTTAGCTCTTACTGTCATGAAGTACCATTGTTCTTACTGTCATGATTGGATCCCTTTTTATAAGCTGTAATTTTTCAATGAGGGAATGCGTATGTTTACATAGATATTTTTTAACTTAGAGTATATAAATTAACTTGGGTGTGATTTCAGTGTTAAAAGATATTGCCTATATAAGCTAGTTTAGTTTAGGCATGTTATATTTATATGAGATATTATCTCCGTCTATATATAAGCTACTTTATATTTACTATAAAATTTGGTTTACTTCTTAGTTTGGACCTTATGTTTTTGTGGTTTTCTCCATTTTTTTACAATGATGACCTTGTTTGAGTAGATTTAGATGACATCAGAGTTGAATGATGAAACATTGAACAAAGATGAGGCTAAAAAGGAGACCAAAGAGCTCTGAAACTAGGTATTTTATCTTTCACCTTCCATTGTAATTTTTCTTCTTGGTCTTTCGTGAATATTGTTATAATATTTTCCTTCATCTATTATATTCCATAACCTTTAGGTTCTTGATGAGATTGGCATTGATATTGCATCTCAGGGTGGCTCATTTACATGATTTGAAAATAATAGTTTTTGTAGATTTGTATTTCCATTTGTTACGATTAATCTTACACTCTTCTTTGATGTTGTTATCTTTAGCATGTTGTTGTAGGAGTAAGTCAAGTATAGAATAGAATATGATTTAGAACGACTCCCCTGTCTCAGCAAATAATTACAAGACTTCCTCCCGTTGTAGTAGAAGGTTGTCAGGATCGATCCACGAGGAAGCACGTCAGCAGTTCTCAGGTAGCTATTAGATTCTCACAGCAGCAGCAGAACAGAACAGACAGAATCGCAGAAACAGAAAGAAAGAAACAAATAAACCCGGCAAGGGCAACTAAAACAAAAGCAAAGAACAAAGCAAGAAATAAAGCAAATGAAGTAAAGAACAAAGCAAAACATAAGCAAAGCAGAAACTAAAAGCAAGGACACAGAAGCTACTCGACCTCGAGTAGCTGTCCTCTATCTCGCCACGAACAGAAAACAGAAAACAAATTGCAGATTTTCGACAGAATTCAAAAATTCGACAGAAATTAACTCAATATGCTAAAAGACCTCCAAGGCCAGGGTTTCAACACCACAACGATAACCATGCAAAGTAACACACAAAGGCATAAAAGATCATGCTTTCCATCAAATAACTTTCGTTATTAACAAATAGGCATATAGAGGCTCTCGCATAAACCCTAATTGTTACTAACCCTTTTTCACATAATTAATCCAAGTTGCATTAAGATCACTTTCGCTTCAATAATACAAACAAGGATCACCTTCAACTTTCGCAAAAGAATCATGCTCAGAGGGATAGAAGATGAATCACATAAAAATCTGACCTTTATTGCATCGCCTCACATGGCCACCGTCGGGCTCACCCCAGCCCCAGAAGTGGGTGGACTACTCGCTCTTCATTGCAATAAAAGACATCTTCGTAAAAGAGGAAACTTGCATTAAAATAAACCAAAGTTTACAACCGCCCGAAGCCAACTCCGCTCTCGCTTCACAACTCCAACCGGCTGCTCACACTCTCTCTCTCTCTACTTCTCCTACTTACTTCTCTCTGAAATTGAATGATTAAAACTAAGCCCCTAGGGCCTTATTTATAGTGATCAAACCTTGCTAATCAAGGAAATAATCATCTATCTCTATCTAAATCTATATCTAAAATTATATCTAAAAGCTTTAAAGATAAATAAATGTTTAATGGAAATAAATCCATAAGGGAAAAGATAAAACTAAATAAGGAAACATGTCTTCAACTTGATAGATCTTGCTCCTTGATGATAGAACTTGATAGATCGGATAGAATCTTCGGCCAAGTCGACTCCTTCGCGCCCAAGGAATCCAAATCCTAGTCGAACAGCTCACGTCGAGAAGATTCTGGAACTGGCTCTAGTCGACTTCGAGGAAGCTTCGTCGACCTCGACAAGGGTGGCTCGTCGAGTGGACTTCCTCGAGTTGGCGTGCTCGATGTGGCTCGGACTGGGCTCACTGGTGTTCGTCGACCTAGACCACGCCTAGTCGACCTCGAGTAACTTTGCTCGCCGACTAGGGTTTCTCGAGTAGATCTTCCCGACCACCTCGGATCTGGGCTTAGGGCTTGTCGATCTCGACAAAGGCTCGTCGAGATCGAGTTGTGTTGGTCGAGGATGTCTCTGGTGGTCTCGTCGAGGACTCGTCCTCGGACTTGCTTTGGGTCGCTTGTCGATCTCGACAAAGGTTCGTCGAGATCGAGTGGATCTGTGCTCGGCTTCTCGTCCTCGGCTTCTCGGGCAGCTCTCTTCTTCGTCGACTCCGGACATGTGGACTGGGCTTCGTCGACCTCGAGTAGGGCTTGTCGAGGTCGAGTAGGGTCCGGAGTCAGGTTGGCTGGCTTGCTCGATCAGGTTCTGTCGACCAAGCTGTGCTCGGACAGGCTTGTCTAGGTCGAGTAGGGTTACTCGATGTCGACTAGACTTGACTCTCTGACTTGTTCTGCTGCTTTGACCTTGGACTTCTGTAGTGGTTTTCCGATTTTTTCCGACCTTCTGTAGAATTGCTGTAAATGCCTCGATTTCTGCGATTTAAACAGAAACTGGTGTAGATTCCATAATTTGGCAAATAAACATAAATTACACAGATTCTGTACTATCTAATCCCAAAATGAATGCAATGTATACAGAAATCGATATAAAAGTTACTGTAAAACATGGCAAATTCCGCTCACAACAAACACCCCATACTTAAGCTTGCTTGTCCTCAAGCATTACTTTTAATTGTCATTCAGGGGAAGAATTCAAACTCTCAACATCTTAGATTCATTCTCATATGTCCCTGCAATCGATTACCATCCTCGAAAAGGTACTAGTGTCACAGATCCATGCATGTGCAAATATGTAAAAGCAACATCTACTCACAAAAGGAGGGTTATGCATAAACAATTCATACGTGACAAAGCATTTGATAATCAAGAAGACTTTAATTTAAGCTCATGAAGGAGTAGATAGGTAAAAGGCTAAAAGGTGGGCAATTTCTGGCAATGTGGTGCTTTTATGATCCGGGGAAATGGAATACTTTCCAAACTGAATTTCATACCACATTCTTTCTTCCATTTTATTCATCACCCTTCATAATGCTTTTTTCAATAATAATGCTTTTACCTCTCTAACCTCAGCACTGCCTTCTCGCGAGTCGCAAACATGGGTGTCACGAATGGCCCCGGATACTTAGTGCGTCGGACTCCTCACAATGTGTCCCATCTCTCCAAACTATTATCTCAGAGAGCAGGGTCAATCTACCTTTATCTCCTGAGGTGATTGGATTTTCTTTCACTCATTAAATTTTCCATATATTCAAACAATTTCCTTCCAAACTCCAAACAACACAAACACCATATGACATCTCCATAATGTAACATCATTCTCAACATAATCCCCGGATAAGGTAAAGAATGGAAATATTTAGATCATGTGGAGCAATAATTTGAAATAAGGCATATTATGGCTTTTGTGATGCATAAGCATAGGTAAGGCTAGGATATAACAATATGAGCATTATATGGAATTTAAAGTCCTCCATCATCTTATCATGCAATATGTCAAAAGCAACTTCAAATTCTACCTCCTTTCATGGTTTTCAAGAAAATAATGCACTTCATTGTGACTTCCCTTAACTAGGCAATTTCATGCTATATCTCTAATGAATCCAATTTTGCATCGTCGAGTTCAACATAAAGCTTCCATGACTTTATTCAAAAAATTCAATGGGGGTTATTTTTCTCAAATTTTTGGAAAACATGCATATAAGCACATAAATCAATAATGTATTCCAAAATAGCCATGTAGCAATTCTAAGAAATAATGCACAAGTATGCACAAAAAATGTCAAATATGGAAAATATGCATAAAGTAGGCCCTTCCCCCACCTCATACTTAAACATTACAGTGTCCTCACTGTAAAAAAACAAGGTAAAGGGTAAAGAAAGAATCTTACAAGACATGTGTGCAGAGCTGCAAAATTTTGAATGGAGCACCTCCTAGTCCGAGTATGACTATAACTTTGATTCTATCCATGGACCTGAAAAGTAGAAGACATATGCCAACAAAAAGAAAAACAAAAACCAAAAACAATGTTCAAAACCAAAAACAAAGTCTCAAATGTCCTAAAAAGTCTATGTACATGCTCTAGATTTTAGAGTCGCTAGGCCGACTTCCATTAATGCTCAAGGTGGCATCTGCAGAGCCCATGTAGCCTGGGCCTCAAATAAGACTCCATTCTTGTCCATCAGCTGTAATCCTCCAGAATGGATCTTGTTCACCACGAACGGTCCCATCCGTTTCTTGTTGAACTTGTTAGGAAACCAATGATCCTTTGACTTAGAGACATAGAGCTTGTCTCCAACTTCATACTCCTTAGGCTCATCATTGGAAATCCTGCACAATCGCACATACCAAGGCAAACCTCTCCCATGTATAGATAAATCTTTAATGGAAATAGGAGAAGAAAGATCCATACCTTGGCTTACCTTCGCAGAAACGGAATCGGGCACCACGGTGTTTGGTCGATCTCGATTAGGGCTCCTCGAGATCGACGAGTCTGCTGGTCCTGGTGGTGGTCTGGTCGAAGAGGCGGAAGTCGACGAAGAATAGGTCTGGTCGACCTCGAGTTGGCTGGTCGACCTCGAGTAGGCCTCTGCTCCTGGTGGGATGCTCCTCGAGAACAGAGGATCTGGTGGCGCCTGGCGGTGGTCGACCTCGACAAGGCTACTCGAGGTCGACGAGGGTTCTGGTCCTGGAGTCAGCGTCGTCGATGAAGGTGGCTCTTGTGGTGCTGAGTGTTGGTCGACCTCGACAAGGCTACTCGAGGTCGAGTAGCCTTCTCCTCCTGGTGGCTTGCTCGTCGAGGAAGGCAGCGCTGGGCTCTCCGAGGGGTGGTCGAGATCGACGACGGTGTGGTCGACCTCGAGTAGACTCGGCTTGTCTGGTTCGCTGCTCGACGAAGCCGACTTCGGTGGAGTCTCCTTGGTCTGGTCGAGATCGACTAGGGTTTGGTCGATCTTGACCCCATACTTAGTCCTTGTGTTCTCTTTGAGGATTGCCATGATCTCCTCTACCTGGGCCTCCATGTCCCTCTTTTCTAGCTCCTCGGGGGTCATATTTCTGACCTTGGGTTCCCCGCAGGTGATGTAGCCAGCTGAGATAGATTTGACCTCTTCCATTGGACCCGTATATCTTTCAGTTTTGTTGAAGGAATACTCAATCACTTCATCGCTGATGTTGAAAGTGAGCACTCCTTTCCGTACGCTTATGTTAGCATCCACGGTCGCCAAGAACGGTCTCCCTAGAATAATTGGACAAGCAGGATCTTCTTGCATATCAACAATTAAAAAATCAGCAGGGACGAAGAATTTACCTACTTGTACTGGGACATTTTCCACCATGCCTGTCGGAATGACCACGGTGTTGTTGGCCACGTAAAGTCTAGCATCCACAGGCTCCAGGGCACCTATCTTAATCTTGGACCAAATCGTTAAAGGCATAATACTAACACTGGCTCCAAGATCACATAGGGCATTAATTTTGTATGGACCAAATCCAATAGTTATAGCAAACTTACCTGGATCCGGCCTCTTTTCCAATATGTCTAGATGGCTGCACTCCTCTGTGATTTCTGCCATCGATCGCTTTTTGCTCAGAATCTCTTTCAGGAATTTGACATAGGACGGCATTTCATTGAGAGCTTCTGTGAAGGGGATGGTGACATTGAGCTTCTGAAGCATCTTGATGAAGCGCTGAAACTTTTTCTCCGCCGGGTCCTTTAGAGATTTTGTTGGGAAAGGCAGCTTCTTTTTCTGAGTCGAAGCCAGAACAGACGTCGGAGTTGCTGCAGATTTCTCGACCAGGGGCTCCTCGACATCGACCAGACCTTTGTCGACATCGACCAGATTGGGCCCAGTCGAGTTGCTGTTCGGCGCAGACGACGATTCTGGAGATTTATCCTCGACCTCGAGTAGACCTTTGTCGAGGTCGACTAGGCTCTGGTCGAGATTGACGACGGGTTTGTCGACCTCGACTTGCTGTTCCTTGTTGTTCTGCTGCTTTCCAACTTCTGGCTCTTGAAGTTGATGGCCGCTTCTGAGTTTTAAAGCAGCTATGTGTCCAGTCTTTCCCTTAGGATTTGGTTCTGTTTGCCCAGGGAGCTTGCCGGACTGTCGTGGGATCTGTGCAGAAATCTGTCCTATCTGCGTCTCAATTCCCTTTTTCCAGATGTCCAGTTCTCCAAATTTGGTGGTGATGTTCTGGAACTGGTTGTTGATGGTACCCTGATTTCGTCGCATCTCCTCAAGGATCAGGTGCAGATCATCCTTCCTTTGATCCCTTTCTGGATGTCCTGGAGCTCTGTAGGGTGGAGGATTCCTAGGGGGACCTTGGTTCCATTGCTGTTGATAAGGCCTTTGATCCCCCATATAGCGATTAGGCCCTCCTACGTAAGCTGCATCCTCATGATGTTCTGCCATCCTGACTTGCTCTGTGTGTGGGCACTCAGTAGTGGTGTGCCTTTGCGATCCGCATTCTATGCAAGGCTGATTGACCGAGAGATACTTCACTTGTTTAAGGAGCTTCTTATTTTGGTCTCTGTAGTATTGCTCCCTGACATCTGGATCAATCTCCCTTGATGGCTCATAGAGGGGCATGGATGGTGCTGGCCTAGCGTATGGGTTCTCTTCATAAGTTGCAGTAGACCCATATTTGTTGTCGTAGTTGGTGAGCTTCTCTAGCACACCCCATGCGTCACTTGGCGGCATCGTCAGATACTCGTAGTGAGTATAATTGTTGATTCTGTCCTTAGTGACTTGGTCAAGAGAGTTGAAGAAGATCTCCTGAATGATGTAGGGTGGCTGTCCATGAGTAGGGCAAGATCGCAGAAGTTCCTTGTAGCGCTCCCATGCCCTTGCCAGCGGTTCCCATTTCTGCTGTTTAAAGGCGGTGATTTTCTGGCGGAGATGTGCTGTTTTGGCCGGTGGGAAGAATTTGTTCAGAAACTCTTGCTCTACTTGGGCCCAGGTTGTGAGTGATCTTGCTTTCAGCCCTTCCAGCCATTTCAGTGCAGGCTCAGCGAGAGACCAGCGAAAAGATTTCATCTTGACATATTCCAAGGTTGTGCCTTCTGCAAGAGTACGACACATATCATGAAAATTAGTAATATGTTCAAGAGGACACTCATTAAATCTGCCGTAAAAGGCATTATTTTTAAGCTCTATAAGAAATTGAGTGCGAATTTCAAAAGAGTTTTCAGGGGTTAGAATCGCCGATTCAGGTACGACGAGCGTGGGATGCATATAATCTTCAGCAGTGGTTGGATATTGGGCAAGCTCAGCTTGTGCTTGCTCCTTTTCTGCTCTCTCAGCGGCGAGAGCAGCATCCCTGGCGGTTAGATCCCTGGTAAGCCTAGCGATCAGCTGCTCCTGTGTTTCAGCGTCCTCCATGGCTCTTTGAAGTCTATTTCTGATGTGTAGAAGGCGCTCTGGTTCGTCTAAACCGTAGTACTCAGGTGGGATACCAGAACGGCGCATACACCTGAAAAGTAACTCAAAGAAACAGTGAGAACTGACTACCTAAGGCACGATTGATAGCCTCCCCGGCAACGGCGCCAATTTGTTGTTGCAGGAGTAAGTCAAGTATAGAATAGAATATGGTTTAGAACGACTCCCCTGTCTCAGCAAATAATTACAAGACTTCCTCCCGTTGTAGTAGAAGGTTGTCAGGATCGATCCACGAGGAAGCACGTCAGCAGTTCTCAGGTAGCTATTAGATTCTCACAGCAGCAGCAGAACAGAACAGACAGAATCGCAGAAACAGAAAGAAAGAAACAAATAAACCCGGCAAGGGCAACTAAAACAAAAGCAAAGAACAAAGCAAGAAATAAAGCAAAGGAAGTAAAGAACAAAGCAAAACAGAAGCAAAGCAGAAACTAAAAGCAAGGACACATAAGCTACTCGACCTCGAGTAGCTGTCCTCTATCTCGCCACGAACAGAAAACAGAAAACAAATTGCAGATTTTCGACAGAATTCAAAAATTCGACAGAAATTAACTCAATATGCTAAAAGACCTCCAAGGCCAGGGTTTCAACACCACAACGATAACCATGCAAAGTAACACACAAAGGCATAAAAGATCATGCTTTCCATCAAATAACTTTCGTTATTAACAAATAGGCATATAGAGGCTCTCGCATAAACCCTAATTGTTACTAACCCTTTTTCACATAATTAATCCAAGTTGCATTAAGATCACTTTCGCTTCAATAATACAAACAAGGATCACCTTCAACTTTCGCAAAAGAATCATGCTCAGAGGGATAGAAGATGAATCACATAAAAATCTGACCTTTATTGCATCGCCTCACATGGCCACCGTCGGGCTCACCCCAGCCCCAGAAGTGGGTGGACTACTCGGTCTTCATTGCAATAAAAGACATCTTCGTAAAAGAGGAAACTTGCATTAAAATAAACCAAAGTTTACAACCGCCCGAAGCCAACTCCGCTCTCGCTTCACAACTCCAACCGGCTGCTCACACTCTCTCTCTCTCTCTACTTCTCCTACTTACTTCTCTCTGAAATTGAATGATTAAAACTGAGCCCCTAGGGCCTTATTTATAGTGATCAAACCTTGCTAATCAAGGAAATAATCATCTATCTCTATCTAAATCTATATCTAAAATTATATCTAAAAGCTTTAAAGATAAATAAATGTTTAATGGAAATAAATCCATAAGGGAAAAGATAAAACTAAATAAGGAAACATGTCTTCATCTTGATAGATCTTGCTCCTTGATGATAGAACTTGATAGATCGGATAGAATCTTCGGCCAAGTCGACTCCTTCGCGCCCAAGGAATCCAAATCCTAGTCGAACAGCTCACGTCGAGAAGATTCTGGAACTGGCTCTAGTCGAATTCGAGGAAGCTTCGTCGACCTCGACAAGGGTGGCTCGTCGAGTGGACTTCCTCGGGTTGGCGTGCTCGATGTGGCTCGGACTGGGCTCACTGGTGTTCGTCGACCTAGACCACGCCTAGTCGACCTCGAGTAACTTTGCTCGCCGACTAGGGTTTCTCGAGTAGATCTTCCCGACCACCTCGGATCTGGGCTTAGGGCTTGTCGATCTCGACAAAGGCTCGTCGAGATCGAGTTGTGTTGGTCGAGGATGTCTCTGGTGGTCTCGTCGAGGACTCCTCCTCGGACTTGCTTTGGGTCGCTTGTCGATCTCGACAAAGGTTCGTCGAGATCGAGTGGATCTGTGCTCGGCTTCTCGTCCTCGGCTTCTCGGGCAGCTCTCTTCTTCGTCGACTCCGGACATGTGGACTGGGCTTCGTCGACCTCGAGTAGGGTTTGTCGAGGTCGAGTAG
This sequence comes from Persicaria tinctoria, assembly GCA_037127255.1. Taxonomy (NCBI): domain Eukaryota; kingdom Viridiplantae; phylum Streptophyta; class Magnoliopsida; order Caryophyllales; family Polygonaceae; genus Persicaria; species Persicaria tinctoria. Next base: position 83,838,146 of record JBANSL010000001.1, read on the forward strand.
GGTCCGGAGTCAGGTTGGCTGGCTTGCTCGATCAGGTTCTGTCGACCAAGCTGTGCTCGGACAGGCTTGTCTAGGTCGAGAAGGGTTACTCGATGTCGACTAGACTTGACTCTCTGACTTGTTCCGCTGCTTTGACCTTGGACTTCTGTAGTGGTTTTCCGAGTTTTTCCGACCTTCTGTAGAATTGTTGTAAATGCCTCGATTTCTGCGATTTAAACAGAAACTGGTGTAGATTCCATAATTTGGCAAATAAACATAAATTACACAGATTCTGTACTATCTAATCCCAAAATGAATGCAATGTATACAGAAATCGATATAAAAGTTACTGTAAAACATGGCAAATTCCGCTCACAACATAGCACCAAAAGGAAGAATCACTGCAAAACAAGTTGCAACGACTGCACTCAATCCAAAGTAAGTCTCATTAAAGGCTTCAAGTTATACTAGAGTGTACCATGTATGAAAAATCCTTATGCGAACACATTCAGTGCATACTTAGCTAATGAAGAAGATGTCGCAAACCTAGCTTGATCAGTTTGACATTGTTCTGGCACCATCAACTCCCATTCTCTTCACATTACAGGGGGGACAACAAGAAGAAGCAGGAGGACCCACTGAAGAGGACAAGGATACTGAAGAAACACCACAATCATCATCCCAAGCAGAAGATGGAAATGGATTAGAAGACGGGGATCCATTAGAGCCAGAGTCTTCAAATTATAATTCTTTACATGCATCTCCCTCCTCTTTTCGTGATGTAAATAGCCTGTTAACTAACTCCTCTGGTTTCTCCTCCCTCCCTTCTTCTGATTTGCATGATACTAACTTCGATGATTGACAGTTGACTAGGGATAGGGAGCTTAGGGTTAGTATCCCTAATAGGAAGTATGCTAACTATATTGTCGAGTATGTCTTGCTTACTGCTGACATAATTAGGCACCCCACTACCCCTAGTTCCTTTGAGTCAATCGAGTCTAATGCTCATACTTCCGAGTGGTGGAAGGCTATGAAAGATGAAATAACCTCCATGAGTCAAAACCACACTTGGGTTTTGCTTCCTAGACCTCTTAATAATTTTTTTTTACAGTAGGCAAACATTCAGAGCTATTACAAAGAAAGTAAATGCGCTCCGTGATCATCCTGACGGATGATGGTACAAAGTTCCCTATGAAAAGGGATTGTAGATCTATCACTAATGATACCTCTAGTGGCTATATAATCTGCAACTTTGTTCGCTTCTCTATAGATGTGATTGAATTCGACCTTTTCGAAATCCGCTTCCATTATCTTGATTTCTTCTGTTTGTCGCATAATCTCCCATTTGTTGTCTCCTCCTTTAGATAGAATTCTCATCAGCTCTTGGTTGTCTCTTTCTAAAACGATCTTGTTCAAACCTAATCTTCGAGCTACCTTCATCTCTATAAGCACTGTTGCTGCTTCAGTTTGAATAATTGTACCTTGATCTACTTCTTGGTAGAAGATCTCAGCTACGTGGCCCATGGAATCACGAATGATTCCTCCCACCTGGCTAATGCCGGTGGGTTTGACAGAGGCATCTACGTTAATTTTGTAGATGCACCTTGCTAGTCTAGTCCATATAGATCTAGACCTTTTTTTCCTTTTATTGATATCTTTATTAATACTCTTGGGATTTGTTTCTCTCCAATCTTGGATATTATTATTAATTCGCTTAATCGTGTTACCAAAGGTGTCAGGGCTTGTATGTTTAAATATTAATTTGTTTCTAGTTTCCCATATCATTTCCCAAATAACCACTAGGTCTTCAAAATACTTATTTGTATGCTTGATTTGGCTAATGTTGTCGCACAAGGAACCTTGTAAGGAGAGGTTGTGAAAGAGCTTACCTGTTGCTTGTTCAAATTGGGCTATTAGTTCCTTTGCAAAAGAGCACTTCGTAAAGAGGTGAGTGGCATCCTCATTTCTGAGGTTACAAAGGGAACAAGTGTTTGGTACTCTGTTGATGTATCTATTAAGCCTGCTGGTCGTGGGTAGAGCATCTATTTTAATTTTCCATACTAGGTTTTTAAGGCGAGGAGGGAGGTTTAGATTCCATATCCAGTTATGGTTTTCTATGTTGTGGTTATGGGTGTCTGTAATTTTCTTAGCAGATTTGGTGGTGAACTTTCATGTGGGATTAGGCACCCAGATTAGCTTATCTTGGGCTTGCCATGATGGGATGTTGAGGGATAGAATACCATTAGCTACATTTTGAGGGAAAAGACTATGTATGAGAGTCTTATTCCAGAGCTTTTGAGGGGTAAAGAGATTGCTGACTTTCATGTTCGGGTCATTGTTACCCATGAAGGTTTGGAGATTTGTATTGGGAATCCAAGGGTCATTCCAAATATTTATGAGGTTACCGTCTCCTATAACCCAAATGAGGCCTTTCTCGAATTTTTCTCTAAGAGATAAAAGTCTGCCAAATTGCCAAGAGGTGGCTTGATTTGGTTTGTCCCTGGTGTTGCTATTAGGAAAATATTTTTCTTTGATGACTCTAACCCAAATATTATCTTCATTAGTATAAAGTTTCCAAAGTAATTTAAACTGGAGGTTTATATTTAGGCCTTCGGCTTTTCTAATACCCAATCCACCTTGGGCTTTACTTTTACAGATGTTATCCCAGCTTACTAAAGGGGTATGTATATCTCTCCGAGTGAAGTTTATTCCGGAAGAAATTTTTGTTTATTTGGTCTATTTGATTAAGAATTCCTTTAGGGAACAAAAAATTTTGCATCAGATAATTAGTTTTGGAACTTAGATTGGATTGAGTTAAGATGGCTCTGCCTGCTTGAGACAAATTTGAGGCTTTCCATTTGGACAGTTGTTTTTTCAGATTTTGGATAGCTTCCTCAAAAACCGAGTTTTTAATTCGGCCGTTGAGCATCGGAATACCTAGATATTTTTCAAGAGTACTCGAGATTGGAATTCCCATGCTCTGAGCAAGGTCTCTCGCTAGGTTTTGGTTCACATTCTTAGAGCATTGGAGAGAACTTTTACTATAATTAATAGTGAGACCCGAGAGGTTGGAGAAGTTGTTTATCATATTTTGAATGGTATTTAGACTAGTATGCGCAGCTTTGGCAAAAATAATCGTGTCATCTGCAAAAGTAAGGAAAGGTATAGGGTTACCATTTTTGGTGAGTTTGATTCCGATTAACGCATCCTCTTGCAAAGCTTTCTTGTGCATTTCTCTCGCTAGGCCTTCCATTACTAACACAAAGATGTAGGGTGTAAGTGGGTCTCCTTGACGAATTCCGCTGTTAGGCTTAAACTGTTTAGCTGGACAATTGTTTACTAGAGTTGAGAAGGAGGATGTTGTAAGACACATCATAACCCAGTTGATCCATAAAGAATGGAAATCAAACTTATGAAGAACCGCTTTGATGTAGCTCCAATTGATTTTATCGTAGGCTTTTTCCATGTCGAGTTTTAATGCCATCCAACCAGTTCTTCCTTTTCTCTTATGGAAGCTATGGAATATTTCATGAGCTATTAAGGTATTATCCTGAATGGATCTACCTTCTACGAATGCTCCTTGAAAAGGGTTGATGAGCTTTGGGAGAATATGTTTAAGCCTGTTTGCCAGATTTTTTGTGATTACTTTGTAAATGGTGTTACATAAACTGATCGGCCTGTAGTGGTTGATTGTGGTAGGGTTCTCAGTTTTGGGAATTAGAGCAATAAAGGTTTTGTTTATCTCTAACAATAAATGTCATGAGTGAAAGAATGCTTTGACTACTTTACAACAAGAGGGTCCTACTATATGTCAGTATTTTTTATAAAATTCTGGGGGAAAACCATCAGGGTCGGGGGATTTATCTTCTGCCATTTCAAATATCGTGGTTTTGATTTCAGCTGTAGTCGGTTGAGAGATTAGGTTTCGGTTTTCCTCTGATGTTATTTGAGGTTGAATGTTCCAAACATCCCATGGGTTAACTTGATATTGATGAGAACCTATAAATCTTTCCGATAGCTCATTTGTGATTTGATCAGAGATGGTGTCATTGTCATAAATGATATTTCCCTGTTTTGTTGTAAAGGATTTAATTGGTCTTTTTGAACTTTTAACTTTAGCTATTATTTGAAAGTATTTCGTGTTCCTGTTTGAAAATTGAAGATGATTTGATTTGGCCCTTTGTTTGCAGAACTTATGGTTGCATTCTAAGAGTCTATATCTCTTGAGTTCTAATCTCGCTAACTTTTCATCATCTTGTTTACTGATGTTACCCCAAGGTAAACGATTTTGCAAATTCATAATTTGATTCTCGACTTGAGTAAGTTGTCTAGCGGTATTACTGGTTAGAGATTTACATCAGTTTTTGGTATTTCGTTTGAGCAGTTTTTGTTTCTGTATTAGTTTAAAGCTTTGGGATCCATTAAAATTATTACGCCAAACTTGTCGAACCATAGATTCATATATAGGATTTGTCATCCATGCCATTTCAAATCTAAATGGAGCGCCTTTAGTAGGATTTCGAGATCCTATTTCTAGAGAAATTGGGCAGTGGTCAGAATCAGAGAAGGCATGATGTTTTGTATGAATCTTTGGAAACCAATTGAAGATTTGTTGACTTGCCAGAATTCTATCCAAACGTTCATATGTATTGTTAAAGTTTGATTTGTTTTTTCTCCAAGTAAAGGGAGAACCAGTGTAGGGAACAGTTTGGAGATCAAGTTCATACTTAACAAATTGTAATCGTCTAAATCTAGATATGAATGGAGTAGCACCCCCTATTTTTTCTGTATCGTTTTCTATATCGTTTAAATCACCTATAATGAGAACTGGAAGAGAGTGTTTGTGGGTTATCGAAAAAATTTCTTCCCAAAAAGGGATTTTTTCTGATTCAACAGATGGAGCATAGACCAACAATAAAGCGAAATCATGTTTGTCCACTGTTGTTTTGATCATGAGATATCTGTCAGATTGTTCTAGAACTATACCTGAGTCTTCAAATTTTGATTTGTAGAGAAAATAGATGCCACCTTTGTGACCCTTAGCACTGATGCTGAAAGCTTTGTGAAAGCCCGAGGCTTTGATCATCTGGTCGGGGCTTCAGAGGCTTTAGTTTCAGTAAGCATAAGGGCGATCAAGATGATTTGTAGCTCTAAGATGGTTTATTTCTTGCCAAAAGAGAGGCCTTCTAGAACCTCTAACATTCCAGTATGCGACTTTAATCATAAAAAATTCCATTTAAGAAGAGCTTTTAGCATATTTCAGTGTAAGATGGTGCAAGATTCAACATTACATCGTTTAAGATCTACACTTGGAGAGTTTTTGTTTTTGTTTAAACATTCAGAAAGTTTGAAACAGATCCAAGCTTCCCTCACGTAAATCCTGCTGGTTTGAAGGTGCTCGTGACAGCTTCTTTGATCAGTTTTAGTCCACCAGTGGGTTTGAGACCTGCATTGAAATTTAAGTGTATGTCTTGCACTTGTTGCTAGGAGCTTTGTTGAAACTTTTGTTTGTAGAGGTTTGGTAATGAGGTTTATGCAGCATGCTGCCACCAAATCCCTAACGAGACCGGTGTGGCAAAGCTTGAAGTTTGTCTCATAAGATTTTTTAGAAAGTTTGAGAGTAAGTTTGAGATGAATTTTGTTTCTGAAGTGTTGGTGCGGCCTTCCACCACAAAGAGTAGGGAAACTCTGATGGGGAAACAACCAAGTGTTGGAGGAAAGAGTTGTGATGGGCATCTTACCATATCCGATAACACAGTAAGCCAGCGTCAAACTTGATGCTTCAACATCCTTGAACCTGCAAAGAAACTCACACCACCATAGCCCCAATCTCCATGGGAGCCATGGATAATTCCCTGGACTTGATACCAAATTTTATGATTTTCCAACTTATAATTGAAGAGCTCGCAAATCAAAATACTAAGGCTAACATGCATAAAACTCAACCATTTAAAGTTAAATTGGACATAGTTGTAACCCCTATTATCACAATAAGAAAAGCCAGGGTCAGCAGTCCAGTTTCTACTCACATCCATTCAAACATTATTTGAATGGGCGAATTTAGTAACTAACCATCCAAATAAATTTACTGCAATCATTAACTATATTAATTCATTAATTTTATAAGTGAATGTTTGACCATTGAATATATTATTGCTCATTATGGAATCCAAATTAAGCAAATTACATGCAAATTTAATTACTTTAGGCAGGTTCACGTACACGTACATATCTAAGCCTACCCTTTATTCTTTTGTGTGTATCATCGAAATTAAATATATGTGTGTATTTTTCATGGTATAGGCCGCGGCACATTTTCATGCTATTTAATTAATTAATAACCGCCACCGGCGCCGCCGCCATGACCACTACCGGAACCTTGTCCATATCCACCAGACTGTGCCCCTCCGGCATAGGCGGTTCCTCCTCCGGAACCTCCTCCGCCGCCTCCTGCAGAAGCCCCCCGTCCACCGGTGGCTGAGCCGTACCCACTCCCGGAGCCGCTACCGCTGCCATAGGCAGTTCCTCCAGCACCACCAGCGTAGGCTGAGCCACCGCCACCGCCACTGCCGCCTCCTCCCGCTGAAGCACCCGCTCCGCCATGCGCTACTCCGCTGCCGCTTCCTTGCCCACTCCCATATCCTCCAGCGGAACCTCCCGCCCCGCCAGCATAGGCTGAGCCGCCGCCGCCGCCACTACCGCCTCCTCCCGCTGAAGCACCGGCCCCGCCATGCGCTACTCCGCTGCCGCTTCCTTGGCCACTCCCATATCCTCCAGCGGATCCTCCCGCCCCGCCAGCATAGGCTCCGCCACCTCCCCCACCGCTCCCGCCGCCGCCGGCGTAAGCCCCAGTGCCACCTTGCGCTGATCCACTTCCACCACCTTGGCCGCCTCCGTAGCCTCCGGCGTAAGAACCCCCTGGGCCGCCGGAGTAGGCTTGGCCCCCTCCGCTACCACCTCCGCCTCCGCTTGCATAGGCGTCGCCTAGAAGCTGGCGGCGGGCGGTGGCGGAGGCTAGGCTGGCCAGCCCAAGAACAAGAAAGAAGACTGCTACTGAGATTTTGTGAGAAGCCATATTTATTCTTAGCTTTCAATTCAAATGAGAGTTTTGTTTGTGTGATTGTAAGATAGAGGTTTGAGGGGCTATTTATAGTTATAGAGATGGAGAGATGGATGACCATTGACCAAGGATGTTACTGCCTCTAAATATCTCACACTCACTTGGTAGGTAAGGTAGTGTCAAAAGTCAATCAATTCATATATCCCTACTGTCGACTATATATAGTGGTATACTATCTAACTTTTTTGTTTCTTCTTTTCTTTCATTGAAACAAAACTACGGATCAAGAGGATTGGCATGCAAACCGGTCGTTCTTAATTAAACCATCTCAATTAAAACTTGACATGGAACACGGTTTCAGACAATTTGCAATTTGTATTTTATCAGGTCCACTGTATATCTTGTTTGGTCTTACTTTGCAATTTGTATTGATTGATAATATACACAGATATTTTTGAATTCTTTTTTATTTTCTGATTTAATTAGGTAATTAATTAAGTATATCATTTATATGAAATTGGTATTATCAATCTATATTTATATATTATCGATTCACTTAATTATTTGTATATGAATATGTATCGATATATATCTTGTCATTTAATTAAAGTACCAATCATAAATATAGATGTTTGAAATATCACTCCATTAGTTATAGTTAGTAAAATGAAGAAAAATTAAATATCATTGTAAGTTTAGTAAAAAAAAAATTTGAATAACAATGATAGTAGTAAATCATTCTAACCTTATTTAAAAGATTTAACAAAAATATAATTTGATAAATATCCAATAAGAGAATAACATTCATATTGAAAATTCTTTAACTTAATATAATATATAAAAATAAAATATTTTAGAAAAGTTTAATAATATAGAAAATTGTATAGATATAGATATAGATTAGTTAGTAAATGAGTAAAAAAATAAAAGGGACAAAGAGATAAAGAGAAAAAAGGAAAAATAAATAATAAGATAAAAATTGTGATTAGTTGAAAAACCTTCAATTAACGAGGCGCTTTGAATTCAGAGGGAGTTGTAGTAAGTAACCCATTGAAGTAAGTAACCCACTTTCCGAAAATCTTTGCACAACTAACCCTCGTTACTATTCCCCTAAAAAACTTGCACTAACTAACCCATGTAAGCAAGCGGTTAGCCGGTGGAGAGAGAGAAAGAGAGAGACTGCGGGAGAGGGGGGGGGGAATAGGATTTGAGGCGTATGAGAAATGTCTTCGGGCTCTAGGCGACAGATCTCTAGGCTCAGAGGGAGGACTTGAGCGCAGCCCAAAGGTACGGAGAAGGATTGGAGGCGAGAGGTTGAACGGATGGAGGGAGCGGCCTTCAATGCTGGCGAAATCAGTGCGAGAGAGCTAGATAGAAGAAGCACAACCACCCTCTTCCCACTTCTTCCCTTTGCTCTCGCCCAGCAGTAACCTCATCTTCTTTCCTCTCCGTTGTGCTCTCTCAGAAATTGGAGGCGACATGCGAACAAGCAACTCGAATCCAGGTATCCTCGTCTTCTTGTTTCTGCTTCTGTATCGCTGATTCATCGCTCCATCTCTTTCAAATCCGTGGATTCACCTTAAACAATAAACATTAATCTAGTAATATATTATATATAGGATGAGTGCTTGTGCATAAATCCAACATTTTTTTCAAAGTTAACCTCATTTATGTAAGCATTGTCTCTGATGGCAGGCAAGATGCCTTTTTTCTATTTTGAACTTGTTGCTTACTTTGATCGCTCGATGTTCATAGGTTGTTTTAAATAATGCCACTGTGGAGACTGATAATAAGGCTACAACATCGATTGGACAGAGGGGGTTACATGCACTATGACAGATGAAGCTGCTGTTTGTGATACTCCTGCTATGATTTGCAATGTGTTTTCTACTGTTGGTGAGCTACCGGATATAGAAAAATCTGATCTCACCTTAGTATCTACGACAGGTGCATGCTTCGAAGGAGATAATTGAAGAACTTGAAAAAAATGAAGGGGATGAAGGAGGGAGTATGACAACAACTCATGCAAGTTGTTTTTTGTGCAGTAGATAGTGTTAATGTAATTGCGAACGGAAGCAAGCTTGATTGTTTTGGGGACACAGGGAAAGTACACCTGGAAGCTAATTTTTATCTCATTTCGTGCATTCTTTTTATCTCTAATTAGCCTATTGTGCTTTCTAGAGAGGCAACATGTGAATATTTTTACAAATCCCGAGCAGATGCTTGTCGAGGTCGATAAAGGGCTTGTCGACATCGAGTACGGGCTTGTCGAGATCGACTGGCTTCTGCTCTGTCTCGAGTTGCTCTTTTTCGACCTCTGGCTCGTGTAGTTGATGCCCACTCCTGAGTTTGATAGCTGCGACAGGTCCGGTTTTCCCTTTAGGATTCCGTTTTGTTTGCCCAGGGAGCTATCCGGACGGTCGTGGGAACTGCGCAGCGATTTGCCCCATCTGAGTCTCTATTCCTCTTTTCCAGATGTCCAGTTCCCCAAATTTGGTGGTGATGTTTTGAAACTGGTTGTTGATGTTGCCCTGATTTCGGCGCATCTCCTCAAGGATCAGCTGTAGATCATCCTTCCTTTGATCCCTTTCTGGATGCTCTGGAGCTCTGTAAGGTGGGGGATTCCTAGGGGGACCTTGGTTCCATTGTGGTTGATAGGGTCTTTGATCCCCCATATAGCGATTAGGACCCCCAGCATATGCTGCCTCCTCATGTGTTTCTGCCATCCTGACTTGCTCTGTGTGTGGGCACTCAGTAGTGGTGTGCCTCTGTGATCCGCATTCGATGCAAGGCTGGTTGACAGACAGGTATTTGACTTGCTTGAGGAGCTTGCGATTCTGGTCTTTGTAGAATTGCTCCCTAACATCCGGGTCGATCTCCTTTGCTGGCTCATAAAGTGGCATAGATGGTGCTGGCCTGGCGTATGGGTTCTCCTCATAATTCACAGTAGACCCATACTTGTTGTCGTAGGCAGTGAGCTTCTCTAGCACACCCCATGCGTCACTTGGCGGCATCGTTAGATACTCATAGCGAGTATAATCGTTGATTCTGTCCTTAGTGACTTGATCAAGAGAGTTGAAGAAGATCTCCTGAATGATGTAGGGTGGCTGTCCATGAGTAGGGCAAGATCGAAGAAGTTCCTTGTAGCGCTCCCATGCATTTGCCAGTGGCTCCCCTTTCTGCTGTTTGAAGGCGGTGATTTTCTGGCGGAGAAGCGCTGTCTTGGCAGGTGGAAAGAATTTGTTGAGAAACTCTTGCTCTACTTGGGCCCATGTGGTCAGTGATCTTGGTTTCAGCCCTTCTAGCCATTTCAGTGCAGGTCCAGCGACCGACCAGCGAAAAGCTTTCATCTTGACATATTCCAGAGTTGTACCTTCAGCAAGAGTACGACACATATCATGAAAATTAGTAATATGTTCAAGAGGACACTCATTAAATCTGCCATAAAAGGCATTATTTTTAAGCTCTATAAGAAATTGAGTGCGAATTTCAAAAGAGTTTTCAGGGATTAGAATCGCCGATTCAGGCACGATGAGAGTCGGATGCATATAATCCTAAGCAGTGGTTGAATATTGGGCAAGCTCAGCTTCTGCTTGCCTTGCGCGCTCAGTTGCTTGTTACCTCGCTGTCCTTTCATTTGCGATAGTGGCATCCTTAGCGGCGAGTTCCCTGGTAAGTCTGGCAATCAGCTGCTCCTGTGTTTCAGCGGCCGCCATGGCTCTTTGTAGTTTAGCCCTGATGTGAAAAAGGCGTTCCTTAGAGAAACGTGAGAACTGACTACCTAAGGCGCGAATGATAGCTTCCCCGGCAACGACGCCAATTTGTTGTAAGAGAGGAAATCGAGTATGAAATATAACAAAATATAAATCAAACCAGACTCTGCCCACGCAAATAATTACAAGACCTCCTCCTGATGCAGCAACGGGAAGTCAGGATCGATCCACGAGGAAGCGTGTCAGCGGATCCTAGGCAGCGGAAAGTCTCACGGACGGAAGTCGACCACAGGGTCCTCGAGCTCGACAAGGGTTTGTCGACAGAAGCTCGGACTAGTCGAACAGAGCAGCAGATCCTCGGCACTGGTGGTCGATCTCGACAAGGGCCTAATCGAGATCGAGTGCGGCTCGTCGAGGTCGAGTTGGTCTTCGTCGAGTTCCTGCACAGGTAAGCTACGACGACTCTGGGTCGAGAATCAGTGGTCGAGGTCGACGAGTTAGTGGTCGAGATCGACGAGGGGCAGGGAACAAAATGAATAAAAATAAAGAAAATAAAGAAAGTAAAGAACAAATGCTTTTCGGGTTTCGACTAAACTGAATGTAAAAGGACTTCCAAGGTCGGGGTTTGCAACAACGATAACCAAGCATGCATACGATAGGACCAAACAGATAATCATGTGAATCGCATTCAAAGGATAAGCTTTCGCCTTTTCCAACAATTAGACAACTCTCTCAAGAAACCCTAATTGTCTCTACCGATTTTATGTTTATAATCCAAGTTGTTAGCGTGGATCTCCATTAGGCGGGCAATAAACACATAAACAAGTAGGAAATGCTCAAAACATGATAAAGGTCGGATCTTTACCCCAATTATGCATGGCTATCGTCGGGCTCGCCCCAACCCCAGAAGTGGGTGGACTACTTGCTCTTCATCGCAAACTCAGACATCTTTGATTGAAAGAAAACAACTTGCATTAACTAAATTCAAAGTCTTTACAATCCCGACAATCAACTTTCGCAAACTGCCAAAACCTTAAAAACCTCAAACTCCCTAAACCGTCTCTGTGGAACTACTTCTCTTCCTCCGAAAATTGAATGAATAAAAATGAGCCCCTAGGGCTTTATTTATAGCCTTCATTCCCTAGCTAATCTAGGAAAGAAGATATCTATCTATATCTAAAACTATATCTAAAAGAATAAAAGATAAATAAATGTTTTTTAAGGAAATAAATCCCTAAGGAAAAGATAAAACTAATTATGATAGGTCTTCATGATGTGATAGATCTTGTCTCCTTTGGATAGAGCTTCATGAAATCGGATAGAATCTTCCGCCTTCGCGCCCAAGGAATCCCAAGTCTAGTCGGACAAGTCTCGTCGAGAAGCTTCTGGAAACGGTCCTAGTCGACCTCGAGTAAGGCTCGTCGACCTCGAGTAGCAAGGTTCGTCGACTGGACTTCCTCGGCTAGATCTGCTCGATGTGCTCGGACTTGGCTTCCTGGGCTCGTTGACCTCGACAATCGATGTCGAGTAGAAATAGGTCATCGACGAGGTCTCCTCGGGTGGCTCAACTCGACGGCTCGGATCTGGACTCAGGACTCGTCGATCTCGACCAACTCTTGTCGAGATCGAGTAGGGTTCGTCGAAGATGGCTCTGGTGGTCTCGTCGAGGACTCCTGCTCGGACTCGCTCGGGGTGTCTTGTCGATCTCGACAAGGCTTAGTCGAGATCGAGTAGAGGTGTGCTCGGCTTCTCGTCCTCGGCTTCTCGGGCAGCTCTCCTCCTTGTCGACTCCGGGTGTGGTGTGAGGGCTTCGTCGATCTCGAACAGTGGTCCTCGAGATCGAGTAGGGTCCGGAAGTCGGGTGGTCTGGCTGTCGACGTTGCTCCTGGTCGACAAGCTGTGCTCGGTTTCCTTTGTCGAGATCGAGTAAAAGTTACTCGAGCTCGAGTAGTCTGGTCTCTTGGCTCGATTCGACTGGTTCCGTTGCTACTCCGACCTTGGACTTCTGTAGCTGTTTTCCGAGCTTTTCCGACCTTTTGTAGAATTGCTGTAAAACGCCTCGATTTCTGCGAATTAAACAGAAACTGGTGTAGATTCCATAATTTTGCAAATAAACATAAACTACATAAGTTCTGTACTATCTTAGCCCAAATGAATGCAATGTATACAGAAATCGATATAAAAGTCACTGTAAAACATGGCAGATTCCGCTCACAACAGTACACTATATCACTTATCTTATTTTGTAATCTCAAAGCTGTTGTTTTCAGATTCATTTATGCCCTCATTGAACCATGTTGTTAGCTTCTCTCTGATTGCATTCAGTAAGCCTATAATTGAGAATGATCTATCCAAAGAAAAGACATTATTTTAATGATTTTGCATTGTTTGAAGTCGTCATATTGTACCTATCACCTTTTGAATAAGCTCTTGCCGATTTCTCAAACTGAAACTGTACTTCTTCAAGATATTTCTCCATCTTGCTGTTTGTATTACATATGCAACCAAAGTACCTGTTGGAATATGCTTATGTGTAACTTTTTGCTGCGCTTTCAAACCACCGAAAAAGTATATTCCTCTTGAATTTTGCCATTATATTTTGCTTCAAGTGACATCTGCAGTAATAATGCTTAACATTTGAGTAAATCAACTCCAAAGCTCTTGCAATGCTTTGATGATGGTAGGAAACAAAAACTAGCTCTTCACTTGATGGGATGACTGTTGCTAGCTTATTGAAGAACTACTCCTAAGAGGCGGTGTTTTCTGAGTCAACCACTGCAAAGGCAATAGGGTATATTTGATGATTTGCATCTTGTGTAGAAGCTGTGAGAAGAGTCCATCTGTATTGTCCTTTTAGAAATATACCATCTACCACAAGGACCTGTACGATTGATATGTATTCAGTAATCATTTAGTGACAGTAATTTTTTCTTATGAAATGAACTTATACCTTTCGTAGGATTGGAAATGCTCGGATACATGGTCCAAAGGCAATGAACACATACTTTAACTTTGATTTGCTGTCAACTTCAATAAAGGGGACAGTTCCAGGATTTGCTTTCTTCAGGACCCAACAATACGATGACAGTAATTCATAGTTTTCTTTTGATGTCCCCATTTTCATATCCATTGCTAAATTACGAGTCATCCAAGATTTCAAGTAGCTAACAATCTGTTTGAAATTAGTCCTCATCGTGTTTCTAGTTTGTTTTGGAGTTGAACCCTTTTTCTCATCTTCAAAATTGTACATATTATGTAAAACAGTGAATAAAATATGAAATGAATCATGATTATAGTGAATAAAAATATAAAATATGTAATGAAGAATTGATTGTAGTATATGTCACATGTGTTTGATCCTTTTAGCAATGAGTCTGTAAGTTAGAGAGCGTTGCTTTTTTATTCGTGCTCCCTTGCTACAAGTATGCTCATTAAAATATTTCTTAATTATAAATATAGTTGAACCACCCACTATGGCGCCATGAATTTTCCAGGTGTAGCTCCCATCGACACAAACTGTTTTGTAATAACACGGTGTTGACTTCTTCACTTTGTAAGCAAAAGCCTCTAGTGCAGCCAACAATCCAACAGTATTTCTGAGATCTTCCTTTGTTCAAAACAGTTGTCCCAAAAATAGAAGAATTTCTCCCTTTCATTCACTTATAGGTGTTTCTGTATATTTTTTGGACATTGTACTGCCACAGATGCGGCTTTCAATCCCTTTGTCATCTCCATAATTACCATCCATATCACATCCATCATTTATACATTCTACATCTTCATCCTGCACATCAAAGTCCTCTTCCATGACGTTTGTATCCTTGGCAGAGCTGTAAGCCTATAATGTCAATCGATTTTCATCATTTATAGACTTTGTAACCCGTTATTCAATGATTTCTTTCGCAGTTGTAACATATAAAGGCAATGTCCAATCCACTTCATTCAATTCATTAATTTGCAAAAAACTCCTGAAATCAGTGTTCTCAATAAAAACCACGGCTCAGTAGTTTTCTTGAATGGATGCAAGTGACTGAATTGAAGAGTAGGAGACAATTTGTCACTTGTTGTGAATCTTTTCAGTATCTCACTCTTCATCTCATACAGAGTTACAGTCTGCCTGATGACAATTACCTTTGATGACACATCTTTAGCAAAAATTAAATCACCATCTTCTGATTTCCATTCTCCCCCAAATTTTACTATTAACAGATTGGCCTCCATTGTACCTGATCATTGGTGAAACCTATTAAATTTCATTGTAAAGTCCATTCTTAATCTCGAAACTATCCAGCTAAATATTATTGGATGGCAAGTATTACTTTAACATATACTCTAAGTGTTCATAAGGAAACATAGTAATAGAAATATGGAGTATATTATAGACTTGAAGTATTAATCCAGAAACTTTGGGTTCCGGGTCATATACTTGTATAAAACATATATCTTATATATATGCCGACATGTTGCACTTGTTAATACTTAGGTTAAAATCTATGCATAACATCATATACATACATACATTGTATATTACTCTCTTATTATGTTATATTGTATATTTGTCTGGTGGGCCGGCCAAACCCATTCAGCTAGGCCCAGCTCCTTAGCTCTTCAGAGGAGCGTGTTGTTGATAAAACGATGTGTTCCATTCAGAGCTCATTTATATAAGGGTGTGCCCTCTAGGGTTTGCCTCATGCCATTAGTTGGAGCTCGCAAGGTAAGCCAAAGAAGAGGGGGAGAGAGAGAGAGAGAGAGAGAGAGAGCGAGAGAGAGAGAGAGAGAGAGAGAGAGAGAGAGAGAGAGAGGTCTCAGCACCGTGAGCTAGGGTTTCTCTGCGAAGGCTCTCCGACGATGATCTGCGACGAAGATCTCTAATCTAGAGCTCATTCTCCATCAAGGACTCCAGATCCGAGGTTGAAGACGACGACGAAGTTAAAGGCTCCAGGTTCCTTGATCTTCTTGTGATTCCCGATGATAGATCTGGCTGAGAACTTGAGGGAGTTCTTCGTTTGTTCTCTTGCATGCACCTTGTATCTGCTTGTTATGCTTGCATCTCTATTCTGAAGTTGTACTTGCAACCATATTTGTAATCGCCAAAAAGAATTAGAGTTTTAACACTCGAACCGTGTAAACATCTTGCTGTGTTCTTCGGTTCTCTGGTTTTTTATTCTTGCCTGCGCTCTAGCTGGCATCTGAATTTACATTAGGGTATAAAAGCATGTTCCGTGATACTAGAGCTTGAGTGTCGCGATTCGAAACACCTGAGTCACTCTTGGCTTCAGGGACTAGATTCGGAGGTAGGGCATTGGGTGGACCTTGATAGAGCAGCATCGCTTGGTGCCATTCCTCCCATGTATGACGTATCATGGGCTGTCTCTTAGGTTCTAGGGTTTAGAGTCTAGAATCTTGTGTGTGTTGTGAGCTGAATCTGCCATGTTTTACAGTAACTTTTATATCGATTTCTGTATACCTTGCATTCATTTGGGATAAGATAGTATAGACCCTATGTAGTTTATGTTTATTTGCCAAATTATGGAATCTACACCAGTTTCTGTTTAATTCGCAGAAATCGAAGCGTTTTACAGCAATTTTACAGAAGGTCGGAAAAGCTCGGAAAACCAATACAGAAGTCCAAGGTCAAAGCAGCGGAACCAGTCTGAGAGTCAAGGCTACTCGATCTCGAGTAGGCCTTACTCGACCTAGACGAGCATGTCCGAGCACAACCTTGTCGACAGAGCCTGATCGAGCAAGCCAGACCACCTGTCGAGCAGAGAAGCCAGCCAAGACCAGTCGACCAGGATTCCTACTCGAGATCGATAAGGCTCTTGTCGAGATCGACCACCCTTCCAGAAGTTGTTCGACGCGGCTTGACGAACTCTACTCGGATTTGGATTCCTTGGGCATGAAGATTTCCGATTCTGTCCAAAACTATCAAGATCTACCATGAAGAGAAAGATTATATCCATTGAAGACATTTAGATATAATTCCTATTTTAGATTTAATTCCATTATGTCTTTTATTTATCCTTAAACATTTTAGATAAAGTTTTAGATATAGATAGATATCTTCTTTCCTAGAATAGCTAGGGAATGAAGGCTATAAATAAAGCCCATGGGGCACAGTTTCATTCATTCAATTTCAGAGGAAGACAAGTAGTTCCAGAGAGACGGTTTAGGGAGTTCGAAGGTTTTAGGGTTGTGGCATTCGACGAGAGTTGGATTGCCGGGATTATAAAGTCTTGGAATTTAGTTTAATGCAAGTTATTTTCTTTCAATCGATGATGTCTGAGTTTGCAATGCAGAGCGAGTAGTCCACCCACTTTTAGGGTTTTGGCGAGCCCGATGATAGCCATGCATAATTGAGGTAAAGATCCGACCTTTATCGTGTTTTGAGCATTTTCCTATAGGTTGATGTGTTTATTGCCCGTCTAATGGAGATCCATGCTAACAACTTCGATTATAAACATAAAATCGGTAGAGACAATTAGGGTTTCTTGAGAGAGTTGTCTAATTGATGGAAAAGGCGAGAGCTTAGTCCTTTAATGCGATTCACATGATTATCTATTTGATTCTACCTTATGCATGCTTGGTTATTGTCGTTGCAAACCCCAATCTTGGAAGTTCTTTTACATTAAGTTTAGTCGAAACCCTAAAAGCATTTGTTTTTACTTTCTTTATTTTTATTAGTTTTTGTTCCCTGTCTACTCGATCTTCACCAACCGTGGTTGACCTCGAGTTACTGATCCTCGACCTAGAGTCGTTGTAGCTTACCTGTGCAGGAACTCAACGAAGCCCAACTCGAAGTCGACGAGGACCGTACTCGACCTCGAGTAGCCTCTTGTCGAGATCGACCACCCTTTGCCGAGCTACTGTGCCCTGTTCGACTGTCCGAGCTTCTGTCGACTAACCCCTTTGTCGAGCTCGAGGACTTCTGTTGTCGACTTCTGACCGTGAGATATATATCCTGACTTCCCGCTGCTGCACCAGGAGGAGGTCTTGTAATTATTTGCGTGGGCAGAATCTGGTTTGCTGTGATTTATTTTATTATATTTTAAACTCGATTTCCTCCCTACAACAAATTGGCGCCGTTGCCGGGGAAGCAATCATTCGCGCCTTAGGTAGTCAGATCTCACTTTTCTCTTGAGTGAATTCGCAGGTGTATGCGTCGTTCTGGTCAAACACCTGATTTTGACGCCTTAGACGAACCGAAACGCCTATTCCACATCCGAGCTCAACTACAAAGAGCCATGGCAGCTGCAGAGACACAAGAACAACTGGTCGCTAGGCTTACCAGGGAACTAGCCGCGAGGGATACTGCTATCGCCGCAAAAGATGCTGCTATCGCCGCTGAGAAAGCAGCAAGGGAGCAGGCAGAAGCTGAGCTTGCCCAATATCCTACTACATCAGAGGATTATATGCATCCCACGCTCGTCGTGCCTGAATCAGCGATTCTAATCCCTGATAACTCTTTTGAAATTCGCACTCAATTTCTCATAGAGCTTAAAAATAATGCCTTTTATGGCAGATTTAATGAGTGTCCTCTTGAGCATATTACCAATTTTTCTAATATGTGTCGTACTCTTGCTGAAGGTACAACATTGGAATATGTCAATATGAAAGCTTTTCGCCGGTCTCTCGCTGGGACTGCACTGAAATGGCTGGAAGGGCTGAAAGCAAGATCACTCACAACCTGGGCCCAAGTAGAGCAAGAGTTCCTGAACAAATTCTTCCCACCCGCCAAAACAGCACATCTCCGCCAGAGAATCACCGCCTTCAAACAGAAGCAAGGGGAACCGCAAGCAAAGGCATGGGAGCGCTACAAGGAACTTCTGCGATCTTGCCCTACTCATGGACATCCACCCTATGTCATTCAGGAGATCTTCTTCAACTCTCTTGATCAAGTCACCAAGGACAGAATCAACCATTATACTCGCTATGAGTATCTAACAATGCCGCCAAGTGACGCATGGGGTGTGCTGGAAAAGCTCACTAACTACGACAACAAATATGGGTCTACTTCAAACTATGAGGAGAACTCCTATGCCAGGCCAACACCATCTATGCCACTCTATGAGCCAGCAAAGGAAATAGACCCGGATGTCAGGGAGCAGTTCTAAAGAGACCAGAATCGCAAGCTCCTCAAGCAAGTCAAATATCTGTCTGTCAATCAGCCTTGCATCGAATGCGGATCACAGAGGCACACCACTACTGAGTGCCCACACATAGAGCAAGTCAGGATGGCAGAAACACGTGAGGAGGCAGCATACGCTGGGGGTCCTAATCGCTATATGGGGGATCAAAGGCCCTATCAACCGCAATGGAACCAAGGTCCTCCTAGGAATCCCCCGCCCTACAGAGCTCCAGGGCATCCAGAAAGAGATCAAAAGAAGGACGATCTGCAGCTAATCCTTGATGAGATGTGCCGAAATC
Organism: Persicaria tinctoria; assembly: GCA_037127255.1. Lineage (NCBI taxonomy): Eukaryota > Viridiplantae > Streptophyta > Magnoliopsida > Caryophyllales > Polygonaceae > Persicaria > Persicaria tinctoria. Next base: position 83,857,325 of record JBANSL010000001.1, read on the forward strand.
ACGCCCAGAACCTGCAGGCTACCAACACCATCAACAATCAGCTCCAGCATGTCAACACAAAGTTTGTAGAGCTTGATAGCTGGAAAAAGGGCATCGAAACTCAGATGGGACAGATCGCTGCACAGATCCCACGACCGTCCGGACAGCTCCCTGGGCAGACAGAACCAAATCCTAAAGGGAAAACCGGACATGTCGCAGCTATCAAACTAAGGAGTGGGCATCAATTACACGAGCCAGAGGTCGGAAAACAGCAGAGCCAAGCAGAAAAACAACTCGATCTCGAGAAGCTTGTACTCGATGTCGACAAGACCGTCGTCGACCTCGACAAGCCCGTAATCGACCAAGACCATAATCGGAGCTCGGACTCCGCTGTGCAGACCAGCAACCCGAGGTCGACAAGTCAAATCGAGGTCGACAAGCCTCTGGTCGATCTCGACAAGCCTCTGGTCGAAGTCGATGAGCATCTGGCCGACGTCGACAACTCTACAGCATCCCCGACAGCTGATCTGGCTTCGAAACTGAAAAAGCCACTTCCTTTCCCTTCTAAATCTCATAAATATCCCACTGCAGGGAGATTCAATAGATTTGTTAATATGTTGCAAGAGCTAAACTTTTCTATTCCTTTTACAGAAGCCCTGCAAGAGATGCCTGGATATGTCAAGTTTCTGAAGGAAATCCTAAGCAAGAAGCGATCCATATCAGAGATCGCAGGCGAATGCAAAGTACTCCACTTCCCTGAAAAGAAACCTGACCCTGGTAAGTTTTCTGTTACTGTGGGTTTTGGACAATATAAATATGATTCTCTATGCGATTTAGGAGCAAGTGTGAGCATCATGCCTTTATCAATCTGGCGGAAGGTTAAGATAGGATGCATAGAACCTGTGGATGCTAAATTATACATGGCAAACAATACCGTGGTCATCCCTACAGGTATAGTTGAGAATGTCCTAGTCCAGGTTGGTAAATTCTTTGTTCCGGCTGATTTCCTTATTATTGATTGTGCTGAAGATCCTACTAGCCCTATTATTCTTGGTAGACCATTCTTAGCTACTACAAATGCCAGGATTAGTGTTAAGAATCGATCACTCACCTTCACCATAGGTGATGAGGTTTTGGATTTCTCTTTTGGCCCCGCAAAAGAGGAGATTTCTTGGCTGTAGGTGAAAAGCATCAGGATCGACGGGACTAAGCAAACAGCGGAGGAGGGAGCCAAATCTATACTCGAGGTCGACAAGCCTTACTCGACCTCGACAAGCGCTCTACTCGACTTCGACAAAACGTTGTCGATCTCGACCACCACTGCTGAGCCAGAGACTTGCCCAGAGTCTAAGTATGGGGTCCCTGTACTCGATCTCGACCACCAGTACTCGACATCAAGTAGACCCAAGCCCAAAGATTTCTGTTTTGGGTCCGAACAGGTAAGTTCAGGTATGAATTCTACTCCCCCTCAGTCCATAAATAAATTTTTTAATGATTTAAAGGGAGCTAAAACACCATGGCGAGAGAATCTGCAGAAACAAAAAGCTACAAAGAAGAAGAAGAAGGAGAAAGGAGATGATGCAAGCAACCACCTATTAGATGAGTTTGCATACTACCATCAGGACCTAGATGATCCAGGAGAAGGGGCAAGCATGAGCGGGCCCCACAATAATGGTCCTTGAGCACAAACGGAAAAGTCGGCCTAGCGACTCTAAAATCTAGAGCGTGTATATAAACTTTATGAATTTTACTTTTTGCTTTTTGGTTTTTGTTTTTTGTTTTTGTTTTTTAAGTGGGTAGTCTTGTTTTCATGGAATCTAATACTTTTTTAATCGACAAGCATATAAGGATCGCGAAAGGTGGAAGGCAGAAGTCCCTGAGAACCAATCGGAATCGACGAAGGCCAAGTCGACGACGACGAGGAGGAGAAGCCAGGAGCTACTCGACCTCGAGTAGACGTACTCGACATCGACAAGCATCAGACACTCCTCGACTTCAGAAACCACCAGACGCAGACAAGCCTACTCGAGATCGAGTACACCGTACTCGAGATCGACAAGGCACCTCTACTCGACCTGTACTGATCAGCCTTCCTCGATGCATTATCCTGTGAGTTCCTTCCTTTACTCTTGTTTTATATTTGATACAGTGGGGACACTGTAAATTTTAAGTATGGGGTGGGGGAAGGGCTTACTTTATGCATATTGATCATATTTGACATATATGCATTATTGATTTGAATTGCTACATGGCTATTTTGGAATACATTATTGATTTATGTGCTTACATGCATGTTTTCCAAAGTTTGAAAAAAATGACCCCCATTGAAATTTTTGATAAATGTCATGGAAGCTTATATGGAACTCGACGATGCAAAATTGGATTCATTAGAGATATAGCATGAAATTGCCTAGTAAAGAGAAGTCACAATGAAGTGCATATTTTCTTGAAAACAATGAAAGGAGGTAAAATTTGAAGTTGCTTTTGACATGTTGCATGATAAGAGGATGGATGACTTTAAATTTCCATATAATGCTCATATTGTTTGAAATCCTAGCCTTACCTATGCTTATGCATCACAAAATCCATAATATGCCTTATTTCAAATATTGCTCCACATGATCTAAATATTTGCCATTCTTTACCTTATCCGGGGATTATGTTGAGAATGATGTTACATTATGGAGATGTTATATGGTGTTTGTGTTATATATCATATTTGGAGTTTGGAAGGAAATTATTTGAAATATATGGAAAATTTAATGAGTGAAAGAAAATCCAATCACCTCATGAGATAAAGGTAGATTGACCCTGCTCTCTGAGATAATAGTTTGGAGAGATGGGACACATTGTGAGGAGTCCGACGCACTAAGTATCCGGGGCCATTCATGACGCCCATGTTTGCGACTCGCGAGAAGGTAGTGCTGAGGTTAGAGAGGTAAAAACATTATTATTGAAAAAAGCATTATGAAAGGTGATGAATCAAAGGAAGAAGGGATGTGGAAATTCAGTTTGGAAATACTCCATTTCCCCGGATCAAAAGCACCACATTGCCAAATATTGCCCACCTTTTAGCCTTTTACCAATCTACTCCTTCATGAGCTTAAATTAAAGTCTTCTTGATTATCAATGCTTTGTCACTTATGAATGTTTTTGCATAACCCTCCTTTTGTGACTAGATGTTGCGTTTACATATTTGCACATGCATGAATCTGTGACACTAGTACCTTTTCGAGGATGGTAATTGATTGCAGGGTTATATAAGAATGAATTTAAGATGTTGAGAGTTTGAATTCTTCCCCTGAATGACAAATAAAAGTATTGCTTGAGGACAAGCAAGCTTAAGTATGGGGTGTTTGTTGTGAGCTGAATCTGCCATGTTTTACAGTAACTTTTATATCGATTTCTGTATACCTTGCATTCCTTTGGGCTAAGCTAGTATAGAACCTATGTAGTTTATGTTTATTTGCCAAATTATGGAATCTACACTAGTTTCTGTTTAATTCGCAGAAATCAAAGCGTTTTACAGCAATTTTACAGAAGGTCGGAAAAGCTCGGAAAACCACTACAGAAGTCCAAGGTCAAAGCAGCGGAACCAGTCTGAGAGTCAAGGCTACTCGATCTCGAGTAGGCCTTACTCGACCTAGACGAGCATGTCCGAGCACAACCTTGTCGACAGAGCCTGATCGAGCAAGCCAGACCACCCAACTTCCGGAGCCAACTCGATCTCGACAAGCCTTAGTCGAGATCGACGAAGACCAGACACCACACCTGGAGTCGAGGAGAAGAGCTTCCCGAGAAGACGAGCACAACCCTACTCGATCTCGACGAGCCATTGTCGAGATCGACGAGCCTTCCAGCGCCTGCCCGAGTCCTTGCCGAGGAGAAGTTGCTCGACCAAGAGAAGATCATGTCTACTCGATCTCGACGAAGCTTGGTCGAGATCTACAAGCCCCTAAGTCCGGATCCAGGCTTGTCGAGTTAAGCCACCCGAGAGCACCTACTCGGCAAGACCAACCCTACTCGACATCGACGAGTGCTAGTCGAGGTCGACGAGCCCAGGAAGTCATGTCCGAGCCACATCGAGGAGATCTACCCAAGAAGACCTAGTCGGCGAAGCCAGTCTACTCGAGGTCGACTAGGCCTTGTCGTGGTCGACGAGAGCCTGAGCCAGAATCCGAGCATGTCGAGCAGAGAAGCCAGCCAAGACCAGTCGACCAGGATTCCTACTCGAGATTGATAAGGCTCTTGTCGAGATCGACCACCCTTCCAGAAGTTGTTCGACGCGGCTTGACGAACTCTACTCGGATTTGGATTCCTTGGGCATGAAGATTTCCGATTCTGTCCAAAACTATCAAGATCTACCATGAAGAGAAAGATTCTATCCATTGAAGACATTTAGATATAATTCCTATTTTAGATTTAATTCCATTATGTCTTTTATTTATCCTTAAGCATTTTAGATAAAGTTTTAGATATAGATAGATATCTTCTTTCCTAGAATAGCTAGGGAATGAAGGCTATAAATAAAGTCCATGGGGCTCAGTTTCATTCATTCAATTTCAGAGGAAGACAAGTAGTTCCACAGAGACGGTTTAGGGAGTTCGAAGGTTTTAGGATATTGCATTCGACGAGAGTTGGATTGCCGGGATTGTAAAGTCTTGGAATTTAGTTTAATGCAAGTTATTTTCTTTCAATCGATGATGTCTGAGTTTGCAATGAAGAGCGAGTAGTCCACCCACTTCTAGGGTTGGGGCGAGCCCGACGATAGCCATGCATAATTGAGGTAAAGATCCGACCTTTATCGTGTTTTGAGCATTTTCCTAGTGGTTGATGTGTTTATTGCCCGTCTAATGGAGATCCATGCTAACAACTTGGATTATAAACATAAAATCGGTAGAGACAATTAGGGTTTCTTGAGAGAGTTGTCTAATTGTTGGAAAAGGCAAGAGCTTAGTCCCTTAATGCGATTCACATGATTATCTGTTTGATTATACCTTATGCATGCTTGGTTATTGTCGTTGCAAACCCCAATCTTGGAAGTTCTTTTACATTAAGTTTAGTCGAAACCCTAAAAGCATTTGTTTTTACTTTCTTTATTTTTATTCGTTTTTGTTCCCTGTCTACTCGATCTCGACCAACCGTGGTCGACCTCGAGTTACTGATCCTCGACCTAGAGTCGTTGTAGCTTACCTGTGCAGGAACTCGACGAAGCCCAACTCGAAGTCGACGAGGACCGTACTCGATCTCGAGTAGCCTCTTGTCGAGATCGACCACCCTTTGCCGAGCTGCTGTGCCCTGTTCGACTGTCCGAGCTTCTGTCGACTAACCCCTTTGTCGAGCTCGAGGACTTCTGTTGTCGACTTTTGACCTTGAGATATATTCTCCGCTGCCTAGGATCCGCTGACACGCTTCCTCGTGGATCGATCCTGACTTCCCGCTGCTGCACCAGGAGGAGGTCTTGTAATTATTTGCGTGGGCAGAATCTGGTTTGCTGTGATTTATTTTATTATATTTTAAACTCGATTTCCTCCCTACAACAGTGTGCCGCCTCTCAGATCCTGTCGTTTTCGCTGCTACTTAGTATGTACTAACCTCTTTTGCCTTTCTTACAGGTACCAAAAGATGGAGAACTCCATGAAGATGAAACCCTTCGAGAGAGTCGTTGACTTCGCCATGTGGCAAGTCAAGATGAGAGATATCTTGATCAAGGAGGGTTGCTGAAAGGCCATCACACATCTAGTTAAACACCCTGAGGCTGTCACAAATAAACTCGACCCAGACATCAAGATTGATGACCTGAAGGTGGTTCTGGTCTCAAATCCGAAGAGAAGATCATGTCTACTCGATCTCGACGAAGCTCGGTCGAGATCGACAGGCCCCTGAGTCCGGATCCAGGCTTGTCGAGTTTAGCCACCCGAGAGCACCTAGTCGGCAAGACCAACCCTACTCGACATCAACGAGTGCTAGTCGAGGTCGACGAGCCCAGGAAGTCATGTCCGAGCCACATCGAGGAGATCTACCCGAGAAGACCTAGTCGGCGAAGCCAGTCTACTCGAGGTCGATTAGGCCTTGTCGAGGTCGACGAGAGCCTGGGCCAGAATCCGAGCCCGTCGAGCAGAGAAGCCAGCCAAGACCAGTCGACCAGGATTCCTACTGGAGATCGACAAGGCTCTTGTCAAGATCGACCACCCTTCCAGAAGTTGTTCGACGCGGCTTGACGAACTCTACTTGGATTTGGATTCCTTGGGCATGAAGATTTCCGATTCTGTCCAAAACTATCAAGATCTAACATGAAGAGAAAGATTATATCCATTGAAGACATTTAGATATAATTCCTATGTTAGATTTAATTCCATTATGTCTTTTATTTATCCTTAAGCATTTTAGATAAAGTTTTAGATATAGATAGATATCTTCTTTCCTAGAATAGCTAGGGAATGAAGGCTATAAATAAAGCCCATGGGGCTCAGTTTCATTCATTCAATTTCAGAGGAAGACAAGTAGTTCCACAGAGACGGTTTAGGGAGTTCGAAGGTTTTAGGGTTGTGGCATTCGACGAGAGTTGGATTGTCGGGATTGTAAAGTCTTGGAATTTAGTTTAATGCAAGTTATTTTCTTTCAATCGATGATGTCTGAGTTTGCAATGAAGAGCGAGTAGTCCACCCACTTCTAGGGTTGGGGCGAGCCCGACGATAGCCATGCATAATTGAGGTAAAGATCCGACCTTTATCGTGTTTTGAGCATTTTCCTAGTGGTTGATGTGTTTATTTCCCGTCTAATGGAGATCCATGCTAACAACTTGGATTATAAACATAAAATCGGTAGAGACAATTAGGGTTTCTTGAGAGAGTTGTCTAATTGTTGGAAAAGGCGAGAGCTTAGTCCTTTAATGCGATTCACATGATTATCTGTTTGATTATACCTTATACATGCTTGGTTATTGTCGTTGCAAACCCCAATCTTGGAAGTTCTTTTACATTAAGTTTAGTCGAAACCCTAAAAGCATTTGTTTTTACTTTCTTTATTTTTATTCGTTTTTGTTCCCTGTCTACTCGATCTCGACCAACCGTGGTCGACCTCGAGTTACTGATCCTCGACCTAGAGTCGCTGTAGCTTACCTGTGCAGGAACTCGATGAAGCCCAACTCGAAGTCGACGAGGACCGTACTCGATCTCGAGTAGCCTCTTGTCGAGATCGACCACCCTTTGCCGAGCTGCTGTGCCCTGTTCGACTGTCCGAGCTTCTGTCGACTAACCCCTTTGTCGAGCTCGAGGACTTCTGTTGTCGACTTTTGACCTTGAGATATATTCTCCGCTGCCTAGGATCCGGTGACAAGCTTCCTCGTCGATCGATCCTGACTTCCCGCTGCTGCACCAGGAGGAGGTCTTGTAATTATTTGCGTGGGCAGAATCTTGTTTGCTGTGATTTGTTTTATTATATTTTAAACTCGATTTCCTCCCTACAACAGCGTGGCACCTCTCAGATCCTGTCGTTTTCGCTGCTACTTAGTATGTACTAAAAGATGGAGAACTCTATGAAGATGAAACCCTTCGAGAGAGTCGTTGACTTCGCCATGTGGCAAGTCAAGATGAGAGATATCTTGATCAAGGAGGGTTGCTGAAAGCCCATCACACATCTAGTTAAACACCCTGAGGCTGTCACAAATAAACTCGACCCAGACATCAAGATTGATGACCTGAAGGTGGTTCTGGTCTCAAATCCGAAGAGAAGATCATGTCTACTCGATCTCGACGAAGCTCGGTCGAGATCGACAGGCCCCTGAGTCCGGATCCAGGCTTGTCGAGTTAAGCCACCCGAGAGCACCTAGTCGGCAAGACCAACCCTACTCGACATCAACGAGTGCTAGTCGAGGTCGACGAGCCCAGGAAGTCATGTCCGAGCCACATCGAGGAGATCTACCCGAGAAGACCTAGTCGGCGAAGCCAGTCTACTCGAGGTCGATTAGGCCTTGTCGAGGTCGACGAGAGCCTGGGCCAGAATCCGAGCCCGTCGAGCAGAGAAGCCAACCAAGACCAGTCGACCAGGATTCCTACTGGAGATCGACAAGGCTCTTGTCAAGATCGACCACCCTTCCAGAAGTTGTTCGACGCGGCTTGACGAACTCTACTTGGATTTGGATTCCTTGGGCATGAAGATTTCCGATTCTGTCCAAAACTATCAAGATCTAACATGAAGAGAAAGATTATATCCATTGAAGACATTTAGATATAATTCCTATGTTAGATTTAATTCCATTATGTCTTTTATTTATCCTTAAGCATTTTAGATAAAGTTTTAGATATAGATAGATATCTTCTTTCCTAGAATAGCTAGGGAATGAAGGCTATAAATAAAGCCCATGGGGCTCAGTTTCATTCATTCAATTTCAGAGGAAGACAAGTAGTTCCACAGAGACGGTTTAGGGAGTTCGAAGGTTTTAGGGTTGTGGCATTCGACGAGAGTTGGATTGTCGGGATTGTAAAGTCTTGGAATTTAGTTTAATGCAAGTTATTTTCTTTCAATCGATGATGTCTGAGTTTGCAATGAAGAGCGAGTAGTCCACCCACTTCTAGGGTTGGGGCGAGCCCGACGATAGCCATGCATAATTGAGGTAAAGATCCGACCTTTATCGTGTTTTGAGCATTTTCCTAGTGGTTGATGTGTTTATTTCCCGTCTAATGGAGATCCATGCTAACAACTTGGATTATAAACATAAAATCGGTAGAGACAATTAGGGTTTCTTGAGAGAGTTGTCTAATTGTTGGAAAAGGCGAGAGCTTAGTCCTTTAATGCGATTCACATGATTATCTGTTTGATTATACCTTATACATGCTTGGTTATTGTCGTTGCAAACCCCAATCTTGGAAGTTCTTTTACATTAAGTTTAGTCGAAACCCTAAAAGCATTTGTTTTTACTTTCTTTATTTTTATTCGTTTTTGTTCCCTGTCTACTCGATCTCGACCAACCGTGGTCGACCTCGAGTTACTGATCCTCGACCTAGAGTCGCTGTAGCTTACCTGTGCAGGAACTCGATGAAGCCCAACTCGAAGTCGACGAGGACCGTACTCGATCTCGAGTAGCCTCTTGTCGAGATCGACCACCCTTTGCCGAGCTGCTGTGCCCTGTTCGACTGTCCGAGCTTCTGTCGACTAACCCCTTTGTCGAGCTCGAGGACTTCTGTTGTCGACTTTTGACCTTGAGATATATTCTCCGCTGCCTAGGATCCGGTGACAAGCTTCCTCGTCGATCGATCCTGACTTCCCGCTGCTGCACCAGGAGGAGGTCTTGTAATTATTTGCGTGGGCAGAATCTTGTTTGCTGTGATTTGTTTTATTATATTTTAAACTCGATTTCCTCCCTACAACAGCGTGGCACCTCTCAGATCCTGTCGTTTTCGCTGCTACTTAGTATGTACTAAAAGATGGAGAACTCTATGAAGATGAAACCCTTCGAGAGAGTCGTTGACTTCGCCATGTGGCAAGTCAAGATGAGAGATATCTTGATCAAGGAGGGTTGCTGAAAGCCCATCACACATCTAGTTAAACACCCTGAGGCTGTCACAAATAAACTCGACCCAGACATCAAGATTGATGACCTGAAGGTGGTTCTGGTCTCAAATCCGAAGAGAAGATCATGTCTACTCGATCTCGACGAAGCTCGGTCGAGATCGACAGGCCCCTGAGTCCGGATCCAGGCTTGTCGAGTTAAGCCACCCGAGAGCACCTAGTCGGCAAGACCAACCCTACTCGACATCAACGAGTGCTAGTCGAGGTCGACGAGCCCAGGAAGTCATGTCCGAGCCACATCGAGGAGATCTATGTAAAGGCTCGGATTTTGAAATCCTAATTTTTCGGAAAAAGGAAATTAAAAATTAATTTAAATCGAATTAAAATCTCGTTTAGAGGTTCCGACCGTAATATAAAATTTGACAAACGATTTATGTCCTTTTACCTCAAAAATTGAAAATAATTATCAGATGACGATATCCTTGTCGATTAAAAAAAAATCTAATTAATTGAGAGAGCGAGAGTTGGAAAAAACTAACATTTAAAAACTAATTGCGGTATTCGAAATTCACGTATTCAAAATTTATTTACAGGTATTAATTACCCAATTCAACGCTCAACATCTCACCCACTCCCATCATTCACCATACTCCTTCAAATCACTTCGATTGGAACCATCCCTCACCCTTTACTGGCATCTTCTTCACCTGCTCTCCATCACCATCATCGCCACCTCCATCCTCATTCATCTTCACCATCAGCGCCACCTTCCTCATCCCTCATCACCGTCGCCAGCAGCTCCACCAGTAGCCCCTGTACGAGCAGCAACTAGACCCCCCACCTTCCTCCTCCTTGTTGAAGGGACCGACGCCACCACCACTCCAACGCATCATCGCCATCACCTCCTGCTCATCTCCATCGGTGATCCATCACCTTCACTCCTTCGTCGTCGTCACCAACACCACCTCCTCCGACGTCCACAGCCACCCTGACGCCGCCCAGAAGCCACCGAAGCCGTCGATGAGCCACCGAACATCCTCCTTGCTCTGTTTCGCGAAGCCTCATTCTGGTAAGCCGTTCTTCTTCGTTTCCGATCGAAATCGGCTTCGGTCTTCACCAACACACTCACCCATATCCGGTACAGGTCCGACGAGCCATCGCGAGCTACCGACGAAGCCCAGAACTCCGATCGAGAGCTCCAAAGTCGCGAAAAATCCATCTCGGTGAGCTCCGAAATTATACTCGTTTTGATTCGTAGTTTTAGTCTTTTTCGATGTTTAGATTAGTCGCGAGTGAGCATGAGGTGAGTGCGGGACAATTGGGTGTGCTCGAGAGCTCCGGCGAGCTCGAGAGCGAGTCCGAGAGTGCGAAGCGAGCTCGAGAGCGGGTCCGGGAGTGCGAGGCGAGCGTGAGTTCGAGCGGGGCAGGCGGGTGCGAGGTGCGGTCAGGGAGGTGAGTCTGAGTGAAGCCAAGCTAGCCGGGAGGAGCTCAGAAGCTCGGGCACTCGACGACGATCACCATGGCGAGCCGGCGGGAGCTTCTCCATTTGAACGCGGGGAAGAAGAAGGTGTGGGGCTTGTCCAGTCAGCACCATGGGCCCCACCTCTTTATTTTGTTATTTGTTGAACCGGTTTGGATTTAAGCGGGTTCGGTTCGGTTCGGGTTATCCGTTTATTATTTAAGTAATTAACGGTAATTAAAATATATTATAATAGTAATTGAGGATTTAAAAGATAAATTATTATATTTTGGGAGAATTATAAGGGTTGATTTATTAAATAAAAATGGACGGGATTTTAGGGGATTTGAAAAATAATTTATAAAAGTGTCAAATAAATGGTATTTAAAATATCATGTAATATTAATTGAGATTTAAAATATATTATTGGGACTTCAAGATTTATAAAGAATTTGGAAAAGAATTTTATGATTGGAAAGTAATCTAATAAATAAATTTAAAAAGGGAATTTGGCGAGTATTTTTCAAGGGTCGGAATACTTAACTATTTAACTGGGATTTGAAACGGTTCTGAAACTAACTTGGGAATAAGACTTATTCGATGACTAACTAGCATGATAATATGATCGTTTGACTAACAGTATGATATGTATGACTAATAGTATGACTCGTGGTGAATTATTATATGAGATTAAATGTTGGATAATTATGACGATCTAGTAGGATTTTATATCACACAAATTATGTCTTATGATTTTGGATGAACTGTTGAGGTATATGCGGAAATGATGTATATGAACATGCGGAATTGGTTGAATGATTTATGGAGAACAATGTGGTCTTGAGGAGCGGATGATGCGATGAAATGACTTTCATAACATGTTACTTGTTCTATTGATTGATGTGTGCTTGAGTGCTTAATAGTTGGATGTAGACTTATGTATATTCCATTATGTACTAGGTGATACTCTGTGATTTTGACTATTGTGTGTTGGATTCTCCTGTTGCCGATCTGCTAGCAAGGTAAGTACCTCCTGGGCTTACTCAGTAACCAGTACCTCCTGCCTGATGTGTCATATAGTATGTAGGTGTTTCATATGCATAAGAGCATGCCATGTAGTATCATGCTTAGGAATTGCACTTACGAATGAGCATTCTTATTCTGTATGCGTTTGAATACAGAACGGCCGTTATCTGTGAGTCCTAGAGTCCTTGCTAGGGTCATAGGGCAGCCCAGTTTCATCGGGTGTTGTCCTCCTTGAGTTATATATATATATCACGAGATACGAGATGAGCATGTGATACGAGATGAGCATGAGATTCGAGATGAGCATGAGATGCGATATGATGATGAGATTTGATATGCTATAGTATCGAACTGGCCAGTCTCCACCCTATCTGGAAGAGGGGTGGTGGTAGAAGAGGGATATACCACTTGGTATTCTTTGTTAAGGCCTTACTTAATATTCTACATATATGAATTAGGAGCATGCTAGTGTGGTTAAGATTTCAGTATTGCATGAAGACATCCTTTATTCTAGGTATAGGCGTAATATATGTCCTCAGCGCGGTCAGAGGACCCGCGGGCGGACTCTTGGCCTGACTTGGTGGTATAGTTTCAGGTACCCGATACACTGCTTGATTTTGTTCTGTTATTACGGGGTCTATTCTTATGGCGGAGAGTGAGTCTTTGAAATCCGACTTCACCAGATTCATGCTTTTGGGATTTCTCCCTAATTGTACTCTGTTTTGACCCGGCTCTGCCGTGGCACTAGTTGTATCATTTTCAGAACTTATGCCATTTGCATGATAACGGATTTCCTGCGTAGTAGACTTAGGACAGGTACAGGGGTTTACCCCGGGGTCCCCAACGGACCTTTCGGATTTGGGTGCGAAATCCCACTTTAAACTGCACATCTTCGATTTCAAACCTTCAACCTGTACTCGGGGCGCAAGATCCTAACGAGGGGTTTCATCCCTCGAAACGTAACTCGGGAATCATAATTCCGGGCCGTTACAAAGGTGGTATCAGAGCTGAGGTTTTGCAATCCGAGTACAATAGGTTTAAGAGGTTTTGAAAATCGCCCAATGATTTCAAACGGTTTTGGAAAATGTTTTAAAAAGGGCAAAATGAATTTAATTGGACTTAAAACCTAAAATGAATAAAGGGGAAACAATCTCGTGGGTAAAGACTAAAGCGATAGACATCCTTTATGGATGTAGAACTCGGGGAACGGTAGGCAAAATACTAGCTTTTATTTACAGATGGGCCTAGAAGACTCCAAGGAACACCACGGAGGTTGGAGTGTTGAGTTAGGAGGCCGTGAGGTTTTTGCCCCTTCTGTCAGCCGTCCCTCGAAGGACGGCATAGATCGTCTCTATGCCTATGTTATATATACATATATGCAATTGGGCCCGAGGGCGATCCTCCTCGAAGAGGATCATATTAATCTTGTTGATTGCTTCCGTGTTGAGTGCTATTGTGCTTAGGATAACGAACTAATCAGAATGCCTTAACTTGAATATGTAAATGACTGTATGTTTAAACGGGATAGCGGGATGAAACCTTGTTATTATGTAGTCAGATTTTCTGTCTTGTCGGAATAGTTCTTCCATAGTACAACCCCTTTGATAATCCCGATTCCGTCGTCCGTCCCACCAAAGCACTTGGATGTGTTAGTAAGGGTCGAGAGTGTCCGTTCCTCTTGACTTGAGTCCTATTTGTATTCCAACCATAGATGTTCATCGAGTCTCATACCTAATGTCAACATTCTCTAGGGGAAATTCGGGTCGGTCAACTAACTACCTTCGGGAATTGTGTATAATGTGAGGGTTACTTGAGGTTGATTATCGACAGTCTTCCGAGTTAGGAGTGCCTTGTCTTATGGAGTCATCCCCCTTGAGCCTCGTAATGGTCAACCGTGTCGCCTTGCCAAAAGAGTCTAAACATGAATTCTACCATCTTCCCTCGGAAACGGTGTCAATGTCCTTGTGTCCAGCGTGTCATACTAGCGTCCCATGGGGAAACAGGGTGGTGAGCCGGTGATTGTCCTTAGAGAATTCTGTCAAGTTATAATGATAGCTTCCTTGTGATTTCATGACATGCTATATTGGTATAATTCAGCATGACTTGTCTCGTACCTTGCATGGTTGCATTTATGAGTGGATGTATGTGTCATATGTATTAAATTCCCATGATTATTGTCTTCCCATGAATTAGGCCCATGATAGTGTGGTCAACCCTCGTTGTATCATGTATGTTTAATATATGAGATGACAGTCCTAGCATGCTGAATTAATCTAATTAGACCATGTTGATTGTGTATATGTTTAATGAATGTTTCTAGTATCATGTAGGACTAATGTCTCCCCAATTATAGGCCCTCGTATGATCATGTGTCGTTCTTGTCATACTATGTGAATATGGATGTATATGATGTGATAGTTATATCCTAACGTGCTTGCCTTGGCCCCATGATATTACGACCTGCTTATGTGTATCTAATTGAGTGATAAATCATGTATATAATGTCCTTTGATGTTGTTAAAACTAATGCAACTTATGCCACACATGTCCCATATCCGTTCGTGCATGTATGTTCTTAGTATATCAAGCATGATTAATGAATGAAATGATAGGTTGCTAGCTTCTTCTGTGAACGTATAAAGTGGATGAGATGAACATGTTATGAATGCATAGATCGCTACTCCTTGAGATAGGTGCATGTTAGTGTGTAAGGATGTGATGATATTCGTGATTATTATGTGTCTACGTACCACAATTATAACTTCATGGAATACCCTAAGGGCATCGTTGTAACTCTCGGGTTGGGATCTTGTCTCTTGTCTCTGGTCTCATCGTCCCTAGTCTTGGTCCTTGTCTAAACTCTTAAGGAAGTTGTGTTGTCCGTCCTTGTCTCTCCCCTATCGCCGTAACTTCTAACCCTTATGATCATCCGATGAACGCCGATATGCAAGAAAGAACTGAGAACCAAGTGGCACTGGAGCGGCACAACGGAAGTGTGATGGATTCATGACCCCTAGGCCCCAAGAACAACGTCACTAATGGCAAAAAGGACAGATATACTACAAAGGATGACAGTCGTGAACAGGTTCCTCCCATCTTACACGAGGAAGATCATTCTTAATTCAAGTCATGGATTCTTTTATACTAATCGGAATTGATGTTGTGTGATAGGCCTAGAACTTACATAATTGAATGTGTGATAACGGATGTGCTGAACTGGTAGCAATGATTGCCTGACTAACTGGGTTCTATGATAATGTGCCTTGGTGCTTGGTATACTGACTTGCTGGTGAGTAGGTTATGGGTTATATGTGTGGTGGTGCTTCTTCTTGGGCATGAGTCGAGAGATTCTTCGGTAAGCTAGGTCGGAAAGTGATAGAGGGATTGAAGTCTTTGTTCTTGGTCATGAGATGAGCGAGAGGGTGGGCAGGATGGATGCATTAACTTAGGTAGAGCCGAGTGAGTTAGGACTCGTAGGAGGTAGTAGGTAGTGGGTTTCTCAGATGAGTTTCTAGGTAGGTCTTAGTTAGAGGTTGAAGTATAGACAAGTAGTGTGTGAGGGTATAGGTAGTTTGGATAGTTCTAGAGGTGGCTGGATAGGCTAGGAGTGGTCGAGGAGTTCTTGTAGTGGAAGTGCTATTAGACGAGTTGGTGCGCTAAGGGTAGTGTCTAGGTAGTCTAGGAGCAGAGTTTGGATAACGTAAGGATGATCGATTAAGGAACGCCTGAGGAATCGTAGAATTTGGGACTAGATGGTGTGTGCTGTGAGTGGGAGCGATTTTGGCAAGGGATGAGGTTGAGGAATTGCCAAGGAAGAGTAGTATGAGGTTGTTTGGGAAGTTATCGATCGAGGATATTAGGTTGTTCACATCAGGGTTTTTCGTATGATGAGTATTTGCGGTTGTCTATATAGGGTTGGTAACGTTTGGGAAATTATGAGTGAAGGATTTCTAGATCATTGTTGGAGGATTTTGGCATAGGTAATGAATCGGGATTTTTGAGTGGAGGTTATTGTGGCTATTGAGGTATTTGAGGATGCGAGA
Organism: Persicaria tinctoria; assembly: GCA_037127255.1. Classification (NCBI taxonomy): domain Eukaryota; kingdom Viridiplantae; phylum Streptophyta; class Magnoliopsida; order Caryophyllales; family Polygonaceae; genus Persicaria; species Persicaria tinctoria. The sequence goes on from JBANSL010000001.1 coordinate 83,873,342, forward strand.
TGAGTCTTCGAGGAAAGACTAGTAGCTAGGCAAGGATGTAGTTGAGATTCCTAGTAAGACTGTGGGCTTAAGGTTGAGATATAGAGATTATGAGCAGGGATTTGGGAACTAGGGAAAGCAGAAGGTATTGAGGACACTAGAAGCTAAGAGATTTTTGAAGGTTGGTGAAGTTGCATTGCTTAGGAAATTCGGACGAGAATGTCATAGGGATTCGGTGAAAATGATGATCGGTACATAAGGGTTTAAGTGGTAGAGATTTCGAAGTTTAAGGAAGCGTGATTTAAGGAAATTTGGGGAAACATGCGGAGTTGATGGAACTAGTCTAGGTAGAGTATGCTGGGAAGAGGATCTAGAGTGGGTCGGCTTGAGGGTCATGATGATTCGTGGTTGGGAGTACCACTACTCAGGTGTGAGGTAATTAATTAGTATGAGTTGGGTTCTTAGAGGTTGATAGTTAGTGAGAGTGATTAGTGGTGTGTGGAATATGATCAGGTTAGCAAGGTGATTCGAGATGTCTTTAGGAGATTGTGTTCTGACGGAGTCTTGAGAGCCTAGAAAGAGTAAGTGAGATTGTTAAGAAGCATCTAGATCAATTGTTAGAGCAGTTTAGTTGAGGAATCAGAATTTCTCTTAGAGGGTAAAGATGGGGGTCGTAGAGGACCCCTAGAGCAAGGACGTGTTCTATATAGAGTTTTGGTAGTAGATCGAATTATTCAGCTTGTCGGAATGAGGACGTTTTGTGATTTAGGAACTCCGAGAGATAGTTTTAAATAATCGAGTGGAAGGTAGGACTTGAGATCGGGATATCAAAGAGGATTGGCCCTTAGATGGCTTGATGACATAGGAGTTGGGATACCTAGTAGTTGGTTTGGGAATTCGGTCTTGATTGCGAATAGTTATGAGGCTAGAAAGGTTGTATGTGAGTAGGATACAATGGCGCCTAGAACTGGTAGTGGATTGAGTTGGTAGACCTCGGTGAAGTTGATCTTAGTGCAAGGGATGGTGAGTATTGGTCGTGTCTCCTCATGATTGGTAGTGTAGGCAGATTCTCCTGAGGTAGTGATCTAGTGTATACTTTACTTAGGGCCGAATGTTGTGCGAATTCTATGCTATATACAATGTTGATTATCCGATGTGTTGCCGTTGACAATAGGGAACTATTTGTACTAACATAGTTATCCCTGAACTCGATGGAATGATACTGTACTGAAGCGGTTGTTTGCCTCTAATGCGGATGACACATGGTAGATACGATGGAATGATATAACGCGCTTATATGAATGATATGGTGTGTAACTTCCGTGAGATGATGTGATAAATTCTACCATATATGATACGATGCTAGATATGCTATGCTATGTTGCTATTCTTGAGGTGATTATGTTATGCTATTAGACGTGAGGTGCTATTATTATTTGATATATATACATGATGCTTGATGATGGAAATGATAGAAATTGAAATGTTGAACCTTGATAATGGCTTAGAACTTAGGAAGAGAATATGAGATTAGCCTTTAGAAGAGGATGGTAGGATGAATGGAGAGGTTAGGAATGCTTTTGACTAATGCCGAACTTGATGTTTTGAACGGTGTTTTAAAGAGAACGTTGTGATGTTTTGAGTTATAATATGACCGAGGCGTCGGAGTAAGGATGTGGTAGGGGCCCATATCACATTCTTGCTACGGTCTATTGGGGATATTATGATCACGGCAACGGTACTGTGAGGATATCATAGGGGCACTTATGAGATACTTACGGGATCAATGACATGATCCTTGGACTCAACAATTTCAAACTGCATCCCCTAATTTAAAATAATTTTAGTCTCGGGGAGGAGACTTGTTTTTAGAGGTGGATGATGTAAAGGCTCGGATTTTGAAATCCTAATTTTTCGGAAAAACGAAATTAAAAATTAATTTAAATCGAATTAAAATCTCGTTTAGCGGTTCCGACCATAATATAAAATTTGACAAACGATTTATGTCCTTTTACCTCAAAAATTGAAAATAATTATCAGATGACGATATCCTTGTCGATTAAAAAAAAATCTAATTAATTGAGAGAGCGAGAGTTGGAAAAAACTAACATTTAAAAACTAATTGCGGTATTCGAAATTCACGTATTCAAAATTTATTTACGGGTATTAATTACCCAATTCAACGCTCAACATCTCACCCACTCCCATCATTCACCATACTCCTTCAAATCACTTCGATTGGAACCATCCCTCACCCTTTACTGGCATCTTCTTCACCTGCTCTCCATCACCATCATCGCCACCTCCATCCTCATTCATCTTCACCATCAGCGCCACCTTCCTCATCCCTCATCACCGTCGCCAGCAGCTCCACCAGTAGCCCCTGTACGAGCAGCAACCAGAGCCCCCACCTTCCTCCTCCTTGTTGAAGGGACCGACGCCACCACCACTCCAACGCATCATCGCCATCACCTCCTGCTCATCTCCATCGGTGATCCATCACCTTCACTCCTTCGTCGTCGTCACCAACACCACCTCCTCCGACGTCCACAGCCACCCTGACGCCGCCCAGAAGCCACCGAAGCCGTCGATGAGCCACCGAACATCCTCCTTGCTCTGTTTCGCGAAGCCTCATTCTTGTAAGCCGTTCTTCTTCGTTTCCGATCGAAATCGCCTTCGGTCTTCACCAACACACTCACCCATATCCGGTACAGGTCCGACGAGCCATCGCGAGCTACCGACGAAGCCCAGAACTCTGATCGAGAGCTCCAAAGTCGCGAAAAATCCATCTCGGTGAGCTCCGAAATTATACTCGTTTTGATTCGTAGTTTTAGTCTTTTTCGATGTTTAGATTAGTCGCGAGTGAGCGTGAGGTGAGTGCGGGACAATTGGGTGTGCTCGAGAGCTCCGGCGAGCTCGAGAGCGAGTCCGAGAGTGCGAAGCGAGCTCGAGAGCGGGTCCGGGAGTGCGAGGCGAGCGTGAGTTCGAGCGGGGCAGGCGGGTGCGAGGTGCGGTCAGGGAGGTGAGTCTGAGTGAAGCCAAGCTAGCCGGGAGGAGCTCAGAAGCTCGGGCACTCGACGACGATCACCATGGCGAGCCGGCGGGAGCTTCTCCATTTGAACGCGGGGAAGAAGAAGGTGTGGGGCTTGTCCAGTCAGCACCATGGGCCCCACCTCCTTATTTTGTTATTTGTTGAACCGGTTTGGATTTAAGCGGGTTCGGTTCGGTTCGGGTTATCCGTTTATTATTTAAGTAATTAACGGTAATTAAAATATATTATAATAGTAATTGAGGATTTAAAAGATAAATTATTATATTTTGGGAGAATTATAAGGGTTGATTTATTAAATAAAAATGGACGGGATTTTAGGGGATTTGAAAAATAATTTATAAAAGTGTCAAATAAATGGTATTTAAAATATCATGTAATATTAATTGAGATTTAAAATATATTATTGGGACTTCAAGATTTATAAAGAATTTGGAAAAGAATTTTATGATTGGAAAGTAATCTAATAAATAAATTTCAAAAGGGAATTTGGCGAGTATTTTTCAAGGGTCGGAATACTTAACTATTTAACTGGGATTTGAAACGGTTCTGAAACTAACTTGGGAATAAGACTTATTCGATGACTAACTAGCATGATAATATGATCGTTTGACTAACAGTATGATATGTATGACTAATAGTATGACTCGTGGTGAATTATTATATGAGATTAAATGTTGGATAATTATGACGATCTAGTAGGATTTTATATCACACAAATTATGTCTTATGATTTTGGATGAACTGTTGAGGTATATGCGGAAATGATGTATATGAACATGCGGAATTGGTTGAATGATTTATGGAGAACGATGTGGTCTTGAGGAGCGGATGATGCGATGAAATGACTTTCATAACATGTTACTTGTTCTATTGATTGATGTGTGCTTGAGTGCTTAATAGTTGGATGTAGACTTATGTATATTCCATTATGTACTAGGTGATACTCTGTGATTTTGACTATTGTGTGCTGGATTCTCCTGTTGTCGATCTGCTAGCAAGGTAAGTACCTCCGGGGCTTACTCAGTAACCAGTACCTCCTGCCTGATGTGTCATATAGTATGTAGGTGTTTCATATGCATAAGAGCATGCCATGTAGTATCATTCTTAGGAATTGCACTTACGAATGAGCATTCTTATTCTGTATGCGTTTGAATACAGAACGGCCGTTATCTGTGAGTCCTAGAGTCCTTGCTAGGGTCATAGGGCAGCCCAGTTTCATCGGGTGTTGTCCTCCTTAAGTTATATATATATCACGAGATACGAGATGAGCATGAGATACGAGATGAGCATGAGATTCGAGATGAGCATGAGATGCGATATGATGATGAGATTTGATATGCTATAGTATCGAACTGGCCAGTCTCCACCCTATCTGGAAGAGGGGTGGTGGTAGAAGAGGGATATACCACTTGGTATTCTTTGTTAAGGCCTTACTTAATATTCTACATATATGAATTAGGAGCATGCTAGTGTGGTTAAGATTTCAGTACTGCATGAAGGCATCCTTTATTCTAGGTATAGGCGTATTATATGTCCTCAGCGCGGTCAGAGGACCCGCGGGCGGACTCTTGGCCTGACTTCGTGGTATAGTTTCAGGTACCCGATACACTGCTTGATTTTGTTCTGTTATTACGGGGTCTATTCTTATGGCGGAGAGTGAGTGTTTGAAATCCGACTTCACCAGATTCATGCTTTTGGGATTTCTCCCTAATTGTACTCTGTTTTGACCCGGCTCTGCCGTGGCACTAGTTGTATCATTTTCAGAACTTATGTCATTTGCATGATAACGGATTTCCTGCGTTGTAGACTTAGGACAGGTACAGGGGTTTACCCCGGGGTCCCCAACGGACCTTCCGGATTTGGGTGCGAAATCCCACTTTAAACTGCACTTCTTCGATTTCAAACCTTCAACCTGTACTCGGGGCGCAAGATCCTAACGAGGGGTTTCATCCCTCGAAACGTAACTCGGGAATCATAATCCCGGCCCGTTACAAAGGTGGTATCAGAGCTGAGGTTTTGCAATCCGAGTACAATAGGTTTAAGTGGTTTTGACAATCGCCCAATGATTTCAAACGGTTTTGGAAAATGTTTTAAAAAGGGCAAAATGAATTTAATTGGACTTAAAACCTAAAATGAATAAAGGGGAAACAATCTCGTGGGTAAAGACTAAAGCGATAGACATCCTTTATGGATGTAGAACTCGGGGAACGGTAGGCAAAATACTAGCTTTTATTTACAGATGGGCCTAGAAGACTCCAAGGAACACCACGGAGGTTGGAGTGTTGAGTTAGGAGGTCGTGAGGTTTTTGCCCCTCCGGTCAGCCGTCCCTCGAAGGACGGCATAGATCGTCTCTATGCCTATGTTATATATACATATATGCAATTGGGCCCGAGGGCGATCCTCCTCGAAGAGGATCATATTAATCTTGTTGATTGCTTCCGTGTTGAGTGCTATTGTGCTTAGGATAACGAACTAATCAGAATGCCTTAACTTGAATATGTAAATGACTGTATGTTTAAACGGGATAGCGGGATGAAACCTTGTTATTATTTAGTCAGATTTTCTGTCTTGTCGGAATAGTTCTTCCATAGTACAACCCCCTTGATAATCCCGATTCCGTCGTCCATCCCACCAAAGCACTTGGATGTGTTAGTAAGGGTCGAGAGTGTCCGTTCCTCTTGACTTGAGTCCTATTTGTATTCCAACCATAGATGTTCATCGAGTCTCATACCTAATGTCAACATTCTCTAGGGGAAATTCGGGTCGGTCAACTAACTACCTTCGGGGATTGTGTATAATGTGAGGGTTACTTGAGGTTGATTATCGACAGTCTTCCGAGTTAGGAGTGCCTTGTCTTATGGAGTCATCCCTCTTGAGCCTCGTAATGGTCAACCGTGTCGCCTTGCCAAAAGAGTCTAAACATGAATTCTACCATCTTCCCTCGAAAACGGTGTCAATGTCCTTGTGTCCAGCGTGTCATACTAGCGTCCCATGGGGAAACAGGGTGGTGAGCCGGTGATTGTCCTTAGAGAATTCTGTCAAGTTATAATGATAGCTTCCTTGTGATTTCATGACATGCTATATTGGTATAATTCAGCATGACTTGTCTCGTACCTTGCATGGTTGCATTTATGAGTGGATGTATGTGTCATATGTATTAAATTCCCATGATTATTGTTTTCCCATGAATTAGGCCCATGATAGTGTGGTCAACCCTCGTTGTATCATGTATGTTTAATATATGAGATGACAGTCCTAGCATGCTGAATTAATCTAATTAGACCATGTTGATTGTGTATATGTTTAATGAATGTTTCTAGTATCATGTAGGACTAATGTCTCCCCAATTATAGGCCCTCGTATGATCATGTGTCGTTCTTGTCATACTATGTGAATATGGATGTATATGATGTGATAGTTATATCCTAACGTGCTTGCCTTGGCCCCATGATATTACGACCTGCTTATGTGTCTGAGTTTGCAATGAAGAGCGAGTAGTCCACCCACTTCTAGGGTTGGGGCGAGCCCGACGATAGCCATGCATAATTGAGGTAAAGATCCGACCTTTATCGTGTTTTGAGCATTTTCCTAGTGGTTGATGTGTTTATTGCCCGTCTAATGGAGATCCATGCTAACAACTTGGATTATAAACATAAAATCGGTAGAGACGATTAGGGTTTCTTGAGAGAGTTGTCTAATTGTTGGAAAAGGCGAGAGCTTAGTCCTTTAATGCGATTCACATGATTATCTGTTTGATTATACCTTATGCATGCTTGGTTATTGTCGTTGCAAACCCCAATCTTGGAAGTTCTTTTACATTAAGTTTAGTCGAAACCCTAAAAGCATTTGTTTTTACTTTCTTTATTTTTATTCGTTTTTGTTCCCTGTCTACTCGATCTCGACCAACCGTGGTCGACCTCGAGTTACTGATCCTCGACCTAGAGTCGATGTAGCTTACCTGTGCAGGAACTCGACGAAGCCCAACTCGAAGTCGACGAGGACCGTACTCGATCTCGAGTAGCCTCTTGTCGAGATCGACCACCCTTTGCCGAGCTGCTGTGCCCTGTTCGACTGTCCGAGCTTCTGTTGACTAACCCCTTTGTCGAGCTCGAGGACTTCTGTTGTCGACTTTTGACCTTGAGATATATTCTCCGCTGCCTAGGATCCGCTGACACGCTTCCTCGTGGATCGATCCTGACTTCCCGCTGACGGTTTAGGGAGTTCGAAGGTTTTAGGGTTGTGGCATTCGACGAGAGTTGGATTGCCGAGATTGTAAAGTCTTGGAATTTAGTTTAATGCAAGTTATTTTCTTTCAATTGATGATGTCTGAGTTTGCAATGAAGAGCGAGTAGTCCACCCACTTCTAGGGTTGGGGCGAGCCCGACGATAGCCATGCATAATTGAGGTAAAGATCCGACCCTTATCGTGTTTTGAGCATTTTCCTAGTGGTTGATGTGTTTATTGCCCGTCTAATGGAGATCCATGCTAACAACTTGGATTATAAACATAAAATCGGTAGAGACAATTAGGGTTTCTTGAGAGAGTTGTCTAATTGTTGGAAAAGGCGAGAGCTTAGTCCTTTAATGCGATTCACATGATTATCTGTTTGATTATACCTTATGCATGCTTGGTTATTGTCGTTGCAAACCCCAATCTTGGAAGTTCTTTTACATTAAGTTTAGTCGAAACCCTAAAAGCATTTGTTTTTACTTTCTTTATTTTTATTCGTTTTTGTTCCCTGTCTACTCGATCTCGACCAACCGTGGTCGACCATCTAGTTACTGATCCTCGACCTAGAGTCGTTGTAGCTTACCTGTGCAGGAACTCGACGAAGCCCAACTCGAAGTCGACGAGGACCGTACTCGATCTCGAGTAGCCTCTTGTCGAGATCGACCACCCTTTGCCGAGCTGCTGTGCCCTGTTCGACTGTCCGAGCTTCTGTCGACTAACCCCTTTGTCGAGCTCGAGGACTTCTGTTGTCGACTTCTGACCGTGAGATATATTCTCCGCTGCCTAGGATCCGCTGACACGCTTCCTCGTGGATCGATCCTGACTTCCCGCTGCTGCACCAGGAGGAGGTCTTGTAATTATTTGCGTGGGCAGAATCTGGTTTGCTATGATTTATTTTATTATATTTTAAACTCGATTTCCTCCCTACAACAGTGTGCCACCTCTCAGATCCTGTCGTTTTCGCTGCTACTTAGTATGTACTAACCTCTTTTGCCTTTCTTACAGGTACCAAAAGATGGAGAACTCCATGAAGATGAAACCCTTCGACAGAGTCGTTGACTTCGCCATGTGGCAAGTCAAGATGAGAGATATCTTGATCAAGGAGGGTTGCTGAAAGGCCATCACACATCTAGTTAAACACCCTGAGGCTCTCACAAATAAACTCGACCCAGACATCAAGATTGATGACCTGAAGGTGGTTCTGGTCTCAAATCCGAAGAGAAGGCCGAGTAAGTGAAAGATGAACTAACCGCTGAAGCTGATCTTGAGCTCGACCTCAAAGCTCACTCTGAAATCATGCTAAGGTTAACTAATGGCGTACCCCGTCAGGTGGTAAAATTCTCTTCCGCTCACCTTCTCTTGTCCCCTCTGGAGGAACGCGCTATTTCTTACTAAATATTTGCCTTCCAGAATTTCCTTGTTGTGTCGGTTGTTTACTTTTAAAATGGATGTGAATATGACTTTAGATGATAACCTTGAATAGACAAGTTCTTTAAAATGACCCAAGAATTAGAATGTTGTAAAGATGAAATCAAAGACTCTCATCAGGCTATCCTCTTGCTTAACTCTTTACTTGAGAAATTTGAAAACATCAAAGATATTATCCAGTTCAGTAGCAATGAGTTATCTAAAGATAAGATCATTGAGGCTAGAATTGAGAAAAACGAGATAATGAAGGTTTTACAGATTAAGGGCCTCTCTACCAAAACTGATAAGCAAGATAAATTAGAAGTCATGTTCACTCAGCAAAACAAATTTGAAAAGAAAGGTAAAAAGGCTAGAAAAACAAAAAGGAGAAGAAGGATAATTCTAAACTTGAGAAGTCTAATAAGTCTGATCCTAATTCTAAGTGCAACTATTGTGGACATGTTGGTCACTAGGTTAAGGACTGCAGGGAAAAGAAAAGGGCTGAACAATTAGCTAAACAAAACAAAACTGAATTGTCTACTTCTGTGCTTGAATCCATGAGTAACTATCCTGCTGAATTGTTTATGTGTGCTAAATATGCTTCATCTGATTCATGGACTCTTGATTTTGGTTGTGCCATGCATGCGTCCCCTAATAAAAACATGTTTAGAACTTTAAATGAGAACATTTCTGGTGATGTCATGTTAGGAGATGATACCTCTTTAGAGATTAAAGGTGTGGTGTCGGTTCCTTTACTCATGGATGATGATGTGGTTAGAGTCTTTACTAATGTTAAAGATGTGCCTAAGCTTAGAAGGAATCTGATGTATGAATCTTCTTTTGAATTACTTGGCTGCAATGTTGATTCTAAAGATGGAATTAGAACTATATATTGCAATGGTAAGGCTATTATGAAAGCAAAAAGGGTCAAAGGTTTGTTTCATATTCTTGCTTCACCTGCTGAGATTAATTCTGTGCATTCAGATGTTATGAGCTTATCTGATACTAAAATATGGCATGAAAGGATAGGTCATATTGGTAACACTGGCATGCTACATCTGCATAAACATGGTCTTTTACCTAGGAAACCTGCAAAAATTGATTTTTGTGAAAATGGCATGAAAGGATAGATCAAAACTTTCCTAGAATAATGAAAGGATAGGTCATATTGGTAACACTCCCGATAATGAAGTATTCTCTCGGGATTTTTTAAATTAAACACCTGATAGAAAATGAAACCTTAATTGGAGGAAGTTAAAAGAGTACAGATATGGAGAAGATGCAAAGGTTGGCTATGAAAAGTCCACTAATTTTTTGCCAACATTGCTCAATCGTTCGATTAATGGCATCCAAGGAAAATACAGGTTTGGTCGGCGCATACGATGAAGATGCATATTTCTTAGTCGTTGATGTAATCGTCGATTTCTCAGGGAGTGAACGATCTACTTCTCGATCTCCTCCGATTGTAAGTTACTTCGTATTTGCTCAAAAACTCTGCTATCTGAACTCTGCTATCTGAAGTCTTTCTGTGGTCTTTCAATGTTTACCCTTTCCTTTTCCTTTTGGCTTAAGTTCCTTCTCCATGTGAAGCTTAGTGAGTTACATGCACAATAAGATCAATTAGATGCTAAACATTAAAAAAAAAAGGGAAGGAACATGTTCTCAGTAGGTTGTGTACCCTCTGCACTCATATTGGTACTTCTTTGGAAAATAATGATTTTTGAGGGAGTGGAATACTAACTCTGACACAAAAGTTCTAGAGAAATGAATTGCTTATACTTCGCATATGAGATACAACCGTATGGGTGACCTGCATGGGTCTTGTTTGTGATGGTGTTTTTCTGCTGAGTTGAGCTCAAAGATATGTCCATTATAGGTGCAATTTACATATATGGTCGGTGTTTGCAATTGTGCTATATGGGCTGCTTTTCTATTTAGCTCTTACTGTCATGAAGTACCATTTTTCTTACTGTCATGATTGGATCCCTTTTTATAAGATGTAATTTTTCAATGAGGGAATGCGTATGTTTACATAGATATTTTTTAACTTAGAGTATATAAATTAACTTGGGTGTGATTTCAGTGTTAAAAGATATTGCCTATATAAGCTAGTTTAGTTTAGGCATGTTATATTTATATGAGATATTATCTCCGTCTATATATAAGCTACTTTATATTTACTACAAAATTTGGTTTACTTCTTAGTTTGGACCTTATGTTTTTGTGGTTTTCTCCATTTTCTTACAATGATGACCTTGTTTGAGTAGATTTAGATGACATCAGAGTTGAATGATGAAACATTGAACAAAGATGAGGCTAAAAAGGAGACCAAAGAGCTCTGAAACTAGGTAGTTTATCTTTCACCTTCCATTGTAATTTGTCTTCTTGGTCTTTCGTGAATATTGTTATAATATTTTCCTTCATCTATTATATTCCATAACCTTTAGGTTCTTGATGAGATTGGCATTGATATTGCATCTCAGGGTGGCTCATTTACATGATTTGAAAATAATAGTTTTTGTAGATTTGTATTTCCATTTGTTACGATTAATCTTACACTCTTCTTTGATGTTGTTATCTTTAGCACCAAAAGGAAGAATCACTGCAAAGCAAGTTGCAACGACTGCAATCAATCCAAAGTAAGTCTCATTAAAGGCTTCAAGTTATACTAGAGTGTACCATGTATGAAAAATCCTTCTGCGAACACATTCAGTGCATACTTAGCTAATGAAGAAGATGTCGCAAACCTAGCTTGATCAGTTTGACATTGTTCTGGCACCATCAACTCCCATTCTCTTCACATTACAGGGGGGACAACAAGAAGACGCAGGAGGACCCACTGAAGACGACAAGGATACTGAAGAAACACCACAATCATCATCCCAAGCAGAAGATGGAAATGGATTAGAAGACGGGGATCCATTAGAGCCAGAGTCTTCAAATTATAATTCTTTACATGCATCTCCCTCCTCTTTTCGTGATGTAAATAGCCTGTTAACTAACTCCTCTGGTTTCTCCTCCCTCCCTTCTTCTGATTTGCATGATACTAACTTCGATGATTGACAGTTGACTAGGGATAGGGAGCTTAGGGTTAGTATCCCTAATAGGAAGTATGCTAACTATATTGTCGAGTATGTCTTGCTTACTGCTGACATAATTAGGCACCCCACAACCCCTAGTTCCTTTGAGTCAATCGAGTCTAATGCTCATACTTCCGAGTGGTGGAAGGTTATGAAAGATGAAATAACCTCCATGAGTCAAAACCACACTTGGGTTTTGCTTCCTAGACCTCTTAACAATTTTTTTTTTACAGTAGGCAAACATTCGGAGCTATTACAAAGAAAGTAAATGCGCTCCTGGATCATCCTGACGGATGATGGTACAAAGTTCCCTGTGAAAAGGGATTGTAGATCTATCACTAATGATACCTCTAGTGGCTATATAATCTGCAACTTTGTTCGCTTCTCTGTAGATGTGATTGAATTCGACCTTTTCGAAATCCGCTTCCATGATCTTGATTTCTTCTGTTTGTCGCATAATCTCCCATTTGTTGTCTCCTCCTTTAGATAGAATTCTCATCAACTCTTGGTTGTCTCTTTCTACAACGATCTTGTTCAAACCTAATCTTCGAGCTACCTTCATCCCTATAAGCACTATTGCTGCTTCAGTTTGAATAATTGTACCTTGATCCACTTCTTGGTAGAAGATCTCAGCTACATGGCCCATGGAATCACGAATGATTCCTCCCACCTGGCTAATGCCGGTGGGTTTGACAGAGCCATCTACGTTAATTTTGTAGATGCACCTTGCTGGTCTAGTCCATATAGATCTAGACCTTTTTTTCCTTTTATTGATATCTTTATTAATACTCTTGGGATTTGTTTCTCTCCAATCTTGGATATTATTTATAATTCGCTTAATCATGTTACCAAAGGTGTCAGGGCTTGTATGTTCAAATAACCACTAGGTCTTCAAAATACTTATTTGTATGCTTGATTTAGCTAATGTTGTCGCACAAGGAACCTTGTAAGGAGAGGTTGTGAAAGAGCTTACCTGTTGCTTGTTCAAATTGGGCTATTAGTTCCTTTGCAAAAGAGCACTTCGTAAAGAGGTGAGTGGCATCCTCATTTCTGAGGTTACAAAGGGAACAAGTGTTTGGTACTCTGTTGATGTATCTATTAAGTCTGCTGGTCGTGGGTAGAGCATCTATTTTAATTTTCCATACTAGGTTTTTAAGGCGAGGAGGGAGGTTTAGATTCGATATCCAGTTATGGTTTTCTATGTTGTGGTTATGGGTGTCTGTAATTTTCTTAGCAGATTTGGTGGTGAACTTTCATGTGGGATTAGGCACCCAGATTAGCTTATCTTGGGCTTGCCATGATGGGATGTTGAGGGATAGAATACCATTAGCTACATTTTGAGGGAAAAGACTATGTATGAGAGTCTTATTCCAGAGCTTTTGAGGGGTAAAGAGATTGCTGACTTTCATGTTCGGGTCATTGTTACCCATGAAGGTTTGGAGATTTGTATTGGGAATCCAAGGGTCATTCCAAATATTTATGAGTTTACCGTCTCCTATAACCCAAATGAGGCCTTTCTCGAATTTTTCTCTAAGAGATAAAAGTCTGCCAAATTGCCAAGAGGTGGCTTGATTTGGTTTGTCCCTGGTGTTGCTATTAGGAAAATATTTTTCTTTGATGACTCTAACCTAAATATTATCTTCATTAGTATAAAGTTTCCAAAGTAATTTAAACTGGAGGTTTATATTTAGGCCTTCAGCTTTTCTAATACCCAATCCACCTTGGGCTTTACTTTTACAGATGTTATCCCAGCTTACTAAAGGGGTATATCTCTCCGAGTGGAGTTTATTCCAGAAGAAATTTTTGTTTATTTGGTCTATTTGATTGAGAATTCCTTTAGGGAGCAAAAATTTTTGCATCAGATAATTAGTTTTGGAACTTAGATTGGATTGAGTTAAGATGGCTCTGCTTGCTTGAGACAAGTTTGAGGCTTTCCATTTGGACAGTTGTTTTTTCAGATTTTGGATAGCTTCCTCAAAAACCGAGTTTTTAATTTGGCCGTTGAGCATCGGAATACCTAGATATTTTTCAAGAGTACTCGAGATTGGAATTCCCATACTCTGAGCAAGGTCTCTCTCTAGGTTTTGGTTCACATTCTTAGAGCATTGGAGAGAACTTTTACTATAATTAATAGTGAGACCCGAGAGGTTGGAGAAGTTGTTTATCATATTCTGAATGGTATTTAGACTAGTATGCGCAGCTTTGGCAAAAATAATCGTGTCATCTGCAAAAGTAAGGAAAGGTATAGGGTTACCATTTTTGGTGAGTTTGATTCCGATTAACGCATCCTCTTGCAAAGCTTCCTTGTGCATTTCTCTCGCTAGACCTTCCATTACTAACACAAAGATGTAGGGTGCAAGTGGGTCTCCTTGACGAATTCCGCTGTTAGGCTTAAACTGTTTACCTGGACAATTGTTTACTAGAGTTGAGAAGGAGGATGTTGTAAGACACGTCATAACCCAGTTGATCCATAAAGGATGGAAATCAAACTTATGAAGAACCGCTTTGATGTAGCTCCAATTGATTTTATCGTAGGCTTTTTCCATATCGAGTTTTAATGCCATCCAACCAGTTCTTCCTTTTCTCTTATGGAAGCTATGGAATATTTCATGAGCTATTAAGGTATTATCCTGAATGGATCTACCTTCTACGAATGCTCCTTGAAAAGGGTTGATGAGCTTTGGGAGAATATGTTTAAGCCTGTTTGCCAGAATTTTTGTGATTACTTTGTAAATGGTGTTACATAAACTGATCGGCCTGTAGTGGTTGATTGTGGTAGGGTTCTCAGTTTTGGGAATTAGAGCAATAAAGGTTTTGTTTATCTCTAACAATAAATGTCCTGAGTGAAGAAAGAATGCTTTGACTACTTTACAACAAGAGGGTCCTACTATATGTCAGTATTTTTTATAAAATTCTGGGGGAAAACCATCAGGGCCGGGGGATTTATCTTCTGCCATTTCAAATATCGTGGTTTTGATTTCAGCTGTAGTCAGTTGAGAGATTTGGTTTCGGTTTTCCTCTGATGTTATTTGAGGTTGAATGTTCCAAACATCCCATGGGTTAACTTGATATTGATGAGAACCTATAAATCTTTCCAATAGCTCATTTGTGATTTGATCAGAGATGGTGTCATTGTCATAAATGATATTTCCCTATTTTGTTGTAAAGGATTTAATTGGTCTTTTTGAACTTTTAACTTTAGCTATTATTTGAAAGTATTTCGTGTTCCTGTTTGAAAATTGAAGATGATTTGATTTGGCCCATTGTTTCCAGAACTTATGGTTGCATTCTAAGAGTCTGTATCTCTTGAGTTCTAATCTCGCTAACTTTTCATCATCTTGTTTACTGATGTTACCCCAAGGTAAACGATTTTGCAAATTCATAATTTGACTCTCGACTTGAGTAAGTTGTCTAGCGGTATTACTGGTTTGAGATTTACACCAGTTTTTGGTATTTCGTTTGAGCAGTTTTTTTTTCTGTATTAGTTTAAAGCTTTGGGATCCATTAAAATTATTACGCCAAACTTGTCGAACCATAGATTCATATATAGGATTTGTCATCCATGCCATTTCAAATCTAAATGGAGCACCTTTAGTAGGATTTCGAGATCCTATTTCTAGAGAAATTGGGCACTGGTCAGAATCAGAGAAGGCATGATGTTTTGTATGAATCTTTGGAAACCAATTGAAGATTTGTTGACTTGCCAGAATTCTATCCAAACGTTCATATGTATTGTTAAAGTTTGATTTGTTTTTTCTCCAAGTAAAGGGAGAACTAGTGTAGGGAACAGTTTGGAGATCAAGTTCATACTTAACAAATTGTAATCGTCTAAATCTAGATATGAATGGAGTAGCACCCCCTATTTTTTCTGTATCGTTTTCTATATCGTTTAAATCACCTATAATGAGAACTGGAAGAGAGTGTTTGTGGGTTATCGAAAAAATTTCTTCCCAAAAAGGGATTTTTTCTGATTCAACAGATGGAGCATAGACCAACAATAAAGCGAAATCATGCTTGTCCACCGTTGTTTTTATCATGAGATATCTGTCAGATTGTTCTAGAACTATACTTGAGTCTTCAAATTTTGATTTGTAGAGAAAATAGATGCCACCTTTGTGACCCTTAGCACTGATGCTGAAAGCTTTGTGAAAGCCCGAGGCTTTGATCATCTGATCGGTCGGGGCTTCAGAGGCTTTAGTTTTAGTAAGCATAAGGGCGATCAAGATGATTTGTAGCTCTAAGATGGTTTATTTCTTGCCAAAAGAGAGGCTCTAACATAAGGGCGATCTAGAACCTCTAACATAAAGGCTTTAGTTTTAGTAAGCATAAGGGCGATCTAGAACCTCTAACATTCCAGTATGCGACTTTAATCATAAAAAATTCCATTTAAGAAGAGCTTTTAGCATATTTCAGTGTAAGATGGTGCAAGATTCAACATTACATCGTTTAAGATCTACACTTGGAGAGTTTTTGTTTTTGTTTAAACATTCAGAAAGTTTGAAACAGATCCAAGCTTCCTTCACGTAAATCCTGCTGGTTTGAAGGTGCTCGTGACAACTTCTTTTATCAGTTTTAGTCCACCAGTGGGTTTGAGACCTGCATTGAAATTTAAGTGTATGTCTTGCACTTGTTGCTAGGAGCTTTGTTGAAACTTTTGTTTGTAGAGGTTTGGTAATGAGGTTTATGCAGCATGCCGCCACCAAATCCCTAACGAGACCGGTGTGGCAAAGCTTGAAGTTTGTCTCATAAGATTTTTTAGAAAGTTTGAGAGTAAGTTTGAGATGAATTTTGTTTCTGAAGTGTTGGTGCGGCCTTCCACCACAAAGAGTAGGGAAACTCTGATGGGGAAACAACCAAGTGTTGGAGGAAAGAGTTGTGATGGGCATCTTACCATATCCGATAACACAGTAAGCCAGCGTCAAACTTGAAGCTTCAACATCCTTGAACCTGCAAAGAAAACTCACACCACCATAGCCCCAATCTCCATGGGAGCCATGGATAATTCCCTGGGCTTGATACCAAATTTTATGATTTTCCAACTTATAATTGAAGAGCTGGCAAACACTGCTAAAAAAAACGGGAAATAGCTACAGATGGTTAGCCACGGATTATAGGCGATCTTGTATTCGTGGCCATTAGCGATGACATTGGCCACAAATGTTCCTGACCGTGGCTATATTCGTGGCTAATACTCATCCCGGTATGACATGCCAAAACATTCGTGGCTATTAGATACGATCTAGATGTCCGTAGCTGATTTCGTGGCTCGATATGTGTCAATGTCAGTAAATAACCACGAATGTAGCCACGAATAGGATTGTCATGGCTGTTTTCGACGCTGATATAGCCTCAACACAATATCTGTCGCTAAATCCGTGGCTATTAATCATCGGAAATCAAATGAACATATGTGGTGAGTAGGTCTTGGGACACTAATTGTTGGTGGGCCAGATATATATCATGAATGGGCTATCCGATGACACTTAATCCGTGGCTAAATCCAGATACAAACTCTCCCAAAATTTATGGGCTCGGCCCAATAGAAGATAGTGAAAGCCCAATTATCTTATCTCAACCCATTTGATGAAGTGGTGATTTAACGACAATTGAATATGTGACTAAATTCGTGGCTAAATAAGCCCAAATATGACTGTTTTCCCCGATTGGCCCATTGACGGGCCCAAATATGCCAATGAAATTTTTTTATATATATTGACAAGTGTTGAAAAAAAATATATTAATAAATTAATAAATTCCTATGAGAATATTATAAGGATATGTTTTGAGGAAAATTCATATAAGTGACTAATAAATGTTTAATAACACCTTATATTAAGTAATAAATTCTTATTAGAAAACTATAAGAGTATGTTTTGAGGAAAATTGATATAAGTTACTAATAAATGTTTAATAAAACGTTATATTGACTAATAAATTCTTATTAGAATATTATAAGGGCGTTTTGTGGAAAGCTCATGTAAGTGTTTAATAAATGTTTAATAAAACATTATAGTAAGTAATAAATTCTTATTAAAATACTATAAAGGTATGTTTTGAGAAAAACTCATATAAGTAACTAATAAAAGTTTAATAAGATCTTATATTAACCAATAAATTCTTATTAGAATATTATAAGGGTGTGTTATGAGGACCACCCCATAGATCTATGAGTTTTGACGAAAACTCATATAAGTAACTAATAAAACCTTATATTGACTAATAAATTCTTATTAGAATACTCTAAGAGTATGTTTTGAGTAAAACTCATATAAGTAGCTAACAAAACATTATAGTAAGTAATAAATTCTTATTAAAATACTATAAAGTTATGTTTTGAGGAAAACTCATATAAGTAACTAATAAAAGTTTAATAAGATCTTATATTAACCAATAAATTCTTATTAGAATATTATAAGGGTGTGTTATGAGGACCACCCCATAGATCTATGAGTTTTGAAGAAAACCCATATAAGTAACTAATAAAACCTTATATTGAGTAATATATTCTTATTAGAATACTCTAAGAGTATGTTTTGAGTAAAACTCATATAAGTAACTAATAAAACCTTATCAGTTCAGAACTAATAAAACCTTATATTAAATAATAAATTCTTATTATAATACTATAAGAGTATGTTTTGAGTAAAACTCGTATATGTAGCTAATAAAACCCTATATTAAGTAACAAATTCTTATTATAATACTATAAGGTTAAGTTTTGAAAAAAACTCATATAAGTAACTAATAAAACCTTATATTAACTAATAAATTCTTATAAGAATGCTCTAAGAGTATGTTTTGAGTAAAACTCATATAAGTAACTAATAAAACCTTATATTGACTTATAAATTCTTATTGGAATACTCTAAGAGTGTTTTTTGAGTAAAACTCATATAAGTACTTAACAAAACCTTATATTGACTAATAAATTCTTATTAGACTACTCTAAAAGTATATTTTGAGTAAAACCCATATAAGTCGCTAATAAAACCTTATATTAAATAATAAATTCTTATTATAATACTCTAAGAGTATGTTTTGAGTAAAATTCATATAAGTAACTAATAAAACCTATCAGCTCAGAACTAATTAATAAAACCTTATACTAACTAATATATTCTTATTATAATACTCTAAGAGTGTGTTTTGAGTAAAACTAATAGAAGTAGCTAATAAAACCTTATATGAACTAATAAATTCTTATTAGAATACTTTAAGAGTATGTTTTGAGTAAAACTCATATAAGTAACTAATAAAACCTTATATTGACTTATAAATTCTTATTGGAATACTTTAAGAGTATTTTTTGAGCAAAACTCATATAAGTACTTTTTTTTTTGGACATGGGGGGTTCCGAGGTTATCGACTAATCCCCCCCACGAGTCCGGGCCCTAGCCTGCAAAGGACGGGAACCGGTTAAGCCAGGCGGCAAGCCACCAGACAGGCTCACCCAAACCAATGAAGGCTTGAGCACCCAGTAATACACAAATTGTGTAAGAAGTGGGATTTGAACCCTTGACCTCTTGCAAGGGCCACCTCTCCCTTACCACTAGGGCAAGGGGTCATTGTTAACTCATATAAGTACTTAATAAAACCTTATATTGACTAATAAATTCTTATTAGAATACTCTAAAAGTATGTTTTGAGTAAAACTCATATAACTAGCTAATAAAACCTTATAATAAGTAATAAATTCTTATTAGAATATTATAAGGATATATGTTTTGAGGAAAACTCATATAAGTAACTAATAAATGTTTAATAAGACCTTATATTATCTAATAAATTTTTATTAGAATACTATAAGGGTAAGTTTTGAGGAAAACTCATATAAGTATCTAATAAATGTTTAATAAAACATTATATTCTCTAATAAATTCTTATTAGAATACTATAAGCTAGGGTCTGTTTTTTGAGGAAAACTCATATAATTGTCTAATAAATGTTTAATATAAAATTATATTAAGTAATAAATTCTTATTGGAATACTATAAGGATATATTTTGAGGAAAACTCTTATAAGTAACTAATAAATGTTTAATAAGACCTTATATTATCTAATAAATTCTTATTAGAATACTATAAGAGTATGTTTTGAGAAAACTCACATAAATAACGAATAAATGTTTAATAAAACCATATATTAACTATAAATTTATATGAGAATATTATAAGAGTAAGTTTTCAGGAAAATTCATAAAAAAAAATTATGTTAATTAATTAATTAATTTTTATGAGAAGAATATAGAAGTAATTTTGTTCTTACAATTTCCGATAAAATTTTGAAGAGTATTTGACTTTGTTCTTATTTTAATGGATATTTGAACTTTTATTAGTATTTTATAATATTAGTATTTTATATTGTACTAGGTAGTTTGTTTCAAAATAGAAAAGTCATATATATAGAAAAAGTGAATATATGTTGAAAAATTTTCTTTCGAAATTTTTGTGGAATTGGCGCTGAGCAAAACTTTTTAGGCGGTATAACATAAATTTGGGGGGGAAACTTCCCGCACTTTGAAAATTTAGAAATTTAGATGGGTGGCCCAAGGTGGGTATAAAAGGGAACTTTTACACTTTCTAACCCTAATCCCTCTTGTTTCGTTTTGATGTGATCCGAGCTCTTTCGACACATGCTCGGTATTTTAGTCATAACAGGAGCTATATTTGTCCGATGAAGGTCCATGAGTACTTGATGGAAAGCTGATTCGAAGGGCCACATATTTCATGTAGACCAAAATGCCGAAATCATCCAAAAAGAGGTCGGAAATTAGCAATAATCCAGCAGTTCGAAATCTGGACAGTTTTTCCCGACGCATTGAATGAAGTCGGAATAGATGAAGAGACGTTGAACGTGATTCATTCAATGGAACTTGATGGGTTTGACACTCCATGATGACATCCAACCCTCCATTTTCCATTAGGGAGTTAGCCAACTTTCTCCATCAATTCCCGAGAGACTTTTCATATTTTCCGTCTTTAATTTATTGTTTAATTGTTGCTTGGTTTATGGCTATAAAATGCCTCAACCTTTGTCATGAGAAATAAGATTTGAGTTGAGAATTTTTGGAAAAAGTGTGTTTGTCTTGTTGATTTGGTGAGATGCCATTTTGACACCCCATTCCGGAGTGAGAGGCCGAGGAATGGTTCCGTTTGTTTAACTCTTTCCGGTGAGATGCTTGTTAGAGTTGTTCAAACAAAGGCTTGATTGCTCGAGAGTGAGATGCCGACGAGTGAGAGAGCGAGTTTGGTAAATCTATGGGTGAGATGCTCATAGATTTAGCCATCCATATCCTGTTTTTATTTTCCCATAAATCTAGAAAAATCCAAATAAAAGAGTCGCGTGTGTCAAATTTTGTTCTCGTGCTCGGTTGAAGCTTTGTAACTTGTTGGATCAATCCTTTGGGTCGCATCATTTGGTATCAGAGCTAATCCATCAAGTTCACAAAGCTTTATGTGATTCAATCACTTTCATCCACATCCCTCTTCAGAGCCGTCGCGGTTGCAACCATTGAAGTGCACTACGCAGATCCAACGTACAGGGGCGTATCGTACCTTTTTGGAAAGGCAACGCAGATTTGAGAGTCTTCGCGGAATCAACCATCAAGATATCTTACGCAGATCCAACGTACAGGGGCGTAATATTTCTTTTTGGAAGGGCAACGCAAGATTCGAGGACGAATCTTTTTCAAAGGAGGGGAGGATGATGTGATCCGAGCTCTTTCGACACATGCTCGGTATTTTAATCATAACAGGAGCTATATTTGTCCGATGAAGGTCCATGAGTACTTGATGGAAAGCTGATTCGAAGGGCCACATATTTCATGTAGACCAAAATGCCGAAATCATCCAAAAAGAGGTTGGAAATTAGCAATAATCCAGCAGTTCGAAATCTGGACAGTTTTCCCGACGCATTGAATGAAGTCGGAATAGATGAAGAGACGTTGAACGGGATTCATTCAATGGAACTTGATGGGTTTGACACTCCATGATGACATCCAACCCTCCATTTTCCATTAGGGAGTTGGCAAACTTTCTCCATCAATTCCCAAGAGACTTTTCATATTTTCCGTCTTTAATTTATTGTTTAATTGTTGCTTGGTTTATGGCTATAAAATGCCTCAACCTTTGTCATGAGAAATAAGATTAGAGTTGATAATTTTTGGAAAAAGTGTGTTTGTCTTGTTGATTTGGTGAGATGCCATTTTGACACCCCATTCCGGAGTGAGAGGCCGAGGAATGGTTCCGTTTGTTTAACTCTTTCCGGTGAGATGCTTGTTAGAGTTGTTCAAACAAAGGCTTGATTGCTCGAGAGTGAGATGCCGACGAGTGAGAGAGCGAGTTTGGTAAATTTATGGGTGAGATGCTCATAGATTTAGCCATCCATATCCTGTTTTTATTTTCCCATAAATCTAGAAAAATCCAAATAAAAGAGTCGCGTGTGTCAAATTTTGTTCTCGTGCTCGGTTGAAGCTTTGTAACTTGTTGGATCGATCCTTTGGGTCGCATCATTCGGATGATGTGATCATAGTCGCCCTTGAGCTTGCATCGTTTTTCCTACAAAGGTTTTTCTTCAGAGCAGAATATCAACTTTCATTTGTGAAGACTGTTTGGCGACACCTCGGTATTTTGGCTCATTCTTGCTGTATAAAATTCCGATTGAAACCGATGAGCACTTGTTGGAAAGATATTTTAAGCGGCTACAACTTTATTGAAGGATGCAGTTGTCAATTCAGATTGGAATATGGCCGAAATTTAGGATCTTTGGATCAGTCCGAAAATCAGGCAGCTTGTCGGAAATGCAATAAATGAAGACAGAATGAATTCAATAAGGTCTGATTAAATTACGGGGCTTTAGGGATTCCCGACCTTCCATCCCTTTGATGGCAACCAAGACCATTCGTTTTCCCCCCATTATGATTGTCCATCTTTCCGTCATAAATCTCGGAAACCCTTTCGTATTATCCGTCATTAGTTTATCAATTTATTTAGTTTCTTTTGTTTTTCATAGATTCAATATTTTTCCTATATAAAGGGATGTAAGAACTGATTTGAGGATAAATTGAATTTGAGAAAAATCTGAGCTTGTGCTTCCTTCGTTTCGGGTTAAGAAACAAATCTATCTTGGTGAGATGCCGGATAAACCCTCTTGGTGAGATGCTAAGAGCGATTCCTTAGTGAGAGACGACGGAATCAAAGGGTCGGAAACACTCGGAGTGCGAGGCCGAGAGTGCGGAAGATCGAGTGTTGGAGAGAGCTCGGAGTGCGAGGCCGAGAGCTATCTTGCATCACATATCCCTCAACCCCCATTCCCTTCTTTACCACCATTCTAAGGCCTTCCACAGCCCCATTATCACCCTCAATCATACCCAAAACGTCACTCCCAAAACAGCCCTCAATACCTCTCAAACGAACCCAATTTCGGAATCATCTCTGCACAGGCGACGTCTCGGTAAAACTCGATTTTCCGCTTCGTCTGACATCCGATTGACAAGATCTGCCCCAATCCGCGACCGCGACTTCAAGATCTACAAAAGTAGTACTCGCACATTTCCAGAAGCCTGGCCAATCGACGGGAAATTGGAATTCTTTGCCGACTGATCTGCTGCTCCAGAAACTGTCCAAGCTTCCCGACCTCTCGGAACTCTCGTCGCCGGTCCTTTTGCTCGAGCCCGGGTCCGAGCACGTCACGTTTCCACCGCCTCTCCTCCATTTCTCAGATCTGAAAAGTTCTCTTCGCTCTACTCTCGACCTCCGACCTCCCATGACTAAATTTCTCCCTCTTCAAGTATGAAACTCCACCCTATGTATCTCGCTTTCCTGCCCTTTTACTCCGCCTCTCCCATGGTTGTCCTCTACCTCACCCTCTCGTGTCTTCTGTCACCTATCATCGAAGTGCAGTGGGAACACTGATCGAAGCCGGGATGAGGGGCGACACCGACGACCCGATGTAGGGTTGTTGGGGTTTCAAATCTCGCAACGACCTGGAAACGAGATTGCCAGAAAATCCGAGTTGGGGTTCCGAATTAAGCTGATGGAGAACTTCACCACTTCCTCCTCCCAATCGGAGCAACCGCCGATGTACCGTCGAGTTGGGGATCCGAATTTGACGGTTGTAAGTTGTTTTTTCTCCCCTTCTTTTGCCTGAGAGAGAAAGACACAATGGGATGTTGGGATGAACAGACCAGCACCCAATTTGTAATCTTTGGTTTTTGTCTATTTTTTTTTTATTTGGCTGAATAAACTATTGGGGTTTCGAACACAGCAGCACCGCCAATGGTGGGATGAACTGACGGCCCGATGTAGGGTTGTTGGGGTTTCGAACAGAGCAGCACCGCGCCGCCGATGTACCTCCGCGCCTGAGGTCAGTCGTCCTTCACCCTTGCCGGCGCTACAGATCCAGAGGGACCAAAACTACTGTTGCTGCCCCAAATTAGCCTTGTTTCCGAGCCAGAGCAACCACCGGAGATTTTGGTCTATTTGTGTATTATGAGTTTGGGGCTTTTCTGATTTTTTTTTTGTGTTGATTTGGTTTGTTGAATTTGATATGCAGGACTTGTTCAAGAGTTGAGTGTTTTGGAGGATTTCACATTTAGATAAAATCAGCTCTCTTAAATTAGATTATTGCAAATTTTTTTTTGCAAGGTTGGTCTGTACTCAATGAGTTTGGTTTGTGTTTCCATTAATATTTTTTTGACCTACTTATAATGTATGAACTTCATTTATGTATTTATATATTTTCCATATCATATGTATATATACAATGTTTCCAAAATACGAGGATACGAAATTTGCTACAAAATCATGAAACAAATGAAAATCAGCATTAGCTACGACTTTAGCCTAAAAAATAGCAATGACACGAACTTAGCCACGATTTTAGCTACACCCATGCCTTATTTGCAGCAACGAAATCAGCCACGACCGTAGCCACAAATTCAGCAATGGCCTAATTCCGAAGCTAATTTTGTTGCCTCAGCCACGAGATTCAAATTTCCATCCATTGCTAAACAGCCGTTGCTATTAGTCACGAGGCATATGGCTACGGACGGCCCATCCGTGGCTATTTCCGTGGCTAAACCGGTTAGCCACAGTCATTCGTGGCCAATGCCGTGGCTATTTTCCGTAGCTATTTCCTGCGTTTTTAGTAGTGAAATCAAAATACTAAGGCTAACATGCATAAAACTCAACCATTCAAAGTTAAATAGGACATAGTTGTAACCCCTATTATCACAATAAGAAAAGTCAGGGTCAGCAGTCCAGTTTCTACTCACATCTTTTTGGGAGAGATGAAATCGATTATATCTAAACCAATGCAATATAGATCTAACCAACGCAAGAACATTCATGGAAAAGTGGACTAATGAATACAATTGGGACAACATGTAATGCATGCAACCTAAATTGTACTCACAGGTCATAAAAGGAGGGATAGAGTTATCAACCAACACAGAGGGAACCTGATAATGACTAGAGGAGGATTTTATAGGAGTGCAGAGATGCTCTAGAAATATTAGAAGGGGAATAATAGGTTCATAGAGGAACTTAACTGGTATGAGGTAGCGAGACTTCTTGGCGAAAACCCACCGCCAGACGTTCATCCTGAATGCAGCATGCATAGGTGGTGCTGACATTGGGTTGCTACGCAGAGCATTCCGGTTGCATGCAATGATTCGGGCCTTAAAAAAGGTAATCTTAAGATCAAGTGTTTTGAGATAAAACATAAAAAAGGTACAGGTTTTGTGCTGAGATTTTGGTATAAAAGGTTTGGGTTCAAAGTTATTAATTTTCGAATATGTTAATAAGCGGGGAAGAGACAGATGATTAGAGGTATCTTCAGATCTTATTTGCCGACCACCCGGGAAGGCAAGCGCCCACCAAGGCAACCGGGAAAAGGGACCAGGAGGCCACCAAGGAAGCGTCTCTTTCAGCCGCGTAGACCCCCTAACAAATTACAACAATCATTAATCATTAATTCATTTTATAATTAAGTGAATGTTTGACCATTGAGTTATTGCTCGTTATATATGGATTCCAAACAAATTACATGCAAACTTACTTTAGGCAAAGCTCACGTACATGGTGCATATCTAAGCCTACCCTTTAACTTGTCAAAATAATTAAATTTAGCTTCAAAATATATGGTACAAATCCATTCAAACATTATTTGAATGGGCGAATTTAGTAACTAACCATCCAAATAAATTTACTGCAATCATTAACTATATTAATTCATTAATTTTATAAGTGAATGTTTGACCATTGAATATATTTTTGCTCATTATGGAATCCAAATTAAGCAAATTACATGCAAATTTAATTACTTTAGGCAAGTTCACGTACACGTACGTACATATCTAAGCCTACCCTTTATTCTTTTGTGTGTATCATCGAAATTAAATATTTCATGTGTGTATTTTTCATGGTATAGGCCGCGGCACATTTTCATGCTATTTGATTAGTAACCGCCACCGGCGCCGCCACCATGACCACTACCGGAACCTTGTCCATATCCACCAGACTGTGCCCCTCCGGCATAGGCGGTTCCTCCTCCGGAACCTCCTCCGCCGCCTCCTGCAGAAGCCCCCCGTCCACCGGTGGCCGAGCCGTACCCACTCCCGGAGCCGCTACCGCTACCATAGGCAGTTCCTCCAGCACCACCAGCGTAGGCTGAGCCACCGCCACCGCCACTGCCGCCTCCTCCCGCTGAAGCACCAGCTCCGCCATGCGCTACTCCGCTGCCGCTTCCTTGCCCACTCCCATATCCTCCAGCGGAACCTCCCGCCCCGCCAGCATAGGCTGAGCCGCCGCCGCCACCACTACCGCCTCCTCCCGCTGAAGCACCGGCCCCGCCATGCGCTACTCCGCTGCCGCTTCCTTGGCCACTCCCATATCCTCCAGCGGATCCTCCCGCCCCGCCAGCATAGGCTCCGCCACCTCCCCCACCGCTCCCGCCGCCGCCGGCGTAAGCCCCAGTGCCACCTTGCGCTGATCCACTTCCACCACCTTGGCCGCCTCCGTAGCCTCCGGCGTAAGAACCCCCTGGGCCGCCGGAGTAGGCTTGGCCCCCTCCGCTACCACCTCCGCCTCCGCTTGCATAGGCGTCGCCTAGAAGCTGGCGGCGGGCGGTGGCGGAGGCTAGGCTGGCCAGCCCAAGAACAAGAAAGAAGACTGCTACTGAGATTTTGTGAGAAGCCATATTTATTCTTAGCTTTCAATTCAAATGAGAGTTTTGTTTGTGTGATTGTAAGATAGAGGTTTGAGGGGCTATTTATACTTATAGAGATGGAGAGATGGATGACCATTGACCAAGGATGTTACTGCCTCTAAATATCTCACACTCACTTGGTAGGTAAGGTAGTGTCAAAAGTCAATCAATTCATATATCCCTACTGTCGACTATATATAGTGGTATACTATCTAACTTTTTTGTTTCTTCTTTTCTTTCATTGAAACAAAACTACGGATCAAGAGGATTGGCATGCAAACCGGTCGTTCTTAATTAAACCATCTCAATTAAAACTTGACATGGAACACGGTTTCAGACAATTTGCAATTTGTATTTTATCAGGTCCACTGTATATCTTGTTTGGTCTTACTTTGCAATTTGTATTGATTGATAATATACACAGATATTTTTGAATTCTTTTTTATTTTCTGATTTAATTAGGTAATTAATTAAGTATATCATTTATATGAAATTGGTATTATCAATCTATATTTATATATTATCGATTCACTTAATTATTTGTATATGAATATGTATCGATATATATCTTGTCATTTAATTAAAGTACCAATCATAAATATAGATGTTTGAAATATCACTCCATCCCCTGAAATATAAAAGCAAAAGCTAAGTTAGTGCATTTGCACGTGTCTTAGCTAAGATTTCTTGAAGGTTTTAGGCAGTGGATGTTTTTTTCTTTGTTTTCTTCCCTGCCTCTCCTCCAAACTGCTATAAACCATCTCAAGAAGAGACGGTTTTTCCCAGACGGTTCCAAACGGTTTACACATCGCTCTTTCTCCTTTCTCCTCCAACGCCGCTCTCTCCTCTCCTCCTATTCCTGGACCTAATCGTCTCTTTGTCAGGGTTGTCTTCAAGTCCGGTTTGAGGAATTAGGGCACCCACGCTCATCGGAGACGCAGACGATTGGAGGACGCCGTTCGAGTTCGGCTGTCTTGGAGGACGTCGGAGAAATGGAAAATCAATGAATGCTCTAACGATTTCCAGTCTGTCAAACCAATCGACCGCACTATCTTGCTTCCGGCGCCCGGGTTCGTGAGCGGTGTCGTCGAGAAGAGCTCGGATGGTTATGAGAGGGCGAGGCTCGGTCGTCAAGAGAGAACGTGAAGGAGGAGAACGAAGAAGGCTTAGCGACTATGGCGAGAGGCTCCGATGGTTTCCGCCATTGAAGACGATCCTCCAGGTGAGCCGCCTTCTCTCATCGCTTATGGATGTGTGTTCTTCATCAATTGAATTTTTTTAAGTGAAAGTCTTGATTCATCTTTCATTCTTTTGATCTTAATGTGTCTAGAAGCTTGATTCATTAATGTGTTTCTCTTTCAGGATGGTGATTTCCAATTCTTTTTGGTTGTCTGCCAGGATACTAAAATGAAAGTGCCCGAGAGGCTGAGACGCCTCACCACCGTCTTTAACCAGCAGCAGAGTCCAGAGGGTTGCGGCTGCAGGATGCCTGAAACTGTGAAATTTGCGAAATTGGTAAGTTTTCTTGGATTTTCATTTGTTTGTTAAGAAATATTGAATTGAAATGATGTTATTGATTTGTTTATAATTGAAATGTTGCTAACAAAATAATCCGATTGTTTGCCCTATGTTTATTCGGATTGGTGGTTTAACTTTGGGGCTTCTCTTATTTATGATGCAGTTAGGGTTTATAGGTGTTCAAAGTTTTATTCCATGCCTGTGAAATTGATCAAGGATTTGATAGGAAATAAGACATTATGATTGTGTTTTATTTGTTCTTGCTTAAATCTCAAGTTCACACCAGCAATTAGTTTGGATAAAGGAGCTTAAGAGGAATGTGGTCAATTTGATTGTGAGTAGGGTGATTGTGTTATATTACCTCAATATCTTGCTAATTCTCGTATGATGATTCTGATTATTTTGTTAGCAAAAGTGGGAGACCTATTCTACTCTTCTTAACTTGCTAATAATAGATGAAGGAATTATTATTATTTTCTTCATTGTTCTTAGTTTTGTTTGTTGATTTAGTTGTGTTTCATCATTTATTTGTCACCTGGTTTGAATTTTGATGAATTTGTTTGTCAATTCTTTTACCTCTCTTCCTAATTTATCGTTTGCTTCTCTCATCAGCTTTGGACTCGGACAGAGGCTTGGTTTTCATTTGTAAATGAGCTACCGATATGCTCCACGTTGTACAGTACTATTTAGACAATAATTCAAATGTGAGTCAATGTTATTATTTGTCTTTGTTCCTTGATCCCCTCCCATTTACCTTTTTCTTTTTTACAAGTAATACGTTCAATGAGATTACACCACCTAGTGTTCCAACTTATACTTCATTACTTTGAGCTTTTATTTAAAAAGTTATGGCTAAAGGTTATAAAGTGCAGTGTGGCTTATGCAAGTATGCTCCTTTGCCCACATCTATTATTGATACTGTCTTTTTTTTTTCTTGCAGTATGACTCCAAGGTGAATTCTGTATGGTGTTGGCTCTTCTACACAGACTCTCAGTTTTGGAAAGGTTGTTAGTTGTCAAGTTCATCCATAAGAATGAGTGATGTTGCTGCAGTAAGTTCCTTGAAAATTTGTGGCAATGATGTTCATATTGGGGGTAAAGGAAAAGACAAGATCGCATAGAGTTCTAGTGTGATGGATAAGGGAGTTAAAGGTGTGACAACTCCTAGCAGTTCCTTTGCTGCTGCTTGTGGAGAACGGGCTGTTTCTGGTGCGAGGAGCGAGGGGGCTACTGGCTTGACAGCAATGACGGATGAAGTGCAACAGCTGCAAAGGGCGACTGAGGTGTAGAAAGAGCGCAGAAATCTTGGTAAAAAATGGATCGGTTGACAGGGACAGGTGAGAAGCTAGGGTTCGAGGTTGTTGTGATAAGATTTTGCTTGAGTAAGTTTTTTTAGATTTTCTGATGTTTCTCATGCTTCTTTTGTTTCGATGGATGCTCAATTTTAGTGTGGATATTCATCCCAACTCAATCTGCAATTCAGGGTGGAATAATAAACTTCAAATTGTGTGCGGCAGGGTTTGCTTGCGATTAGAGTGTGTTACCTCAACAAGGGAGGGTTGAATTGCGGTTTGTTCGACAAAAGAGCAAGGTTAGATTTCAAGTTCTCATCCCATGTTCAATTTTGGTATCAATTTTTGCCTAGACACCTTGTGTTTGATAGATATAGGGTTTCAATTTGTTGTTTCTAAATTTGGTAATAGATTTTCTGAAATTGCTAATACATTTTCTGAAATGAGTGCATGTATATGATGACGATATTCATGTGATAACATTTGCTTCAATTTCCATATCCTAATAAATGTAATATGGTTGCATAGGTCATGTATGTTTTAAGGTACTGGAATGATCAAGAAGCTCTTCAGAAGTTGGGTGAAGCAGTGGGTATTGCTGCTTCAGGGTTGTCCATTTTTCATCATACTATCAGCAGGGTTGATGTGTAGGTATCTCATGATCACATGATCATCCATACTTTCAATATTAAACTCACATATCTGAGCTTTATATTGCTTTCATGTTTCTGAAATGATTTGCTATATATTTCTTTCATGGTTTAGAACCAATTTTTTTTATTATTAAAAGCATAATTTAAGTGGATGGATTTGGTCATGTAGGCCTTATGCTAATTTTGAGGTGAGATCAATGCTTGTATTAACAAATAAAACCAAATCTTAGAAATATTAAGTAAAATGGCATCCCTTATAAATTTTTCTATGAGGAGTATTATGTGGGTTTCTGAATATGCTGACAGACCTTAGTTATCTGATTGATCTGAGATGGATTTGACAGATCTTAGTAGAGGGGTTGGAATCTAAGGAATGGTTGGTGATTTGTGATTCGTTGAACAATGTTAGGCGATTTGATTGTCCATTCCAATTTGTTGCTTCCCGTCTTGTAAGCTTTCTTGTAGCATAATTTTTAGGTTTTTTTTAGAGTGAACGGTGAGTTAATTTGGTGAATATTGATTCTGTGAACAGAGAAAATATTATCACTATGTTTAAAGCTTCTCATGATAAATGGTTTGTGTGCGAAGAAGCCAACAAGGCACTCATCGCCATGATTGGATCGGCTCCTCTTCCTCTACTCCACAAGCTCAAGGCTTATGTGAGCCACATCAATCTCAGGATCAGAGCCAAAACCGCCATTTACATCTCCAACTGTCTCCAAGATGGTAAAAAAAAACCAAATCCCACACCCTCGGTACATATTAGCTCCTCACAATTGATACCATTTTCATGTTAGACTGATGTTCATCCATTGACTTTGGCAGAGTACCGAAGAATTGAAGGAGTTCGGGATGGTAGGATGGGTAGGCTCCTGAAAGCAAGAGAGGCGGCTCGGAGCATTGTGATGTCACTTTACAAAGCATTCCCTGAAGTGTTGGGGAGTAGGAGGTGCAAATGGTGGCGGACAGATGGGAAGAGTTATGCCAGAGTAACTTGGCAGCCCTCCATACGCAACCACTCATAAAAATAGCTCTGGCTACTCTTCTAGGTAAGGAGAAGATGCAAATTTCTACCTGTATTTCTGATTGTAAGGAGAAGATGCAAATTTCTGGAAGCTCTTACTGAAACATTCAACTGCTCTTCTGCAAGTGAAGATAAATGTCTTCCAAAGCAGATTTAAGATAAAAAACCACTAAAGATAAATGTCTTAAGCTGGCTAAGACTAAAATGAAGCTGCTGATATTTAGTGCTTTGTCGAGGATGGATCCCTACATGACAATGGGGGAGTCTTTTTTGTCCCATGATGATGGAGATCCTAGAGAAGCAGCTGTTTGTGGCACTGACTTCAGAAAAGGTAAGTGGTATTAAGGCCTATAATCTGCATTTGTCATATTGTGATATTTATGATTGGTGTTAAATATTTTAGGCATGAGTTATCAGCCATGGCTCTTTTTCTCTTTGGTTCCTTCTCATTGTTTGCTTCGATGGGTAAAATAAGTTCTCTGCTCAATCATTAATATCTGGGTATAAATGTTGAGTTACAAAGGGAAGATATGAATGAGAACCGATTCAGTTTGTTAGTATCTGGGTATCCTCTGAATTTGAAAGGCTTTTTAGCCTTGTGTTTTTGCCATGGAAAAGGTTTTCTTTGCCGGTAGTAGTAGAATATCCAGTACATTATGTTGCAGCAGATGATCCGGGGTGTACAGTGGATACAAATCAATAGTTCAATCTTCCAGCCAAGAAGAGAGTTTGGCATGTGCAAATATAGTACATTCTTTTGTTGTATAAAGTTTGATATTCAGGAAACCTTCAGTGTGTGGATGATCCCATGCATTGGTCTTTTGACTCTCTTTCAGTTGCCTTAATAAGTTTTTCTTTCTGACAAAGTTACTAGGAATCAATTGGCAAGAGTCGTATACTTGCATTTAGAGGATTATGTTTGTCTGATTGTCTCTCTTTCTTTTTATCTTTTGCAGTGGAGACAATCGAACATAATGACAGACCATTGCTAATTATATACTTATGGTTGGAATGAGCTTGGATCCAATGCGAAAAATAACAATATGAAGCATCGATTCCTTCGAATATTTTCGTTTTATTATGGAGCATGTAAGTTTGATTGTAGGGATTAATTTTTAGTCACACAGTTTGGTAAAAATTATGTAAATTAAAGCTTCTACCTTAATTTCCATTGAATTGGGTTGACATCCACTCCCCAAACGTATGTGTGATTTTCATCTCATATGCTCCTCCCTTGTATGTCTATTAGTTCATCAGGAACCTATGTTGATCTCACTGTCCTAATCTTTTTCATGCTCTACATTTCTACAAACATGTTTTGTCAGCTCAAATATGCATAATTTTCCTTGTAATTTTATCTGATCTTTTGAAGATGACATTTGCAATGTGGGAGCCACCATATGGGCGTTACAGGATGCACAAATACTCTTGGCAATCCTTTCTGAAAGTCAGTGGTGCATTGAGACATTGAGCCTTTATGGTCATGCCTATGCATGGATGTATCCTTTCTGAAATCCAGGTACTTATTCAAACATGTTTAGTGCTTTTTCTCCATACATACATGAGCAGTAATTTGGGCATGTTTTCTGTTAACCTTTCAAACATTTATTTACCGCGTGAAATTTTGTATAGTTTACCGAAGCAAACAAGAAGCTTTAGTGAATGTATCAAATGAGCTTCAGTGATGTATATGCTTGAGGTGCTAGGTTCCAATCTTATAATACTTTGGTTGTGCTAATGTTCAGTCATAGGCACCCGTGGAGCTAAGGCAAATGTTCAGCAAGAAGGTTAAGAGGGTAGGCAGTGAAGGGGCTAAAGTGCTGAGAGAAATCGGATAAGAGGTAGGAAAGATGAAGAAGCTAAGCTCCAAAGACATTTTGGTTGACATTGACAAGACTGCGAAGGAGTTACAAATGCCAGTCGATAAGAAATCTTACTTTTTCATAAATTATGAGTCTTGGCAATCCAAAATCCCGTCCAAGGTATCCATGAACAGAGAGCTTTCCTGATGCCAAGGAGACCGAGCATAGAAGACCGGTATTAGAAACTCCTAGCGACTTTGGCCAACACCGGAGGTCTGTCCCGATAGTGCCAAGGTTTGATCAACCGAAGTCTCAAATAAGCATCAACCCTTCCTTCTCGAAAGGGGAGTCGTCTGGTGACATCATTAGAAGGTTGACCTTGTGGCCTTTGTGGCTGTCAGTAGTGGGCGAACAGGTACTGAACACGGGAAATTAGGACGTTCGAAAGTGTGAGTGGTTTATCTTTCCGTTCATTCACTACTAT
This sequence comes from Persicaria tinctoria, assembly GCA_037127255.1. Classification (NCBI taxonomy): domain Eukaryota; kingdom Viridiplantae; phylum Streptophyta; class Magnoliopsida; order Caryophyllales; family Polygonaceae; genus Persicaria; species Persicaria tinctoria. The sequence goes on from JBANSL010000001.1 coordinate 83,907,071, forward strand.
GTTGGTTGAGTTTGTTGCGAGGCTTCAAAACCTCATCGATTCCTTCAAAGAGCTTGAAGAACATGCCAAGTTTAAAGAGCCTATTACCTCCGATTTCGACAAGGTCTAGAAACATAAGATTTGCGAGCTACGCTTAACCAGCTTTTGGGTTTGAATCATACGGAGGATACATATATGTATATGTAATCAGCCTCCCACAAAGTAATATTTAGAAAAGGGGAGAGAGAGGGATAATCTCAATACTCAATATCATATTGCATCCTGCAATGTTTATAAAATGGATTGATTGTCCATAAGAAGCGTATTTGTACTGATAATTGACTATTTTTATAATCTTTGCTTCTTCATCTGTTCTCATCCCCATGAACCGGGTTGATGCGGCCATGGGCTGTTAAAAAAACCGGATTGAATCGAACAAAACCGAAGAGAAAAAAAACTGAATAAATAATATTTTGTCATTGGACCTCCTTTAATTTGCTTTTGTACTCAAAATTTGTTCTCAATGTTGTGAGCATTTAAGATCCTCTTATCTTTCAAAGTAAACTCATTTTATTTTATAATATTTATTTTTTACGGTTAATTAGAAATCAATAACATATCTTGCAATCCAAGGGAGTGCACAAGTGCATAATTGGGACTTGTATGTCACATTCTCTATTACGTGGCAATTTAAGACAACTTGGCAAGTCTAAGTTATGTCAATCTAATCTTTTGGACTGGTGCATAATTGAAACATGGCGACAGGGGTTTGTGAGAGGATGCTGGAGCTTGAGGGTTTAATTGTCGATTTAAGATAACTCAGATTGTAAATCTTATGCCTTTTGTTTTTCTCTCTATGTATTTACGGAGTATTTGTTAAGTTACTATGTTGTCAATGCAAGCTCAATGAAATAACATATATATATGGGTGCGGTCCGGTGAAAACCAAAATTGCGGTAAAAACATGTGAGGACCGACTTTTTAGCCCGATTCACTTGCTTTATACCCCGGTTATTAATAGAATCAATATGTAAAGTCACAAATTTTAGCCCGGTTCTGAATAAAAACGAGTTATAAAGTCACTATGTAATTTTAAAATATGAGTTTTTTAGCACGATTTTTAGGCTTGACCGAACTATAAAGTTGTGTTATTTTAAAATTGGAGTTTTTAGCACGGTTTTTAGGTTGAACCGAGTTGTAATGTCACCGTGTGATTGAGATTTTTAGCACGGGTTTCAAATAAACCAAGCTATAAAGTAGGCCTCACGTTTTTTACCACAAATTGAGGTTTTCACCGGAGTCAATCCCTATATATGTATATAATAGATCATATGTACTCAGCCCTTAACGTGTATCACGTGAACAAATCTGGGTCATTGAATTAAGAAGATCAACGAATGAGATTAAAAGTAACTTTTGATTATTCGATGGTATTGGGAGATTATTCGGTGGAATGAAATTATTCGGTGGTATTGGGCGATTGACCGACATCACTATGTATCGGGACTTAGTAAAATATATCTCATCTTGACCATTCTAAAAGCTTTATTCCAAAGTCTCAAAAGCTTGACCGACATCACTATGTGTCGGGAATTGAAACTTAATACTGTCAAGAATTTTGTCATTTTAGACACATATGGTGTCGAGATTGGCATATATTGTTGAAATTTAATTGTCAATCTCGATAGTGTAAGGTGTTGAGATTTGTTCACGATGGCCAAAAGTGTCGAAAATTACCACTTTCCATTCTCGACGGTCAAAAGCGTAAAAAATTACCATCTGTCATTCATGACGTTAAAATTTTTGACAGTAGAATTTTAAACGCTTTAAACCGTTGAGAATGGCAGGTTTTACTGTCCCAAAATATCCTCTTTTCTTGTAGTGATTATTCAAGGGGTTAAAGAGGTGAGAAATCACAAAAGTTATTATTGATGAATTTGAATACATTATCTTACTGATTTTTCTTGAATCCTTTGCTACATGATTCACCAAATTAGATCATATCTTTGATATAATCGGATTATATAATATTTGAACATTATGTATTCAAAAATCACATAAAATAACATTGTATAATTTTTTATAATCTCGTGCGTCACCCACGGGTACACGTGGCAAGTATGGAAGCGTTTGCCTATATATGAAAGATATTGGAATTGTTAGCTATTCATATATGGAAGTAGGCTCCTTCAGATGCGATGATTTATTCGGATTCTAGATAAGGAATTAATGAAGTGATATTTTAGCTTATTTTTTCAAGCGGATTCCCTTTTAGTAATAGTAATGAAGCATACTGTGGGAATGTTAATTGAGGGAAATTATGTTGGTCATTGAATTTCTACTTGCATTGCCTCAACAAAGAAGGATCTTTATTTAAAGATTTGGAAGAAATTCAGCTGAAGCTCGTCGAGGAAATGTCAACAAATGAATCACTTTAAGATTCCTTCAAATCTCAACACTATTAAAAATTTATCAAATTGCTACGGCTTTTAGCCACCCACTTTTGATGTCCCTGCATTCGTGGCTAATCGTTATGACAAAGACGACGAATTTATGACGTCGCTGCTAAAACTGCGTCGAGAATATGTTTTCCATCGAATACTATGTTTTATACATCATTTAAAACGCATTGATTAATATGATAACATATGTTAATATGATAACATCTGAAAAATAATACAAGTGCACTTAGATTAATTTTAAAAATCCCATGCACAGATTAATTTTAAAAATCCCGTGCGTTGCGCACGGGGTATAGACTAGTTAGTTATAGTTAGTAAAATGAAGAAAAATTAAATATCATTGTAAGTTTAGTAAAAAAAAAATTTGAATAACAATGATAGTAGTAAATCATTCTAACCTTATTTAAAAGATTTAACAAAAATATAATTTGATAAATATCCAATAAGAGAATAACATTAATATTGAAAAATTCTTTAACTTAATATAATATATAAAAATAAAATATTTTAGAAAAGTTTAATAATATAGAAAATTGTATAGATATAGATATAGATTAGTTAGTAAATGAGTAAAAAAATAAAAGGGACAAAATGTAAATGCAAAGAGATAAAGAGAAAAAAGGAAAAATAAATAATAAGATAAAAATTGTGATTAGTTGAAAAACCTTCAATTCACGAGGCACTTTGAATTCAGAGGGAATTGTAGTAAGTAACCCATTGTAGTAAGTAACCCACTTTCCGAAAATCTTTGCACAACTAACCCTCGTTACTATTCCCCTAAAAAAATTGCACTAACTAACCCAGGTAAGCAAGCGGTTAGCCAGTGGAGAGAGAGAAAGAGAGGGCTAGACTGCGGGAGAGGGGGGGTGGGGGGGGAAGGAATGGGATTTGAGGCGTATGAGAAAGGTCTTCGGGCTCTAGGCGACAGATCTCTGGGCTCAGAGGGAGGACTTGAGCGCAGCCCACAAGTACGGAGAAGGATTGGAGGCGAGAGGTTGAACGGACGGAGGGAGCGACCTTCAATGCTGGCGAAATCAGTGCGAGAGAGCTAGATAGAAGAAGCACAACCACCCTCTTCCCACTTTTTCCCTTTGGTCTCGCCCAACAGTAACCTCATCTTCTTTCCTCTCCGTTGTGCTCTCTCAGAAATTGGAGGCGACAGGCGAACAAGCAACTCGAATCCAGGTATCCTCGTCCTCTTGTTTCTGCTTCTGTATCATTGATTTATTGCTCCATCTCTTTCAAATCCGTGGATTCACCTTAAACAATAAACATTAATCTAGTCATATATTATATATAGGATGAGTGCTTGTGCAGAAATCCAACATTTTTTCAAAGTTAACCTCATTTATGTAAGCATTCTTCTTTAAATCAACCATAACCCTTTTCATCCCACCGACAACCTCAAACTGGAATTCATCGAGGTGCTAATTGAGAGAGTGTACATTCCTGCAACACTGCATCTTATGTACACTATATCACTTATCTTATTTTGTAATCTCAAAGGTGTTGTTTTCATATTCATTTATGCCCTCATTGAACCATGTTGTTAGCTTCTCTCTGATTGCATTCAGTAAGCCTATAATTGAGAATGATCTATCCAAAGAAAAGACATTATTTTAATGATTTTGCATTGTTTGAAGTCATCATATTGTACCTATCACCTTTTGAATAAGCTCTTGCCCATTTCTCAAACTGAAACTGTACTTCTTCAAGATATTTCTCCATCTTGCTGTTTGTATTACATATGCAACCAAAGTACCTGTTGGAATATGCTTCTGTGTAACTTTTTGCTGCGCTTTCAAACCACCGAAAAAGTATATTCCTCTTGAATTTTGCCATTATATTTTGCTTCAAGTGACATTTGCAGTAATAATGCTTAACATTTGAGTAAATCAACTCCAAAGCTCTTGCAATGCTTTGATGATGGTAGGAAACAAAAATTAGCTCTTCACTTGATGGGATGATTGTTGCTAGCTTATTGAAGAACCACTCCTAAGAGGCGGTGTTTTCTGAGTCAACCACTGCAAAGGCAATAGAGTATATTTGATGATTTGCATCTTGTGTAGAAGCTGTGAGAAGAGTCCATCTGTATTGTCCTTTTAGAAATATACCATCTACCACAAGGACCTGTACGATTGAATTGTATTCAGTAATCATTTAGTGACAGTAATTTTTTCTTATGAAATGAACTTATACCTTTCGTAGGATTGGAAATGCTCGGATACATGGTCCAAAGGCAATGAACACATACTTTAACTTTGATTTGTTGTCAACTTCAATAAAGGGGACAGTTCCAGGATTTGCTTTCTTCAGGACCCAACAATACGATGACAGTAATTCATAGTTTTCTTCTGATGTCCCCATTTTCATATCCATTGCTAAATTACGAGTCATCTAAGATTTCAAGTAGCTAACAATCTGTTTGAAATTAGTCCTCATCGTGTTTCTAGTTTGTCTTGGAGTTGGACCCTTTTTCTCATCTTCAAAATTGTACATATTATGTAAAACAGTGAATAAAATATGAAATGAATCATGATTATAGTGAATAAAAATATAAAATATGTAATGAAGATTTGATTGTAGTATATGTCACATGTGTTTGATCCTTTTAGCAATGAGTCTGTAAGTTAGAGAGCGTTGCTTTTTTATTCGTGCTCCCATGCTACAAGTATGCTCATTAAAATATTTCTTAATTATAAATATAGTTGAACCACCCACTATGGCGCCATGAATTTTCCAGGTGTAGCTCCCATCGACACAAACTGTTTTGTAATAACACTGTGTTGACTTCTTCACTTTGTAAGCAAACGCCTCTAGTGCAGCCAACAATCCAACAGTATTTCTGAGATCTTCCTTTGTTCAAAACAGTTGTCCCAAAAATAGAAGAATTTCTCCCTTTCATTCACTTATAGGTGTTTCTGTATATTTTTTGGACATTGTACTGCCACAGATGCGGCTTTCAATCCCTTTGTCATCTCCATAATTACCATCCATATCACATCCATCATTTATGCATTCTACATCTTCATCCTGCACATCAAAGTCCTCTTCCATGACGTTTGTATCCTTGGCAGAGCTGTAAGCCTATAATGTCAATCGATTTTCATCATTTATAGACTTTGTAACCCGTTCTTCAATGATTTCTTTCGCAGTTGTAACATATAAAGGCAATGTCCAATCCACTTCATTCAATTCATTAATTTGCAAAAAACTCCTGAAATCAGTGTTCTCAATAAAAACCACGGCTCAGTAGTTTTCTTGAATGGATGCAACTGACTGAATTGAAGAGTAGGAGACAATTTGTCACTTGTTGTGAATTTGTTCAGTATCTCACTCTTCATCTCATACAGAGTTACAGTCTGCCTGATGACAATTACCTTTGATGACACATCTTTAGCAAAAATTAAATCACCATCTTCTGATTTCCATTCTCCCCCAAATTTTACTATTAACAGATTGACCTCCAATGTACCTGATCATTGGTGAAACCTATTAAATTTCATTGTAAAGTCCATTCTTAATCTCGAAACTATCCAGCTAAATATTATTGGATGGCAAGTATTACTTTAACATATAGTCTAAGTGTTGATAAGGAAACATAGTAATAGAAATATGGAGTATATTATAGACTTGAAGTATTAATCCAGAAACTTTGGGTTCCAGGTCATATACTTGTATAAAATATATATCTTATATATGCCGACATGTTGCACTTGTTAACACTTAGGTTAAAATCTATGCATAACATCATATACATACATACATTTTATATTACTCTGTTATTATGTTATATTGTATATTTTTCTGGTGGGCCGGCCAAACCCATTCAGCTAGGCCCAGCTCCTTAGCTCTTCAGAGGAGCGTGTTGTTGATGAAACGATGTGTTCCATTCAGAGCTCAATTATATAAGGGTGTGCCCTCTAGGGTTTGCCTCATGCCATTAGTTGGAGCTCGCAGGGTAAGCCAAAGAAGAGGGAGGGAGAGAGAGAGAGAGAGAGAGAGAGAGAGAGAGAGAGAGAGAGAGAGAGAGGTCTCAGCACCGCGAGCTAGGGTTTCTCTGCGAAGGCTCTCCGACGACGATCTGCGACGAAGATCTCTAATCTAGAGCTCATTCTCCATCAAGGACTCCAGATCCGAGGTTGAAGACGACGACGAAGTTAAAGGCTCCAGGTTCCTTGATCTTCTTGCGATTCCCGATGATAGATCTGGCTGAGAACTACCAGATTTGAGGGAGTTCTTCGTTTATTCTCTTGCATGCACCTTGTATCTGCTTGTTATGCTTGCATCTCTATTCTGAAGTTGTACTTGCAACCATATCTGTAATCGCCAAAAAGAATTAGTGGATTCTAGGTCTGAGTCTCTCCTTCTTGAGACTCCCCGGATGTAGAGTTTTAACACTCGAACCGTGTAAACATCTTGCTGTGTTCTTCGGTTCTCTGGTTTTTGATTCTTGCCTGCGCTCTAGCCGGCATCTGAATTTACATTAGGGTATAAAAGCCTGTTCCGTGATACTAGAGCTTGAGTGTCGCGATTCGAAACACCTGAGTCACTCTTGGCTTCAGGGACTAGATTCGGAGGCAGTGCATTGGGTGGACCTTGATAGAGCAGCATCGCTTGGTGCCATTCCTCCCATGTATGACGTATCATGGGCTGTCTCTTAGGTTCTAGGGTTTAGAGTCTAGAATCTCGACGAGCCCTTGTCGAGATCGACGAGCCTTCCATCGCCTGCCCGAGTCCTTGCTGAGGAGAAGTTGCTCGACCAAGAGAAGATCATGTCTACTCGATCTCGACGAAGCTTGGTCGAGATCAACAAGCCCCTGAGTCCGGATCCAGGCTTGTCGAGTTAAGCCACCCGAGAGCACCTAGTCGGCAAGACCAACACTACTCGACATCGACGAGTGCTAGTCGAGGTCGACGAGCCCAGGAAGCCATGTCCGAGCCACATCGAGGAGATCTACCCGAGAAGACCTAGTCGGCGAAGCCAGTCTACTCGAGGTCGACTAGGCCTTGTCGAGGTCGACGAGAGCCTGAGCCAGAATCCGAGCCTGTCGAGCAGAGAAGCCAGCCAAGACCAGTCGACCAGGATTCCTACTCGAGATCGACAAGGCTCTTGTCGAGATCGACCACGCTTCCAGAAGCTGTTCGACCCGGCTTGACGAACTCTACTCGGATTTGGATTCCTTGGGCATGAAGATTTCCGATTCTATCCAAAACTATCAAGATCTACCATGAAGAGAAAGATTCTATCCATTGAAGACATTTAGATATAATTCCTATTTTAGATTTAATTCCATTATGTCTTTTATTTATCCTTAAGCATTTTAGATAAAGTTTTAGATATAGATAGATATCTTCTTTCCTAGAATAGCTAGGGAATGAAGGCTATAAATAAAGCCCATGGGGCTCAGTTTCATTCATTCAATTTCAGAGGAAGACAAGTAATTCCACAGAGACGGTTTAGGGAGTTCGAAGGTTTTAGGGTTGTGGCATTCGACGAGAGTTGGATTGTCGGGATTGTAAAGTCTTGGAATTTAGTTTAATGCAAGTTATTTTCTTTCAATCGATGATGTCTGAGTTTGCAATGAAGAGCGAGTAGTCCACCCACTTCTAGGGTTGGGGCGAGCCTGACGATAGGCATGCATAATTGAGGTAAAGATCCGACCTTTATCGTGTTTTGAGCATTTTCCTACTGGTTGATGTGTTTATTGCCCGTCTAATGGAGATCCATGCTAACAACTTGGATTATAAACATAAAATCGGTAGAGACAATTAGGGTTTCTTGAGAGAGTTGTCTATTTGTTGGAAAAGGCGAGAGCTTAGTCCTTTAATGCGATTCACATGATTATCTGTTTGATTCTACCTTATGCATGCTTGGTTATTGTCGTTGCAAACCCCAATCTTGGATGTTCTTTTACATTAAGTTTAGTCGAAACCCTAAAAGCATTTGTTTTTACTTTCTTTATTTTTATTCGTTTTTTTTCCTGTCTACTCGATCTCGACCAACTGTGGTCGACCTCGAGTTACTGATCTTCGACCTAGAGTCGTTGTAGCTTACCTGTGCAGGAACTCGACGAAGCCCAACTCGAAGTCGACGAGGACCGTACTCGATCTCGAGTAGCCTCTTGTCGAGATCGACCACCCTTTGCCGAGCTGCTGTGCCCTGTTCGACTGTCCGAGCTTCTGTCGACTAACCCCTTTGTCGAGCTCGAGGACTTTTGTTGTCGACTTCTGACCGTGAGATATATTCTCCGCTGCCTAGGATCCGCTGACACGCTTCCTCGTGGATCGATCCTATCTTCCCGCTGCTGCACCAGGAGGAGGTCTTGTAAATATTTGCGTGGGCAGAATCTGGTTTGTTGTGATTTATTTTATTATATTTTAAACTCGATTGCACCAGGAGGAAGCAATCATTCGTGCCTTAGGTAGTCAGATCTCACTTTTCTCTTGAGTGAATTCGCAGGTGTATGCGTCGTTCTGATCAAACACCTGAGTTTGCCGCCTTAGACGAACCGGAACGCCTATTCCACATCCGAGCTCAACTACAAAGAGCCATGGCAGCTGCAGAGACACAAGGACAACTGGTCACTAGGCTTACCAGGGAACTAGCCGCGAGGGATACTGCTATCGCCGCAAAAGATGCTGCTATCGCCGCTGAGAAAGCAGCAAGGGAGTAGGCAGAAGCTGAGCTTGCCCAATATCCTACTACAGCAGAGGATTATATGCATCCCACGCTCGTCGTGCCTGAATCAGCGATTCTAATCCCTGATAACTCTTTTGAAATTCGCACTCAATTTCTTATAGAGCTTATAAATAATGCCTTTTATGGCAGATTTAATGAGTGTCCTCTTGAGCATATTACCAATTTTTCTGATATGTGCCGTACTCTTGCTGAAGGTACAACATTGGAATATGTCAAGATGAAAGCTTTTCGCTGGTCTCTCGCTGGGCCTGCACTGAAATGGCTGGAAGGGCTGAAAGCAAGATAACTCACAACCTGGGCCCAAGTAAAGCAAGAGTTCCTGAACAAATTCTTCCCACCCGCCAAAACAGCACATCTCCGCCAGAGAATCACCGCCTTCAAACAGAAACAAGGGGAACCGCTGGCAAAGGCATGGGAGCGCTACAAGGAACTTCTGCGATCTTGCCCTACTCATGGACAGCCACCCTATGTCATTCAGGAGATCTTCTTCAACTCTCTTGATCAAGTCACCCAAGGACAGAATCAGCCATTATACTCGCTATGAGTATCTAACAATGCCGCCAAGTGACGCATGGGGTGTGCTGGAAAAGCTCACTAACTACGACAACAAATATGGGTCTACTTCAAACTATGAGGAGAACTCCTATGCCAGGCCAGCACCATCTATACCACTCTATGAGCCAGCAAAGGAAATAGACCCGGATGTCAGGGAGCAGTTCTACAGAGACCAGAATCGCAAGCTCCTCAAGCAAGTCAAATATCTGTCTGTCAATCAGCCTTGCATCGAATGCGGATCACGGAGGCACACCACTACTGAGTGCCCACACACAGAGCAAGTCAGGATGGCAGAAACACATGAGGCGGCAGCATACGCTGGGGGTCCTAATCGCTATATGGGGGATCAAAGGCCCTATCAACTGCAATGGAACCAAGGTCCTCCTAGGAATCCCCCGCCCTACAGAGCTCCAGGGCATCCATAAAGAGATCAAAAGAAGGACGATCTGCAGCTGATCCTTGATGAGATGCGCCGAAATCACGCCCAGAACCTGCAGGCTACCAACACCATCAACAATCAGCTCCAGCATGTCAACACAAAGTTTGTAGAGCTTGATATTTGGAAAAAGGGCATCGAAACTCAGATGGGACAGATCGCTGCACAGATCCCACGACCGTCCGGACAGCTCCCTGGGCAGACATAACCAAATCCTAAAGGGAAAACCGGACATGTCGCAGCTATAAAACTAAGGAGTGGGCATCAATTACACGAGCCAGAGGTCGGAAAACAGCAGAGCCAAGCAGAACAACAACTCGATCTCGAGAAGCCTGTACTCGATGTCGACAAGACCGTGGTTGACCTCGACAAGCCCGTACTCGACCAAGACCAGAATCGGAGCTCGGATTCCACTGTGCAGACCAGCAACCCGAGGTCGACAAGTCAACTCGAGGTCGACAAGCCTCTGGTCGATCTCGACAAGCCTCTGGTCGATCTCGACAAGCCTCTGGTCGAAGTCGAGGAGCATCTGGCCGACGTCGACGACTCTGCAGCATCCCCGACAGCTGATCTGGCTTCGAAACAGAAAAAGCCACTTCCTTTCCCTTCTAAATCTCATAAATATCCCACTACAGGGAGATTCAATAGATTTGTTAATATGTTGCAAGAGCTAAACTTTTCTATTCCTTTTACAGAAGCCCTGCAAGAGATGCCTGGATATGTCAAGTTTCTGAAGGAAATCCTAAGCAAGAAGCGATCCATATCAGAGATTGCAGGCGAATGCAAAGTACTCCACTTCCCTGAAAAGAAACCTGACCCTGGTAAGTTTTCTGTTACTGTGGGTTTTGGACAATATAAATATGATTCTCTGTGCGATTTAGGAGCAAGTGTGAGCATCATGCCTTTATCAATCTGGCGGAAGGTTAAGATAGGATGCATAGAACCTGTGGATGCTAAATTATACATGGCAAACAATATTGTGGTCATCCCTACAGGTATAGTTGAGAATGTCTGATGTGATCCTAATGGTCAGTGAGCTCAATTCATTTATCTTACAAAGCTTTGTCGTTGGAGCCGAATATCAACTATTGTCTGAGAAAACAGCATGGCGACCCCATGGTATTTTGGCTCTTTTGGGCTGTATAAAATTCCGATCGAGGTCGTTGAGCACTTGTTGGAAAGCTATTTTAAGTGGCTACAACTTCTATGAAGAACGTTCATTCCGAATCAGCCTCGAAGATGCTCGAATTTGACGTTCATTTCAGAAGATCAAATCTGCACGAATTTTCCTTAAGTTTTTCTATTCTAATAATCCCACATCGCTTAGAGATGTTTGGGGATTCTATCTTCATCCTATATATTTCTTGTAAAACTTTCATTTTAAATCAAGTCAAGTTTAGTTGAGTTAAAGGTTAAGCCACTAAATAGCTTCCTATGATTCCGGGTTAAGGATCGAGTTCTTGGTGAGAGGCTAAGAGCGAACCCTTTGGTGAGAGGCCGAGGGTGACACCCTAGTGAGAGGCGAAGGTGTCAAAGGGTCGAGATCCTCGGAGTGCGATTCCGAGAGGATTGAGATCGAGTGTAGGAGATTCAAGGGTGAGAGGCCTGCGAATCTTGCTCCACATATCCCTTCTTTTCAGTTCCAAAAAATCCCAAAATTTAGCCCCACAAAAAAGAGTGTTCGAAAGCTCGAGCCTTGGTCGATCCGGTCCTCAGGTCTCATCAAGTGGTATCAGAGCAACGACAAGGGTTCCTTAAGCTTTCGGGGTACGAATTACTATCTCTTCGCTTAATATTTAGTTTTTGCAAAACTTGTTTGATTAGGCCCGAGAGATTGCAATTTGTTCATCTATTTCTACCATCTTTCACCACGGAAAACTAGTCATTTCTATCTATCCATCATTCTACCGCCTGTTTGGTTCTTGGTGCTTGTTTCAGTATCAGTCTTCTCAGTATTTCATCGACCTACATTGTCTTTGACTGTTTGTGTTTCATCCAGAACCGCTCAAACACAATTTGTGTTCATTTCCTTCCTTGCTTTCTCTGATGCTTGAGTGGCCTACTGGAATGTTACATTAATGCCATTGTTGGTTGAGCTGCCCTTATTTGATTAAAGGGCAAGCAAAAGTTCTGGGTTTTCATTTCATTTATTCAAAACAAAAAAGAGCACTGTGTTCCCAAAAAAAAAAAAAGTTTCAATAAAAAAAAAAAAAAAAAAAAAGAGGTGCCACAGAAGAAAAAAAAAAAACATCATATTTGTGAATTAGCTTTAGTCTACCAAGCTTCGTATATATTACTTAGTTTCTTTCTACATTGCAATTTTAATTTTTTATTCGGGCTAGATCACTTGTTTTGCATTACCTAAGGACCATAGCGGGTTTTGGTAAATACTCGTCGAAAGGCCCTTGTTGAAGTGCTCGAAGGATACTCGTTAGGCTTATTGTGCTTGCTATTGTGCGTTGGTGTTTTCGTTGGGTGCTATTGATCATTTTGTCCCGAGTTCTACTACTAGCTTGCTTTTGTCCGAGGGTGAATTTCAGGTGGTTGATTGCTATTGTTGGTGCTAGTTGCCGCTAGCGATTATTCAGGTTCTTGAGTGTCGTGCCCTTGCATTGGGAAAAGGAGAGTGGAGAGTGTTGCCTGCTGCAACAGAAAAAGGAGAGGTGAGAGCAACACTGAGTAGTGTTGGAAAAGGTGAGGGAGAGGAGAGAACCATCCAGAGTAAGTAGCGGAAAGCCAAACACCGAGGAGATCTATTATTATTAACTGCTATTATATCTGTTGTTTGCTCATTTTGCAGGTTCTGAAGTCTCATTCTTTTATGGAATACATTATAGTGAGGCAAACACTTTAAACACACGGGCGGAGTGTGTGAGAGAGTGTGAGCATCCACCAAAGTGAGAGAGAGATTTACATTTTCTCTAACTTGACTTGTTTGCTTGTTTTGTATGATGTCGCATCATTTAGGCCAGCCTAGTATGGTGCATGGTGGAGGAGGCACCACTACGATCAAGGCGCTAGCAACCCGGATTGGACGGATGGAGGATGATGTAGCTGAGATCCTACGACGCCTGCCTTCTACTCCAAAGAACAAGGTCAGTGACATCGACATACATGATGACCCGCATCAATTGGGACGAGACCGAGAAGGACATAGTGGAAGTCATCATGGGCACCATAAGCCTCGACATGAGTCATCTACATGCTTTGAGAGGACTCCTTCTAGAGAGCACCGTCGAGATATGCGTGGAAAACAGGTTGACATTCAGACATCATTGCTACAGATTGAGAAGATAAGACAGGGTCCTCGCTCTCCCGATGATTACTACAAAGATCTTCGTGCTCTCCTGCAATATTCTGGGACAAGGTATGATGAGGCTTATATACTTGCTAAGTTTCTTGCAGGGCTTAATTCGGATGTGGCAGAATTTGTCTTGCGCTCTCATCATACCCATGTTGTTGATGCTTTGAACCATGCTACTCATGTCTATGAGAAAGTTCTAAAGAAGATTATCGTTGCTCCTCCTTCTCGACGTTTCTCTAGTCGAGATAGCACCACCAAGCATCCTTCTGGCCTTAATTCACAACGAACAAAGACATTGTTGGCCACCGCTATGAATTTTGTCTCTATAGCCACACCGATCCCTACAACACATGTTGTTAGACCCAAGTCTGGTGTTGTTTACAAGGACTGCCCACCTACCCCAAACTGGAGGTCATCGAACCTCTCGTAAAGAAGGAGGAACTAGAGATCACACCGCACCTTGCTAGAGAGTTAAATGAATCTACAAGGAAGAGGAAGATGGACACTTATTCCCCCATAGGGTGACAATTCTTACCTGAGGTCGACGATTCTTGCGACAAACGAGATGTTATACAAGGGAGTCGAGTTTGTGTACTTACTATGCTTCCTAGTGATTTATTTTTGTTGTCCTCATCTTATATGGTTAATTTGGTTGCTAGGGAATACTGCATGCGAGACAAGGAAAATGCTTGGAAGGTTGTAGAGCCACTGAAGTTAGTTTTAGGGCCTTCAAAGGACCCTGGGAATCAACTAGTCACTCGTTTGCAGGATGTTAGCCGAGTTACCCAGCGGAGTGGTGTTTCTTACTCTTTTAGTGATGTTTTGATTTCTCAAGTGTTATTTGGTCCTTCTTCTATGAGTTTTCTTGGGATTCGTGCAGGTACATGTTTGCTAGGCGACCCACCGGATTCGAGGTCGAATCCTTTTAAAGGGAGGAAGGATGATGTGATCCTCGACGATGGTAGCTTGGTCAATGAACCTGGAGGAGAATATGACACCGTTGATGGATCTTGGAGGGATGAACATGTGATCCTAGCGTTGACAAGGCAACCTCGGAAGTTCTTACCTTGGACGACATCATATTTCCGGAAGAAGAAGACATCAAAGTCTTATAACTTGATCAACCGACATCTGCTCGCTATTTTGGCTCTAACTGGAGTTGTGTTTGTCCGACGAAGACGCAAGAGGACTCGTTGGAAAGCTGATTTCGAGGGCTATGACATTGTTGAAGATGTCCCCCACCAATTCTACTCCGAAGATGGTCCTAAATCTCGTTCTTTGCAGCAGCTCTAAGCTGGACGAAATTTGAAGTTGTTTCTTTATCCCACATCAATTACAAACATATGGAGATGCCAATAAACTCCTATATATGTGTAAACACTTTTCATTTGAAATTAAGTTGAATTTTGAGAAAAAGTGAGCCTTTTAGCTTCCTGTGATTCGGGTTAAGAATCTCGTTCTTAGGTGAGAGGCCGGGAACAAAACCTTCGGTGAGAGGCTGAAGGAGATTCCTTAGTGAGAGACGACGGAATCAAAGGGTTGGAAACACTCGGAGTGCGAGGCCGAGAGTGTGGAAGATCGAGTGTTGGAGAGAGCTCGGAGTGCGAGGCCGAGAGCGATCTTGCATCACATATCCCTCAACCCCATACCCCTTCTTTACCACCATTCTAAGGCCTTCCACAGCCCCATTATCACCTTCAATCCTACCCAAAACGTCACTCCCAAAACAGCCCTCAATACCTCTCAAAAGAACCCAATTTCGGAATCGTCTCTGCACAGGCGACGTCTCGGTAAAACTCGATTTCCCGCTTCGTCTGAGATCCGATTGACGAGATCTGCCCCAATCCGCGACCGCGACTTCAAGATCTACAAAAGTAGTACTCGCACGTTTCCAGAAGCCCAGCCAATCGACGGGAAATCGGCATTCTTTGCCGACTGATCTGCTGCTTCAGAACTGCAAACAACTTCCCGACTTCTCGGAACTCTCGTCGCCGGTCCTTTTGCTCGAGCCCGGGTTCGAGCACATCAAGTGGTATCAGAGCTAATCGACTCGAGTTCATCGAGCTTTCGATATCCGAGTTGTTTCTTCTTAGTCAAAATGTTCAAGAAGACGAGGTTCAAGCCTTTGTCCGAAGAGTACATCCGATGGGCCATTCGAGCCTATGATGATGGGTATCTTCGTTGGAGCGACATGGATGGTGCTACATATGATGTAGTTGATCAAGAGCTCCAGAGGAGATATCGAAAGAAAAGGGCTCGAGAGGATGAGGCTCGGCGAAAGAAGAAGGTTGAACCACCTTGGCAAGAGATCCGCAAGCTCGCAGAAGACTCAATGCAACAAGTACAAGAAATGCAAAAAGTCGTCATCTCATTGGGGTCGAAGCTATCAAAGCCCACCACACCACACCTCCCTCTCCAAAGACGATATCCTCTACGGTCATGGGCGAGACAATTGAGATTAAAGAAGGCAAGTCCAAGGATGTTTCGATTGAGACTGCAAAGGTCATGCCTGAGCTTAATAAAGACGAGGAGATCATCCGACTTCCTAATGTTGTGCTTTCCATGAAGGAGAAACGGATGTCAACCGAGGTACCTATCTTTCTGAATTCCATGTCAACTAAGTGGTTGGATGCCACCCCATTCATTCCGTCTTGCTTGCCTTTCACGATTCAAGAAGAATTGGGGATTCAAGATCCGTTTAAGGAAGAAGAAGAAGGTTCGAAGAAGTCACTCGTTTCCATCACGGATTCGAGGACGAATCCTTTTCAAGGGGAGGAGGATGATGTGATCCTAATGGTCAGTGAGCTCAATTCATTTATCTTACAAAGCTTTGTCGTTGGAGCCGAATATCAACTATTGTCTGAGAAAGCAGCATGGCGACCCCATGGTATTTTGGCTCTTTTGGGCTGTATAAAATTCCGATCGAGGTCGTTGAGCACTTGTTGGAAAGCTATTTTAAGTGGCTACAACTTCTATGAAGAACGTTCATTCCGAATCAGCCTCGAAGATGCTCGAATTTGACGTTCATTTCAGAAGATCAAATCTGCACGAATTTTCCTTAAGTTTTTCTATTCTAATAATCCCACATCGCTTAGAGATGTTTGGGGATTCTATCTTCATCCTATATATTTCTTGTAAAACTTTCATTTTAAATCAAGTCAAGTTTAGTTGAGTTAAAGGTTAAGCCACTAAATAGCTTCCTATGATTCCGGGTTAAGGATCGAGTTCTTGGTGAGAGGCTAAGAGCGAACCCTTTGGTGAGAGGCCGAGGGTGACACCCTAGTGAGAGGCGAAGGTGTCAAAGGGTCGAGATCCTCGGAGTGCGATTCCGAGAGGATTGAGATCGAGTGTAGGAGATTCAAGGGTGAGAGGCCTGCGAATCTTGCTCCACATATCCCTTCTTTTCAGTTCCAAAAAATCCCAAAATTTAGCCCCACAAAAAAGAGTGTTCGAAAGCTCGAGCCTTGGTCGATCCGGTCCTCAGGTCTCATCAATGTCCCAGTCCAGGTTGGTAAATTCTTTGTTCCGGCTGATTTCCTTATTATTGATTGTGTTGAAGATCCTACTAGCCCTATTATTCTTGGTAGACCATTCTTAGCTACTGCAGATGCCAGGATTAGTGTTAAGAATTGATCACTCACCTTCACCATAGGCGATGAGGTTTTGGATTTCTCTTTTGGCCCTGCAAAAGAGGAGATTTCTTGGCTGGAGGTGAAAAGCATCAGCATCGACGGGACTAAGCAAACAGCGGAGGAGGGAGCCAAATCTGTACTCGAGGTCGACAAGCCTTACTCGACCTCGACAAGCGCTCTACTCGACTTCGACAAAACGTTGTCGATCTCGACCACCACTGCTGAGCCAGAGACTTGCCCAGAGTCTAAGTATGGGGTCCCTGTACTCGATCTCGACCACCAGTACTCGACATCGAGTAGACCCAAGCCCAAAGATTTCTGTTTTGGGTCCGAACAGGTAAGTTCAGGTATCAATTCTACTCCCCCTCAGTCCATAAATAAAATTTTTAATGATTTAAAGGGAGCTAAAACACCATGGCGAGAGAATCTGAAGAAACTAAAAGCTACAAAGAAGAAGAAGAAGGAGAAAGGAGATGATGCAAGCCACCACCTATTAGCTGAGCTTGCATACTACCATCAGGACCTAGATGATCCAGGAGAAGGGCCAAGCATGAGCGGGCCCCACAATAATGGTCCTTGAGCACAAACGAAAAAGTCGGCCTAGCGACTCTAAAATCTAGAGCGTGTATATAAACTTTATGAATTTTACTTTTTGCTTTTTGGTTTTTGTTTTTGGTTTTTGTTTTTTAAGTGGATGGTCTTGTTTTCATGGAATCTAATACTTTTTTAATCGACAAGCATATAAGGATCGCGAAAGGTGGAAGGCAGAAGTCCCTGAGAACCAGTCGGAATCGACGAAGGCCAAGTCGACGACGACGACGAGGAGAAGCCAGGAGCTACTCGACCTCGAGTAGACGTACTCGACATCGACAAGCATCAGACACTCCTCGACTTCAGAAACCACCAGACGCAGACAAGCCTACTCGAGATCGAGTACACCGTACTCGAGATCGACAAGGCACCTCTACTCGACCTGTACTGATCAGCCTTCCTCGATGCATTATCCTGTGAGTTCCTTCTTTTACTCTTGTTTTTTATTTGATACAGTGGGGACACTGTAAATTTTAAGTATGGGGTGGGGGAAGGGCTTACTTTATGCATATTGATCATATTTGACATATATGCATTATTGCTTTGAATTGCTACATGGCTATTTTGGAATACATTATTGATTTATGTGCTTACATGCATGTTTTCCAAAGTTTGAAAAAAATGACCCCCATTGAAATTTTTGATAAATGTCATGGAAGCTTATACGGAACTCGACAATGCAAAATTGGATTCATTAGAGATATAGCATGAAATTGCCTAGTAAAGGGAAGTCACAATGAAGTGCATATTTTCTTGAAAACCATGAAAGGAGGTAAAATTTGAAGTTGCTTTTGACATGTTGCATGATAAGAGGATGGATGACTTTAAATTTCCATATAATGCTCATATTGTTTGAAATCCTAGCCTTACCTATGCTTATGCATCACAAAAGCCATAATATGCCTTATTTCAAATATTGCTCCACGTGATCTAAATATTTGCCATTCTTTACCTTATCCGGGGATTATGTTGAGAATGATGTTACATTATGGAGATGTTATATGGTGTTTGTGTTATATATCATATTTGTAGTTTGGAAGGAAATTATTTGAAATATTTGGAAAATTTAATGAGTGAAAGAAAATCCAATCACCTCAGGAGATAAAGGTAGATTGACCCTGCTCTCTGAGATAATAGTTTGGAGAGATGGGACACATTGTGAGGAGTCCGACGCACTAAGTATCCGGGGCCATTCATGACACCCATGTTTGCGACTCGCGAGAAGGCAGTGCTGAGGTTAGAGAGGTAAAAGCATTATTATTGAAAAAAGCATTATGAAAGGTGATGAATCAAAGGAAGCAGGGATGTGGAAATTCAGTTTGGAAATACTCCATTTCCCCGTATCAAAAGCACCACATTGCCAAATATTGCCCACCTTTTAGCCTTTTACCAATCTACTCCTTCATGAGCTTAAATTAAAGTCTTCTTGATTATCAATGCTTTGTCACTTATGAATGTTTTTGCATAACCCTCCTTTTGTGAGTAGATGTTGCTTTTACATATTTGCACATGCATGAATCTGTGACACTGGTACCTTTTCGAGGATGGTAATTCATTGCAGGGTTATATAAGAATGAACCTAAGATGTTGAGAGTTTGAATTCTTCCCCTGAATGACAAATAAAAGTATTGCTTGAGGACAAGCAAGCTTAAGTATGGGGTGTTTGTTGTGAGCTGAATCTGCCATGTTTTACAGTAACTTTTATATCGATTTCTGTATACCTTGCATTCATTTGGGCTAAGATAGTATAGAACCTATGTAGTTTATGTTTATTTGCCAAATTATGGAATCTACACCAGTTTCTGTTTAATTCGCAGAAATCGAAGCGTTTTACAACAATTTTACAGAAGGTCGGAAAAGCTCGGAAAACCACTACAGAAGTCCAAGGTCAAAGCAGCGGAACCAGTCTGAGAGTCAAGGCTACTCGATCTCGAGTAGGCCTTACTCGACCTAAACGAGCATGTCCGAGCACAACCTTGTCGACAGAGCCTGATCGAGCAAGCCAGACCACCCAACTTCCGGAGCCAACTCGATCTCGACAAGCCTTAGTCGAGATCGACGAAGACCAGACACCACACCCGGAGTCGAGGAGAAGAGCTGTCCGAGAAGCCGAGCACAACCCTACTCGATCTCGACGAGCCCTTGTCGAGATCGACGAGCCTTCCAGCGCCTGCCCGAGTCCTTGCCGAGGTGAAGTTGCTCGACCAAGAGAAGATCATGTCTACTCGATCTCGACGAAGCTTGGTCGAGATCGACAAGCCCCTGAGTCCGGATCCAAGCTTGTCGAGTTAAGCCACCCGAGAGCACCTAGTCGGCAAGACCAACCCTACTCGACATCGACGAGTGCTAGTCGAGGTCGACGAGCCCAGGAAGCCATGTCCGAGCCACATTGAGGAGATCTACCCGAGAAGACCTAGTCGGCGAAGCTAGTCTACTTGAGGTCGACTAGGCCTTGTCGAGGTCGACGAGAGCCTGAGCCAGAATCCGAGCCTGTCGAGCAGAGAAGCCAGCCAAGACCAGTCGACCAGGATTCCTACTCGAGATCGACAAGGCTCTTGTCGAGATCGACCACGCTTCTAGAAGCTGTTCGACGCGGCTTGACGAACTCTACTCGGATTTGGATTCCTTGGGCGTGAAGATTTCCGATTCTGTCCAAAACTATCAAGATCTACCATGAAGAGAAAGATTCTATCCATTGAAGACATTTAGATATAATTCCTATTTTAGATTTAATTCCATTATGTCTTTTATTTATCCTTAAGCATTTTAGATAAAGTTTTAGATATAGATAGATATCTTCTTTCCTAGAATAGCTAGGGAATGAAGGCTATAAATAAAGCCCATGGGGCTCAGTTTCATTCATTCAATTTCAGAGGAAGACAAGTAGTTCCACAGAGACGATTTAGGGAGTTCGAAGGTTTTAGGGTTGTGGCATTCGACGAGAGTTGGATTGCCGGGATTGTAAAATCTTAGAATTTAGTTTAATGCAAGTTATTTTCTTTCAATCGATGATATCTGAGTTTGCAAAGAAGAGCGACTAGTCCACCCACTTCTAGGGTTGGGGCGAGCCATGCATAATTGAGGTAAAGATCCGACCTTTATCGTGTTTTGAGCATTTTCCTACTGGTTGATGTGTTTATTGCTCGTCTAATGGAGATCCATGCTAACAACTTGGATTATAAACATAAAATCGGTAGAGACAATTAGGGTTTCTTGAGAGAGTTGTCTAATTGTTGGAAAAGGCGAGAGCTTAGTCCTTTAATGCGATTCACATGATTATCTGTTTGATTCTACCTTATGCATGCTTGGTTATTGTCGTTGCAAACCCCAATCTTGGAAGTTCTTTTACATTAAGTTTAGTCGAAACCCTAAAAGCATTTGTTTTTACTTTCTTTATTTTTATTCCTTTTTGTTCCCTGTCTACTCGATCTCGACCAACCGTGGTCGACCTCGAGTTACTGATCATCGACCTAGAGTCGCTGTAGCTTACCTGTGCAGGAACTCGACGAAGCCCAACTCGAAGTCGACGAGGACCGTACTCGATCTCGAGTAGCCTCTTGTCGAGATCGACCACCCTTTGCCGAGCTGCTGTGCCCTGTTCGACTGTCTGAGCTTCTGTCGACTAACCCCTTTGTCGAGCTCGAGGACTTCTGTTGTCGACTTTTGACCGTGAGATTCTCCGATGCCTAGGATCCGCTGACACGCTTCCTCGTGGATCGATCCTGACTTCCCGCTGCTGCACCAGGAGGAGGTCTTGTAATTATTTGCGTGGGCAGAATCTGGTTTGCTGTGATTTATTTTATTATATTTTAAACTCGATTTCCTCCCTACAACAGTGTGCCACCTCTCAGATCCTGTTGTTTTCGCTGCTACTTAGTATGTACTAACCTCTTTTGCCTTTCTTACAGGTACCAAAAGATGGAGAACTCCATGAAGATGAAACCCTTCGACAGAGTCGTTGACTTCGCCATGTGGCAAGTCAAGTTGAGAGATATCTTGATCAAGGAGGGTTGCTGAAAGGCCATCACACATCTAGTTAAACACCCCGAGGCTCTCACAAATAAACTCGACCCAGACATCAAGATTGATGACCTGAAGGTGGTTCTGGTCTCAAATCCGAAGAGAAGGCCGAGTAAGTGAAAGATGAACTAACCGCTGAAGCTGATCTTGAGCTCGACCTCAAAGCTCACTCTGAAATCATCCTAAGGTTAACTAATGGCGTACCCCGTCAGGTGGTAAAATTCTCTTCCGCTCACCTTCTCTGGTCCGCTCTGGAGGAGCGCGCTATTTCTTACTAAATATTTGCCTTCCAGAATTTCCTTGTTGTGTCGGTTGTTTACTTTTAAAATGGATGTGAATATGACTTTAGATGATAACCTTGAATAGACAAGTTCTTTAAAATGACCCAAGAATTAGAATGTTGTAAAGATGAAATCAAAGACTCTCATCAGGCTATCCTCTTGCTTAACTCTTTACTTGAGAAATTTGAAAACTTCAAAGATATTATCCAGTTCAGTAGGAATGAGTTATCTAAAGATAAGATACTACTACATATAAAGGCTTAATGTAACACTCAAAATTATTACATTACACCTTAAATATGTTACATTAGAGGAAAAGGTAACACTTTTTGAGGATTACATTTGCGGCCGTTGCATTTGACCTAATGTAACAGTTTTTACTAGCTAATGTAACATTGGTTGATTAATGAGACTATATGTTACATTTGATACCAAAATTGTTACATTTTCATAAAATGTTACATTTTCAAATTAAATGTTACCTTAATAGGCTTTGTTACCTTTAACCAAATATGTTACATCTAAATAACAATGTTACATTTGAAGAACAATGTTACTTTTAATTTCAAGTATTACATTTCAATTAATTTTGTTACAATAGATATTCATCCATTTATGACATGAAACTTTTATAATATAATATATATCACATATTATATATCGTATATTATATATAAGAATAATCTAAAATAGTTAAGTAATAACAAAACTAACATATGTTATCCAAAATCAATTTTTCATTCAAAAAACTCAAAAAGAGTTCATTGAGTTGTGTACATAATTACATGTATCCAAAAGAGTTCATGTCTAAAGTATTGATACGCAAAAATGGCATATGATTATTTTTGCCAAAATCCACATGAAACCTGCAAAATATATGCAAGTCTCACAAGAATCAAATAAAGATTCACCACCATGTGGCAGCTACAAATTAACGGGGGACATATTTTCTTCAAATGTAAGATTCTCCTTGTTCATCATCCTACGAATATATGCAAAGAATTTCAAAATTAGTAGGTGTAGGAGAGAGTTTTATTATGAGACAAAAGATGAGGGACATTCAAAAAAATCTTAACTAAATTAGAATTCAGAAAAATCAAATATGTTACCAGCAATTGCATCTCATCACTAAAGCCAAGACATAAGAAAATGCAACCAAGATATATATAGGAAAGTTTGGTGCAAATAAATCAGATGATATTGCTACAAAAATCAGATTCTAGTGTTAAGACAATCATGTTATAGTGCTAAAAATGAGGTGTTTAAAATTCAAATTACATTGCTCATAAAAATTAGATTATAAGGCTAAAACAATCTAATTACAATGCTGAAACTTAAGTGATAAAAATTCAAATAAAAGTGATAAAAATGAAATTATAGTGCTGAAAATATTCAGATTACTCTCACTCTTTTTTAGGTTCTCTCACTACTTTTCTTATGAATCTTTTTTTGAATTACTTGGCTGCAATGTTGATTCTAAAGATGGAATTAGAACTATATATTGCAATGGTAAGGCTATTATGAAAGCAAAAAGGGTCAAAGGTTTGTTTCATATTCTTGCTTCACCTGCTGAGATTAATTCTGTGCATTCAGATGTTATGAGCTTATCTGATACTAAAATATGGCATGAAAGGATAGGTCATATTGGTAACACTGGCATGCTACATTTGCATAAACATGGTCTTTTACCTAGGAAACCTGCAAAAATTGATTTTTGTGAAAATGGCATGAAAGGATAGATCAAAACTTTCCTAGAATAATGAAAGGATAGGTCATATTGGTAACACTCCCGATAATGAAGTATTCTCTCGGGATTTTTTAAATTAAACACCCGATAGAAAATGAAACCCTAATTGGAGGAAGATAAAAGAGTACAGATATGGAGAAGATGCAAAGGTTGGGTATGAAAAGTCGACTAATTTTTCTCCAATATTGCTCAATCGTTCGATTAATGGCATCCAAGGAAAATACAGGTTTGGTCGGCGCATACGATGAAGATGCATATTTCTTAGTCGTTGATGTAATCGTCGATTTCTCAGGGAGTGCACGATCTACTTCTCGATCTCCTCCGATTGTAAGTTACTTCGTATTTGCTCAAAAACTCTGCTATCTGAACTCTGCTATCTGAAGTCTTTCTGTGGTCTTTCAATGTTTACCCTTTCCTTTTCCTTTTGGCTTTAGTTCCTTCTCCATGTGAAGCTTAGTGAGTTACATGCACAATAAGATCAATTAGATGCTAAACATTAAAAAAAAAAGAGGGAAGGAACATGTTCTCAGTAGGTTGTGTACCCTCTGCACTCATATTGGTACTTCTTTGGAAAATAATGATTTTTGAGGGAGTGGAATACTAACTCTGACACAAAAGTTCTAGAGAAATGAATTGCTTATACTTCGCATATGAGATACAACCGTATGGGTGACCTGCATGGGTCTTGTTTGTGATGGTGTTTTTCTGCTGAGTTGAGCTCAAAGATATGTCCATTATAGGTGCAATTTACATATATGGTCGGTGTTTGCAATTGTGCTATATGGGCTGCTTTGCTATTTAGCTCTTACTGTCATGAAGTACCATTGTTCTTACTGTCATGATTGTATCCCTTTTTATTAGCTGTAATTTTTCAATGAGGGAATGCGTATGTTTACATAGATATTTTTTAACTTAGAGTATATAAATTAACTTGGGTGTGATTTCAGTGTTAAAAGATATTGCCTATATAAGCTAGTTTAGTTTAGGCATGTTATATTTATATGAGATATTATCTCCGTCTATATATAAGCTACTTTATATTTACTATAAAATTTGGTTTATTCTTAATTTGGACCTTATGTTTTTGTGGTTTTCTCCATTTTTTTACAATGATGACCTTGTTTGAGTAGATTTAGATGACATCAAAGTTGAATGATGAAACATTGAACAAAGATGAGGCTAAAAAGGAGACCAAAGAGCTCTGAAACTAGGTATTTTATATTTCACCTTCCATTGTAATTTTTCTTCTGGGTCTTTTGTGAATATTGTTATAATATTTTCCTTCATCTATTATATTCCATAACCTTTAGGTTCTTGATGAGATTGGCATTGATATTGCATCTCAGGGTGGCTCATTTACATGATTTGAAAATAATAGTTTTTGTAGATTTGTATTTCCATTTGTTACGATTAATCTTACACTCTTCTTTGATGTTGTTATCTTTAGCACCAAAAGGAAGAATCACTGCAAAGCAAGTTGCAACGACTGCAATCAATCCAAAGTAAGTCTCATTAAAGGCTTCAAGTTATACTAGAGTGTACCATGTATGAAAAATCCTTATGCGAACACATTCAGTGCATACTTAGCTAATGAAGAAGATGTCGCAAACCTAGCTTGATCACTTTGACATTGTTCTGGCACCATCAACTCCCATTCTCTTCACATTACAGGGGGGACAACAAGAAGAAGCAGGAGGACCCACTGAAGAGGACAAGGATACTGAAGAAACACCACAATCATCATCCCAAGCAGAAGATGGAAATGGATTAGAAGACGGGGATCCATTAGAGCCAGAGTCTTCAAATTATAATTCTTTACATGCATCTCCCTCCTCTTTTCGTGATGTAAATAGCCTGTTAACTAACTCCTCTGGTTTCTCCTCCCTCCCTTCTTCTGATTTGCATGATACTAACTTCGATGATTGACAGTTGACTAGGGATAGGGAGCTTAGGGTTAGTATCCCTAATAGGAAGTATGCTAACTATATTGTCGAGTATGTCTTGGTTACTACTGACATAATTAGGCACCCCACAACCCCTAGTTCCTTTGAGTCAATCGAGTCTAATGCTCATACTTCCGAGTGGTGGAAGGCTATGAAAGATGAAATAACCTCCATGAGTCAAAACCACACTTGGGTTTTGCTTCCTAGACCTCTTAACAATTTTTTTTTTTTACAGTAGGCAAACATTCAGAGCTATTACAAAGAAAGTAAATACGCTCCGTGATCATCCTGACGGATGATGGTACAAAGTTCCCTATGAAAAGGGATTGTAGATCTATCACTAATGATACCTCTAGTGGCTATATAATCTGCAACTTTGTTCGCTTCTCTGTAGATGTGATTGAATTCGACCTTTTCGAAATCCGCTTCCATTATCTTGATTTCTTCTGTTTGTCGCATAATCTCCCATTTGTTGTCTCCTCCTTTAGATAGAATTCTCATCAGCTCTTGGTTGTCTCTTTCTACAACGATCTTGTTCAAACCTAATCTTCGAGCTACCTTCATCTCTATAAGCACTGTTGCTGCTTCAGTTTGAATAATTGTACCTTGATCTACTTCTTGGTAGAAGATCTCAGCTACATGGCCCATGGAATCACGAATGATTCCTCCCACCTGGCTAATGCCGGTGGGTTTGACAGAGTCATCTACGTTAATTTTGTAGATGCACCTTGCTAGTCTAGTCCATATAGATCTAGACCTTTTTTTTCCTTTTATTGATATCTTTATTAATACTCTTGGGATTTGTTTCTCTCCAATCTTGGATATTATTACTAATTCGCTTAATCGTGTTACCAAAGGTGTCAGGGCTTGTATGTTTAAATATTAATTTGTTTCTAGTTTCCCATATCATTTCCCAAATAACCACTAGGTCTTCAAAATACTTATTTGTATGCTTGATTTGGCTAATGTTGTCGCACAAGGAACCTTGTAAGGAGAGGTTGTGAAAGAGCTTACCTGTTGCTTGTTCAAATTGGGCTATTAGTTCCTTTGCAAAAGAGCACTTCGTAAAGAGGTGAGTGGCATCCTCATTTCTGAGGTTACAAAGGGAACAAGTGTTTGGTACTCTGTTGATGTATCTATTAAGCCTGCTGGTCGTGGGTAGAACATCTATTTTAATTTTCCATACTAGGTTTTTAAGGCGAGGAGGGAGGTTTAGATTCCATATCCAGTTATGGTTTTCTATGTTGTGGTTATGGGTGTCTGTAGTTTTCTTAGCAGATTTGGTGGTGAACTTTCATGTGGGATTAGGCACCCAGATTAGCTTATCTTGGGCTTGCCATGATGGGATGTTGAGGGATAGAATACCATTAGCTACATTTTGAGGGAAAAGACTATGTATGAGAGTCTTATTCCAGAGCTTTTGAGGGGTAAAGAGATTGCTGACTTTCATGTTCGGGTCATTGTTACCCATGAAGGTTTGGAGATTTGTATTGGGAATCCAAGGGTCATTCCAAATATTTATGAGGTTACCGTCTCCTATAACCCAAATGAGGCCTTTCTCGAATTTTTCTCTAAGAGATAAAAGTCTGCCAAATTGCCAAGAGGTGGCTTGATTTGGTTTGTCCCTGGTGTTGTTATTAGGAAAATATTTTTCTTTGATGACTCTAACCCAAATATTATCTTCATTAGTATAAAGTTTCCAAAGTAATTTAAACTGGAGGTTTATATTTAGGCCTTCGGCTTTTCTAATAACCAATCCACCTTGGGCTTTACTTTTACAGATGTTATCCCAGCTTACTAAAGGGGTATATCCAATGTTCCAAAAAACGCTTGGCGGATGCTCGGCGGCTAGATAGGGTCAAGGGTCTAGGCGGATTGGGCGGGGTCTAGGCGGATTTACTATCTTGAGATGTATTTTTAATCCTAGGCCATATTCAGTACGCATATAAAATAATAAAGTTTAATTCATAACATATATAAACAAATAAGTTTTAATCAATAGTCTAGGCGTTAACAACGGGAGTTAGGTCGTGAGTTAGATGACTATATGAGTGAGGGATCAAGAGTAAAAGAGAGTATAGAGGTTGAGAACTAAGAGAGAGATCGACATGTGGGGGTTTTAAGAGTTAAAACCTCAAAATGGGTTTTTTCACTAACTCGCCAAACCTGCAATACCGTCAAGACCTTGCGGGTGACCTTCAAGGGCCTAGGCGGCTAAACTCAAAGGTGGGGGACCTTCAAGGGTCTAGGCAGGGTCTAGGCGGAGGCCCAAACCTTTTTTTAGAACAGTGGGTATATCTCTCCGAGTGAAGTTTATTCCGGAAGAAATTTTTGTTTATTTGGTCTATTTGATTAAGAATTCCTTTAGGGAACAAAAAATTTTGCATCAGATAATTAGTTTTGGAACTTAGATTGGATTGAGTTAAGATGGCTCTGCCTGCTTGAGACAAATTTGAGGCTTTCCATTTGGACAGTTGTTTTTTCAGATTTTGGATAGCTTCCTCAAAAACCGAGTTTTTAATTCGGCCGTTGAGCATCGGAATACCTAGATATTTTTCAAGAGTACTCGAGATTGGAATTCCCATTCTCTGAGCAAGGTCTCTCGCTAGGTTTTGGTTCACATTCTTAGAGCATTGGAGAGAACTTTTACTATAATTAATAGTGAGACCCGAGAGGTTAGAGAAGTTGTTTATCATATTTTGAATGGTATTTAGACTAGTATGCGCAGCTTTTGCAAAAATAATCGTGTCATCTACAAAAGTAAGGAAAGGTATAGGGTTACCATTTTTGGTGAGTTTGATTCCGATTAACGCATCCTCTTGCAAAGCTTTCTTGTGCATTTCTCTCGCTAGGCCTTCCATTACTAACACAAAGATGTAGGGTGCAAGTGGGTCTCCTTGACGAATTCCGTTGTTAGGCTTAAACTGTTTACCTGGACAATTGTTTACTAGAGTTGAGAAGGAGGATGTTGTAAGACACGTCATAACCCAGTTGATCCATAAAGGATGGAAATCAAACTTATGAAGAACCGCTTTGATGTAGCTCCAATTGATTTTATCGTAGGCTTTTTCCATGTCGAGTTTTAATGCCATCCAACCAGTTCTTCCTTTTCTCTTATGGAAGCTATGGAATATTTCATGAGCTATTAAGGTATTATCCTGAATGGATCTACCTTCTACGAATGCTCCTTGAAAAGGGTTGATGAGCTTTGGGAGAATATGTTTAAGCCTGTTTGCCAGATTTTTTGTGATTACTTTGTAAATGGTGTTACATAAACTGATCGGCCTGTAGTGGTTGATTGTGGTAGGGTTCTCAGCTTTGGGAATTAGAGGAATAAAGGTTTTGTTTATCTCTAACAATAAATGTCATGAGTGAAAGAATGCTTTGACTACTTTACAACAAGAGGGTCCTACTATATGTCAGTATTTTTTATAAAATTCTGGGGGAAAACCATCAGGGCCGGGGGATTTATCTTCTGCCATTTCAAATATCGTGGTTTTGATTTCAGCTGTAGTCGGTTGAGAGATTAGGTTTCGGTTTTCCTCTGATGTTATTTGAGGTTGAATGTTCCAAACATCCCATGGGTTAACTTGATATTGATGAGAACCTATAAATCTTTCCGATAGCTCATTTGTGATTTGATCAGAGATGGTGTCATTGTCATAAATGATATTTCCCTGTTTTGTTGTAAAGGATTTAATTGGTCTTTTTGAACTTTTAACTTTAGCTATTATTTGAAAGTATTTCGTGTTCCTGTTTGAAAATTGAAGATGATTTGATTTGGCCCTTTGTTTGCAGAACTTATGGTTGCATTCTAAGAGTCTATATCTCTTGAGTTCTAATCTCGCTAACTTTTCATCATCTTGTTTACCGATGTTACCCCAAGGTAAACGATTTTGCAAATTCATAATTTGATTCTCGACTTGAGTAAGTTGTCTAGCGGTATTACTGGTTTGAGATTTACATCAGTTTTTGGTATTTCGTTTGAGCAGTTTTTGTTTCTGTATTAGTTTAAAGCTTTGGGATACATTAAAATTATTACGCCAAACTTGTCGAACCATAGATTCATATATAGGATTTGTCATCCATGCCATTTCAAATCTAAATGGAGCGCCTTTAGTAGGATTTCGAGATCCTATTTCTAGAGAAATTGGGCAGTGGTCAGAATCAGAGAAGGCATGATGTTTTGTATGAATCTTTGGAAACCAATTGAAGATTTGTTGACTTGCCAGAATTCTATCCAAACGTTCATATGTATTGTTAAAGTTTGATTTGTTTTTTCTCCAAGTAAAGGGAGAACCAGTGTAGGGAACAATTTGGAGATCAAGTTCATACTTAACAAATTGTAATCGTCTAAATCTAGATATGAATGGAGTAGCACCCCCTATTTTTTCTGTATCGTTCAAATCACCTATAATGAGAATTGGAAGAGAGTGTTTGTGGGTTATCGAAAAAATTTCTTCCCAAAAAGGGATTTTTTCTGATTCAACAGATGGAGCATAGACCAACAATAAAGCGAAATCATGTTTGTCCACCGTTGTTTTGATCATGAGATATCTGTCAGATTGTTCTAGAACTATACTTGAGTCTTCAAATTTTGATTTGTAGAGAAAATAGATGCCACCTTTGTGACCCTTAGCACTGATGCTGAAAGCTTTGTGAAAGCTCGAGGCTTTGATCATCTGATCGGTCGGGGCTTCAGAGGCTTTAGTTTCAGTAAGCATAAGGGCGATCAAGATGATTTGTAGCTCTAAGATGGTTTATTTCTTGCCAAAAGAGAGGCCTTCTAGAACCTCTAACATTCCAGTATGCGACTTTAATCATAAAAAATTCCATTTAAGAAGAGCTTTTAGCATATTTTAGTGTAAGATGGTGCAAGATTCAACATTACATCGTTTAAGATCTACACTTGGAGAGTTTTTGTTTTTGTTTAAACATTCAGAAAGTTTGAAACAGATCCAAGCTTCCCTCACGTAAATCCTGCTGGTTTGAAGGTGCTCGTGACAGCTTCTTTGATCAGTTTTAGTCCACCAGTGGGTTTGAGACCTGCATTGAAATTTAAGTGTATGTCTTGCACTTGTTGCTAGGAGCTTTGTTGAAACTTTTGTTTGTAGAGGTTTGGTAATGAGGTTTATGCAGCATGCTGCCACCAAATCCCTAACGAGACCGGTGTGGCAAAGCTTGAAGTTTGTCTCATAAGATTTTTTAGAAAGTTTGAGAGTAAGTTTGAGATGAATTTTGTTTCTGAAGTGTTGGTGCGGCCTTCCACCACAAAGAGTAGGGAAACTCTGATGGGGAAACAACCAAGTGTTGGAGGAAAGAGTTGTGATGGGCATCTTACCATATCCGATAACACAGTAAGCCAGCGTCAAACTTGATGCTTCAACATCCTTGAACCTGCAAAGAAAACTCACACCACCATAGCCCCAATCTCCATGGGAGCCATGGATAATTCCCTGGGCTTGATACCAAATTTTATGATTTTCCAACTTATAATTGAAGAGCTCGCAAACACTACTAAAAAAACGGGAAATAGCTACAGATGGTTAGCCACGGATTATAGGCGACCTTGTATTCGTGGCCATTAGCGATGACATTGGCCACAAATGTTCCTGACCGTGGCTATATTCGTGGCTAATACTCATCCCGGTATGACATGTCAAAACATTCGTGGCTATTAGCAACGACCTAGATGTCCGTAGCTGATTTCGTGGCTCGATATGTGTCAATGTCAGTAAATAGCCACGAATGTAGCCACGAATAGGATTGTCATGGCTGTTTTCGACGCTGATATAGCCACAACACAATATCTGTCGCTAAATCTGTGGCTATTAATCATCGGAAATCAAACGAACATATGTGGTGAGTGGGTCTTGGGACACTAATTGTTGGTGGGCCGGATATATATCATGAATGGGCTATCCGATGACACTTAATCCGTGGCTAAATCCGGATACAAACTCTCCCAAAATTTATGGGCTCGACCCAATAGAAGATAGTGAAAGCCCAATTATCTTATCTCAACCCATTTGATGAAGTGGTGATTTAGCGACAATTGAATCCGTGACTAAATTCGTGGCTAAATAAGCCCAAATATGACTGTTTTCCCCGATTGGCCCATTGACGGGCCCAAATATGCCAATGAAATTTTTTTATATATATTGACAAGTGTTGAAAAAAAATATATTAATAAATTAATAAATTCCTATGAGAATATTATAAGGATATGTTTTGAGGAAAATTCATATAAGTGACTAATAAATGTTTAATAAAACCTTATATTAAGTAATAAATTCTTATTAGAACACTATAAGAGTATGTTTTGAGGAAAATTGATATAAGTTACTAATAAATGTTTAATAAAACGTTATATTGACTAATAAATTCTTATTAGAATATTATAAGGGTGTTTTGAGGAAAACTCATGTAAGTGTCTAATAAATGTTTAATAAAACATTATAGTAAGTAATAGATTCTTATTAAAATACTATAAAGGTATGTTTTGAGGAAAACTCATATAAGTAACTAATAAAAGTTTAATAAGATCTTATATTAACCAATAAATTCTTATTAGAATATTATAAGGGTGTGTTATGAGGACCACCCCATAGATCTATGAGTTTTGACGAAAACTCATATAAGTAACTAATAAAACCTTATATTGACTAATAAATTCTTATTAGAATACTCTAAGAGTATGTTTTGAGTAAAACTCATATAAGTAACTAACAAAACATTATAGTAAGTAATAAATTCTTATTAAAATACTATAAAGTTATGTTTTGAGGAAAACTCATATAAGTAACTAATAAAAGTTTAATAAGATCTTATATTAACCAATAAATTCTTATTAGAATATTATAAGGGTGTGTTATGAGGACCACCGCATAGATCTATGAGTTTTGAAGAAAATCCATATAAGTAACTAATAAAACCTTATATTGAGTAATAAATTCTTATTAGAATACTCTAAGAGTATGTTTTGAGTAAAACTCATATAAGTAACTAATAAAACCTTATCAGTTCAGAACTAATAAAACCTTATATTAAGTAATAAATTCTTATTATAATACTATAAGAGTATGTTTTGAGTAAAACTCGTATAAGTAGCTAATAAAACCCTATATTAAGTAACAAATTCTTATTATAATACTATAAGGTTAAGTTTTGAAAAAAAACTCATATAAGTAAATAATAAAACCTTATATTAACTAATAAATTCTTATTAGAATGCTCTAAGAGTATGTTTTGAGTAAAACTCATATAAGTAACTAATAAAACCTTATATTGACTTATAAATTCTTATTGGAATACTCTAAGAGTGTTTTTTGAGTAAAACTCATATAAGTACTTAACAAAACCTTATATTGACTAATAAATTCTTATTAGACTACTCTAAAAGTATATTTTGAGTAAAACCCATATAAGTCGCTAATAAAACCTTATATTAAGTAATAAATTCTTATTATAATACTCTAAGAGTATGTTTTGAGTAAAACTCATATAAGTAACTAATAAAACCTTATCAGTTCAGAACTAATAAAACCTTATACTAAGTAATATATTCTTATTATAATACTCTAAGAGTGTGTTTTGAGTAAAACTAATAGAAGTAGCTAATAAAACCTTATATGAACCAATAAATTCTTATTAGAATACTTTAAGAGTATGTTTTGAGTAAAACTCATATAAGTAACTAATAAAACGTTATATTGACTTATAAATTCTTATTGGAATACTTTAAGAGTATTTTTTGAGCAAAACTCATATAAGTACTTTTTTTTTTGGACATGGGGGGTTCCGAGGTTATCGACTAATCCCCCCACGAGTCCGGGCCCTAGCATGCAAAGGACGGGAACCGGTTAAGCCAGGCGGCAAGCCACCAGACAGCCTCACCCAAACCAATGAAGGCTTGAGCACCCACTAATACACAAATTGTGTAAGAAGTGGGATTTGGACCCTTGACCTCTTGCAAGGGCCACCTCTCCCTTACCACTAGGGCAAGGGGTCATTGTTAACTCATATAAGTACTTAATAAAACCTTATATTGACTAATAAATTCTTATTAGAATACTCTAAAAGTGTGTTTTGAGTAAAACTCATATAACTAGCTAATAAAACCTTATATTAAGTAATAAATTCTTATTAGAATATTATAAGGATATATGTTTTGAGGAAAACTCATATAAGTAACTAATAAATGTTTAATAAGACCTTATATTATCTAATAAATTTTTATTAGAATACTATAAGGGTATGTTTTGAGGAAAACTCATATAAGTATCTAATAAATGTTTAATAAAACATTATATTATCTAATAAATTCTTATTAGAATACTATAAGCTAGGGTCTGTTTTTGAGGAAAACTCATATAATTGTCTAATAAATTTTTAATATAACATTATATTAAGTAATAAATTCTTATTGGAATACTATAAGGATATATTTTGAGGAAAACTCTTATAAGTAACTAATAAATGTTTAATAAGACCTTATATTATCTAATAAATTCTTATTAGAATACTATAAGAGTATGTTTTGAGAAAACTCACATAAATAACGAATAAATGTTTAATAAAACCATATATTAACTATAAATTTATATGAGAATATTATAAGAGTAAGTTTTGAGGAAAATTCATATCAAATTTTTATGTTAATTAATTAATTAATTTTTATATTGTACTAGCTAGTTTGTTTCAAAATAGAAAAATCATATTGAGATAGGGAAAATCTCGTCATCATAGCACAAGGGCATTATGGTCTTTTACCAATAAATTCGAGTATTCAATACGATATTGATGCTACCGTTTTGCCTATTGATTACGATAGTGGTTTCGTGCATTAAGAGCGTTGACCGAATTAAATACGGTAACTGTTTCTTTTATTTAATATTGTAACGGTTTTTGTTATTTAATACTCGACTAGTATAAATATGAGGAGATTGATTCAGATTGAGGACGAACAATAACTGACTTGAGCGTCGGAGGGTCATTCGGGGGAGACAAGCCCCGCCCCGACCTCGTTTGTTCTTGTTTGACAGGTTAGAGTTCGGGTGGAATCGATCAACCACTATGATGCCGATTTTATGCATCACAATTGGCGTCGTATGTGGGAACTCGATCAAAAAGCTATGCGATCGAAGTTCCTGGTGATCTGATTAAGCACGTACGACATGTAAGGGAAGCCGTGGGAGTAGTGTATCGTCGGAGTCCTTCTCCGCCAAGGCCTGAGATGCTCACCACCGTCGTTGGACCTCCATGTGCTCTCATCCCAACATTGTGCGCTCAGATCTGAATCCCAGATCTTCCTCCTCCGTCGGTGGGCATGGATGGGCCCAGCGTACGACCCGCCGCTTGGATCTCTCCCTTGGTGAGGATCTGAATTGGCGCCTAATGGTGCCTGAGAAGATTCGCAATTGCCTGCCTCGCCTAGTCCGATTATTCCACGATGGTTTCATGACCCTAGCCGCATCGGCAACTATGCTTAATTATCGCTTCGTCATCTTTGTTTCGATCTGACGCAGCCCCGTTGTGATGACTCGTTGTTGGGACGATCGTCACCCACCGAAAACAGTCCTTGATCCTGATGCGCCTAGTCGCTGAGCTACTCATCTCAATAGGGGCACACCTCATATCCGTTGTTGAGGGGCACACCAGATTTATTGCGTGTCGGATCGCCCTCCTCGATCTCTCGAGAGTCGCTGCACCCATTAGCGTTCTCTGTTGCCAGCCTGCATCCGAGGCTCATCGGCGCAGTCTTCTGAGCCTTATGGATTTATGTGCTGCTTCACAGATCATTATCAAACAGCGATATTTCTTTTACTTTGTGAAGACCAATTCATCCGTGATTTCGATAACTAAGAGAATGAATATGACTTCGAACCGATAAGCGCAGGTATGCGTGAATCATTCAACTTTCATCATGTGATTTGAATTCCGTGATTGATTTCTAAAGACTTGATTATTGCAATTCAAAATCGGCCTAATCGGTGTCCAAATTGATCGATGTGAACTGTAGCTCTATTTGTCTTGAAGAGCTTGATGAAGTTACCTATGTGATGCAATTTGATATTGAACTCTCGTGGCTTGTTTAATTAATTAGGAGGATAATATTGGTAGTAGATTCTTGAGAACATATTAATCAGAAATGGGACTTGCTGCTAAGACAAGTCTTTGGTGTTTATATTTGCTAGATTACATGTCATCACATACGCTTTTTACCCTCTAATGATTAGTTGAGCTAAAGGCCGAATGAGACTCTTTTTTTTATACTCAATATCCGATATGTGTGACCATCAACTTTTACACTGATTATTAGTATTGCTTAGTTTCAAGAGATGAGTGCACGATCGTGTATCTGCTTTGCTTTCATCTCACATGCTAAGTTATCCTCGTATAGTGATATTTGATCATCTATCTATCTATCTATCTATCTATCTATCTATCTATCTATCTATCTATCTACCTACCTACCTATCTATCTACCTATCTATCTATCCTATCTACCTATCTATCTATCTATCTATCTATCTATCTATCTATCTATCTACCTATCTATCTATCTATCTATCTATCTATCTACCTATCTATCTATCTATCTATCTATATATCTATCTATCTATCTATCTATATATACACGTTTATCTTACAAAGCGTGGACAATTCAAGCACGGGCGGATCCTGGACCACTTAGTAGGGGATGCTTCAAAGATCAAGTCAAACTTTTTAACTTGCAATGATGTAAAAAGATGCAACATATAACAACAAAAGTTAACCAGACTAAAATGTATACAATAGACTCGATAAACAGAAGAAAAGTTTATATTAATCGAAATCAAAATGGATACACCTAGTCAGGGGGAACATAGCGAGTCTTAACCCCTCAAATTGATACAATAAGGAATATTAAACTAACTAAATTTAACTCTACGAGTCGATAGGCTTTTCGAACTCTATTCTGCTCATCTACTGACCATTCCCAAATCGGACAACGTAATCCCGGATCACGTTGAAGAGCATTAAACCTATTTAGTGGCTCTAGAGATTGCGGGTTTGGTAATGACTCCTCTGTTTCTACCTCAACAGGATTTGGAGAAGTTATGGATGGAGCAGACTGCGGATTTGAGCTTCCCGACCCAGTCCTTGAAAACCATGAATCAATAGTCTTTTTTTTACGCTTTCGTGTTGGTTCCGACATTATATAATCTTGATTCTTGATCTAATAATATTTGAATAACAAAATAAGGACTAACTCACAAGTAATAACAATCCAATTTATTCAAGTAATTCATTCAACAATAATGAATTGAATCAAGTTGAATGAGTGATGATTACCTCCAAATGAACCAAATCTGAAATCAATTTTGAATGTCTGTAGGGGTGGATCTGAAATCAATTTTGAAACTGAAATCAATCTGAAGAGTGAAGACACCAAGACAGTCGGCGCCTCCTGCGTCCTGCCCTACAGCCTCCGTCGTCGGCGCCTCCAGCCCTCCGCAATCGCTCTTCTCCTGTCGTCGGCGCCTCCTGCCCTCCGCAATCGCTCTTCTCCTGTCGTCAGCGCCGCTTGCACTCCACAATCACGCCTTCCGGTCGCCGGCGCCTCTTGCCCTCCACAATCACACCTCCCCTGACCCCGTCGCCGGACTCGCCGCCGCCTCTTTAAGTGGATCGATGGTCTATGTTTAATGGTGGAAAACTCAATTGGGGTTTGAGGTTGGGATGACAGCATGCCTCAGCCTTACCCTTTACCCTCTCTCTCCCACTTTCTCAAAATCAAGCACGTGAGCAACATGTAAGTTACTTTCTTTGTTTTTTTTTTAAATAATTAGGGGATACTTTAATATAATAATATTAAATTTAACACTAATACTAATTTTTTTTTAATTGGGGATGCTTGAGCATCCCACCACTTTCAAGAGGATCCGCCCCTGAATTCAAGTAAATGTTTAGTTCAAGTACCAATAAGTCCATACGAGCGAACTGTGTGATGGCTTCCTAGTTCTTTGTAGTCTCTTTGACCTTACGTGATTTGATTACACGCTTTATATATATTATGCCTATTTATACCAATATAAGTAATGCTCACAATTAGGACGGTTCTTGTTAACCTTCGTTTTGTATTTGAATATTGGTGCAATATGATTATATATCGCATAAGCACTACCGAGACAAGAATTAATCCGAGCACTACAAACAGTATGCCCACGAGAGATAGTGTTATGAACAACACGCACTGGAACGGCTGCCGAGTTGCAGATCCAGAAATTGAAGAAGGTATGTACGCTTGTTCTTGGGCCCTTGGCTGATTATAAATTTTTCAGGCCCAATTTATTTCTTTTTGCAAGATAATTGCTTGAGCTTAATATTACCATTCTTTAAGAGTTGAGAGTGAGAAGGTGTCATCTAGCTTGTTATCGTTGCCGATCTGAGGACATTGTGGTTTTGAATGGGTAAAAAGCAGAATAGTTTACGACCTTTTAAGCCAAAATATATTAGGTGAATTTCGGTTCTCATCAGCGGGATTGTTATTGCTTGATTTGTTCCACCCCTATAAGTCGATGCTCTGATATGTAGCATATTATGCCGATTTCTTTTGATTCTCGTATGATTTGTGCTAACTGAGGTCATATTTATTCATTGATTTTTACTGACGTTTATGATTGAGCGAGATTGCAAGAGTTATAAATGATTTTTACTCGTGCGTATGAGACTAGCTAGATACGTATTGATGCTTTACAAAAACATGAATGAGTTTGAATTGATTTGATCATGTTCTTATTCTGGTTGTTTCGATATTCGGATATGCCTTGTGCTTTGTTTTCGTTTGCTTCGCTTATGTTGTACTCTTGAATAGATATTGATAAAGGGGTATGAGCAACAAGCATTAAATGTACTCCTCGAGGAATGCATGAGTACAAGTCTCACGATCGGAGCAAGGTTCAATGCTACAAAGTACGCTGGGGCAACCAAAATGATTTGAGGCATCAAGAGCTATAAAGAGACAAAAAGCAAGTTAGAGGTTCGGTATTTTACCCAAAGTAGAAAAATTTATTGAAAGATGAATATATAGATCTTGCAAGCTAGATTTTTAGCTTACTACATCTCCGCAAAGGTATATAAACTGTGTGCAGGGGTATGTAACGTGTTAGGGGCACTACCCATCACAATACTGATCTTCTAATGTCGTAATTGGTTTAAATTATGTAGAGGTACTGCAATGTTTTTGACCAGGTCGACCGATTGTAGATGTCATGAAACGACGTCTTCAATGTTACAACAATTGTTCAAAAAAGTGAAGACTCGCCACTTATGGCCAAGCAAATGCCAGCTAAGGCAGAAGACTCGCCACTTAAGGCCAACAAAATCGCCACTTACGGCCAATCCGAATCGCCACTTAAGGCCAACGAAATCGCCACTTACGGCCAATCCGAATCGCCTCTTAAGGCCAATGAAATCGCCACTTACGGCCAATCCGAATCGCCACTTAAGGCCAACGAAATCGCCACTTACGTCCAATCCGAATCGCCACTTAAGGCCAACGAAATCGCCACTTACGGCCAATCCGAATCGCCACTTAAGGCCAACGAAATCGCCACTTACGGCCAATCCGAATCGCCTCTTAAGGCCAACGAAATCGCCACTTACGGCCAATTCGAATCTCCACTTAAGGCCAACAAATTTGTCACTTACGGCCACTGGAAATCGTCAGTTACGGCCACCAGAAATCGCCACTTACGGCCACCGGAAATCGCCACTTATGGCCAATAGCCAACTACAGATCAAATGACTAACGTTTACGGCAAAATCATCGTTCACTCGACAAACTTCGCCATTTGTTTTTTTCGGCTTCCTTCATCATCGAGACATGAAGAAGAAACCCGATGGGCAATTGAGATAGGGAAAATCTCGTCATCGTAGCACAAGGGCATTATGGTCTTTTACCAATAAATTCGAGTATTCAATACGACATTCATGCTACCGTTTCGCCTATTGATTACGATAGTGGTTTCGTGCATTAAGAGCGTTGACCGAATTAAATACGGTAACGGTTTCTTTTATTTAATATCGTAACGGTTTTTGTTATTTAATACTCGACTAGTATAAATATGAGGAGATTGATTCAGATTGAGGACGAACAATAACTGACTTGAGCGTCGGAGGGTCATTCGGGGGAGACAAGCCCCGCCCCGACCTCGTTTATTCTTGTTTGACAGGTTAGAGTTCGGGTGGAATCGATCAAGCACTATGATGCAGATTTTATGCATCACAGATATATATAGAAAAGTGAATATATGTTGAAAAATTTTCTATCGAAATTTTTGTGGAATTGGCGACGAGCAAAATTTTTTAGGTGGTATAACATAAATTTGGGGGGAAACTTCCCGTACTTTGAAAATTTAGAATTTTAGATGGGTGGCCCAAGGTGGGTATAAAAGGGAACTTTTACACTTTCTAACCCTAATCCCTCTTGTTCCGTTTCCACCGCCTCTCCTCCATTTCTCAGATCTGAAAACTTCTCTTCGCTCTACCCTCGACCTCCGACCTCCCATGGCTAAATTTCTCCCTCTTCAAGTATGAAACTCCACCCTACGTATCTCGCTTTCCTGCTCTTTTACTCCGCCTCTCCCATGGTTGTCCTCTACCTCACCCTCTCGTGTCTTCTATCGCCTATCATCGAAGTGCAGCGGGAACACTGATCGACGCCGGGACGAGGGGCGACACCGACGACCCGATGTAGGGTTGTTGGGGTTTCAAATCTCACAATGACCTGGAAACGAGATTGCCAGAAACCGGAGTTGGGGTTCCGAATTGAGCTGATGGAGAACTTCACCACTTCCTCATACCAATTGGAGCAACCGCCGATGTACCGTCGAGTTGGGGTTCCGAATTTGACGTTTGTAAGTTGTTTTTTCTCCCCTTCTTTTGCCTGAGAGAGAAAGACACAATGGGATGTTGGGATGAACAGACCAGCACCCAATTTGTGTTCTTTGGTTTTTGTCTAATTTTTTTTTATTTGGCTGAATAAACTATTGGGGTTTCGAACACAGCAGCACCGCCAATGGTGGGATGAACTGACGGGCCCGATGTAGGGTTGTTGGGGTTTCGAACAGAGCAGCACCGCGCTGCCGATGTACCTCCGCGCCTGAGGTCAGTCGTCCTTCACCCTTGCCGGCGCTACAGATCCAAAGGGACTAAAACTACTGTTGCTGCCCCAAATTAGCCTTGTTTCCGAGCCAGAGCAACCACCGGAGATTTTGGTCTATTTGTGTATTATGAGTTTGGGGCTTTTCTGCTTTTTTGGTTTGTTGAATTTGATATGCAGGACTTATTCAAGAGTAGAGTGTTTTGGAGGATTTCACATTTAGATAAAATCAGCTCTCTTAAATTAGATTATTGCAAATTTTTTGTTTTGCAAAGTTGGTCTGTACTCAATGAGTTTGGTTTGTGTTTCCATTAATATTTTTTTGACCTACTTATAATGTATGAAATTCATTTATGTATTTATATATTTTCCATATCATATGTATATATACAATGTTTCCAAAATACGAGGATACGAAATTTGCTACAAAATCATCAAACAAATGAAAATCAACATTAACTACGACTTTAGCCTCAAAAATAGCAATGACACGAACTTAGCCACGATTTTAGCTACACTCATGCCTTATTTGCAGCAACGAAATCACCCACGACCGTAGCCACAAATTCAGCAATGGCCTAATTCCGAAGCTAATTTTGTTGCCTCAGCCACGAGATTCAAATGTCCATCACCAGCCACGGGCTTAGCCACGACCTAACAATTCGTTGCTAAATCCATTGCTAAATAGCCGTCGCTATTAGTCACGAGGCATATGGCTACGGACGGCCTATCCGTGGCTATTTCCGTGGCTAAATCGATTAGCCACGGTCATTCGTGGCCAATGCCGTGGCTATTTTCCGTAGCTATTTCCTGCGTTTTTAGTAGGGAAATCAAAATACTAAGGCTAACATGCATAAAACTCAACCATTCAAAGTTAAATAGGACATAGTTGTAACCCCTATTATCACAATAAGAAAAGCCAGGGCGGCCATCCATTCAAACATTATTTGAATGGGCGAATTTAGTAACTAACCATCCAAATAAATTTACTGCAATCATTAACTATATTAATTCATTAATTTTATAAGTGAATGTTACCATTGAATATATTTTTGCTCATTATGGAATCCAAATTAAGCAAATTACATGCAAATTTAATTACTTTAGGCAAGTTCACGTACACGTACGTACATATCTAAGCCTACCCTTTATTCTTTTGTGTGTATCATCGAAATTAAATATTTCATGTGTGTATTTTTCATGGTATAGGCCGCGGCACATTTTCATGCTATTTGATTAGTAACCGCCACCGGCGCCGCCACCATGACCACTACCGGAACCTTGTCCATATCCACCAGACTGTGCCCCTCCGGCATAGGCGGTTCCTCCTCCGGAACCTCCTGCGCCGCCTCCTGCAGAAGCCCCCCGTCCACCGGTGGCCGAGCCGTACCCACTCCCGGAGCCGCTACCGCTACCATAGGCAGTTCCTCCAGCACCACCAGCGTAGGCTGAGCCACCGCCACCGCCACTGCCGCCTCCTCCCGCTGAAGCACCAGCTCCGCCATGCGCTACTCCGCTGCCGCTTCCTTGCCCACTCCCATATCCTCCAGCGGAACCTCCCGCCCCGCCAGCATAGGCTGAGCCGCCGCCGCCACCACTACCGCCTCCTCCCGCTGAAGCACCCGCCCCGCCATGCGCTACTCCGCTGCCGCTTCCTTGGCCACTCCCATATCCTCCAGCGGATCCTCCCGCCCCGCCAGCATAGGCTCCGCCACCTCCCCCACCGCTCCCGCCGCCGCCGGCGTAAGCCCCAGTGCCACCTTGCGCTGATCCACTTCCACCACCTTGGCCGCCTCCGTAGCCTCCGGCGTAAGAACCCCCTGGGCCGCCGGAGTAGGCTTGGCCCCCTCCGCTACCACCTCCGCCTCCGCTTGCAAAGGCGTCGCCTAGAAGCTGGCGGCGGGCGGTGGCGGAGGCTAGGCTGGCCAGCCCAAGAACAAGAAAGAAGACTGCTACTGAGATTTTGTGAGAAGCCATATTTATTCTTAGCTTTCAATTCAAATGAGAGTTTTGTTTGTGTGATTGTAAGATAGA
Source organism: Persicaria tinctoria (assembly GCA_037127255.1). Taxonomy (NCBI): domain Eukaryota; kingdom Viridiplantae; phylum Streptophyta; class Magnoliopsida; order Caryophyllales; family Polygonaceae; genus Persicaria; species Persicaria tinctoria. The sequence continues at coordinate 83,949,906 of JBANSL010000001.1, forward strand.
GGTTTGAGGGGCTATTTATAGTTATAGAGATGGAGAGATGGATGACCATTGACCAAGGATGTTACTGCCTCTAAATATCTCACACTCACTTGGTAGGTAAGGTAGTGTCAAAAGTCAATCAATTCATATATCCCTACTGTCGACTATATATAGTGGTATACTATCTAACTTTTTTGTTTCTTCTTTTCTTTCATTGAAACAAAACTACGGATCAAGAGGATTGGCATGCAAACCGGTCGTTCTTAATTAAACCATCTCAATTAAAACTTGACATGGAACACGGTTTCAGACAATTTGCAATTTGTATTTTATCAGGTCCACTGTATATCTTGTTTGGTCTTACTTTGCAATTTGTATTGATTGATAATATACACAGATATTTTTGAATTCTTTTTTATTTTCTGATTTAATTAGGTAATTAATTAAGTATATCATTTATATGAAATTGGTATTATCAATCTATATTTATATATTATCGATTCACTTAATTATTTGTATATGAATATGTATCGATATATATCTTGTCATTTAATTAAAGTACCAATCATAAATATAGATGTTTGAAATATCACTCCATTAGTTATAGTTAGTAAAATGAAGAAAAATTAAATATCATTGTAAGTTTAGTAAAAAAAAAATTTGAATAACAATGATAGTAGTAAATCATTCTAACCTTATTTAAAAGATTTAACAAAAATATAATTTGATAAATATCCAATAAGAGAATAACATTCATATTGAAAAATTCTTTAACTTAATAAATAAAAGGGACAAAATGTAAATGCAAAGAGATAAAGAGAAAAAAGGAAAAATAAATAATAAGATAAAAATTGTGATTAGTTGAAAAACTTTCAATTAACGAGGCGCTTTGAATTCAGAGGGAATTGTAGTAAGTAACCCATTGAAGTAAGTAACCCACTTTCCGAAAATCTTTGCACAACTAACCCTCGTTACTATTCCCCTAAAAAACTTGCACTAACTAACCCAGGTAAGCAAGCGGTTAGCCGGTGGAGAGAGAGAAAGAGAGAGACTGCGGGAGAGGGGGGGGGGAATGGGATTTGAGGCGTATGAGAAATGTCTTCGGGCTCTAGGCGACAGATCTCTAGGCTCAGAGGGAGGACTTGAGCGCAGCCCAAAAGTACGGAGAAGGATTGGAGGCGAGAGGTTGAACGGACGGAGGGAGCGGCCTTCAATGCTGGCGAAATCAGTGCGAGAGAGCTAGATAGAAGAAGCACAACCACCCTCTTCCCACTTCTTCCCTTTGCTCTCGCCCAGCAGTAACCTCATCTTCTTTCCTCTCCGTTGTGCTCTCTCAGAAATTGGAGGCGACATGCGAACAAGCAACTCGAATCCTGGTATCCTCGTCTTCTTGTTTCTGCTTCTGTATCGCTGATTCATCGCTCCATCTCTTTCAAATCCGTGGATTCACCTTAAACAATAAACATTAATCTAGTAATATATTATATATAGGATGAGTGCTTGTGCATAAATCCAACATTTTTTTCAAAGTTAACCTCATTTATGTAAGCATTGTCTCTGATGGCAGGCAAGATGCCTTTTTTCTATTTTGAACTTGTTGCTTACTTTGATCGCTCGATGTTCATAGGTTGTTTTAAATAATGCCACTGTGGAAACTGATAATAAGGCTACAACATCGATTGGACAGAGGGGGTTACATGCACTATGACAGATGAAGCTGCTGTTTGTGATACTCCTGCTATGATTTGCAATGTGTTTTCTACTGTTGGTGAGCTACCGGATATAGAAAAATCTGATCTCACCTTAGTATCTACGACAGGTGCATGCTTCGAAGGAGATAATTGAAGAACTTGAAAAAAATGAAGGGGATCAAGGAGGGAGTATGACAACAACTCATGCAAGTTGTTTTTTGTGCAGTAGATAGTGTTAATGTAATTGCGAACGGAAGCAAGCTTGATTGTTTTGGGGACACAGGGAAAGTACACCTGGAAGCTAATTTTTATCTCATTTCGTGCATTCTTTTTATCTCTAATTAGCCTATTGTGCTTTCTAGAGAGGCAACATGTGAATATTTTTACAAATCCCGAGCAGATGCTTGTCGAGGTCGATAAAGGGCTTGTCGACATCGAGTACGGGCTTGTCGAGATCGACTGGCTTCTGCTCTGTCTCGAGTTGCTGTTTTTCGACCTCTGGCTCGTGTAGTTGATGCCCACTCCTGAGTTTGATAGCTGCGACAGGTCCGGTTTTCCCTTTAGGATTCCGTTCTGTTTGCCCAGGGAGCTATCCGGACGGTCGTGGGAACTGCGCAGCGATTTGCCCCATCCGAGTCTCTATTCCTCTTTTCCAGATGTCCAGTTCCCCAAATTTGGTGGTGATGTTTTGAAACTGGTTGTTGATGTTGCCCTGATTTCGGCGCATCTCCTCAAGGATCAGCTGTAGATCATCCTTCCTTTGATCCCTTTCTGGATGCTCTGGAGCTCTGTAAGGTGGGGGGTTCCTAGGGGGACCTTGGTTCCATTGTGGTTGATAGGGTCTTTGATCCCCCATATAGCGATTAGGACCCCCAGCATATGCTGCCTCCTCATGTGTTTCTGCCATCCTGACTTGCTCTGTGTGTGGGCACTCAGTAGTGGTGTGCCTCTGTGATCCGCATTCGATGCAAGGCTGGTTGACAGACAGGTATTTGACTTGCTTGAGGAGCTTGCGATTCTGGTCTTTGTAGAATTGCTCCCTAACATCCGGGTCGATCTCCTTTGCTGGCTCATAAAGTGGCATAGATGGTGCTGGCCTGGCGTATGGGTTCTCCTCATAATTCACAGTAGACCCATACTTGTTGTCGTAGGTAGTGAGCTTCTCTAGCACACCCCATGCGTCACTTGGCGGCATCGTTAGATACTCATAGCGAGTATAATCGTTGATTCTGTCCTTAGTGACTTGATCAAGAGAGTTGAAGAAGATCTCCTGAATGATGTAGGGTGGCTGTCCATGAGTAGGGCAAGATCGCAGAAGTTCCTTGTAGCGCTCCCATGCATTTGCCAGTGGCTCCCCTTTCTACTGTTTGAAGGCGGTGATTTTCTGGCGGAGAAGCGCTGTCTTGGCAGGTGGAAAGAATTTGTTGAGAAACTCTTGCTCTACTTGGGCCCATGTGGTCAGTGATCTTGGTTTCAGCCCTTCTAGCCATTTCAGTGCAGGTCCAGCGACCGACCAGCGAAAAGCTTTCAGCTTGACATATTCCAGAGTTGTACCTTCAGCAAGAGTACGACACATATCATGAAAATTAGTAATATGTTCAAGAGGACACTCATTAAATCTGCCATAAAAGGCATTATTTTTAAGCTCTATAAGAAATTGAGTGCGAATTTCAAAAGAGTTTTCAGGGATTAGAATCGCCGATTCAGGCACGATGAGAGTCGGATGCATATAATCCTCAGCAGTGGTTGAATATTGGGCAAGCTCAGCTTCTGCTTGCCTTGCGCGCTCAGTTGCTTGTTACCTCGCTGTCCTTTCATTGGCGATAGTGGCATCCGTAGCGGCGAGTTCCCTGGTAAGTCTGGCAATCAGCTGCTCCTGTGTTTCAGCGGCCGTCATGGCTCTTTGTAGTTTAGCCCTGATGTGAAAAAGGCGTTCCTTAGAGAAACGTGAGAACTGACTACCTAAGGCGCGAATGATAGCTTCCCCGGCAACGACGCCAATTTGTTGTAAGAGAGGAAATCGAGTATGAAATATAACAAAATATAAATCAAACCAGACTGTGCCCACGCAAATAATTACAAGACCTCCTCCTGATGCAGCAACGGGAAGTCAGGATCGATCCACGAGGAAGCGTGTCAGCGGATCCTAGGCAGCGGAAAGTCTCACGGACGGAAGTCGACCACAGGGTCCTCGAGCTCGACAAGGGTTTGTCGACAGAAGCTCGGACTAGTCGAACAGAGCAGCAGATCCTCGACACTGGTGGTCGATCTCGACAAGGGCCTAATCGAGATCGAGTGCGGCTCGTCGAGGTCGAGTTGGTCTTCGTCGAGTTCCTGCACAGGTAAGCTACGACGACTCTGGGTCGAGAATCAGTGGTCGAGGTCGACGAGTTGGTGGTCGAGATCGACGAGGGGCAGGGAACAAAATGAATAAAAATAAAGAAAATAAAGAAAGTAAAGAACAAATGCTTTTCGGGTTTCGACTAAACTGAATGTAAAAAGACTTCCAAGGTCGGGGTTTGCAACAACGATAACCAAGCATGCATACGATAGGACCAAACAGATAATCATGTGAATCGCATTCAAAGGATAAGCTTTCGCCTTTTCCAACAATTAGACAACTCTCTCAAGAAACCCTAATTGTCTCTACCGATTTTATGTTTATAATCCAAGTTGTTAGCGTGGATCTCCATTAGGCGGGCAATAAACACATAAACAAGTAGGAAATGCTCAAAACATGATAAAGGTCGGATCTTTACCCCAATTATGCATGGCTATCGTTGGGCTCGCCCCAACCCCAGAAGTGGGTTGACTACTCGCTCTTCATCGCAAACTCAGACATCTTTGATTGAAAGAAAACAACTTGCATTAACTAAATTCAAAGTCTTTACAATCCCGGCAATCAACTTTCGCAAACTGCCAAAACCTTAAAAACCTCATACTCCCTAAACCGTCTCTGTGGAACTACTTCTCTTCCTCCGAAAATTGAATGAATAAAAATGAGCCCCTAGGGCTTTATTTATAGCCTTCATTCCCTAGCTAATATAGGAAAGAAGATATCTATCTATATCTAAAACTATATCTAAAAGAATAAAAGATAAATAAATGTTTTTTAAGGAAATAAATCCATAAGGAAAAGATAAAACTAATTATGGTAGGTCTTCATGATGTGATAGATCTTGTCTCCTTTGGATAGAGCTTCATGAAATCGGATAGAATCTTCCGCCTTCGCGCCCAAGGAATCCCAAGTCTAGTCGGACAAGTCTCGTCGAGAAGCTTCTGGAAACGGTCCTAGTCGACCTCGAGTAAGGCTCGTCGACCTCGAGTAGCAGGGTTCGTCGACTGGACTTCCTCGGCTAGATCTGCTCGATGTGCTCGGACTTGGCTTCCTGGGCTCGTTGACCTCGACAATCGATGTCGAGTAGAAATAGGTCATCGACGAGGTCTCCTCGGGTGGCTCAACTCGACGGCTCGGATCTGGACTCAGGACTCGTCGATCTCGACCAACTCTTGTCGAGATGGAGTAGGGTTCGTCGAAGATGGCTCTGGTGGTCTCGTCGAGGACTCCTCCTCAGACTCGCTCGGGGTGTCTTGTCGATCTCGACAAGGCTTAGTCGAGATCGAGTAAAGGTGTGCTCGGCTTCTCGTCCTCGGCTTCTCGGGAAGCTCTCCTCCTTGTCGACTCCGGGTGTGGTGTGAGGGCTTCGTCAATCTCGAACAGTGGTCCTCGAGATCGAGTAGGGTCCGGAAGTCGGGTGGTCTGGCTGTCGACGTTGCTCCTGGTCGACAAGCTGTGCTCGGTTTCCTTTGTCGAGATCGAGTAAAAGTTACTCGAGGTCGAGTAGTCTGGTCTCTTGGCTCGATTCGACTGGTTCCGTTGCTACTCCGACCTTGGACTTCTGTAGCTGTTTTCCGAGCTTTTCCGACCTTTTGTAGAATTGCTGTAAAACGCCTCGATTTCTGCGAATTAAACAGAAACTGGTGTAGATTCCATAATTTTGCAAATAAACATAAACTACATAAGTTCTGTACTATCTTAGCCCAAATGAATGCAATGTATACAGAAATCGATATAAAAGTCACTGTAAAACATGGCAGATTCCGCTCACAACAGTACACTATATCACTTATCTTATTTTGTAATCTCAAAGCTGTTGTTTTCAGATTCATTTATGCCCTCATTGAACCATGTTGTTAGCTTCTCTCTGATTGCATTCAGTAAGCCTATAATTGAGAATGATCTATCCAAAGAAAAGACATTATTTTAATGATTTTGCATTGTTTGAAGTCGTCATATTGTACCTATCACCTTTTGAATAAGCTCTTGCCGATTTCTCAAACTGAAACTGTACTTCTTCAAGATATTTCTCCATCTTGCTGTTTGTATTACATATGCAACCAAAGTACCTGTTGGAATATGCTTATGTGTAACTTTTTGCTGCGCTTTCAAACCACCGAAAAAGTATATTCCTCTTGAATTTTGCCATTATATTTTGCTTCAAGTGACATCTGCAGTAATAATGCTTAACATTTGAGTAAATCAACTCCAAAGCTCTTGCAATGCTTTGATGATGGTAGGAAACAAAAACTAGCTCTTCACTTGATGGGATGACTGTTGCTAGCTTATTGAAGAACCACTCCTAAGAGGCGGTGTTTTCTGAGTCAACCACTGCAAAGGCAATAGGGTATATTTGATGATTTGCATCTTGTGTAGAAGCTGTGAGAAGAGTCCATCTGTATTGTCCTTTTAGAAATATACCATCTACCACAAGGACCTGTACGATTGAATTGTATTCAGTAATCATTTAGTGACAGTAATTTTTTCTTATGAAATGAACTTATACCTTTCGTAGGATTGGAAATGCTCGGATACATGGTCCAAAGGCAATGAACACATACTTTAACTTTGATTTGCTGTCAACTTCAATAAAGGGGACAGTTCCAGGATTTGCTTTCTTCAGGACCCAACAATACGATGACAGTAATTCATAGTTTTCTTTTGATGTCCCCATTTTCATATCCATTGCTAAATTACGAGTCATCCAAGATTTCAAGTAGCTAACAATCTGTTTGAAATTAGTCCTCATCGTGTTTCTAGTTTGTCTTGGAGTTGAACCCTTTTTCTCATCTTCAAAATTGTACATATTATGTAAAACAGTGAATAAAATATGAAATGAATCATGATTATAGTGAATAAAAATATAAAATATGTAATGAAGAATTGATTGTAGTATATGTCACATGTGTTTGATCCTTTTAGCAATGAGTCTGTAAGTTAGAGAGCGTTGCTTTTTTATTCGTGCTCCCTTGCTACAAGTATGCTCATTAAAATATTTCTTAATTATAAATATAGTTGAACCACCCACTATGGCGCCATGAATTTTCCAGGTGTAGCTCCCATCGACACAAACTGTTTTGTAATAACACGGTGTTGACTTCTTCACTTTGTAAGCAAAAGCCTCTAGTGCAGCCAACAATCCAACAGTATTTCTGAGATCTTCCTTTGTTCAAAACAGTTGTCCCAAAAATAGAAGAATTTCTCCCTTTCATTCACTTATAGGTGTTTCTGTATATTTTTTGGACATTGTACTGCCACAGATGCGGCTTTCAATCCCTTTGTCATCTCCATAATTACCATCCATATCACATCCATCATTTATACATTCTACATCTTCATCCTGCACATCAAAGTCCTCTTCCATGACGTTTGTATCCTTGGCAGAGCTGTAAGCCTATAATGTGAATCGATTTTCATCATTTATAGACTTTGTAACCCGTTATTCAATGATTTCTTTCGCAGTTGTAACATATAAAGGCAATGTCCAATCCACTTCATTCAATTCATTAATTTGCAAAAAACTCCTGAAATCAGTGTTCTCAATAAAAACCACGGCTCAGTAGTTTTCTTGAATGGATGCAAGTGACTGAATTGAAGAGTAGGAGACAATTTGTCACTTGTTGTGAATCTTTTCAGTATCTCACTCTTCATCTCATACAGAGTTACAGTCTGCCTGATGACAATTACCTTTGATGACACATCTTTAGCAAAAATTAAATCACCATCTTCTGATTTCCATTCTCCCCCAAATTTTACTATTAACAGATTGGCCTCCATTGTACCTGATCATTGGTGAAACCTATTAAATTTCATTGTAAAGTCCATTCTTAATCTCGAAACTATCCAGCTAAATATTATTGGATGGCAAGTATTACTTTAACATATACTCTAAGTGTTCATAAGGAAACATAGTAATAGAAATATGGAGTATATTATAGACTTGAAGTATTAATCCAGAAACTTTGGGTTCCGGGTCATATACTTGTATAAAATATATATCTTATATATATGCCGACATGTTGCACTTGTTAATACTTAGGTTAAAATCTATGCATAACATCATATACATACATACATTGTATATTACTCTCTTATTATGTTATATTGTATATTTGTCTGGTGGGCCGGCCAAACCCATTCAGCTAGGCCCAGCTCCTTAGCTCTTTAGAGGAGCGTGTTGTTGATAAAACGATGTGTTCCATTCAGAGCTCATTTATATAAGGGTGTGCCCTCTAGGGTTTGCCTCATGCCATTAGTTGGAGCTCGCAAGGTAAGCCAAAGAAGAGGGGGAGAGAGAGAGAGAGAGAGAGAGAGAGAGAGAGAGAGAGAGAGAGAGGTCTCAGCACCGTGAGCTAGGGTTTCTCTGCGAAGGCTCTCCGACGATGATCTGCGACGAAGATCTCTAATCTAGAGCTCATTCTCCATCAAGGACTCCAGATCCGAGGTTGAAGACGACGACGAAGTTAAAGGCTCCAGGTTCCTTGATCTTCTTGTGATTCCCGATGATAGATCTGGCTAAGAACTTGAGGGAGTTCTTCGTTTGTTCTCTTGCATGCACCTTGTATCTGCTTGTTATGCTTGCATCTCTATTCTGAAGTTGTACTTGCAACCATATCTGTAATCGCCAAAAAGAATTAGAGTTTTAACACTCGAACCGTGTAAACATCTTGCTGTGTTCTTCGGTTCTCTGGTTTTTTATTCTTGCCTGCGCTCTAGCTGGCATCTGAATTTACATTAGGGTATAAAAGCCTGTTCCGTGATACTAGAGCTTGAGTGTCGCGATTCGAAACACCTGAGTCACTCTTGGCTTCAGGGACTAGATTCGGAGGTAGGGCATTGGGTGGACCTTGATAGAGCAGCATCGCTTGGTGCCATTCCTCCCATGTATGACGTATCATGGGCTGTCTCTTAGGTTCTAGGGTTTAGAGTCTAGAATCTTGTGTGTGTTGTGAGCTGAATCTGCCATGTTTTACAGTAACTTTTATATCGATTTCTGTATACCTTGCATTCATTTGGGATAAGATAGTATAGAACCTATGTAGTTTATGTTTATATGCCAAATTATGGAATCTACACCAGTTTCTGTTTAATTCGCAGAAATCGAAGCGTTTTACAGCAATTTTACAGAAGGTCGGAAAAGCTCGGAAAACCAATACAGAAGTCCAAGGTCAAAGCAGCGGAACCAGTCTGAGAGTCAAGGCTACTCGATCTCGAGTAGGCCTTACTCGACCTAGACGAGCATGTCCGAGCACAGCCTTGTCGACAGAGCCTGATCGAGCAAGCCAGACCACCTGACTTCCGGAGCCAACTCGATCTCGACAAGCCTTAGTCGAGATCGACGAAGACCAGACACCACACCCGGAGTCGAGGAAAAGAGCTGCCCGAGAAGCCGAGGATGAGAAGCCGAGCACAACCCTACTCGATCTCGACGAGCCCTTGTCGAGATCGACGAGCCTTCCAGCGCCTGCCCGACTCCTTGCCAAGGAGAATTTGCTCGACCAAGAGAAGATCATGTCTACTCGATCTCGACGAAGCTTGGTCGAGATCGACAAGCCCCTGAGTCCGGATCCAGGCTTGTCGAGTTAAGCCACCCGAGAGCACCTAGTTGGCAAGACCAACCCTACTCGACATCGACGAGTGCTAGTCGAGGTCGACGAGCCCAGGAAGCCATGTCCGAGCCACATCGAGGAGATCTACCCGAGAAGACCTAGTCGGTGAAGCCAGTCTACTCGAGGTCGACTAGGCCTTGTTGAGGTCGACGAGAGCCTAAGCCAGAATCCGAGCTTATCGAGCAGAGAAGCCAGCCAAGACCAGTCGACCAGGATTCCTACTCGAGATCGACAAGGCTCTTGTCGAGATCGACCACCCTTCCAGAAGCTGTTCGACCCGGCTTGACGAACTCTACTCGGATTTGGATTCCTTGGGCATGAAGATTTCTGATTCTATCCAAAACTATCAAGATCTACCATGAAGAGAAAGATTATATCCATTGAAGACATTTAGATATAATTCCTATTTTAGATTTAATTCCATTATGTCTTTTATTTATCCTTAAACATTTTAGATAAAGTTTTAGATATAGATAGATATCTTCTTTCCTAGAATAGCTAGGGAATGAAGGCTATAAATAAAGCCCATGGGGCTCAGTTTCATTCATTCAATTTCAGAGGAAGACAAGTAGTTCCAGAGAGACGGTTTAGGGAGTTCGAAGGTTTTAGGGTTGTGGCATTCGACGAGAGTTGGATTGCCGGGATTATAAAGTCTTGGAATTTAGTTTAATGCAAGTTATTTTCTTTCAATCGATGATGTCTGAGTTTGCAATGCAGAGCGAGTAGTCCACCCAATTCTAGGGTTTTGGCGAGCCCGATGATAGCCATGCATAATTGAGGTAAAGATCCGACCTTTATCGTGTTTTGAGCATTTTCCTATAGGTTGATGTGTTTATTGCCCGTCTAATGGAGATCCATGCTAACAACTTCGATTATAAACATAAAATCGGTAGAGACAATTAGGGTTTCTTGAGAGAGTTGTCTAATTGATGGAAAAGGCGAGAGCTTAGTCCTTTAATGCGATTCACATGATTATCTATTTGATTCTACCTTATGCATGCTTGGTTATTGTCGTTGCAAACCCCAATCTTGGAAGTTCTTTTACATTAAGTTTAGTCGAAACCCTAAAAGCATTTGTTTTTACTTTCTTTATTTTTATTAGTTTTTGTTCCCTGTCTACTTGATCTTCACCAACCGTGGTTGACCTCGAGTTACTGATCCTCGACCTAGAGTCGTTGTAGCTTACCTGTGCAGGAACTCAACGAAGCCCAACTCGAAGGCGACGAGGACCGTACTCGATCTCGAGTAGCCTTTTGTCGAGATCGACCACCCTTTGCCGAGCTGCTGTGCCCTGTTCGACTGTCCGAGCTTCTGTCGACTAACCCCTTTGTCGAGCTCGAGGACTTCTGTTGTCGACTTCTGACCGTGAGATATATATCCTGACTTCCCGCTGCTGCACCAGGAGGAGGTCTTGTAATTATTTGCGTGGGCAGAATCTGGTTTGCTGTGATTTATTTTATTATATTTTAAACTCGATTTCCTCCCTACAATAAATTGGCGCCGTTGCCGGGGAAGCAATCATTCGCGCCTTAGGTAGTCAGATCTCACTTTTCTCTTGAGTGAATTCGCAGGTGTATGCGTCGTTCTGGTCAAACACCTGATTTTGACGCCTTAGACGAACCGAAACGCCTATTCCACATCCGAGCTCAACTACAAAGAGCCATGGCAGCTGCAGAGACACAAGAACAACTGGTCGCTAGGCTTACCAGGGAACTAGCCGCGAGGGATACTGCTATCGCCGCAAAAGATGCTGCTATCGCCGCTGAGAAAGCAGCAAGGGAGCAGGCAGAAGCTGAGCTTGCCCAATATCCTACTACAGCAGAGGATTATATGCATCCCACGCTCGTCGTGCCTGAATCAGCGATTCTAATCCCTGATAACTCTTTTGAAATCCGCACTCAATTTCTTATAGAGCTTAAAAATAATGCCTTTTATGGCAGATTTAATGAGTGTCCTCTTGAGCATATTACCAATTTTTCTGATATGTGTCGTACTCTTGCTGAAGGTACAACATTGGAATATGTCAATATGAAAGCTTTTCGCTGGTCTCTCGCTGGGACTGCACTGAAATGGCTGGAAGGGCTGAAAGCAAGATCACTCACAACCTGGGCCCAAGTAGAGCAAGAGTTCCTGAACAAATTCTTCCCACCCGCCAAAACAGCACATCTCCGCCAGAGAATCACCGCCTTCAAACAGAAGCAAGGGGAACCGCAAGCAAAGGCATGGGAGCGCTACAAGGAACTTCTGCGATCTTGCCCTACTCATGGACATCCACCCTATGTCATTCAGGAGATCTTCTTCAACTCTCTTGATCAAGTCACCAAGGACAGAATCAACCATTATACTCGCTATGAGTATCTAACAATGCCGCCAAGTGACGCATGGGGTGTGCTGGAAAAGCTCACTAACTACGACAACAAATATGGGTCTACTTCAAACTATGAGGAGAACTCCTATGCCAGGCCAACACCATCTATGCCACTCTATGAGCCAGCAAAGGAAATAGACCCGGATGTCAGGGAGCAGTTTTAAAGAGACCAGAATCGCAAGCTCCTCAAGCAAGTCAAATATCTGTCTGTCAATCAGCCTTGCATCGAATGCGGATCACAGAGGCACACCACTACTGAGTGCCCACACATAGAGCAAGTCAGGATGGCAGAAACACGTGAGGAGGCAGCATACGCTGGGGGTCCTAATCGCTATATGGGGGATCAAAGGCCCTATCAACCGCAATGGAACCAAGGTCCTCCTAGGAATCCCCCGCCCTACAGAGCTCCAGGGCATCCAGAAAGAGATCAAAAGAAGGACGATCTGCAGCTAATCCTTGATGAGATGTGCCGAAATCACGCCCAGAACCTGCAGGCTACCAACACCATCAACAATCAGCTCCAGCATGTCAACACAAAGTTTGTAGAGCTTGATAGCTGGAAAAAGGGCATCGAAACTCAGATGGGACAGATCGCTGCACAGATCCCACGACCGTCCGGACAGCTCCCTGGGCAGACAGAACCAAATCCTAAAGGGAAAACCGGACATGTCACAGCTATCAAACTAAGGAGTGGGCATCAATTACACGAGCCAGAGGTCGGAAAACAGCAGAGCCAAGCAAAACAACAACTCGATCTCGAGAAGCCTGTACTCGATGTCGACAAGACCGTCGTCGACCTCGACAAGCCCGTAATCGACCAAGACCATAATCGGAGCTTGGACTCCGCTGTGCAGACCAGCAACCCGAGGTCGACAAGTCAAATCGAGGTCGACAAGCCTCTGGTCGATCTCGACAAGCCTCTGGTCGAAGTCGATGAGCATCTGGCCGACGTCGAAAACTCTGCAGCATCCCCGACAGCTGATCTGGCTTCGAAACTGAAAAAGCCACTTCCTTTCCCTTCTAAATCTCATAAATATCCCACTGCAGGGAGATTCAATAGATTTGTTAATATGTTGCAAGAGCTAAACTTTTCTATTCCTTTTACAGAAGCCCTGCAGGAGATGCCTGGATATGTCAAGTTTCTGAAGGAAATCCTAAGCAAGAAGCGATCCATATCAGAGATCGCAGGCGAATGCAAAGTACTCCACTTCCCTGAAAAGAAACCTGACCCTGGTAAGTTTTCTGTTACTGTGGGTTTTGGACAATATAAATATGATTCTCTATGCGATTTAGGAGCAAGTGTGAGCATCATGCCTTTATCAATCTGGCGGAAGGTTAAGATAGGATGCATAGAACCTGTGGATGCTAAATTATACATGGCAAACAATACTGTGGTCATCCCTACAGGTATAGTTGAGAATGTCCTAGTCCAGGTTGGTAAATTCTTTGTTCCGGCTGATTTCCTTATTATTGATTGTGCTGAAGATCCTACTAGCCCTATTATTCTTGGTAGACCATTCTTAGCTACTACAGATGCCAGGATTAGTGTTAAGAATCGATCACTCACCTTCACCATAGGCGATGAGGTTTTGGATTTCTCTTTTGGCCCCGCAAAAGAGGAGATTTCTTGGCTGGAGGTGAAAAGCATCAGGATCGACGGGACTAAGCAAACAGCGGAGGAGGGAGCCAAATCTATACTCGAGGTCGACAAGCCTTACTCGACCTCGACAAGCGCTCTACTCGAATTCGACAAAACGTTGTCGATCTCGACCACCACTGCTGAGCCAGAGACTTGCCCAGAGTCTAAGTATGGGGTCCCTGTACTCGATCTCGACCACCAGTACTCGACATCGAGTAGACCCAAGCCCAAAGATTTCTGTTTTGGGTCCGAACAGGTAAGTTCAGGTATGAATTCTACTCCCCCTCAGTCCATAAATAAAATTTTTAATGATTTAAAGGGAGCTAAAACACCATGGCGAGAGAATCTGCAGAAACAAAAAGCTACAAAGAAGAAGAAGGAGGAGAAAGGAGATGATGCAAGCAACCACCTATTAGATGAGTTTGCATACTACCATCAGGACCTAGATGATCCAGGAGAAGGGGCAAGCATGAGCGGGCCCCACAATAATGGTCCTTGAGCACAAACGGAAAAGTCGGCCTAGCGACTCTAAAATCTAGAGCGTGTATATAAACTTTATGAATTTTACTTTTTGGTTTTTGGTTTTTGTTTTTTGTTTTTGTTTTTTAAGTGGGTAGTCTTGTTTTCATGGAATCTAATACTTTTTTAATCGACAAGCATATAAGGATCGCGAAAGGTGGAAGGCAGAAGTCCCTGAGAACCAATCGGAATCGACGAAGGCCAAGTCGACGACGACGAGGAGGAGAAGCCAGGAGCTACTCGACCTAGAGTAGACGTACTCGACATCGACAAGCATCAGACACTCCTCGACTTCAGAAACCACCAGACGCAGACAAGCCTACTCGAGATCGAGTACACCGTACTCGAGATCGACAAGGCACCTCTACTCGACCTGTACTGATCAGCCTTCCTCGATGCATTATCCTGTGAGTTCCTTCCTTTACTCTTGTTTTATATTTGATACAGTGGGGACACTGTAAATTTTAAGTATGGGGTGGGGGAAGGGCTTACTTTATGCATATTGATCATATTTGACATATATGCATTATTGCTTTGAATTGCTACATGGCTATTTTGGAATACATTATTGATTTATGTGCTTACATGCATGTTTTCCAAAGTTTGAAAAAAATGACCCCCATTGAAATTTTTGATAAATGTCATGGAAGCTTATATGGAACTCGACGATGCAAAATTGGATTCATTAGAGATATAGCATGAAATTGCCTAGTAAAGAGAAGTCACAATGAAGTGCATATTTTCTTGAAAACCATGAAAGGAGGTAAAATTTGAAGTTGCTTTTGACATGTTGCATGATAAGAGGATGGATGACTTTAAATTTTCATATAATGCTCATATTGTTTGAAATCCTAGCCTTACCTATGCTTATGCATCACAAAAGCCATAATATGCCTTATTTCAAATATTGCTCCACATGATCTAAATATTTGCCATTCTTTACCTTATCCGGGGATTATGTTGAGAATGATGTT
Organism: Persicaria tinctoria; assembly: GCA_037127255.1. Taxonomy (NCBI): domain Eukaryota; kingdom Viridiplantae; phylum Streptophyta; class Magnoliopsida; order Caryophyllales; family Polygonaceae; genus Persicaria; species Persicaria tinctoria. Next base: position 83,965,023 of record JBANSL010000001.1, read on the forward strand.
ACATTATGGAGATGTTATATGGTGTTTGTGTTATATATCATATTTGGAGTTTGGAAGGAAATTATTTGAAATATATGGAAAATTTAATGAGTGAAAGAAAATCCAATCACCTCATGAGATAAAGGTAGATTGACCCTGCTCTCTGAGATAATAGTTTGGAGAGATGGGACACATTGTGAGGAGTCCGACGCACTAAGTATCCGGGGCCATTCATGACACCCATGTTTGCGACTCGCGAGAAGGCAGTGCTGAGGTTAGAGAGGTAAAAACATTATTATTGAAAAAAGCATTATGAAAGGTGATGAATCAAAGGAAGAAGGGATGTGGAAATTCAGTTTGGAAATACTCCATTTCCCCGGATCAAAATCACCACATTGCCAAATATTGCCCACCTTTTAGCCTTTTACCAATCTACTCCTTCATGAGCTTAAATTAAAGTCTTCTTGATTATCAATGCTTTGTCACTTATGAATGTTTTTGCATAACCCTCCTTTTGTGACTAGATGTTGCTTTTACATATTTGCACATGCATGAATCTGTGACACTAGTACCTTTTCGAGGATGGTAATTGATTGCAGGGTTATATAAGAATGAATCTAAGATGTTGAGAGTTTGAATTCTTCCCCTGAATGACAAATAAAAGTATTGCTTGAGGACAAGCAAGCTTAAGTATGGGGTGTTTGTTGTGAGCTGAATCTGCCATGTTTTACAGTAACTTTTATATCGATTTCTGTATACCTTGCATTCCTTTGGGCTAAGCTAGTATAGAACCTATGTAGTTTATGTTTATTTGCCAAATTATGGAATCTACACTAGTTTCTGTTTAATTCGCAGAAATCGAAGCGTTTTACAGCAATTTTACAGAAGGTCGGAAAAGCTCGGAAAACCACTACAGAAGTCCAAGGTCAAAGCAGCGGAACCAGTCTGAGAGTCAAGGCTACTCGATCTCGAGTAGGCCTTACTCGACCTAGACGAGCATGTCCGAGCACAACCTTGTCGACAGAGCCTGATCGAGCAAGCCAGACCACCCAACTTCCGGAGCCAACTCGATCTCGACAAGCCTTAGTCGAGATCGACGAAGACCAGACACCACACCCGGAGTCGAGGAGAAGATCTTCCCGAGAAGCCGAGCACAACCCTACTCGATCTCGACGAGCCATTGTCGAGATCGACGAGCCTTCCAGCGCCTGCCCGAGTCCTTGCCGAGGAGAAGTTGCTCGACCAAGAGAAGATCATGTCTACTCGATCTCGACGAAGCTTGGTCGAGATCTACAAGCCCCTAAGTCCGAATCCAGGCTTGTCGAGTTAAGCCACCCGAGAGCACCTACTCGGCAAGACCAACCCTACTCGACATCGACGAGTGCTAGTCGAGGTCGACGAGCCCAGGAAGTCATGTCCGAGCCACATCGAGGAGATCTACCCAAGAAGACCTAGTCGGCGAAGCCAGTCTACTCGAGGTCGACTAGGCCTTGTCGTGGTCGACGAGAGCCTGAGCCAGAATCCGAGCATGTCGAGCAGAGAAGCCAGCCAAGACCAGTCGACCAGGATTCCTACTCGAGATCGATAAGGCTCTTGTCGAGATCGACCACCCTTCCAGAAGTTGTTCGACGCGGCTTGACGAACTCTACTCGGATTTGGATTCCTTGGGCATGAAGATTTCCGATTCTGTCCAAAACTATCAAGATCTACCATGAAGAGAAAGATTCTATCCATTAAAGACATTTAGATATAATTCCTATTTTAGATTTAATTCCATTATGTCTTTTATTTATCCTTAAGCATTTTAGATAAAGTTTTAGATATAGATAGATATCTTCTTTCCTAGAATAGCTAGGGAATGAAGGCTATAAATAAAGCCCATGGGGCTCAGTTTCATTCATTCAATTTCAGAGGAAGACAAGTAGTTCCACAGAGACGGTTTAGGGAGTTCGAAGGTTTTAGGATATTGCATTCGACGAGAGTTGGATTGCCGGGATTGTAAAGTCTTGGAATTTAGTTTAATGCAAGTTATTTTCTTTCAATCGATGATGTCTGAGTTTGCAATGAAGAGCGAGTAGTCCACCCACTTCTAGGGTTGGGGCGAGCCCGACGATAGCCATGCATAATTGAGGTAAAGATCCGACCTTTATCGTGTTTTGAGCATTTTCCTAGTGGTTGATGTGTTTATTGCCCGTCTAATGGAGATCCCTGCTAACAACTTGGATTATAAACATAAAATCGGTAGAGACAATTAGGGTTTCTTGAGAGAGTTGTCTAATTGTTGGAAAAGGCAAGAGCTTAGTCCTTTAATGCGATTCACATGATTATCTGTTTGATTATACCTTATGCATGCTTGGTTATTGTCGTTGCAAACCCCAATCTTGAAAGTTCTTTTACATTAAGTTTAGTCGAAACCCTAAAAGCATTTGTTTTTACTTTCTTTATTTTTATTCGTTTATGTTCCCTGTCTACTCGATCTCGACCAACCGTGGTCGACCTCGAGTTACTGATCCTCGACCTAGAGTCGCTGTAGCTTACCTGTGCAGGAACTCGACGAAGCCCAACTCGAAGTCGACGAGGACCGTACTCGATCTCGAGTAGCCTCTTGTCGAGATCGACCACCCTTTGCCGAGCTGTTGTGCCCTGTTCGACTGTCCGAGCTTCTGTCGACTAACCCCTTTGTCGAGCTCGAGGACTTCTGTTGTCGACTTTTGACCTTGAGATATATTCTCCGCTGCCTAGGATCCGCTGACACGCTTCCTCGTGGATCGATCCTGACTTCCCGCTGCTGCACCAGGAGGAGGTCTTGTAATTATTTGCGTGGGCAGAATCTGGTTTGCTGTGATTTATTTTATTATATTTTAAACTTGATTTCCTCCCTACAACAGTGTGCCACCTCTCAAATCCTGTCGTTTTCGCTGCTACTTAGTATGTACTAACCTCTTTTGCCTTTCTTACAGGTACCAAAAGATGGAGAACTCCATGAAGATGAAACCCTTCGAGAGAGTCGTTGACTTCGCCATGTGGCAAGTCAAGATGAGAGATATCTTGATCAAGGAGGGTTGCTGAAAGGCCATCACACATCTACTTAAACACCCTGAGGCTGTCAAAAATAAACTCGACCCAGACATCAAGATTGATGACCTGAAGGTGGTTCTGGTCTCAAATCCGAAGAGAAGATCATGTCTACTCGATCTCGACGAAGCTTGGTCGAGATCGACAAGCCCCTGAGTCCGGATCCAGGCTTGTCGAGTTAAGCCACCCGAGAGCACCTAGTCGGCAAGACCAACCCTACTCGACATCAACGAGTGCTAGTCGAGGTCGACGAGCCCAGGAAGTCATGTCCGAGCCACATCGAGGAGATCTACCCGAGAAGACCTAGTCGGCGAAGCCAGTCTACTCGAGGTCGACTAGGCCTTGTTGAGGTCGACGAGAGCCTGGGCCAGAATCCGAGCCCGTCGAGCAGAGAAGCCAGCCAAGACCAGTCGACCAGGATTCCTACTGGAGATCGAGAAGGCTCTTGTCGAGATCGACCACCCTTCCAGAAGTTGTTCGACGCGGCTTGACGAACTCTACTCGGATTTGGATTCCTTGGGCATGAAGATTTCCGATTCTGTCCAAAACTATCAAGATCTAACATGAAGAGAAAGATTATATCCATTGAAGACATTTAGATATAATTCCTATTTTAGATTTAATTCCATTATGTCTTTTATTTATCCTTAAGCATTTTAGATAAAGTTTTAGATATAGATAGATATCTTCTTTCCTAGAATAGCTAGGGAATGAAGGCTATAAATAAAGCCCATGGGGCTCAGTTTCATTCATTCAATTTCAGAGGAAGACAAGTAGTTCCACAGAGACGGTTTAGGGAGTTCGAAGGTTTTAGGGTTGTGGCATTCGACGAGAGTTGGATTGCCGGGATTGTAAAGTCTTGGAATTTAGTTTAATGCAAGTTATTTTCTTTCAATCGATGATGTCTGAGTTTGCAATGAAGAGCGAGTAGTCCACCCACTTCTAGGGTTGGGGCGAGCCCGACGATAGCCATGCATAATTGAGGTAAAGATCCGACCTTTATCGTGTTTTGAGCATTTTCCTAGTGGTTGATGTGTTTATTGCCCGTCTAATGGAGATCCATGCTAACAACTTGGATTATAAACATAAAATCGGTAGAGACAATTAGGGTTTCTTGAGAGAGTTGTCTAATTGTTGGAAAAGGCGAGAGCTTAGTCCTTTAATGCAATTCACATGATTATCTGTTTGATTATACCTTATACATGCTTGGTTATTGTCGTTGCAAACCCCAATCTTGGAAGTTCTTTTACATTAAGTTTAGTCGAAACCCTAAAAGCATTTGTTTTTACTTTCTTTATTTTTATTCGTTTTTGTTCCCTGTCTACTCGATCTCGACCAACCGTGGTCGACCTCGAGTTACTGATCCTCGACCTAGAGTCGCTGTAGCTTACCTGTGCAGGAACTCGACGAAGCCCAACTCGAAGTCGACGAGGACCGTACTCGATCTCGAGTAGCCTCTTGTCGAGATCGACCACCCTTTGCCGAGCTGCTGTGCCCTGTTCGACTGTCCGAGCTTCTGTCGACTAACCCCTTTGTCGAGCTCGAGGACTTCTGTTGTCGACTTTTGACCTTGAGATATATTCTCCGCTGCCTAGGATCCGGTGACAAGCTTCCTCGTCGATCGATCCTGACTTCCCGCTGCTGCACCAGGAGGAGGTCTTGTAATTATTTGCGTGGGCAGAATCTGGTTTGCTGTGATTTATTTTAATATATTTTAAACTCGATTTCCTCCCTACAACAGTGTGCCACCTCTCAGATCCTGTCGTTTTCGCTGCTACTTAGTATGTACTAACCTCTTTTGCCTTTCTTACAGGTACCAAAAGATGGAGAACTCTATGAAGATGAAACCCTTCGACAGAGTCGTTGACTTCGCCATGTGGCAAGTCAAGATGAGAGATATCTTGATCAAGGAGGGTTGCTGAAAGCCCATCACACATCTAGTTAAACACCCTGAGGCTCTCACAAATAAACTCGACCCAGACATCAAGATTGATGACCTGAAGGTGGTTCTGGTCTCAAATCCGAAGAGAAGATCATGTCTACTCGATCTCGACGAAGCTTGGTCGAGATCGACAAGCCCCTGAGTCCGGATCCAGGCTTGTCGAGTTAAGCCACCCGAGAGCACCTAGTCGGCAAGACCAACCCTACTTGACATCAACGAGTGCTAGTCGAGGTCGACGAGCCCAGGAAGTCATGTCCGAGCCACATCGAGGAGATCTATGTAAAGGCTCGGATTTTCAAATCCTAATTTTTCGGAAAAAGGAAATTAAAAATTAATTTAAATCGAATTAAAATCTCGTTTAGCGGTTCCGACCGTAATATAAAATTTGACAAACGATTTATGTCCTTTTACCTCAAAAATTGAAAATAATTATCAGATGACGATATCCTTGTCGATTAAAAAAAATCTAATTAATTGAGAGAGCGAGAGTTGGAAAAAACTAACATTTAAAAACTAATTGCGGTATTCGAAATTCACGTATTCAAAATTTATTTACGGGTATTAATTACCCAATTCAACGCTCAACATCTCACCCACTCCCATCATTCACCATACTCCTTCAAATCACTTCGATTGGAACCATCCCTCACCCTTTACTGGCATCTTATTCACCTGCTCTCCATCACCATCATCGCCACCTCCATCCTCATTCATCTTCACCATCAGCGCCACCTTACTCATCCCTCATCACCGTCGCCAGCAGCTCCACCAGTAGCCCCTGTACGAGCAGCAACCAGAGCCCCCACCTTCCTCCTCCTTGTTGAAGGGACCGACGCCACCACCACTCCAACGCATCATCGCCATCACCTCCTGCTCATCTCCATCGGTGATCCATCACCTTCACTCCTTCGTCGTCGTCACCAACACCACCTCCTCCGACGTCCACAACCACCCTGACGCCGCCCAGAAGCCACCGAAGCCGTCGATGAGCCACCGAACATCCTCCTTGCTCTGTTTCGCGAAGCCTCATTCTGGTAAGCCGTTCTTCTTCGTTTCCGATCGAAATCGCCTTCGGTCTTCACCAACAAACTCACCCATATCCGGTACAGGTCCGACGAGCCATCGCGAGCTACCGACGAAGCCCAGAACTCCGATCGAGAGCTCCAAAGTCGCGAAAAATCCATCTCGGTGAGCTCCGAAATTATACTCGTTTTGATTCATAGTTTTAGTCTTTTTCGATGTTTAGATTAGTCGCGAGTGAGCGTGAGGTGAGTGCGGGACAATCGGGTGTGCTCGAGAGCTCCGGCGAGCTCGAGAGCGAGTCCGAGAGTGCGAAGCGAGCTCGAGAGCGGGTCCGGGAGTGCGAGGCGAGCGTGAGTTCGAGCGGGGAAGGCGGGTGCGAGGTGCGGTCAGGGAGGTGAGTCTGAGTGAAGCCAAGCTAGCCGGGAGGAGCTCAGAAGCTCGGGCACTCGACGAAGATCACCATGGCGAGCCGGCGGGAGCTTCTCCATTTGAACGCGGGGAAGAAGAAGGTGTGGGGCTTGTCCAGTCAGCACCATGGGCCCCACCTCCTTATTTTGTTATTTGTTGAACCGGTTTGGATTTAAGCGGGTTCGGTTCGGTTCGGGTTATCCGTTTATTATTTAAGTAATTAATGGTAATTAAAATATATTATAATAGTAATTGAGGATTTAAAAGATAAATTATTATATTTTGGGAGAATTATAAGGGTTGATTTATTAAATAAAAATGGACGGGATTTTAGGGGATTTGAAAAATAATTTATAAAAGTGTCAAATAAATGGTATTTAAAATATCATGTAATATTAATTGAGATTTAAAATATATTATTGGGACTTCAAGATTTATAAAGAATTTGGAAAAGAATTTTATGATTGGAAAGTAATCTAATAAATAAATTTAAAAAGGGAATTTGGCGAGTATTTTTCAAGGGTCGGAATACTTAACTATTTAACTGGGATTTGAAACGGTTCTGAAACTAACTTGGGAATTAAGACTTATTCGATGACTAACTAGCATGATAATATGATCGTTTGACTAACAGTATGATATGTATGACTAATAGTATGACTCGTGGTGAATTATTATATGAGATTAAATGTTGGATAATTATGACGATCTAGTAGGATTTTATATCACACAAATTATGTCTTATGATTTTGGATGTTCTGTTGAGGTATATGCGGAAATGATGTATATGAACATGCGGAATTGGTTGAATGATTTATGGAGAACGATGTGGTCTTGAGGAGCGGATGATGCGATGAAATGACTTTCATAACATGTTACTTGTTCTATTGATTGATGTGTGCTTGAGTGCTTAATAGTTGGATGTAGACTTATGTATATTCCATTATGTACTAGGTGATACTCTGTGATTTTGACTATTGTGTGCTGGATTCTCCTGTTGCCGATCTGCTAGCAAGGTAAGTACCTCCGGGGCTTACTCAGTAGCCAGTACCTCCTGCCTGATGTGTCATATAGTATGTAGGTGTTTCATATGCATAAGAGCATGCCATGTAGTATCATGCTTAGGAATTGCACTTACGAATGAGCATTCTTATTCAGTATGCGTTTGAATATAGAACGACCGTTATCTGTGAGTCCTAGAGTCCTTGCTAGGGTCATAGGGCAGCCCAGTTTCATCGGGTGTTGTCCTCCTTGAGTTATATATATATCACGAGATACGAGATGAGCATGAGATTCGAGATGAGCATGAGATGCGATATGATGATGAGATTTGATATGCTATAGTATCGAACTGGCCAGTCTCCACCCTATCTGGAAGAGGGGTGGTGGTAGAAGAGGGATATACCACTTGGTATTCTTTGTTAAGGCCTTTCTTAATATTCTACATATATGAATTAGGAGCATGCTAGTGTGGTTAAGATTTCAGTACTGCATGAAGGCATCCTTTATTCTAGGTATAGGCGTATTATATGTCCTCAGCGCGGTCAGAGGACCCGCGGGCGGACTCTTGGCCTGACTTGGTGGTATAGTTTCAGGTACCCGATACACTGCTTGATTTTGTTCTGTTATTACGGGGTCTATTCTTATGGCGGAGAGTGAGTGTTTGAAATCCGACTTCACCAGATTCATGCTTTTGGGATTTCTCCCTAATTGTACTCTGTTTTGACCCGGCTCTGCCGTGGCACTAGTTGTATCATTTTCAGAACTTATGCCATTTGCATGATAACGGATTTCCTGCGTTGTAGACTTAGGACAGGTACAGGGGTTTACCCCGGGGTCCCCAACGAACCTTCCGGATTTGGGTGCGAAATCCCACTTTAAACTGCACATCTTCGATTTCAAACCTTCAACCTGTACTCGGGGCGCAAGATCCTAACGAGGGGTTTCATCCCTCGAAACGTAACTCGGGAATCATAATCCCGGGCCGTTACAAAGGTGGTATCAGAGCTGAGGTTTTGCAATCCGAGTACAATAGGTTTAAGAGGTTTTGAAAATCGCCCAATGATTTCAAACGGTTTTGGAAAATGTTTTAAAAAGGGAAAAATGAATTTAATTGGACTTAAAACCTAAAATGAATAAAGGGGAAACAATCTCGTGGGTAAAGACTAAAGTGATAGACATCCTTTATGGATGTAGAACTCGGGGAACGGTAGGCAAAATACTAGCTTTTATTTACAGATGGGCCTAGAAGACTCCAAGGAACACCACGGAGGTTGGAGTGTTGAGTTAGGAGGCCGTGAGGTTTTTGCCCCTCCGGTCAGCCGTCCCTCGAAGGACGGCATAGATCGTCTCTATGCCTATGTTATATATACATATATGCAATTGGGCCCGAGGGCGATCCTCCTCGAAGAGGATCATATTAATCTTGTTGATTGCTTCCGTGTTGAGTGCTATTGTGCTTAGGATAACGAACTAATCAGAATGCCTTAACTGGAATATGTAAATGACTGTATGTTTAAACGGGATAGCGGGATGAAACCTTGTTATTATGTAGTCAGATTTTCTGTCTTGTCGGAATAGTTCTTCCATAGTACAACCCCCTTGATAATCCCGATTCCGTCGTCCGTCCCACCAAAGCACTTGGATGTGTTAGTAAGGGTCGAGAGTGTCCGTTCCTCTTGACTTGAGTCCTATTTGTATTCCAACCATAGATGTTCATCGAGTCTCATACCTAATGTCAACATTCTCTAGGGGAAATTCGGGTCGGTCAACTAACTACCTTCGGGGATTGTGTATAATGTGAGGGTTACTTGAGGTTGATTATCGACAGTCTTCCGAGTTAGGAGTGCCTTGTCTTATGGAGTCATCCCTCTTGAGCCTCGTAATGGTCAACCGTGTCGCCTTGCCAAAAGAGTCTAAACATGAATTCTACCATCTTCCCTCGAAAACGGTGTCAATGTCCTTGTGTCCAGTGTGTCATACTAGCGTCCCATGGGGAAACAGGGTGGTGAGCCGGTGATTGTCCTTAGAGAATTCTGTCAAGTTATAATGATAGCTTCCTTGTGATTTCATGACATGCTATATTGGTATAATTTAGCATGACTTGTCTCGTACCTTGCATGGTTGCATTTATGAGTGGATGTATGTGTCATATGTATTAAATTCCCATGATTATTGTCTTCCCATGAATTAGGCCCATGATAGTGTGGTCAACCCTCGTTGTATCATGTATGTTTAATATATGAGATGACAGTCCTAGCATGCTGAATTAATCTAATTAGACCATGTTGATTGTGTATATGTTTAATGAATGTTTCTAGTATCATGTAGGACTAATGTCTCCCCAATTATAGGCCCTCGTATGATCATGTGTCGTTCTTGTCATACTATGTGAATATGGATGTATATGATGTGATAGTTATATCCTAACGTGCTTGCCTTGGCCCCATGATATTACGACCTGCTTATGTGTATCTAATTGAGTGATAAGTCATGTATATAATGTCCTTTGATGTTGTTAAAACTAATGCAACTTATGCCACACATGTCCCATATCCGTTCGTGCATGTATGTTCTTAGTATATCAAGCATGATTAATGAATGAAATGATAGGTTGCTAGCTTCTTCTGTGAACGTATAAAGTGGATGAGATGAACATGTTATGAATGCATAGATCGCTACTCCTTGAGATAGGTGCATGTTAGTGTGTAAGGATGTGATGATATTCGTGATTATTATGTGTCTACGTACCACAATTATAACTTCATGGAATACCCTAAGGGCATCGTTGTAACTCTCGGGTTGGGATCTTGTCTCTTGTCTCTGGTCTCATCGTCCCTAGTCTTGGTCCTTGTCTAAACTCTTAAGGAAGTTGTGTTGTCCGTCCTTGTCTCTCCCCTATCGCCGTAACTTCTAACCCTTATGATCATCCGATGAACGCCGATATGCAAGAAAGAACTGAGAACCAAGTGGCACTGGAGCGGCACAACGGAAGTGTGATGGATTCATGACCCCTAGGCCCCAAGAACAACGTCACTAATGGCAAAAAGGACAAATATACTACAAAGGATGACAGTCGTGAACAGGTTCCTCCCATCTTACACGAGGAAGATCATTCTTAATTCAAGTCATGGATTCTTTTATACTAATCGGAATTGATGTTGTGTGATAGGCCTAGAACTGACATAATTGAATATGTGATAACGGATGTGCTGAACTGGTAGCAATGATTGCCTGACTAACTGGGTTCTATGATAATGTGCCTTGGTGCTTGGTATACTGACTTGCTGGTGAGTAGGTTATGGGTTATATGTGTGGTGGTGCTTCTTCTTGGGCATGAGTTGAGAGATTCTTCGGTAAGCTAGGTCGGAAAGTGATAGAGGGATTGAAGTCTTTGTTCTTGGTCATGAGATGAGCGAGAGGGTGGGCAGGATGGATGCATTAACTTAGGTAGAGCCGAGTGAGTTAGGACTCGTAGGAGGTAGTAGGTAGTGGGTTTCTCAGATGAGTTTCTAGGTAGGTCTTAGTTAGAGGTGGAAGTATAGACAAGTAGTGTGTCAGGGTATAGGTAGTTTGGATAGTTCTAGAGGTGGCTGGATAGGCTAGGAGTGGTCGAGGAGTTCTTGTAGTGGAAGTGCTATTAGACGAGTTGGTGCGCTAAGGGTAGTGTCTAGGTAGTCTAGGAGCAGAGTTTGGATAACGTAAGGATGATCGATTAAGGAACGCCTGAGGAATCGTAGAATTTGGGACTAGATGGTGTGTGCTGTGAGTGGGAGCGATTTTGGTAAGGGATGAGGTTGAGGAATTGCCAAGGAAGAGTAGTATGAGGTTGTTTGGGAAGTTATCGATCGAGGATATTAGGTTGTTCACATCAGGGTTTTTCGTATGATGAGTATTTGGGGTTGTCTATATAGGGTTGGTAACGTTTGGGAAATTATGAGTGAAGGATTTCTAGATCATTGTTGGAGGATTTTGGCATAGGTAATGAATCGGGATTTTTGAGTGGAGGTTATTGTGGCTATTGAGGTATTTGAGGATGCGAGATGAGTCTTCGAGGAAAGACTGGTAGCTAGGCAAGGATGTAGTTGAGATTCCTAGTAAGACTGTGGGCTTAAGGTTGAGATATAGAGATTATGAGCAGGGATTTGGGAACTAGGGAAAGCAGAAGGTATTGAGGACACTAGAAGCTAAGAGATTTTTGAAGGTTGGTGAAGTTGCATTGCTTAGGAAATTCGGACGAGAATGTCATAGGGATTCGGTGAAAATGATGATCGGTACATAAGGGTTTAAGTGGTAGAGATTTCGAAGTTTAAGGAAGCGTGATTTAAGGAAATTTGGGGAAACATGCGGAGTTGATGGAACTAGTCTAGGTAGAGTATGCTGGGAAGAGGATCTAGAGTGGGTCGGCTTGAGGGTCATGATGATTCGTGGTTGGGAGTACCACTACTCAGGTGTGAGGTGATTAATTAGTATGAGTTGGGTTCTTAAAGGTTGATAGTTAGTGAGAGTGATTAGTGGTGTGTGGAATATGATCAGGTAAGCAAGGTGATTCGAGATGTCTTTAGGAGATTGTGTTCTGACGGAGTCTTGAGAGCCTAGAAAGAGTAAGTGAGATTGTTAAGAAGCATCTAGATCAATTGTTAGAGCAGTTTAGTTGAGGAATCAGAATTTCTCTTAGAGGGTAAAGATGGGGGTCGTAGAGGACCCCTAGAGCAAGGACGTGTTCTATATAGAGTTTTGGTAGTAGATCGAATTATTCAGCTTGTCGGAATGAGGACGTTTTGTGATTTAGGAACTCCGAGAGATAGTTTTAAATAATCGAGTGGAAGGTAGGACTTGAGATCCGGATATCAAAGAGGATTGGCCCTTAGATGGCTTGATGACATAGGAGTTGGGATACCTAGTAGTTGGTTTGGGAATTCGGTCTTGATTGCGAATAGTTATGAGGCTAGAAAGGTTGTATGTGAGCAGGATACAATGGCGCCTAGAACCGGTAGTGGATTGAGTTGGTAGACCTCGGTGAAGTTGATCTTAGTGCAAGGGATGGTGAGTATTGGTCGTGTCTCCTCATGATTGGTAGTGTAGGCAGATTCTCCTGAGGTAGTGATCTAGTGTATACTTTACTTGGGGCCGAATGTTGTGCGAATTCTATGCTATATACAATGTTGATTATCCGATGTGTTGCCGTTGACAATAGGGAACTGTTTGTACTAACATAGTTATCCCTGAACTCGATGGAATGATACTGTACTGAAGCGGTTGTTTGCCTCTAATGCGGATGACACTTGGTAGATACGATGGAATGATATAACGTGCTTATATGAATGATATGGTGTGTAACTTCCGTGAGATGATGTGATAAATTCTACCATATATGATACGATGCTAGATATGCTATGCTATGTTGCTATTCTTGAGGTGATTATGTTATGCTATTAGACGTGAGGTGCTATTATTATTTGATATATATACATGATGCTTGATGATGGAAATGATAGAAATTGAACTGTTGAACCTTGATAATGTCTTAGAACTTAGGAAGAGAATATGAGATTAGCCTTTAGAAGAGGATGGTAGGATGAATGGAGAGGTTAGGAATGCTTTTGACTAATGCCGAACTTGAAGTTTTGAACGGTGTTTTAAAGAGAACGTTGTGATGTTTTGAGTTATAATATGACCGAGGCGTCGGAGTAAGGATGTGGTAGGGGCCCATATCACATTCTTGCTACGGTCTATTGGGGATATTATGATCACGGCAACGGTACTGTGAGGATATCATAGGGGCACTTATGAGATACTTACGGGATCAATGACATGATCCTTGGACTCAACAATTTCAAACTGCATCCCCTAATTTAAAATAATTTTAGTCTCGGGGACGAGACTTGTTTTTAGAGGTGGATGATGTAAAGGCTCGGATTTTGAAATCCTAATTTTTCGGAAAAAGGAAATTAAAAATTAATTTAAATCGAATTAAAATCTCGTTTAGCGGTTCCGACCGTAATATAAAATTTGACAAACGATTTATGTCCTTTTACCTCAAAAATTGAAAATAATTATCAGATGACGATATCCTTGTCGATTAAAAAAAAATCTAATTAATTGAGAGAGCGAGAGTTGGAAAAAACTAACATTTAAAAACTAATTGCGGTATTCGAAATTCACGTATTCAAAATTTATTTACGGGTATTAATTACCCAATTCAACGCTCAACATCTCACCCACTCCCATCATTCACCATACTCCTTCAAATCACTTCGATTGGAACCATCCCTCACCCTTTACTGGCATCTTCTTCACCTGCTCTCCATCACCATCATCACCACCTCCATCCTCATTCATCTTCACCATCAGCGCCACCTTCCTCATCCCTCATCACCGTCGCCAGCAGCTCCACCAGTAGCCCCTGTACGAGCAGCAACCAGAGCCCCCACCTTCCTCCTCCTTGTTGAAGGGACCGACGCCACCACCACTCCAACGCATCATCGCCATCACCTCCTGCTCATCTCCATCGGTGATCCATCACCTTCACTCCTTCGTCGTCGTCACCAACACCACCTCCTCCGACGTCCACAGCCACCCTGACGCCGCCCAGAAGCCACCGAAGCCGTCGATGAGCCACCGAACATCCTCCTTGCTCTGTTTCACGAAGCCTCATTCTGGTAAGCCGTTCTTCTTCGTTTCCGATCGAAATCGCCTTCGGTCTTCACCAACACACTCACCCATATCCGGTACAGGTTCGACGAGCCATCGCGAGCTACCGACGAAGCCCAGAACTCCGATCGAGAGCTCCAACGTCGCGAAAAATCCATCTCGGTGAGCTCCGAAATTATACTCGTTTTGATTCATAGTTTTAGTCTTTTTCGATGTTTAGATTAGTCGCGAGTGAGCGTGAGGTGAGTGCGGGACAATCGGGTGTGCTCGAGAGCTCCGGCGAGCTCAAGAGCGAGTCCGAGAGTGCGAAGCGAGCTCGAGAGCGGGTCCGGGAGTGCGAGGCGAGCGTGAGTTCGAGCGGGGCAGGTGGGTGCGAGGTGCGGTCAGGGAGGTGAGTCTGAGTGAAGCCAAGCTAGCCGGGAGGAGCTCAGAAGCTCGGGCACTCGACGACGATCACCATGGCGAGCCGGCGGGAGCTTCTCCATTTGAACGCGGGGAAGAAGAAGGTGTGGGGCTTGTCCAGTCAGCACCATGGGCCCCACCTCCTTATTTTGTTATTTGTTGAACCGGTTTGGATTTAACCGGGTTCGGTTCGGTTCGGGTTATCCGTTTATTATTTAAGTAATTAACGGTAATTAAAATATATTATAATAGTAATTGAGGATTTAAAAGATAAATTATTATATTTTGGGAGAATTATAAGGGTTGATTTATTAAATAAAAATGGACGGGATTTTAGGGGATTTGAAAAATAATTTATAAAAGTGTCAAATAAATGGTATTTAAAATATCATGTAATATTAATTGAGATTTAAAATATATTATTGGGACTTCAAGATTTATAAAGAATTTGGAAAAGAATTTTATGATTGGAAAGTAATCTAATAAATAAATTTAAAAAGGGAATTTGGCGAGTATTTCTCAAGGGTCGGAATACTTAACTATTTAACTGGGATTTGAAACGGTTCTGAAACTAACTTGGGAATAAGACTTATTC
Organism: Persicaria tinctoria; assembly: GCA_037127255.1. Classification (NCBI taxonomy): domain Eukaryota; kingdom Viridiplantae; phylum Streptophyta; class Magnoliopsida; order Caryophyllales; family Polygonaceae; genus Persicaria; species Persicaria tinctoria. The sequence continues at coordinate 83,980,100 of JBANSL010000001.1, forward strand.
GATGACTAACTAGCATGATAATATGATCGTTTGACTAACAGTATGATATGTATGACTAATAGTATGACTCGTGGTGAATTATTATATGAGATTAAATGTTGGATAATTATGACGATCTAGTAGGATTTTATATCACACAAATTATGTCTTATGATTTTGGATGAACTGTTGAGGTATATGCGGAAATGATGTATATGAACATGCGGAATTGGTTGACTGATTTATGGAGAACGATGTGGTCTTGAGGAGCGGATGATGCGATGAAATGACTTTCATAACATGTTACTTGTTCTATTGATTGATGTGTGCTTGAGTGCTTAATAGTTGGATGTAGACTTATGTATATTCCATTATGTACTAGGTGATACTCTGTGATTTTGACTATTGTGTGCTGGATTCTCCTGTTGCCGATCTGCTAGCAAGGTAAGTACCTCCGGGGCTTACTCAGTAGCCAGTACCTCCTGCCTAATGTGTCATATAGTATGTAGGTGTTTCATATGCATAAGAGCATGCCATGTAGTATCATGCTTAGGAATTGCACTTACGAATGAGCATTCTTATTCTGTATGCGTTTGAATACAGAACGACCGTTATCTGTGAGTCCTAGAGTCCTTGCTAGGGTCATAGGACAGCCCAGTTTCATCGGGTGTTGTCCTCCTTGAGTTATATATATATCACGAGATACGAGATGAGCATGAGATACGAGATGAGCATGAGATTCGAGATGAGCATGAGATGCGATATGATGATGAGATTTGATATGCTATAGTATCGAACTGGCCAGTCTCCACCCTATCTGGAAGAGGGGTGGTGGTAGAAGAGGGATATACCACTTGGTATTCTTTGTTAAGGCCTTTCTTAATATTCTACATATATGAATTAGGAGCATGCTAGTGTGGTTAAGATTTCAGTACTGCATGAAGGCATCCTTTATTCTAGGTATAGGCGTATTATATGTCCTCAGCGCGGTCAGAGGACCCGCGGGCGGACTCTTGGCCTGACTTGGTGGTATAGTTTCAGGTACCCGATACACTGCTTGATTTTGTTCTGTTATTACGGGGTCTATTCTTATGGCGGAGAGTGAGTGTTTGAAATCCGACTTCACCAGATTCATGCTTTTGGGATTTCTCCCTAATTGTACTCTGTTTTGACCCGGCTCTGCCGTGGCACTAGTTGTATCATTTTCAGAACTTATGCCATTTGCATGATAACGGATTTCCTGCGTTGTAGACTTAGGACAGGTACAGGGGTTTACCCCGGGGTCCCCAACGAACCTTCCGGATTTGGGTGCGAAATCCCACTTTAAACTGCACATCTTCGATTTCAAACCTTCAACCTGTACTCGGGGCGCAAGATCCTAACGAGGGGTTTCATCCCTCGAAACGTAACTCGGGAATCATAATCCCGGGCCGTTACAAAGGTGGTATCAGAGCTGAGGTTTTGCAATCCGAGTACAATAGGTTTAAGAGGTTTTGAAAATCGCCCAATGATTTCAAACGGTTTTGGAAAATGTTTTAAAAGGGGAAAAATGAATTTAATTGGACTTAAAACCTAAAATGAATAAAGGGGAAACAATCTCGTGGGTAAAGACTAAAGCGATAGACATCCTTTATGGATGTAGAACTCGGGGAACGGTAGGCAAAATACTAGCTTTTATTTACAGATGGGCCTAGAAGACTCCAAGGAACACCACGGAGGTTGGAGTGTTGAGTTAGGAGGCCGTGAGGTTTTTGCCCCTCCGGTCAGCCGTCCCTCGAAGGACGGCATAGATCGTCTCTATGCCTATGTTATATATACATATATGCAATTGGGCCCGAGGGCGATCCTCCTCGAAGAGGATCATATTAATCTTGTTGATTGCTTCCGTGTTGAGTGCTATTGTGCTTAGGATAACGAACTAATCAGAATGCCTTAACTGGAATATGTAAATGACTGTATGTTTAAACGGGATAGCGGGATGAAACCTTGTTATTATGTAGTCAGATTTTCTGTCTTGTCGGAATAGTTCTTCCATAGTACAACCCCCTTGATAATCCCGATTCCGTCGTCCGTCCCACCAAAGCACTTGGATGTGTTAGTAAGGGTCGAGAGTGTCCGTTCCTCTTGACTTGAGTCCTATTTGTATTCCAACCATAGATGTTCATCGAGTCTCATACCTAATGTCAACATTCTCTAGGGGAAATTCGGGTCGGTCAACTAACTACCTTCGGGGATTGTGTATAATGTGAGGGTTACTTGAGGTTGATTATCGACAGTCTTCCGAGTTAGGAGTGCCTTGTCTTATGGAGTCATCCCTCTTGAGCCTCGTAATGGTCAACCGTGTCGCCTTGCCAAAAGAGTCTAAACATGAATTCTACCATCTTCCCTCGAAAACGGTGTCAATGTCCTTGTGTCCAGCGTGTCATACTAGCGTCCCATGGGGAAACAGGGTGGTGAGCCGGTGATTGCCCTTAGAGAATTCTGTCAAGTTATAATGATAGCTTCCTTGTGATTTCATGACATGCTATATTGGTATAATTCAGCATGACTTGTCTCGTACCTTGCATGGTTGCATTTATGAGTGGATGTATGTGTCATATGTATTAAATTCCCATGATTATTGTCTTCCCATGAATTAGGCCCATGATAGTGTGGTCAACCCTCGTTGTATCATGTATGTTTAATATTTGAGATGACAGTCCTAGCATGCTGAATTAATCTAATTAGACCATGTTGATTGTGTATATGTTTAATGAATGTTTCTAGTATCATGTAGGACTAATGTCTCCCCAATTATAGGCCCTCGTATGATCATGTGTCGTTCTTGTCATACTATGTGAATATGGATGTATATGATGTGATAGTTATATCCTAACGTGCTTGCCTTGGCCCCATGATATTACGACCTGTTTATGTGTCTGAGTTTGCAATGAAGAGCGAGTAGTCCACCCACTTCTAGGGTTGGGGCGAGCCCGACGATAGCCATGCATAATTGAGGTAAAGATCCGACCTTTATCGTGTTTTGAGCATTTTCCTAGTGGTTGATGTGTTTATTGCCCGTCTAATGGAGATCCATGCTAACAACTTGGATTATAAACATAAAATCGGTAGAGACAATTAGGGTTTCTTGAGAGAGTTGTCTAATTGTTGGAAAAGGCGAGAGCTTAGTCCTTTAATGCGATTCACATGATTATCTGTTTGATTATACCTTATGCATGCTTGGTTATTGTCGTTGCAAACCCCAATCTTGGAAGTTCTTTTACATTAAGTTTAGTCGAAACCCTAAAAGCATTTGTTTTTACTTTCTTTATTTTTATTCGTTTTTGTTCCCTGTCTACTCGATCTCGACCAACCGTGGTCGACCTCGAGTTACTGATCCTCGACCTAGAGTCGCTGTAGCTTACCTGTGCAGGAACTCGACGAAGCCCAACTCGAAGTCGACGAGGACCGTACTCGATCTCGAGTAGCCTCTTGTCGAGATCGACCACCCTTTGCCGAGCTGTTGTGCCCTGTTCGACTATCCGAGCTTCTGTCGACTAACCCCTTTGTCGAGCTCGAGGACTTCTGTTGTCGACTTTTGACCTTGAGATATATTCTCCGCTGCCTAGGATCCGCTGACACGCTTCCTCGTGGATCGATCCTGACTTCCCGCTGCTGCACCAGGAGGAGGTCTTGTAATTATTTGCGTGGGCAGAATCTGGTTTGCTGTGATTTATTTTATTATATTTTAAACTCGATTTCCTCCCTACAACAGTGTGCCACCTCTCAGATCCTGTCGTTTTCGCTGCTACTTAGTATGTACTAACCTCTTTTGCCTTTCTTACAGGTACCAAAAGATGGAGAACTCCATGAAGATGAAACCCTTCGACAGAGTCGTTGACTTCGCCATGTGGCAAGTCAAGATGAGAGATATCTTGATCAAGGAGGGTTGCTGAAAGGCCATCACACATCTAGTTAAACACCCTGAGGCTCTCACAAATAAACTCGACCCAGACATCAAGATTGATGACCTGAAGGTGGTTCTGGTCTCAAATCCGAAGAGAAGATCATGTCTACTCGATCTCGATGAAGCTTGGTCGAGATCGACAAGCCCCTGAGTCAGGATCCAGGCTTGTCGAGTTAAGCCACCCGAGAGCACCTAGTCGGCAAGACCAACCCTACTCGACATCAACGAGTGCTAGTCGAGGTCGACGAGCCCAGGAAGTCATGTCCGAGCCGCATCGAGGAGATCTACCCGAGAAGACCTAGTCGGGGAAGCCAGTCTACTCGAGGTCGACTAGGCCTTGTCGAGGTCGACGAGAGCCTGAGCCAGAATCCGAGCCTGTCGAGCAGAGAAGCCAGCCAAGACCAGTCGACCAGGATTCCTACTCGAGATCGACAAGGCTCTTGTCGAGATCGACCACCCTTCCAAAAGCTGTTCGACGCGGCTTGACGAACTCTACTCGGATTTGGATTCCTTGGGCATGAAGATTTCCGATTCTGTCCAAAACTATCAAGATCTACCATGAAGATAAAGACTCTATCCATTGAAGACATTTAGATATAATTCCTATTTTAGATTTAATTCCATTATGTATTTTATTTATCCTTAAGCATTTTAGATAAAGTTTTAGATATAGATAGATATCTTCTTTCCTAGAATAGCTAGGGAATGAAGGCTATAAATAAAGCCCATGGGGCTCAGTTTCATTCATTCAATTTCAGAGGAAGACAAGTAGTTCCACAGAGACGATTTAGGGAGTTCGAAGGTTTTAGGGTTGTGGCATTCGACGAGAGTTGGATTGCCGGGATTGTAAAGTCTTGGAATTTAGTTTAATGCAAGTTATTTTCTTTCAATTGATGATGTCTGAGTTTGCAATGAAGAGCGAGTAGTCCACCCACTTCTAGGGTTGGGGCGAGCCCAACGATAGCCATGCATAATTGAGGTAAAGATCCGACCTTTATCGTGTTTTGAGCATTTTCCTAGTGGTTGATGTGTTTATTGCCCGTCTAATGGAGATCCATGCTAACAACTTGGATTATAAACATAAAATCGGTAGAGACAATTAGGGTTTCTTGAGAGAGTTGTCTAATTGTTGGAAAAGGCGAGAGCTTAGTCCTTTAATGCGATTCACATGATTATCTGTTTGATTATACCTTATGCATGCTTGGTTATTGTCGTTGCAAACCCCAATCTTGGAAGTTCTTTTACATTAAGTTTAGTCGAAACCGTAAAAGCATTTGTTTTTACTTTCTTTATTTTTATTCGTTTTTGTTCCCTGTCTACTCGATCTCGACCAACCGTGGTCGACCATCTAGTTACTGATCCTCGACCTAGAGTCGTTGTAGCTTACCTGTGCAGGAACTCGACGAAGCCCAACTCGAAGTCGACGAGGACCGTACTCGATCTCGAGTAGCCTCTTGTCGAGATCGACCACCCTTTGCCGAGCTGCTGTGCCCTGTTCGACTGTCCGAGCTTCTGTCGACTAACCCCTTTGTCGAGCTCGAGGACTTCTGTTGTCGACTTCTGACCGTGAGATATATTCTCCACTGCCTAGGATCCGCTGACACGCTTCCTCGTGGATCGATCCTGACTTCCCCCTGCTGCACCAGGAGGAGGTCTTGTAATTATTTGCGTGGGCAGAATCTGGTTTGCTATGATTTATTTTATTATATTTTAAACTCGATTTCCTCCCTACAACAGTGTGCCACCTCTCAGATCCTGTCGTTTTCGCTGCTACTTAGTATGTACTAACCTCTTTTGCCTTTCTTACAGGTACCAAAAGATGGAGAACTCCATGAAGATGAAACCCTTCGACAGAGTCGTTGACTTCGCCATGTGGCAAGTCAAGATGAGAGATATCTTGATCAAGGAGGGTTGCTGAAAGGCCATCACACATCTAGTTAAACACCCTGAGGCTCTCACAAATAAACTCGACCCAGACATCAAGATTGATGACCTGAAGGTGGTTCTGGTCTCAAATCCGAAGAGAAGGCCGAGTAAGTGAAAGATGAACTAACCGCTGAAGCTGATCTTGAGCTCGACCTCAAAGCTCACTCTGAAATCATGCTAAGGTTAACTAATGGCGTACCCCGTCAGGTGGTAAAATTCTCTTCCGCTCACCTTCTCTTGTCCGCTCTGGAGGAACGCGCTATTTCTTACTAAATATTTGCCTTCCAAAATTTCCTTGTTGTGTCGGTTGTTTACTTTTAAAATGGATGTGAATATGACTTTAGATGATAACCTTGAATAGACAAGTTCTTTAAAATGACCCAAGAATTAGAATGTTGTAAAGATGAAATCAAAGACTCTCATCAGGCTATCCTCTTGCTTAACTCTTTACTTGAGAAATTTGAAAACTTCAAAGATATTATCCAGTTCAGTAGCAATGAGTTATCTAAAGATAAGATCATTGAGGCTAGAATTGAGAAAAACGAGATAATGAAGGTTTTACAGATTAAGGGCCTCTCTACCAAAACTGATAAGCAAGATAAATTAGAAGTCATGTTCACTCAGCAAAACAAATTTGAAAAGAAAGGTAAAAAGGCTAGAAAAACAAAAAGGAGAAGAAGGATAATTCTAAACTTGAGAAGTCTAATAAGTCTGATCCTAATTCTAAGTGCAACTATTGTGGACATGTTGGTCACTAGGTTAAGGATTGCAGGGAAAAGAAAAGGGCTGAACAATTAGCTAAACAAAACAAAACTGAATTGTCTACTTCTGTGCTTGAATCCATGAGTAACTATCCTGCTGAATTGTTTATGTGTGCTAAATATGCTTCATCTGATTCATGGACTCTTGATTTTGGTTGTGCCATGCATGCGTCCCCTAATAAAAACATGTTTAGAACTTTAAATGAGAACATTTCTGGTGATGTCATGTTAGGAGATGATACCTCTTTAGAGATTAAAGGTGTGGTGTCGGTTCCTTTACTCATGGATGATGATGTGGTTAGAGTCTTTACTAATGTTAAAGATGTGCCTAAGCTTAGAAGGAATCTGATGTATGAATCTTCTTTTGAATTACTTGGCTGCAATGTTGATTCTAAAGATGGAATTAGAACTATATATTGCAATGGTAAGGCTATTATGAAAGCAAAAAGGGTCAAAGGTTTGTTTCATATTCTTGCTTCACCTGCTGAGATTAATTCTGTGCATTCAGATGTTATGAGCTTATCTGATACTAAAATATGGCATGAAAGGATAGGTCATATTGGTAACACTGGGATGCTACATCTGCATAAACATGGTCTTTTACCTAGGAAACCTGCAAAAATTGATTTTTGTGAAAATGGCATGAAAGGATAGATCAAAACTTTCCTAGAATAATGAAAGGATAGGTCATATTGGTAACACTCCCGATAATGAAGTATTCTCTCGGGATTTTTTAAATTAAACACCCGATAGAAAATGAAACCTTAATTGGAGGAAGTTAAAAGAGTACAGATATGGAGAAGATGCAAAGGTTGGCTATGAAAAGTCCACTAATTTTTCGCCAACATTGCTCAATCGTTCGATTAATGGCATCCAAGGAAAATACAGGTTTGGTCGGCGCATACGATGAAGATGCATATTTCTTAGTCGTTGATGTAATCGTCGATTTCTCAGGGAGTGCACGATCTACTTCTCGATCTCCTCCGATTGTAAGTTACTTCGTATTTGCTCAAAAACTCTGCTATCTGAACTCTGCTATCTGAAGTCTTTCTGTGGTCTTTCAATGTTTACCCTTTCCTTTTCCTTTTGGCTTAAGTTCCTTCTCCATGTGAAGCTTAGTGAGTTACATGCACAATAAGATCAATTAGATGCTAAACATTAAAAAAAAAAAGGGAAGGAACATGTTCTCAGTAGGTTGTGTACCCTCTGCACTCATATTGGTACTTCTTTGGAAAATAATGATTTTTGAGGGAGTGGAATACTAACTCTGACACAAAAGTTCTAGAGAAATGAATTGCTTATACTTCGCATATGAGATACAACCGTATGGGTGACCTGCATGGGTCTTGTTTGGGATGGTGTTTTTCTGCTGAGTTGAGCTCAAAGATATGTCCATTATAGGTGCAATTTACATATATGGTCGGTGTTTGCAATTGTGCTATATGGGCTGCTTTGCTATTTAGCTCTTACTGTCATGAAGTACCATTGTTCTTACTGTCATGATTGGATCCCTTTTTATAAGATGTAATTTTTCAATGAGGGAATGCGTATGTTTACATAGATATTTTTTTAACTTAGAGTATATAAATTAACTTGGGTGTGATTTCAGTGTTAAAAGATATTGCCTATATAAGCTAGTTTAGTTTAGGCATGTTATATTTATATGAGATATTATCTCCGTCTATATATAAGCTACTTTATATTTACTACAAAATTTGGTTTACTTCTTAGTTTGGACCTTATGTTTTTGTGGTTTTCTCCATTTTCTTACAATGATGACCTTGTTTGAGTAGATTTAGATGACATCAGAGTTGAATGATGAAACATTGAACAAAGATGAGGCTAAAAAGGAGACCAAAGAGCTCTGAAACTAGGTAGTTTATCTTTCACCTTCCATTGTAATTTGTCTTCTTGGTCTTTCGTGAATATTGTTATAATATTTTCCTTCATCTATTATATTCCATAACCTTTAGGTTCTTGATGAGATTGGCATTGATATTGCATCTCAGGGTGGCTCATTTACATGATTTGAAAATAATAGTTTTTGTAGATTTGTATTTCCATTTGTTACGATTAATCTTACACTCTTCTTTGATGTTGTTATCTTTAGCACCAAAAGGAAGAATCACTGCAAAGCAAGTTGCAACGACTGCAATCAATCCAAAGTAAGTCTCATTAAAGGCTTCAAGTTATACTAGAGTGTACCATGTATGAAAAATCCTTCTGCGAACACATTCAGTGCATACTTAGCTAATGAAGAAGATGTCGCAAACCTAGCTTGATCAGTTTGACATTGTTCTGGCACCATCAACTCCCATTCTCTTCACATTACAGGGGGGACAACAAGAAGACGCAGGAGGACCCACTGAAGAGGACAAGGATACTGAAGAAACACCACAATCATCATCCCAAGCAGAAGATGGAAATGGATTAGAAGACGGGGATCCATTAGAGCCAGAGTCTTCAAATTATAATTCTTTACATGCATCTCCCTCCTCTTTTCGTGATGTAAATAGCCTGTTAACTAACTCCTCTGGTTTCTCCTCCCTCCCTTCTTCTGATTTGCATGATACTAACTTCGATGATTGACAGTTGACTAGGGATAGGGAGCTTAGGGTTAGTATCCCTAATAGGAAGTATGCTAACTATATGGTCGAGTATGTCTTGCTTACTGCTGACATAATTAGGCACCCCACCACCCCTAGTTCCTTTGAGTCAATCGAGTCTAATGCTCATACTTCCGAGTGGTGGAAGGTTATGAAAGATGAAATAACCTCCATGAGTCAAAACCACACTTGGGTTTTGCTTCCTAGACCTCTTAACAATTTTTTTTTACAGTAGGCAAACATTCGGAGCTATTACAAAGAAAGTAAATGCGCTCCTGGATCATCCTGACGGATGATGGTACAAAGTTCCCTGTGAAAAGGGATTGTAGATCTATCACTAATGATACCTCTAGTGGCTATATAATCTGCAACTTTGTTCGCTTCTCTGTAGATGTGATTGAATTCGACCTTTTCGAAATCCGCTTCCATGATCTTGATTTCTTCTGTTTGTCGCATAATCTCCCATTTGTTGTCTCCTCCTTTAGATAGAATTCTCATCAACTCTTGGTTGTCTCTTTCTACAACGATCTTGTTCAAACCTAATCTTCGAGCTACCTTCATCCCTATAAGCACTATTGCTGCTTCAGTTTGAATAATTGTACCTTGATCTACTTCTTGGTAGAAGATCTCAGCTACATGGCCCATGGAATCACGAATGATTCCTCCCACTTGGCTAATGCCGGTGGGTTTGACAGAGCCATCTACGTTAATTTTGTAGATGCACCTTGCTGGTCTAGTCCATATAGATCTAGACCTTTTTTTCCTTTTATTGATATCTTTATTAATACTCTTGGGATTTGTTTCTCTCCAATCTTGGATATTATTTATAATTCGCTTAATCATGTTACCAAAGGTGTCAGGGCTTGTATGTTTAAATATTAATTTGTTTCTAGTTTCCCATATCATTTCCCAAATAACCACTAGGTCTTCAAAATACTTATTTGTATGCTTGATTTGGCTAATGTTGTCGCACAAGGAACCTTGTAAGGAGAGGTTGTGAAAGAGCTTACCTGTTGCTTGTTCAAATTGGGCTATTAGTTCCTTTGCAAAAGAGCACTTCGTAAAGAGGTGAGTGGCATCCTCATTTCTGAGGTTACAAAGGGAACAAGTGTTTGGTACTCTGTTGATGTATCTATTAAGTCTGCTGGTCGTGGGTAGAGCATCTATTTTAATTTTCCATACTAGGTTTTTAAGGCGAGGAGGGAGGTTTAGATTCTATATCCAGTTATGGTTTTCTATGTTGTGGTTATGGGTGTCTGTAATTTTCTTAGCAGATTTGGTGGTGAACTTTCATGTGGGATTAGGCACCCAGATTAGCTTATCTTGGGCTTGCCATGATGGGATGTTGAGGGATAGAATACCATTATCTACATTTTGAGGGAAAAGACTATGTATGAGAGTCTTATTCCAGAGCTTTTGAGGGGTAAAGAGATTGCTGACTTTCATGTTCGGGTCATTGTTACCCATGAAGGTTTGGAGATTTGTATTGGGAATCCAAGGGTCATTCCAAATATTTATGAGTTTACCGTCTCCTATAACCCAAATGAGGCCTTTCTCGAATTTTTCTCTAAGAGATAAAAGTCTGCCAAATTGCCAAGAGGTGGCTTGATTTGGTTTGTCCCTGGTGTTGCTGTTAGGAAAATATTTTTCTTTGATGACTCTAACCTAAATATTATCTTCATTAGTATAAAGTTTCCAAAGTAATTTAAACTGGAGGTTTATATTTAGGCCTTCAGCTTTTCTAATACCCAATCCACCTTGGGCTTTACTTTTACAGATGTTATCCCAGCTTACTAAAGGGGTATATCTCTCCGAGTGGAGTTTATTCCAGAAGAAATTTTTGTTTATTTGGTCTATTTGATTGAGAATTCCTTTAGGGAGCAAAATTTTTTGCATCAGATAATTAGTTTTGGAACTTAGATTGGATTGAGTTAAGATGGCTCTGCCTGCTTGAGACAAGTTTGAGGCTTTCCATTTGGACAGTTGTTTTTTCAGATTTTGGATAGCTTCCTCAAAAACCGAGTTTTTAATTCGGCCTTTGAGCATCGGAATACCTAGATATTTTTCAAGAGTACTCGAGATTGGAATTCCCATACTCTGAGCAAGGTCTCTCGCTAGGTTTTGGTTCACATTCTTAGAGCATTGGAGAGAACTTTTACTATAATTAATAGTGAGACCCGAGAGGTTGGAGAAGTTGTTTATCATATTCTGAATGGTATTTAGACTAGTATGCGCAGCTTTGGCAAAAATAATCGTGTCATCTGCAAAAGTAAGGAAAGGTATAGGGTTACCATTTTTGGTGAGTTTGATTCCGATTAACGCATCCTCTTGCAAAGCTTCCTTGTGCATTTCTCTCGCTAGACCTTCCATTACTAACACAAAGATGTAGGGTGCAAGTGGGTCTCCTTGACGAATTCCGCTGTTAGGCTTAAACTGTTTACCTGGACAATTGTTTACTAGAGTTGAGAAGGAGGATGTTGTAAGACACGTCATAACCCAGTTGATCCATAAAGGATGGAAATCAAACTTATGAAGAACCGCTTTGATGTAGCTCCAATTGATTTTATCGTAGGCTTTTTCCATATCGAGTTTTAATGCCATCCAACCAGTTCTTCCTTTTCTCTTATGGAAGCTATGGAATATTTCATGAGCTATTAAGGTATTATCCTGAATGGATCTACCTTCTACGAATGCTCCTTGAAAAGGGTTGATGAGCTTTGGGAGAATATGTTTAAGCCTGTTTGCCAGAATTTTTGTGATTACTTTGTAAATGGTGTTACATAAACTGATCGGCCTGTAGTGGTTGATTGTGGTAGGGTTCTCAGTTTTGGGAATTAGAGCAATAAAGGTTTTGTTTATCTCTAACAATAAATGTCCTGAGTGAAGAAAGAATGCTTTGACTACTTTACAACAAGAGGGTCCTACTATATGTCAGTATTTTTTATAAAATTCTGGGGGAAAACCATCAGGGCCGGGGGATTTATCTTCTGCCATTTCAAATATCGTGGTTTTGATTTCAGCTGTAGTCGGTTGAGAGATTTGGTTTCGGTTTTCCTCTGATGTTATTTGAGGTTGAATGTTCCAAACATCCCATGGGTTAACTTGATATTGATGAGAACCTATAAATCTTTCCAATAGCTCATTTGTGATTTGATCAGAGATGGTGTCATTGTCATAAATGATATTTCCCTGTTTTGTTGTAAAGGATTTAATTGGTCTTTTTGAACTTTTAACTTTAGCTATTATTTGAAAGTATTCCGTGTTCCTGTTTGAAAATTGAAGATGATTTGATTTGGCCCATTGTTTCCAGAACTTATGGTTGCATTCTAAGAGTCTGTATCTCTTGAGTTCTAATCTCGCTAACTTTTCATCATCTTGTTTACTGATGTTATCCCAAGGTAAACGATTTTGCAAATTCATAATTTGACTCTCGACTTGAGTAAGTTGTCTAGCGGTATTACTGGTTTGAGATTTACACCAGTTTTTGGTATTTCGTTTGAGCAGTTTTTTTTTCTGTATTAGTTTAAAGCTTTGGGATCAATTAAAATTACTACGCCAAACTTGTCGAACCATAGATTCATATATAGGATTTGTCATCCATGCCATTTCAAATCTAAATGGAGCACCTTTAGTAGGATTTCGAGATCCTATTTCTAGAGAAATTGGGCACTGGTCAGAATCAGAGAAGGCATGATGTTTTGTATGAATCTTTGGAAACCAATTGAAGATTTGTTGACTTGCCAGAATTCTATCCAAACGTTCATATGTATTGTTAAAGTTTGATTTGTTTTTTCTCCAAGTAAAGGGAGAACTAGTGTAGGGAACAGTTTGGAGATCAAGTTCATACTTAACAAATTGTAATCGTCTAAATCTAGATATGAATGGAGTAGCACCCCCTATTTTTTCTGTATCGTTTTCTATATCGTTTAAATCACCTATAATGAGAACTGGAAGAGAGTGTTAGTGGGTTATCGAAAAAATTTCTTCACAAAAAGGGATTTTTTCTGATTCAACAGATGGAGCATAGACCAACAATAAAGCGAAATCATGCTTGTCCACCGTTGTTTTTATCATGAGATATATTTCAGATTGTTCTAGAACTATACTTGAGTCTTCAAATTTTGACTTGTAGAGAAAATAGATGCCACCTTTGTGACCCTTAGCACTGATGCTGAAAGCTTTGTGAAAGCCCGAGGCTTTTATCATCTGATCGGTCGGGGCTTCAGAGGCTTTAGTTTTAGTAAGCATAAGGGCGATCAAGATGATTTGTAGCTCTAAGATGGTTTATTTCTTGCCAAAAGAGAGGCTCTAACATAAGGGCGATCTAGAACCTCTAACATAAAGGCTTTAGTTTTAGTAAGCATAAGGGCGATCTAGAACCTCTAACATTCCAGTATGCGACTTTAATCATAAAAAATTCCATTTAAGAAGAGCTTTTAGCATATTTCAGTGTAAGATGGTGCAAGATTCAACATTACATCGTTTAAGATCTACACTTGGAGAGTTTTTGTTTTTGTTTAAACATTCAGAAAGTTTGAAACAGATCCAAGCTTCCTTCACGTAAATCCTGCTGGTTTGAAGGTGCTCGTGACAACTTCTTTTATCAGTTTTAGTCCACCAGTGGGTTTGAGACCTGCATTGAAATTTAAGTGTATGTCTTGCACTTGTTGCTAGGAGCTTTGTTGAAACTTTTGTTTGTAGAGGTTTGGTAATGAGGTTTATGCAGCATGCCGCCACCAAATCCCTAACGAGACCGGTGTGGCAAAGCTTGAAGTTTGTCTCATAAGATTTTTTAGAAAGTTTGAGAGTAAGTTTGAGATGAATTTTGTTTCTGAAGTGTTGGTGCGGCCTTCCACCACAAAGAGTAGGGAAACTCTGATGGGGAAACAACCAAGTGTTGGAGGAAAGAGTTGTGATGGGCATCTTACCATATCCGATAACACAGTAAGCCAGCGTCAAACTTGAAGCTTCAACATCCTTGAACCTGCAAAGAAAACTCACACCACCATAGCCCCAATCTCCATGGGAGCCATGGATAATTCCCTGGGCTTGATACCAAATTTTATGATTTTCCAACTTATAATTGAAGAGCTGGCAAACACTGCTAAAAAAAACGGGAAATAGCTACAGATGGTTAGCCACGGATTATAGGCGATCTTGTATTCGTGGCCATTAGCGATGACATTGGCCACAAATGTTCCTGACCGTGGCTATATTCGTGGCTAATACTCATCCCGGTATGACATGCCAAAACATTCGTGGCTATTAGATACGATCTAGATGTCCGTAGCTGATTTCGTGGGTCGATATGTGTCAATGTCAGTAAATAACCACGAATGTAGCCACGAATAGGATTGTCATGGCTGTTTTCGACGCTGATATAGCCACAACACAATATCTGTCGCTAAATACGTGGCTATTAATCATCGAAAATCAAATGAACATATGTGGTGAGTAGGTCTTGGGACACTAATTGTTGGTGGGCCAGATATATATCATGAATGGGCTATCCGATGACACTTAATCCGTGGCTAAATCCAGATACAAACTCTCCCAAAATTTATGGGCTCGGTCCAATAGAAGATAGTGAAAGCCCAATTATCTTATCTCAACCCATTTGATGAAGTGGTGATTTAGCGACAATTGAATCTGTGACTAAATTCGTGGCTAAATAAGCCCAAATATGACTGTTTTCCCCGATTGGCCCATTGACGGGCCCAAATATGCCAATGAAATTTTTTTATATATATTGACAAGTGTTGAAAAAAAATATATTAATAAATTAATAAATTCCTATGAGAATATTATAAGGATATGTTTTGAGGAAAATTCATATAAGTGACTAATAAATGTTTAATAACACCTTATATTAAGTAATAAATTCTTATTAGAACACTATAAGAGTATGTTTTGAGGAAAATTGATATAAGTTACTAATAAATGTTTAATAAAACGTTATATTGACTAATAAATTCTTATTAGAATATTATAAGGGCGTTTTGTGGAAAGCTCATGGAAGTGTTTAATAAATGTTTAATAAAACATTATAGTAAGTAATAAATTCTTATTAAAATACTATAAAGGTATGTTTTGAGAAAAACTCATATAAGTAACTAATAAAAGTTTAATAAGATCTTATATTAACCAATAAATTCTTATTAGAATATTATAAGGGTGTGTTATGAGGACCACCCCATAGATCTATGAGTTTTGACGAAAACTCATATAAGTAACTAATAAAACCTTATATTGACTAATAAATTCTTATTAGAATACTCTAAGAGTATGTTTTGAGTAAAACTCATATAAGTAGCTAACAAAACATTATAGTAAGTAATAAATTCTTATTAAAATACTATAAAGTTATGTTTTGAGGAAAACTCATATAAGTAACTAATAAAAGTTTAATAAGATCTTATATTAACCAATAAATTCTTATTAGAATATTATAAGGGTGTGTTTTGAGGACCACCCCATAGATCTATGAGTTTTGAAGAAAACCCATATAAGTAACTAATAAAACCTTATATTGAGTAATATATTCTTATTAGAATACTCTAAGAGTATGTTTTGAGTAAAAAACTCATATAAGTAACTAATAAAACCTTATCAGTTCAGAACTAATGAAACCTTATATTAAGTAATAAATTCTTATTATAATACTATAAGAGTATGTTTTGAGTAAAACTCGTATATGTAGCTAATAAAACCCTATATTAAGTAACAAATTCTTATTATAATACTATAAGGTTAAGTTTTGAAAAAAACTCATATAAGTAACTAATAAAACCTTATATTAACTAATAAATTCTTATTAGAATGCTCTAAGAGTATGTTTTGAGTAAAACTCATATAAGTAACTAATAAAACCTTATATTGACTTATAAATTCTTATTGGAATACTCTAAGAGTGTTTTTTGAGTAAAACTCATATAAGTACTTAACAAAACCTTATATTGACTAATAAATTCTTATTAGACTACTCTAAAAGTATATTTTGAGTAAAACCCATATAAGTCGCTAATAAAACCTTATATTAAATAATAAATTCTTATTATAATACTCTAAGAGTATGTTTTGAGTAAAATTCATATAAGTAACTAATAAAACCTTATCAGCTCAGAACTAATTAATAAAACCTTATACTAAGTAATATATTCTTATTATAATACTCTAAGAGTGTGTTTTGAGTAAAACTAATAGAAGTAGCTAATAAAACCTTATATGAACTAATAAATTCTTATTAGAATATTTTAAGAGTATGTTTTGAGTAAAACTCATATAAGTAACTAATAAAACCTTATATTCACTTATAAATTCTTATTGGAATACTTTAAGAGTATTTTTTGAGCAAAACTCATATAAGTACTTTTTTTTTTGGACATGGGGGGTTCCGAGGTTATCGACTAATCCCCCCCACGAGTCCGGGCCCTAGCCTGCAAAGGACGGGAACTGGTTAAGCCAGGCGGCAAGCCACCAGACAGGCTCACCCAAACCAATGAAGGCTTGAGCACCCACTAATACATAAATTGTGTAAGAAGTGGGATTTGAACCCTTGACCTCTTGCAAGGGCCACCTCTCCCTTACCACTAGGGCAAGGGGTCATTGTTAACTCATATAAGTACTTAATAAAACCTTATATTGACTAATAAATTCTTATTAAAATACTCTAAAAGTATGTTTTGAGTAAAACTCATATAACTAGCTAATAAAACCTTATAATAAGTAATAAATTCTTATTAGAATATTATAAGGATATATGTTTTGAGGAAAACTCATATAAGTAACTAATAAATGTTTAATAAGACCTTATATTATCTAATAAATTTTTATTAGAATACTATAAGGGTATGTTTTGAGGAAAACTCATATAAGTATCTAATAAATGTTTAATAAAACATTATATTATCTAATAAATTCTTATTAGAATACTATAAGCTAGGGTCTGTTTTTTGAGGAAAACTCATATAATTGTCTAATAAATGTTTAATATAACATTATATTAAGTAATAAATTCTTATTGGAATACTATAAGGATATATTTTGAGGAAAACTCTTATAAGTAACTAATAAATGTTTAATAAGACCTTATATTATCTAATAAATTCTTATTAGAATACTATAAGAGTATGTTTTGAGAAAACACACATAAATAACGAATAAATGTTTAATAAAACCATATATTAACTATAAATTTATATGAGAATATTATAAGAGTAAGTTTTGAGGAAAATTCATAAAAAAAAATTATGTTAATTAATTAATTAATTTTTATGAGAAGAATATAGAAGTAATTTTGTTCTTACAATTTCCGATAAAATTTTGAAGAGTATTTGACTTTGTTCTTATTTTAATGGATATTTGAACTTTTATTAGTATTTTATAATATTAGTATTTTATATTGTACTAGCTAGTTTGTTTCAAAATAGAAAAGTCATATATATAGAAAAAGTGAATATATGTTGAAAAATTTTCTTTCGAAATTTTTGTGGAATTGGCGCTGAGCAAAAATTTTTAGGCGGTATAACATAAATTTGGGGGGGAAACTTCCCGCACTTTGAAAATTTAGAAATTTAGATGGGTGGCCCAAGGTGGGTATAAAAGGGAACTCTTACACTTTCTAACCCTAATCCCTCTTGTTTCGTTTTGATGTGATCCGAGCTCTTTCGACACATGCTCGGTATTTTAGTCATAACAGGAGCTATATTTGTCCGATGAAGGTCCATGAGTACTTGATGGAAAGCTGATTCGAAGGGCCACATATTTCATGTAGACCAAAATGCCGAAATCATCCAAAAAGAGGTCGGAAATTAGCAATAATCCAGCAGTTCGAAATCTGGACAGTTTTTCCCGACGCATTGAATGAAGTCGGAATAGATGAAGAGACGTTGAACGTGATTCATTCAATGGAACTTGATGGGTTTGACACTCCATGATGACATCCAACTCTCCATTTTCCATTAGGGAGTTGGCCAACTTTCTCCATCAATTCCCGAGAGACTTTTCATATTTTCCGTCTTTAATTTATTGTTTAATTGTTGCTTGGTTTATGGCTATAAAATGCCTCAACCTTTGTCATGAGAAATAAGATTTGAGTTGAGAATTTTTGGAAAAAGTGTGTTTGTCTTGTTGATTTGGTGAGATGCCATTTTGACACCCCATTCCGGAGTGAGAGGCCGAGGAATGGTTCCGTTTGTTTAACTCTTTCCGGTGAGATGCTTGTTAGAGTTGTTCAAACAAAGGCTTGATTGCTCGAGAGTGAGATGCCGACGAGTGAGAGAGCGAGTTTGGTAAATCTATGGGTGAGATGCTCATAGATTTAGCCATCCATATCCTGTTTTTATTTTCCCATAAATCTAGAAAAATCCAAATAAAAGAGTCGCGTGTGTCAAATTTTGTTCTCGTGCTCGGTTGAAGCTTTGTAACTTGTTGGATCAATCCTTTGGGTCGCATCATTTGGTATCAGAGCTAATCCATCAAGTTCACAAAGCTTTATGTGATTCAATCACTTTCATCCACATCCCTCTTCAGAGCCGTCGCGGTTGCAACCATTGAAGTGCACTACGCAGATCCAACGTACAGGGGCGTATCGTACCTTTTTGGAAAGGCAACGCAGATTTGAGAGTCTTCGCGGAATCAACCATCAAGATATCTTACGCAGATCCAACGTACAGGGGCGTAATGTTTCTTTTTGGAAGGGCAACGCAAGATTCGAGGACGAATCTTTTTCAAAGGAGGGGAGGATGATGTGATCCGAGCTCTTTCGACACATGCTCGGTATTTTAATCATAACAGGAGCTATATTTGTCCGATGAAGGTCCATGAGTACTTGATGGAAAGCTGATTCGAAGGGCCACATATTTCATGTAGACCAAAATGCCGAAATCATCCAAAAAGAGGTCGGAAATTAGCAATAATCCAGCAGTTCGAAATCTGGACAGTTTTCCCGACGCATTGAATGAAGTCGGAATAGATGAAGAGACGTTGAACGGGATTCATTCAATGGAACTTGATGGGTTTGACACTCCATGATGACATCCAACCCTCCATTTTCCATTAGGGAGTTGGCAAACTTTCTCCATCAATTCCCAAGAGACTTTTCATATTTTCCGTCTTTAATTTATTGTTTAATTGTTGCTTGGTTTATGGCTATAAAATGCCTCAACCTTTGTCATGAGAAATAAGATTAGAGTTGATAATTTTTGGAAAAAGTGTGTTTGTCTTGTTGATTTGGTGAGATGCCATTTTGACACCCCATTCCGGAGTGAGAGGCCGAGGAATGGTTCCGTTTGTTTAACTCTTTCCGGTGAGATGCTTGTTAGAGTTGTTCAAACAAAGGCTTGATTGCTCGAGAGTGAGATGCCGACGAGTGAGAGAGCGAGTTTGGTAAATTTATGGGTGAGATGCTCATAGATTTAGTCATCCATATCCTGTTTTTATTTTCCCATAAATCTAGAAAAATCCAAATAAAAGAGTCGCGTGTGTCAAATTTTGTTCTCGTGCTCGGTTGAAGCTTTGTAACTTGTTGGATCGATCCTTTGGGTCGCATCATTCGGATGATGTGATCATAGTCGCCCTTGAGCTTGCATCGTTTTTCCTACAAAGGTTTTTCTTCAGAGCAGAATATCAACTTTCATTTGTGAAGACTGTTTGGCGACACCTCGGTATTTTGGCTCATTCTTGCTGTATAAAATTCCGATTGGAACCGATGAGCACTTGTTGGAAAGATATTTTAAGCGGCTACAACTTTATTGAAGGATGCAGTTGTCAATTCAGATTGGAATATGGCCGAAATTTAGGATCTTTGGATCAGTCCGAAAATCAGGCAGC
Source organism: Persicaria tinctoria (assembly GCA_037127255.1). NCBI lineage: Eukaryota > Viridiplantae > Streptophyta > Magnoliopsida > Caryophyllales > Polygonaceae > Persicaria > Persicaria tinctoria. The sequence goes on from JBANSL010000001.1 coordinate 84,000,148, forward strand.
TTGTCGGAAATGCAATAAATGAAGACGGAATGAATTCAATAAGGTCGGATTAAATGACGGTGCTTTAGGGATTCCCGACCTTCCATCCCTTTGATGGCAACCAAGACCATTCGTTTTCCCCCCATTATGGTTGTCCATCTTTCCGTCATAAATCTCGGAAACCCTTTCGTATTATCCGTCATTAGTTTATCAATTTATTTAGTTTCTTTTGTTTTTCATAGATTCAATATTTTTCCTATATAAAGGGATGTAAGAACTGATTTGAGGATAAGTTGAATTTGAGAAAAATCTGAGCTTGTGCTTCCTTCGTTTCGGGTTAAGAAACAAATCTATCTTGGTGAGATGCCGGATAAACCCTCTTGGTGAGATGCTAAGAGCGATTCCTTAGTGAGATACGACGGAATCAAATGGTCGGAAACACTCGGAGTGCGAGGCCGAGAGTGCGGAAGATCGAGTGTTGGAGAGAGCTCAGAGTGCGAGGCCGAGAGCTATCTTGCATCACATATCCCTCAACCCCCATTCCCTTCTTTACCACCATTGTAAGGCCTTCCACAGCCCCATTATCACCCTCAATCATACCCAAAACGTCACTCCCAAAACAGCCCTCAATACCTCTCAAACGAACCCAATTTCGGAATCGTCTCTGCACAGGCGACGTCTCGGTAAAACTCGATTTCCCGCTTCGTCTGACATCCGATTGACAAGATCTGCCCCAATCCGCGACCGCGACTTCAAGATCTACAAAAGTAGTACTCGCACATTTCCACAAGCCTAGCCAATCGACGGGAAATTGGAATTCTTTTCCGACTGATCTGCTGCTCCAGAAATTGTCCAAGCTTCCCGACCTCTCGGAACTCTCGTCGCCGGTCCTTTTGCTCGAGCCCGGGTCCGAGCACGTCACGTTTCCACCGCCTCTCCTCCATTTCTCAGATCTGAAAAGTTCTCTTCGCTCTACTCTCGACCTCCGACCTCCCATGACTAAATTTCTCCCTCTTCAAGTATGAAACTCCACCCTATGTATCTCGCTTTCCTGCCCTTTTACTCCGCCTCTCCCATGGTTGTCCTCTACCTCACCCTCTCGTGTCTTCTGTCACCTATCATCGAAGTGCAGTGGGAACACTGATCGAAGCCGGGATGAGGGGCGACACCGACGACCCGATGTAGGGTTGTTGGGTTTTCAAATCTCGCAACGACCTGGAAACGAGATTGCCAGAAAATCCGAGTTGGGGTTCCGAATTAAGCTGATGGAGAACTTCACCACTTCCTCCTCCCAATCGGAGCAACCGCCGATGTACCGTCGAGTTGGGGATCCGAATTTGACGGTTGTAAGTTGTTTTTTCTCCCCTTCTTTTGCCTGAGAGAGAAAGACACAATGGGATGTTGGGATGAACAGACCAGCACCCAATTTGTGTTCTTTGGTTTTTGTCTAATTTTTTTTTATTTGGCTGAATAAACTATTGGGGTTTCGAACATAGCAGCACCGCCAATGGTGGGATGAACTGACGGCCCGATGTAGGGTTGTTGGGGTTTCGAACAGAGCAGCACCGCGCCGCCGATGTACCTCCGCGCCTGAGGTCAGTCGTCCTTCACCCTTGCCGGCGCTACAGATCCAGAGGGACCAAAACTACTGTTGCTGCCCCAAATTAGCCTTGTTTCCGAGCCAGAGCAACCACCGGAGATTTTGGTCTATTTGTGTATTATGAGTTTGGGGCTTTTCTGATTTTTTTTTTGTGTTGATTTGGTTTGTTGAATTTGATATGCAGGACTTGTTCAAGATTTGAGTGTTTTGGAGGATTTCACATTTAGATAAAATCAGCTCTCTTAAATTAGATTATTGCAATTTTTTTTTTTTGCAAGGTTGGTCTGTACTCAATGAGTTTGGTTTGTGTTTCCATTAATATTTTTTTGACCTACTTATAATGTATGAACTTCATTTATGTATTTATATATTTTCCATATCATATGTATATATACAATGTTTCCAAAATACGAGGATACGAAATTTGCTACAAAATCATGAAAATCAGCATTAGCTACGACTTTAGCCTAAAAAATAGCAATGACACGAACTTAGCCACGATTTTAGCTACACCCATGCCTTATTTGCAGCAACGAAATCAGCCACGACCGTAGCCACAAATTCAGCAATGGCCTAATTCCGAAGCTAATTTTGTTGCCTCAGCCACGAGATTCAAATGTCCATCCATTGCTAAACAGCCGTTGCTATTAGTCACGAGGCATATGGCTACGGACGGCCCATCCGTGGCTATTTCCGTGGCTAAACCGGTTAGCCACAGTCATTTGTGGCCAATGCCGTGGCTATTTTCCGTAGCTATTTCCTGCGTTTTTAGTAGTGAAATCAAAATACTAAGGCTAACATGCATAAAACTCAACCATTCAAAGTTAAATAGGACATAGTTGTAACCCCTATTATCACAATAAGAAAAGTCAGGGTCAGCAGTCCAGTTTCTACTCACATCTTTTTGGGAGAGATGAAATCGATTATATCTAAACCAATGCAATATAGATCTAACCAACGCAAGAACATTCATGGAAAAGTGGACTAATGAATACAATTGGGACAACATGTAATGCATGCAACCTAAATTGTACTCACAAGTCATAAAAGGAGGGATAGAGTTATCAACCAACACAGAGGGAACCTGATAATGACTAGAGGAGGATTTTATAGGAGTGCAGAGATGCTCTAGAAATATTAGAAGGGGAATAATAGGTTCATAGAGGAACTTAACTGGTATGAGGTAGCGAGACTTCTTGGCGAAAACCCACCGCCAGACGTTCATCCTGAATGCAGCATGCATAGGTGGTGCTGACATTGGGTTGCTACGCAGAGCATTCCGGTTGCATGCAATGATTCGGGCCTTAAAAAAGGTAATCTTAAGATCAAGAGTTTTGAGATAAAACATAAGAAAGGTACAGGTTTTGTGCTGAGATTTTGGTATAAAAGGTTTGGGTTCAAAGTTTTTAATTTTCGAATATGTTAATAAGCGGGGAAGAGACAGATGATTAGAGGTATCTTCAGATCTTATTTGCCGACCACCCGGGAAGGCAAGCGCCCACCAAGGCAACCGGGAAAAGGGACCAGGAGGCCACCAAGGAAGCGTCTCTTTCAGCCGCGTAGACCCCCTAACAAATTACAACAATCATTAATCATTAATTCATTTTATAATTAAGTGAATGTTTGACCATTGAGTTATTGCTCGTTATATATGGATTCCAAACAAATTACATGCAAACTTACTTTAGGCAAAGCTCACGTACATGGTGCATATCTAAGCCTACCCTTTAACTTGTCAAAATAATTAAATTTAGCTTCAAAATATATGGTACAAATCCATTCAAATAATTATTTGAATGGGCGAATTTAGTAACTAACCATCCAAATAAATTTACTGCAATCATTAACTATATTAATTCATTAATTTTATAAGTGTGAATGTTTGACCATTGAATATATTTTTGCTCATTATGGAATCCAAATTAAGCAAATTACATGCAAATTTAATTACTTTAGGCAAGTTCACGTACACGTACGTACATATCTAAGCCTACCCTTTATTCTTTTGTGTGTATCATCGAAATTAAATATTTCATGTGTGTATTTTTCATGGTATAGGCCGCGGCACATTTTCATGCTATTTGATTAGTAACCGCCACCGGCGCCGCCACCATGACCACTACCGGAACCTTGTCCATATCCACCAGACTGTGCCCCTCCGGCATAGGCGGTTCCTCCTCCGGAACCTCCTCCGCCGCCTCCTGCAGAAGCCCCCCGTCCACCGGTGGCCGAGCCGTACCCACTCCCGGAGCCGCTACCGCTACCATAGGCAGTTCCTCCAGCACCACCAGCGTAGGCTGAGCCACCGCCACCGCCACTGCCGCCTCCTCCCGCTGAAGCACCAGCTCCGCCATGCGCTACTCCGCTGCCGCTTCCTTGCCCACTCCCATATCCTCCAGCGGAACCTCCCGCCCCGCCAGCATAGGCTGAGCCGCCGCCGCCACCACTACCGCCTCCTCCCGCTGAAGCACCGGCCCCGCCATGCGCTACTCCGCTGCCGCTTCCTTGGCCACTCCCATATCCTCCAGCGGATCCTCCCGCCCCGCCAGCATAGGCTCCGCCACCTCCCCCACCGCTCCCGCCGCCGCCGGCGTAAGCCCCAGTGCCACCTTGCGCTGATCCACTTCCACCACCTTGGCCGCCTCCGTAGCCTCCGGCGTAAGAACCCCCTGGGCCGCCGGAGTAGGCTTGGCCCCCTCCGCTACCACCTCCGCCTCCGCTTGCATAGGCGTCGCCTAGAAGCTGGCGGCGGGCGGTGGCGGAGGCTAGGCTGGCCAGCCCAAGAACAAGAAAGAAGACTGCTACTGAGATTTTGTGAGAAGCCATATTTATTCTTAGCTTTCAATTCAAATGAGAGTTTTGTTTGTGTGATTGTAAGATAGAGGTTTGAGGGGCTATTTATACTTATAGAGATGGAGAGATGGATGACCATTGACCAAGGATGTTACTGCCTCTAAATATCTCACACTCACTTGGTAGGTAAGGTAGTGTCAAAAGTCAATCAATTCATATATCCCTACTGTCGACTATATATAGTGGTATACTATCTAACTTTTTTGTTTCTTCTTTTCTTTCATTGAAACAAAACTACGGATCAAGAGGATTGGCATGCAAACCGGTCGTTCTTAATTAAACCATCTCAATTAAAACTTGACATGGAACACGGTTTCAGACAATTTGCAATTTGTATTTTATCAGGTCCACTGTATATCTTGTTTGGTCTTACTTTGCAATTTGTATTGATTGATAATATACACAGATATTTTTGAATTCTTTTTTATTTTCTGATTTAATTAGGTAATTAATTAAGTATATCATTTATATGAAATTGGTATTATCAATCTATATTTATATATTATCGATTCACTTAATTATTTGTATATGAATATGTATCGATATATATCTTGTCATTTAATTAAAGTACCAATCATAAATATAGATGTTTGAAATATCACTCCATTAGTTATAGTTAGTAAAATGAAGAAAAATTAAATATCATTGTAAGTTTAGTAAAAAAAAAATTTGAATAACAATGATAGTAGTAAATCATTCTAACCTTATTTAAAAGATTTAACAAAAATATAATTTGATAAATATCCAATAAGAGAATAACATTCATATTGAAAAATTCTTTAACTTAATATAATATATAAAAATAAAATATTTTAGAAAAGTTTAATAATATAGAAAATTGTATAGATATAGATATAGATTAGTTAGTAAATGAGTAAAAAAATAAAAGGGACAAAATGTAAATGCAAAGAGATAAAGAGAAAAAAGGAAAAATAAATAATAAGATAAAAATTGTGATTAGTTGAAAAACCTTCAATTAACGAGGCGCTTTGAATTCAGAGGGAATTGTAGTAAGTAACCCATTGAAGTAAGTAACCCACTTTCCAGTATGTCAAACCAATCGACCGCACTATCTTGCTTCCGGCGCCCGGGTTCGTGAGCGGTGTCGTCGAGAAGAGCTCGGATGGTTATGAGAGGGCGAGGCTCGGTCGTCAAGAGAGAACGTGAAGGAGGAGAACGAAGAAGGCTTAGCGACTATGGCGAGAGGCTCCGATGGTTTCCGCCATTGAAGACGATCCTCCAGGTGAGCCGCCTTCTCTCATCGCTTATGGATGTGTGTTCTTCATCAATTGAATTTTTTTAAGTGAAAGTCTTGATTCATCTTTCATTCTTTTGATCTTAATGTGTCTAGAAGCTTGATTCATTAATGTGTTTCTCTTTCAGGATGGTGATTTCCAATTCTTTTTGGTTGTCTGCCAGGATACTAAAATGAAAGTGCCCGAGAGGCTGAGACGCCTCACCACCGTCTTTAACCAGCAGCAGAGTCCAGAGGGTTGCGGCTGCAGGATGCCTGAAACTGTGAAATTTGTGAAATTTGCGAAATTGGTAAGTTTTCTTGGATTTTCATTTGTTTGTTAAGAAATATTGAATTGAAATGATGTTATTGATTTGTTTATAATTGAAATGTTGCTAACAAAATAATCCGATTGTTTGCCCTATGTTTATTCGGATTGGTGGTTTAACTTTGGGGCTTCTCTTATTTATGATGCAGTTAGGGTTTATAGGTGTTCAAAGTTTTATTCCATGCCTGTGAAATTGATCAAGGATTTGATAGGAAGTAAGACATTATGATTGTGTTTTATTTGTTCTTGCTTAAATCTCAAGTTCACCCCAACAATTAGTTTGGATAAAGGAGCTTAAGAGGAATGTGGTCAATTTGATTGTGAGTAGGGTGATTGTGTTATATTACCTCAATATCTTGCTAATTCTCGTATGATGATTCTGATTATTTTGTTAGCAAAAGTGGGAGACCCATTCTACTCTTCTTAACTTGCTAATAATAGATGAAGGAATTATTATTATTTTCTTCATTGTTCTTAGTTTTGTTTGCTGATTTAGTTGTGTTTCATCATTTATTTGTCACCTGGTTTGAATTTTGATGAATTTGTTTGTCAATTCTTTTACCTCTCTTCCTAATTTATCGTTTGCTTCTCTCATCAGCTTTGGACTCGGACAGAGGCTTGGTTTTCATTTGTAAATGAGCTACCGATATGCTCCACGTTGTACAGTACTATTTAGACAATAATTCAAATGTGAGTCAATGTTATTATTTGTCTTTGGTCCTTGATCCCCTCCCATTTACCTTTTTCTTTTTTACAAGTAATACGTTCAATGAGATTACACCACCTAGTGTTCCAACTTATACTTCATTACTTTGAGCTTTTATTTAAAAAGTTATGGCTAAAGGTTATAAAGTGCAGTGTCGCTTATGCAAGTATGCTCCTTTGCCCACATCTATTATTGATACTGTCTTTTTTTTTTTCTTGCAGTATGACTCCAAGGTGAATTCTGTATGGTGTTGGCTCTTCTACACAGACTCTCAGTTTTGGAAAGGTTGTTAGTTGTCAAGTTCATCAATAAGAATGAGTGATGTTGCTGCAGTAAGTTCCTTGAAAATTTGTGGCAATGATGTTCATATTGGGGGTAAAGGAAAAGACAAGATCGCATAGAGTTCTAATGTGATGGATAAGGGAGTTAAAGGTGTGACAGCTCCTAGCAGTTCCTTTGTTGCTGCTTGTGGGGAACGGGTTGTTTCTGATGCGAGGAGCGAGGGGGATACTGGCTTGACAGCAATGACGGATGAAGTGCAACAGCTGCAAAGGGCGACTGAGGTGTAGAAAGAGCGCATAAATCTTGGTAAAAAATGGATCGGTTGACAGGGACAGGTGAGAAGCTAGGGTTCGAGGTTGTTGTGATAAGATTTTGCTTGAGTAAGTTTTTTTAGATTTTCTCCTCATGCTTCTTTTGTTTCGATGGATGCTCAATTTTAGTGTGGATATTCATCCCAACTCAATCTGCAATTCAGGGTGGAATAATAAACTTCAACTTGTGTGCGGCAGGGTTTGCTTGCGATTAGAGTGTGTTACCTCAACAAGGGAGGGTTGAATTGCGGTTTGTTCGACAAAAGAGCAAGGTTAGATTTCAAGTTCTCATCCCATGTTCAATTTTGGTATCAATTTTTGCCTAGACACCTTGTGTTTGATAGATATAGGGTTTCAATTTGTTGTTTCTGAATTTGGTAATAGATTTTCTGAAATTGCTAATACATTTTCTGAAATGAGTTCATGTATATGATGACGATATTCATGTGATAACATTTGCTTCAATTTCCATATCCTAATAAATGTAATATTGTTGCATAGGTCATGTATGTTTTAAGGTACTGGAATGATCAAGAAGCTCTTCAGAAGTTGGGTGAAGCAGTGGGTATTGCTGCTTCAGGGTTGTCCATTTTTCATCATACTACCAACAGGGTTGATGTGTAGGTATCTCATGATCACATGATCATCCATACTTTGAATATTAAACTCACATATCTGAGCTTTATATTGCTTTCATGTTTCTGAAATGATTTGCTATATATTTCTTTCATGGTTTAGAACCAATTTTTTTTATTATTAAAAGCATAATTTAAGTGGATGGATTTGGTCATGTAGGCCTTATGCTAATTTTGAAGTGAGATCAATGCTTGTATTAACAAATAAAACCAAATCTTAGAAATATTAAGTAAAATGGCATCCCTTATAAATTTTTCTATGAGGAGTATTATGTGGGTTTCTGAATATGCTGACAGACCTTAGTTATCTGATTGATCTGAGATGGATTTGACAGATCTTAGTAGAGGGGTTGGAATCTAAGGAATGGTTGGTGATTTGTGATTCGTTGAACAATGTTAGGCGATTTGATTGTCCATTCCAATTTGTTGCTTCCCGTCTTGTAAGCTTTCTTGCAGCATAATTTTTAGGTTTTTTTTAGAGTGAACGGTGAGTTAATTTGGTGAATATTGATTCTGTGAACAGAGAAAATATTATCACTATGTTTAAAGCTTCTCATGATAAATGGTTTGTGTGCGAAGAAGCCAACAAGGCACTCATCGCCATGATTGGATCGGCTCCTCTTCCTCTACTCCACAAGCTCAGGGCTTATGTGAGCCACATCAATCTCAGGATCAGAGCCAAAACCGCCATTTACATCTCCAACTGTCTCCAAGATGGTAAAAAAAAACCAAATCCCACACCCTCGGTACATATTAGCTCCTCACAATTGACACAATTTTCATGTTAGACTGATGTTCATCCATTGACTTTGGCAGAGTACCGAAGAATTGAAGGAGTTCGGGATGGTAGGATGGGTATGCTCCTGAAAGCAAGAGAGGCGGCTCGGAGCATTGTGATGTCACTTTACAAAGAATTCCCTGAAGTGTTGGGGAGTAGGAGGTGCAAATGGTGGCGGACAGATGGGAAGAGTTATGCCAGAGTAACTTGGCAGCCCTCCATACGCAACCACTCATAAAAATAGCTCTGGCTACTCTTCTAGGTAAGGAGAAGATGCAAATTTCTACCTGTATTTCTGATTGTAAGGAGAAGATGCAAATTTCTGGAAGCTCTTACTGAAACATTCAACTGCTCTTCTGCAAGTGAAGATAAATGTCTTCCAAAGCAGATTTAAGATAAAAAACCACTAAAGATAAATGTCTTAAGCTGGCTAAGACTAAAATGAAGCTGCTGATATTTAGTGCTTTGTCGAGGATGGATCCCTACATGACAATGGGGAGTCTTTTTTGTCCCATGATGATGGAGATCCTAGAGAAGCAGCTGTTTGTGGCACTGACTTCAGAAAAGGTAAGTGGTATTAAGGCCTATAATCTGGATTTGTCATATTGTGATATTTATGATTGGTGTTAAATATTTTAGGCATGAGTTATCAGCCATGGCTCTTTTTCTCTTTGGTTCCTTCTCATTGTTTGATTCGATGGGTAAAATAATTTCTCTGCTCAATCGTTAATATCTGGGTATAAATGTTGAGTTACAAAGGGAAGATATGAATGAGAACCGATTCAGTTTGTTAGTATCTGGGTATCCTCTGAATTTGAAAGGCTTTTTAGGCTTGTGTTTTTGCCATGGAAAAGGTTTTCTTTGCCGGTAGTAGTAGAATATCCAGTACATTATGTTGCAGCAGATGATCCGGGGTGTACAGTGGATACAGATCAATAGTTTAATCTTCCAGCCAAGAAGAGAGTTTGGCATGTGCAAATATAGTACATGCTTTTGTTGTATAAAGTTTGATATTCAGGAAACCTTCAGTGTGTGGATGATCCCATGCATTGGTCTTTTGACTCTCTTTCAGTTGCCTTAATAAGTTTTTTTTTTTCTGACAAAGTTACTAGGAATCAATTGGCAAGAGTCGTATACTTGCATTTAGAGGATTATGTTTGTCTGATTGTCTCTCTTTCTTTTTATCTTTTGCAGTGGAGACAATCGAACATAATGACAGACCATTGCTAATTATACACTTATGGTTGGAATGAGCTTGGATCCAATGCGAAAAATAACAATATGAAGCATCGATTCCTTCGAATATTTTCGTTTTATTATGGAGCATGTAAGTTTGATTGTAGGGATTAATTTTTAGTCACACAGTTTGGTAAAAATTATGTAAATTAAAGCTTCTACCTTAATTTCCATTGAATTGGGTTGGCATCCACTCCCCAAACGTATGTGTGATTTTCATCTCATATGCTCCTCCCTTGTATGTCTATTAGTTCATCAGGAACCTATGTTGATCTCACTGTCCTAATCTTTTTCATGCTCTACATTTCTACAAACATGTTTTGTCAGCTCAAATATGCATAATTTTCCTTGTAATTTTATCTGATCTTTTGAAGATGACATTTGCAATGTGGGAGCCACCATATGGGCGTTACAGGATGCACAAATACTCTTGGCAATCCTTTCTGAAAGTCAGTGGTGCATTGAGACATTGAGCCTTTATGGTCATGCCTATGCATGGATGTATCCTTTCTGAAATCCAGGTACTTATTCAAACATGTTTAGTGCTTTTTCTCCATACATACATGAGCAGTAATTTGGGCATGTTTTCTGTTAACCTTTCAAACATTTATTTACCGCGTGAAATTTTGTATAGTTTACCGAAGCAAACAAGAAGCTTTAGTGAATGTATCAAATGAGCTTCAGTGATGTATATGCTTGAGGTGCTAGGTTCCAATCTTATAATACTTTGGTTGTGCTAATGTTCAGTCATAGGCACCCGTCGAGCTAAGGCAAATGTTCAGCAAGAAGGTTAAGAGGGTAGGCAGTGAAGGGGCTAAAGTGCTGAGAGAAATCGGATAAGAGGTAGGAAAGATGAAGAAGCTAAGCTCCAAAGACATTTTGGTTGACATTGACAAGACTGCGAAGGAGTTACAAATGCCAGTCGATAAGAAATCTTACTTTTTCATAAATTATGAGTCCTGGCAATCCAAAATCCCGTCCAAGGTATCCATGAACAGAGAGCTTTCCTAATGCCAAGGAGACCGAGCATAGAAGACCGGTATTAGAAACTCCTAGCGACTTTGGCCAACACCGGAGGTCCGTCCCGATAGTGCCAAGGTTTGATCAGCCGAAGTCTCAAATAAGCATCAACCCTTCCTTCTCGAAAGGGGAGTCGTCTGGTGACATCATTAGAAGGTTGACCTTGTGGCCTTTGTGGCTGTCAGTAGTGGGCGAACAGGTACTGAACACGGGAAATTAGGACGTTCGAAAGTGTGAGTGGTTTATCTTTCCGTTCATTCACTACTATGTTGGTTGAGTTTGTTGCGAGGCTTCAAAACCTCATCGATTCCTTCAAAGAGCTTGAAGAACATGCCAAGTTTAAAGAGCCTATTACCTCCGATTTCGACAAGGTCTAGAAACATAAGATTTGCGAGCTACGCTTAACCAGCTTTTGGGTTTGAATCATACGGAGGATACATATATGTATATGTGATCAGCCTCCCACAAAGTAATATTTAGAAAAGGGGAGAGAGAGGGATAATCTCAATACTCAATATCATATTGCATCCTGCAATGTTTATAAAATGGATTGATTGTCCATAAGAAGCGTATTTGTACCAATAATTGACTATTTTTATAATCTTTGCTTCTTCATCTGTTCTCATCCCCATGAACCAGGTTGATGCGGCCATGGGCTGTTAAAAAAACCGGATCGAATCGAACAAAACCGAAGAGAAAAAAAACTGAATAAATAATATTTTGTCATTGGACCTCCTTTAATTTGCTTTTGTACTCAAAATTTGTTCTCAATGTTGTGAGCATTTAAGATCCTCTTATCTTTCAAAGTAAACTCATTTTATTTTATAATATTTATTTTTTACGGTTAATTAGAAATCAATAACATATCTTGCAATCCAAGGGAGTGCACAAGTGCATAATTGGGACTTGTATGTCACATTCTCTATTACGTGGCAATTTAAGACAACTTGGCAAGTCTAAGTTATGTCAATCTAATCTTTTGGAATGGTGCATAATTGAAACATGGCGATAGGGGTTTGTGAGAGGATGCTGGAGCTTGAGGGTTTTGTAACGGCCCGGGATTATGATTCCCGAGTTACGTTTCGAGGGATGAAACCCCTCGTTTGGATCTTGCGCCCCGAGTACAGGTTGAAGGTTTGAAACTGAAGGTTTGTAGTTTAAAGTAGGATTGCGCACCCAAATCCGGATGGTCCGTTGGAGACCCCGGGGTAAACCCCTATACCTGTCCTAAGTCTACAACGTGGAAAATCATTCATCATGAAAAGGGCATGAGTTCAGAAAATGATACAACCAGTGTCACGGCAGAGCCGGGTCAAAACGGAGTATAGGTAGGGAGAAATCTCAAAAGCATGAATCTGGTGAAGTCGGGATTCAAACACTCACTCTCCGCAATATGAATAGACCCCGTCATAACAGCACCAAATCAAGCAGTGTATCGGGTACCTGAAACTATACCACCAAGTCAGGCCAAGAGTCCGCCCGCGGGTCCTCTGACCGCGCTGAGGACATATAATACGCCTATACCTAGAATAAAGGATGCCTTCATGCAGTACTGATAATGCACATTTCTAATAGGCATTATAGGGTAGTTTAGATACATTTGCATTGTAAAATATGCATGTTTAGTGTCAACTTAGATTAAACTAGGTTAGTTTAGGTGCATTTCATTGTTATATAATCACGTTTTAGTGTTAATTAGATTAGCATTCATTTTGTGGAAAAGTTCGGAATCTACGCTATTTCGGTTGAATTGTGCAGAATCGTAGATCCGATATGGTTGAAAGCAAAGGACAGGTGAACGACATGTCCAAGTGAAGTCAAGAAAGCAAGCTAAGGAAAGAAAGAAAAGGGGCAAGAAAGAACGAGGGAAGAATGAAGAGAAAACAAGCTTCTGGGCATCTGTCGCTGCCAGCGAATGGGATCTCGCTGCCAGCGAGTGGAGTCAGTGAGAGCAGGTCCAGGAGCCAGCACATCTCGCTGCCAGCGAATGGAATCTCGCTGCCAGCGACTGGAGTCAGCGGAAGCATGTCCAGGAGCAGCATGACTCGCTGCCAGCGAAAGGAAACTCGCTGCCAGCGAATGGAGTCGCTGCCAGCGGACGACCGAATTCGCGGCAGCGGAAATGATGACTCGCGGCAGCGGAAATGATGACTCGCGGCAGCGGAAATGGTGACTCGCGGAAGCGGAAAGGAAGTACCCGAGAAGCTTGTGAAAATATTCTAAGGCATGGGCATTCGCTGCCAGCGAGTGTGGTAGCGAAAATCCAACAGGAGCTTGATTGACGCCATTCGCTGCCAGCGGAAATTTTCGCTGCCAGCGGAATTTGACGCTGAATTAAATTTGGAAAGTCTATCTTCTATCTAGTTTGTTTAGGAAGTTTCTATCTAATTTATTTATCTTTTACCTTATTTATGGAAGACATTAGGCTTATAAATAGGATGTTCTAGGCTTAGTTTTAATAGAAGAATTCCAAGTAGAGAAATCACCATTGAAGAGAAGAAAGTTTAGGTAAGCCATGTTTGGCTAATTTTGTAGTTTCCGCCTACACTTTCGAGACTTGGTTGGTGGTTTGTGAGTTTCTAATTCAAGTTATTTTTCCTCTTTAATTCTTTCAACTTCTTTGTGTGATATTGATTATGTTATTGATGTTATCTTGATTAGCTACCTTGATAATATTGATTTCATGCTAGGATTTAATACTTTCGTATTTGTGTTATTTCCGTAGTAGCACGCATAAGATTGTGGATTCCGTGTTTGAAGCATGATTATGTAGGGAGTTGACATATATCTTAAACATTGATTTACCGTGTTTAATTGGTGTTATTTATATGCTCAAGTTCTTGGGACTATTTGCTATCTCTTTGTTAAATCTTGACCGTGTTAAGGTTGCAATGAGGTGTAAGGGATTAATTGGACTCGTAGGACTTTTAATCTATATAAACCAAGACGGGAGGAATTCGTAGGAAACGATAATAGCTTGAAAAGGATTCGATGATCAATAAAACCAACCAAAGTCGAGAACTTGTAGGTGGAAACGCTTTTCTTCTATCCTTTATTTTCTTTTGTCAATATTATTTTCTTTTATTTTCATTCATAAAAAATCTTTTCTTTTATATTGATAAATACACAATAATTAGAAATACTTGATTCTCTAGGGTTCGACCCCTTACTTGCATACTATACTAGTTTGTTTGTTTGGGATTTATTTTTGGCGAGGTGAATCAACGACTTTACCTCCGTCAAGTACTGGAATATTAACCACACTATCATGCTCCTAATTCATATGTGCATAATATTGAGGAAGGCCTTAACAAAGAATACCAAGCGGTATATCCCTCTTTTACCACCACCCCTCTTCCAGACAAGGTGGAGACTGGCCAGTTCGATGCTATAATCATATCAAATCTCATCATCATATCATATCTCATCATCATATCATATCTCATGCACATCTCGTATCTCATGATATATATAAATGACTCGAGGAGGACAACACCCGATGAAGCTGGGCTGCCCTATGACCCTAGCAAGGACTCTAGGACTCACAGATAACGGCCGTTCTGTATTCAAACGCATACAGAATAAGGATGCCCATTCGTAAATGCAATTCCTAAGCATGATACTACATGACATGCTCTTATGCATATGCAACACCTACATACTATATGACACATCAGGCAGGAGGTACTGGTTACTGAGTAAGCCCCGGAGGTACTTACCTGGCTAGCAGACCGGCAACAGAACAATCCATCACACAGTATTCACAATCACAGAGTATCACCGACGTGTTCGCGACTTCGGAGCGCTCGATCGGAGTTCTGGGCTTCATCGGTGGCTCGCAATGGCTCGTCGGACCGGAACGAGGCTTTGCGAAACAGAGCAAGGAGGATGTTCGGTGGCTCGTCGACGGCTTCGGTGGCTTCTGTGCGGCGTCGGGGTGGCTGTGGATGTCGGAGGAGGTGTTGTTGGTGACGACGGCGAATGAGTGAAGGTGATGGAGCACCGATGGAGATGAGCAAGAGGTGATGGCGCTGATGGGTCGGAGTGGTGGTGGCGTCGGTCGATTCAACAAGGAGGAGGAAGGAGGGGGCTCTTGTTGCTGCTCGTTTAGAAAGTAAGGAGGAGGAGGTCGGTTGTGGCAGAACTGGTGGTTGATGGTGGTGACGATCTGCCAAGGAATGGAGGGAGAGGGAGTTGGTGAAAGTGATGGTGAATGGTAATGGTGACTGGTGAGGGTGACGGGGTAAGGTGATTTGAAGGAGGTATGGTGAGGGTGGAGTGTTAAAATGGGTAACCAAATACCCGGAAATACATCCCGAATACGTGAATTTTAAATCCCGCAATTAGTTTTCAAATGTTAGTTTCCTCCACTCTCGCTCTCTCAATCAATTAGATTTTTAAAATCAACAAGGATATCGCCATCCGATAATTATTTTGAATTTTCGAGGTAAAATAATGGAAATTATTCGTCAAATTTTATATTCGGGTCGGAATCCGCTAAACGAGTTTTAAAACCGATTAAATTTCATTTTTAATTCTTTTTTCCGAAAAAATTTAGGATTTGAAAATCCGAGCCTTTACAGGTTTAATTGTCGATTTAAGATAACTCAGATTGTAAATCTTATGCCTTTTGTTTTTCTCTCTATGTATTTACGGAGTATTTGTTAAGTTACTACGTTGTCAATGCAAGCTCAATGAAATAACATATATATATATATATATATATATATATATATATATATATATATATATATGGGTGCGGTCCGGTGAAAACCAAAATTGCGGTAAAAACATGTGAGGACCGACTTGTTAGCCCGATTCACTTGCTTTATACCCCGGTTATTAATAGAATAAATATGTAAAGTCACAAAGTTTAGCCCGGTTCTGAATAAAAACGAGTTATAAAGTCACTATGTAATTTTAAAATATGAGTTTTTTAGCACGATTTTTAGGCTTGACCGAACTATAAAGTT
Organism: Persicaria tinctoria; assembly: GCA_037127255.1. Lineage (NCBI taxonomy): Eukaryota > Viridiplantae > Streptophyta > Magnoliopsida > Caryophyllales > Polygonaceae > Persicaria > Persicaria tinctoria. The sequence goes on from JBANSL010000001.1 coordinate 84,016,083, forward strand.
GTGTTATTTTAAAATTGGAGTTTTTAGCACGGTTTTTAGGTTGAACCGAGTTGTAATGTCACCGTGTGATTGAGATTTTTAGCACGGGTTTCAAATAAACCAAGCTATAAAGTAGGCCTCACGTTTTTTACCACAAATTGAGGTTTTCACCGAAGTCAATCCCTATATATGTATATAATAGATCATATGTACTCAGCCCTTAACGTGTATCACGTGAACAAATCTGTGTCATTGAATTAAGAAGATCAACGAATGAGATTAAAAGTAACTTTTGATTATTCGATGGTATTGGGAGATTATTCGGTGGAATGAAATTATTCGGTGGTATTGGGCGATTGAACGACATCACTATGTATCGGGACTTAGTAAAATATATCTCAGCTTGACCATTCTAAAAGCTTCATTCCAAAGTCTCAAAAGCTTGACCGACATCACTATGTGTCGGGAATTGAAACTTAATACTGTCAAGAATTTTGTCATTTTAGACACATATGGTGTCGAGATTGGCATATATTGTTGAAATTTAATTGCCAATCTCGATAGTGTAAGGTGTTGAGATTTTTTCACGATGGCCAAAAGTGTCGAAAATTACCACTTTCCATTCTCGACGGTCAAAAGCGTAAAAAATTACCATCTGTCATTCATGACGTTAAAATTTTTGACAGTAGAATTTTAAACGCTTTAAACCGTTGAGAATGGCAGGTTTTACTCTCCCAAAATATCCTCTTTTCTTGTAGTGATTATTCAAGGGGTTAAAGAGGTGAGAAATCACAAAAGTTATTATTGATGAATTTGAATACATTATCTTACTGATTTTTCTTGAATCCTTTGCTACATGATTCACCAAATTAGATCATATCTTTGATATAATCGGATTATATAATATTTGAACATTATGTATTCAAAAATCACATAAAATAACATTGTATAATTTTTTATAATCTCGCGCGTCACCCACGGGTACACGTGGCAAGTATGGAAGCGTTTGCCCATATATGAAAGATATTGGAATTGTTAGCTATTCATATATGGAAGTAGGCTCCTTCAGATGCGATGATTTATTCGGATTCTAGATAAGGAATTAATGAAGTGATATTTTAGCTTATTTTTTCAAGCGGATTCCCTTTTAGTAATAGTAATGAAGCATGCTGTGGGAATGTTAATTGAGGGAAATTATGTTGGTCGTTGAATTTCTACTTGCATTGCCTCAACAAAGAAGGATCTTTATTTAAAGATTTGGAAGAAATTCAGCTGAAGCTCGTCGAGGAAATGTCAACAAATGAATCACTTTAAGATTCCTTCAAATCTCAACACTATTAAAAATTTATCAAATTGCTACGGGTTTTAGGCACCCACTTTTGATGTCCCTGCATTCGTGGCTAATCGTTATGACAAAGACGACGACTTTATGACGTCGCTGCTAAAACTGCGTCGAGAATATGTTTTCCATCGAATACTATGTTTTATACATCATTTAAAACGCATTGATTAATATGATAACATATGTTAATATGATAACATCTGAAAAATAATACAAGTGTACTTAGATTAATTTTAAAAATCCCATGCACAGATTAATTTTAAAAATCTCGTGCGTTGCGCACGGGGTATAGACTAGTTAGTTATAGTTAGTAAAATGAAGAAAAATTAAATATCATTGTAAGTTTAGTAAAAAAAAAATTTGAATAACAATGATAGTAGTAAATCATTCTAACCTTATTTAAAAGATTTAACAAAAATATAATTTGATAAATATCCAATAAGAGAATAACATTAATATTGAAAAATTCTTTAACTTAATATAATATATAAAAATAAAATATTTTAGAAAAGTTTAATAATATAGAAAATTGTATAGATATAGATATAGATTAGTTAGTAAATGAGTAAAAAAATAAAAGGGACAAAATGTAAATGCAAAGAGATAAAGAGAAAAAAGGAAAAATAAATAATAAGATAAAAATTGTGATTAGTTGAAAAACCTTCAATTAACGAGGCACTTTGAATTCAGAGGGAATTGTAGTAAGTAACCCATTGTAGTAAGTAACCCACTTTCCGAAAATCTTTGCACAACTAACCCTCGTTACTATTCCCCTAAAAAAATTGCACTAACTAACCCAGGTAAGCAAGTGGTTAGCCGGTGGAGAGAGAGAAAGAGAGGGCTAGACTGCGGGAGAGGGGGGGTGGGGGGGAAGGAATGGGATTTGAGGCGTATGAGAAAGGTCTTCGGGCTCTAGGCGACAGATCTCTGGGCTCAGAGGGAGGACTTGAGCGCAGCCCACAAGTACGGAGAAGGATTGGAGGCGAGAGGTTGAACGGACGGAGGGAGCGGCCTTCAATGCTGGCGAAATCAGTGCGAGAGAGCTAGATAGAAGAAGCACAACCACCCTCTTCCCACTTCTTCCCTTTGGTCTCGCCCAACCGTAACCTCATCTTCTATCCTCTCCGTTGTGCTCTCTCAGAAATTGGAGGCGACAGGCGAACAAGCAACTCGAATCCAGGTATCCTCGTCCTCTTGTTTCTGCTTCTGTATCGTTGATTTATTGCTCCATCTCTTTCAAATCCGTGGATTCACCTTAAACAATAAACATTAATCTAGTCATATATTATATATAGGATGAGTGCTTGTGCAGAAATCCAACATTTTTTCAAAGTTAACCTCATTTATGTAAGCATTCTTCTTTAAATCAACCATAACCCTTTTCATCCCACCGACAACCTCAAACTGGAATTCATCGAGGTGCTAATTGAGAGAGTGTACATTCCTGCAACACTGCATCTTATGTACACTATATCACTTATCTTATTTTGTAATCTCAAAGGTGTTGTTTTCATATTCATTTATGCCCTCATTGAACCATGTTGTTAGCTTCTCTCTGATTGCATTCAGTAAGCCTATAATTGAGAATGATCTATCCAAAGAAAAGACATTATTTTAATGATTTTGCATTGTTTGAAGTCATCATATTGTACCTATCACCTTTTGAATAAGCTCTTGCCCATTTCTCAAACTGAAACTGTACTTCTTCAAGATATTTCTCCATCTTGCTGTTTGTATTACATATGCAACCAAAGTACCTGTTGGAATATGCTTATGTGTAACTTTTTGTTGCGCTTTCAAACCACCGAAAAAGTATATTCCTCTTGAATTTTGCCATTATATTTTACTTCAAGTGACATCTGCAGTAATAATGCTTAACATTTGAGTAAATCAACTCCAAAGCTCTTGCAATGCTTTGATGATGGTAGGAAACAAAAACTAGCTCTTCACTTGATGGGATGACTGTTGCTAGCTTATTGAAGAACCACTCCTAAGAGGCGGTGTTTTCTGAGTCAACCACTGCAAAGGCAATAGGGTATATTTGATGATTTGCATCTTGTGTAGAAGCTGTGAGAAGAGTCCATCTGTATTGTCCTTTTAGAAATATACCATCTACCACAAGGACCTGTACGATTGAATTGTATTCAGTAATCATTTAGTGACAGTAATTTTTTCTTATGAAATGAACTTATACCTTTCGTAGGATTGGAAATGCTCGGATACATGGTCCAAAGGCAATGAACACATACTTTAACTTTGATTTGCTGTCAACTTCAATAAAGGGGACAGTTCCAGGATTTGCTTTCTTCAGGACCCAACAATACGATGACAGTAATTCATAGTTTTCTTCTGATGTCCCCATTTTCATATCCATTGCTAAATTACGAGTCATCCAAGATTTCAAGTAGCTAACAATCTGTTTGAAATTAGTCCTCATCGTGTTTCTAGTTTGTCTTGGAGTTGGACCCTTTTTCTCATCTTCAAAATTGTACATATTATGTAAAACAGTGAATAAAATATGAAATGAATCATGATTATAGTGAATAAAAATATAAAATATGTAATGAAGAATTGATTGTAGTATATGTCACATGTGTTTGATCCTTTTAGAAATGAGTCTGTAAGTTAGAGAGCGTTGCTTTTTTATTCGTGCTCCCATGCTACAAGTATGCTCATTAAAATATTTCTTAATTATAAATATAGTTGAACCACCCACTATGGCGCCATGAATTTTCCAAGTGTAGCTCCCATCGACACAAACTGTTTTGTAATAACACGGTGTTGACTTCTTCACTTTGTAAGCAAACGCCTCTAGTGCAGCCAACAATCCAACAATATTTCTGAGATCTTCCTTTGTTCAAAATAGTTGTCCCAAAAATAGAAGAATTTCTCCCTTTCATTCACTTATAGGTGTTTCTGTATATTTTTTGGACATTGTACTGCCACAGATGCGGCTTTCAATCCCTTTGTCATCTCCATAATTACCATCCATATCACATCCATCATTTATGCATTCTACATCTTCATCCTGCACATCAAAGTCCTCTTCCATGACGTTTGTATCCTTGGCAGAGCTGTAAGCCTATAATGTCAATCAATTTTCATCATTTATAGACTTTGTAACCCGTTCTTCAATGATTTCTTTCGCAGTTGTAACATATAAAGGCAATGTCCAATCCACTTCATTCAATTCATTAATTTGCAAAAAACTCCTGAAATCAGTGTTCTCAATAAAAACCACGGCTCGGTAGTTTTCTTGAATGGATGCAAGTGACTGAATTGAAGAGTAGGAGACAATTTGTCACTTGTTGTGAATCTGTTCAGTATCTCACTCTTCATCTCATACAGAGTTACAGTCTGCCTGATGACAATTACCTTTGATGACACATCTTTAGCAAAAATTAAATCACCATCTTCTGATTTCCATTCTCCCCCAAATTTTACTATTAACAGATTGGCCTCCATTGTACCTGATCATTGGTGAAACCTATTAAATTTCATTGTAAAGTCCATTCTTAATCTCGAAACTATCCAGCTAAATATTATTGGATGGCAAGTATTACTTTAACATATAGTCTAAGTGTTGATAAGGAAACATAGTAATAGAAATATGGAGTATATTATAGACTTGAAGTATTAATCCAGAAACTTTGGGTTCCGGGTCATATACTTGTATAAAATATATATCTTATATATGCCGACATGTTGCACTTGTTAACACTTAGGTTAAAATCTATGCATAACATCATATACATACATACATTTTATATTACTCTGTTATTATGTTATATTGTATATTTGTCTGGTGGGCCGCCCAAACCCATTCAGCTAGGCCCAACTCCTTAGCTCTTCAGAGGAGCGTGTTGTTGATGAAACGATGTGTTCCATTCAGAGCTCAATTATATAAGGGTGTGCCCTCTAGGATTTGCCTCATGCCATTAGTTGGAGCTCGCAAGGTAAGCCAAAGAAGAGGGAGGGAGGGAGAGAGAGAGAGAGAGAGAGAGAGAGAGAGAGAGAGAGAGAGAGAGAGGTCTCAGCACCGCGAGCTAGGGTTTCTCTGCGAAGGCTCTCCGACGACGATCTGCGATGAAGATCTCTAATCTAGAGCTCATTCTCCATCAAGGACTCCAGATCCGAGGTTGAAGACGACGACGAAGTTAAAGGCTCCAGGTTCCTTGATCTTCTTGCGATTCTCGATGATAGATCTGGCTGAGAACTACCAGATTTGAGGGAGTTCTTCGTTTGTTCTCTTGCATGCACCTTGTATCTTCTTGTTATGCTTGGATCTCTATTCAGAAGTTGTACTTGCAACCATATCTGTAATCGCCAAAAAGAATTAGTGGATTCTAGGTCTGAGTCTCTCCTTCTTGAGACTCCGCGGATGTAGAGTTTTAACACTCGAACCGTGTAAACATCTTGCTGTGTTCTTCGGTTCTCTGGTTTTTGATTCTTGCCTGCGCTCTAGCCGGCATCTGAATTTACATTAGGGTATAAAAGCCTGTTCCGTGATACTAGAGCTTGAGTGTCGCGATTCGAAACACCTGAGTCACTCTTGGCTTCAGGGACTAGATTCGGAGGCAGGGCATTCGGTGGACCTTGATAGAGCAGCATCGCTTGGTGCCATTCCTCCCATGTATGACGTATCATGGGCTGTCTCTTAGGTTCTAGGGTTTAGAGTCTAGAATCTTGTGTGTGTTGTGAGCTGAATCTGCCATGTTTTACAATAACTTTTATATCGATTTTTGTATACCTTGCATTCATTTGGGTTGAGATAGTATAGAACCTATGTAGTTTATGTTTATTTGCCAAATTATGGAATCTACACCAGTTTCTGTTTCATTCGCAGAAATCGAAGCGTTTTACAACAATTTTACAAAAGGTCGGAGAAAATCGGAAAACCACTACAGAAGTCCAAGGTCAAAGCAGCGGAACCAGTCTGAGAGTCAAGGCTACTCGATCTCGAGTAGGCCTTACTCAACCTAGACGAGCATGTCCGAGCACAGCCTTGTCGACAGAGCATGATCGAGCAAGCCAGACCACCCGACTTCCGGAGCCAACTCGATCTCGACAAGCCTTAGTCGAGATCGACGAAGACCAGACACCACACCCGGAGTCGAGGAGAAGAGCTGCCCGAGAAGCCGAGGACGAGAAGCCGAGGACAACCCTACTCGATCTCGATGAGCCCTTGTCGAGAACGACGAGCCTTCCATCGCCTGCCCGAGTCCTTGCCGAGAACGACGAGCCTTCCATCGCCTGCCCGAGTCCGGATCCAGGCTTCTCGAGTTAAGCCACCCGAGAGCACCTAGTCGGCAAGACCAACCCTACTCGACATCGACGAGTGCTAGTCGAGGTCGACGAGCCCAAGAAGCCATGTCCGAGCAACATCGAGGAGATCTACCCGAAAAACCTAGTCGGCGAAGCCAGTCTACTCGAGGTCGACTAGGCCTTGTCGAGGTCGACGAGAGCCTGAGCCAGAATCCGAGCCTATCGAGCAGAGAAGCCAGCCAAGACCAGTCGACCAGGATTCCTACTCGAGATCGACAAGGCTCTTGTCGAGATCGACCACGCTTCCAGAAGCTGTTCGACCCGGCTTGACGAACTCTACTCGGATTTGGATTCCTTGGGCATGAGGATTTCCGATTCTATCCAAAACTATCAAGATCTACCATGAAGAGAAAGATTCTATCCATTGAAGACATTTAGATATAATTCCTATTTTAGATTTAATTCCATTATGTCTTTTATTTATCCTTAAGCATTTTAGATAAAGTTTTAGATATAGATAGATATCTTCTTTCCTAGAATAGCTAGGGAATGAAGGCTATAAATAAAGCCCATGGGGCTCAGTTTCATTCATTCAATTTCAGAGGAAGACAAGTAATTCCACAGAGACGGTTTAGAGAGTTCGAAGGTTTTAGGGTTGTGGCATTCGACGAGAGTTGGATTGCCGGGATTGTAAAGTCTTGGAATTTAGTTTAATGCAAGTTATTTTCTTTCAATCGATGATGTCTGAGTTTGCAATGAAGAGCGAGTAGTCCACCCACTTCTAGGGTTGGGGCGAGCCTGACGATAGCCATGCATAATTGAGGTAAAGATCCGACCTTTATCGTGTTTTGAGCATTTTCCTACTGGTTGATGTGTTTATTGCCCGTCTAATGGAGATCCATGCTAACAACTTGGATTATAAACATAAAATCGGTAGAGACAATTAGGGTTTCTTGAGAGAGTTGTCTAATTGTTGGAAAAGGTGAGAGCTTAGTCCTTTAATGCGATTCACATGATTATCTGTTTGATTCTACCTTATGCATGCTTGGTTATTGTCGTTGCAAACCCCAATCTTGGAAGTTCTTTTACATTAAGTTTAGTCGAAACCCTAAAAGCATTTGTTTTTACTTTCTTTATTTTTATTCGTTTTTTTTCCTGTCTACTCGATCTCGACCAACTGTGGTCGACCTCGAGTTACTGATCCTCGACCTAGAGTCGCTGTAGCTTACCTGTGCAGGAAGTCGACGAAGCCCAACTCGAAGTCGACAAGGACCGTACTCGATCTCGAGTAGCCTCTTGTCGAGATCGACCACCCTTTGCCGAGCTGCTGTGCCCTGTTCGACTGTCCGAGCTTCTGTCGACTAACCCCTTTGTCGAGCTCGAGGACTTTTGTTGTCGACTTCTGACCGTGAGATATATTCTCCGCTGCCTAGGATCCGCTGACACGCTTCCTCGTGGATCGATCCTGACTTCCCGCTGCTGCACCCGGAGGAGGTCTTGTAAATATTTGCGTGGGCAGAATCTGGTTTGTTGTGATTTATTTTATTATATTTTAAACTCGATTTCCTCCCTACAACAAATTGGCGCCGTTGCCGGGGAAGCAATCATTCGTGCCTTAGGTAGTCAGATCTCACTTTTCTCTTGAGTGAATTCGCAGGTGTATGCGTCGTTCTGGTCAAACACCTGGGTTTGCCGCCTTAGACGAACCGGAACGCCTATTCCACATCCGAGCTCAACTACAAAGAGCCATGGCAGCTGCAGAGACACAAGAACAACTGGTCACTAGGCTTACCAGGGAACTAGCCGCGAGGGATACTGCTATCGCCGCAAAAGATGCTGCTATCGCCGCTGAGAAAGCAGCAAGGGAGTAGGCAGAAGCTGAGCTTGCCCAATATCCTACTACAGCAGAGGATTATATGCATCCCACGCTCGTCGTGCCTGAATCAGCGATTCTAATCCCTGATAACTCTTTTGAAATTCGCACTCAATTTCTTATAGAGCTTATAAATAATGCCTTTTATGGCAGATTTAATGAGTGTCCTCTTGAGCATATTACCAATTTTTCTGATATGTGCCGTACTCTTGCTGAAGGTACAACATTGGAATATGTCATGGTGAAAGCTTTTCGCTGGTCTCTCGCTGGGCCTGCACTGAAATGGTTGGAAGGGCTGAAAGCAAGATCACTCACAACTTGGGCCCAAGTAAAGCAAGAGTTCCTGAACAAATTCTTCCCACCCGCCAAAACAGCACATCTCCGCCAGAGAATCACCGCCTTCAAACAGAAGCAAGGGGAACCGTTGGCAAAGGCATGTGAGCGCTACAAGGAACTTCTGCGATCTTGCCCTACTCATGGACAGCCACCCTATGTCATTCAGGAGATCTTCTTCAACTCTCTTGATCAAGTCACCCAAGGACAGAATCAACCATTATACTCGCTATGAGTATCTAACAATGCCGCCAAGTGACGCATGGGGTGTGCTGGAAAAGCTCACTAACTACGACAACAAATATGGGTCTACTTCAAACTATGAGGAGAACTCCTATGCCAGGCCAGCACCATCTATGCCACTCTATGAGCCAGCAAAGGAAATAGACCCGGATGTCAGGGAGCAGTTCTACCGAGACCAGAATCGCAAGCTCCTCAAGCAAGTCAAATATCTGTCTGTCAATCAGCCTTGCATCGAATGCGGATTACGGAGGCACACCACTACTGAGTGCCCACACACAGAGCAAGTCAGGATGGCAGAAACACATGAGGAGGCAGCATACGCTGGGGGTCCTAATCGCTATATGGGGGATCAAAGGCCCTATCAACTGCAATGGAACCAAGGTCCTCCTAGGAATCCCCCGCCCTACAGAGCTCCAGGGCATCCATAAAGAGATCAAAAGAAGGACGATCTGCAGCTGATCCTTGGTGAGATGCGCCGAAATCACGCCCAGAACCTGCAGGCTACCAACACCATCAACAATCAGCTCCAGCATGTCAACACAAAGTTTGTAGAGCTTGATATCTGGAAAAAGGGCATCGAAACTTAGATGGGACAGATCGCTGCACAGATCCCACGACCGTCCGGACAACTCCCTGGGCAGACAGAACCAAATCCTAAAGGGAAAACCGGACATGTCGCAGCTATAAAACTAAGGAGTGGGCATCAATTACACGAGCCAGAGGTCGGAAAACAGCAGAGCCATGCAGAACAACAACTCGATCTCGAGAAGCCTGTACTCGATGTCGACAAGACCGTGGTTGACCTCGACAAGCCCATACTCGACCAAGACCAGAATCGGAGCTCGGACTCCGCTGTGCAGACCAGCAACCCGAGGTCGACAAGTCAACTCGAGGTCGACAAGCCTCTGGTCGAAGTCGAGGAGCATCTGGCCGACGTCGACGACTCTGCAGCATCCCCGATAGCTGATCTGGCTTCGAAACAGAAAAAGCCACTTCCTTTCCCTTCTAAATCTCATAAATATCCCACTGCAGGGAGATTCAATAGATTTGTTAATATGTTGCAAGAGCTAAACTTTTCTATTCCTTTTACAGAAGCCCTGTAAGAGATGCCTGGATATGTCAAGTTTCTGAAGGAAATCCTAAGCAAGAAGCGATCCATATCAGATATCGCAGGCGAATGCAAAGTACTCCATTTCCCTGAAAAGAAACCTGACCCTGGTAAGTTTTCTGTTACTGTGGGTTTTGGACAATATAAATATGATTCTCTGTGCGATTTAGGAGCAAGTGTGAGCATCATGCCTTTATCAATCTGGCGGAAGGTTAAGATAGGATGCATAGAACCTGTGGATGCCAAATTATACATGGCAAACAATATTGTGGTCATCCCTACAGGTATAGTTGAGAATGTCCCAGTCCAGGTTGGTAAATTCTTTGTTCCGGCTGATTTCCTTATTATTGATTGTGCTGAAGATCCTACTAGCCCTATTATTCTTGGTAGACCATTCTTAGCTACTGCAGATGCCAGGATTAGTGTTAAGAATTGATCACTCACCTTCACCATAGGTGATGAGGTTTTGGATTTCTCTTTTGGCCCTGCAAAAGAGGAGATTTCTTGGTTGGAGGTGAAAAGTATCAGCATCGACGGGACTAAGCAAACAGCGGAGGAGGGAGCCAAATCTGTACTCGAGGTCGACAAGCCTTACTCGACCTCGACAAGCGCTCTACTCGACTTCGACAAAACGTTGTCGATCTCGACCACCACTGCCGAGCCAGAGACTTGCCCAGAGTCTAAGTATGGGGTCCCTGTACTCGATCTCGACCACCAGTACTCGACATCGAGTAGACCCAAGCCCAAAGATTTCTGTTTTGGGTCCGAACAGGTAAGTTCAGGTATGAATTCTACTCCCCCTCAGTCCATAAATAAAATTTTTAATGATTTAAAGGGAGCTAAAACACCATGGCGAGAGAATCTGCAGAAACTAAAAGCTACAAAGAAGAATAAGAAGGAGAAAGGAGATGATGCAAGCCACCACCTATTAGCTGAGCTTGCATACTACCATCAGGACCTAGATGATCCAGGAGAAGGGCCAAGCATGAGCGGGCCCCACAATAATGGTCCTTGAGCACAAACGAAAAAGTCGGCCTAGCGACTCTAAAATCTAGAGCGTGTATATAAACTTTATGAATTTTACTTTTTGCTTTTTGGTTTTTGTTTTTGGTTTTTGTTTTTTAAGTGGATGGTCTTGTTTTCATGGAATCTAATACTTTTTTAATCGGCAAGCATATAAGGATCGCGAAAGGTGGAAGGCAGAAGTCCCTGAGAACCAGTCGGAATCGACGAAGGCCAAGTCGACGACGACGAGGAGGAGAAGCCAGGAGCTACTCGACCTCGAGTAGACGTACTCGACATCGACAAGCATCAGACACTCCTCGACTTTAGAAACCACCAGACGCAGACAAGCCTACTCGAGATCGAGTACACCGTACTCGAGATCGACAAGGCACCTCTACTCGACCTGTACTGATCAGCCTTCCTCGATGCATTATCCTGTGAGTTCCTTCCTTTACTCTTGTTTTTTATTTGATACAGTGGGGACACTGTAAATTTTAAGTATGGGGTGGGGGAAGGGCTTACTTTATGCATATTGATCATATTTGACATATATGCATTATTGCTTTGAATTGCTACATGGCTATTTTGGAATACATTATTGATTTATGTGCTTACATGCATGTTTTCCAAAGTTTGAAAAAAATAACCCCCATTGAAATTTTTGATAAATGTCATGGAAGCTTATACGTAACTCGACGATGCAACATTGGATTCATTAGAGATATAGCATGAACTTGCCTAGTAAAGGGAAGTCACAATGAAGTGCATATTTTCTTGAAAACCATGAAAGGAGGTAAAATTTGAAGTTGCTTTTGACATGTTGCATGATAAGAGGATGGATGACTTTAAATTTCCATATAATGCTCATATTGTTTGAAATCCTAGCCTTACCTATGCTTATGCATCACAAAAGCCATAATATGCCTTATTTCAAATATTGCTCCACGTGATCTAAATATTTGCCATTCTTTACCTTATCTGGGGATTATGTTGAGAATGATGTTACATTATGGAGATGCTATATGGTGTTTGTGTTATATATCATATTTGGAGTTTGGAAGGAAATTATTTGAAATATATGGAAAATTTAATGAGTGAAAGAAAATCCAATCACCTCAGGAGATAAAGGTAGATTGACCCTGCTCTTTGAGATAATAGTTCGGAGAGATGGGACACATTGTGAGGAGTCTGACGCACTAAGTATCCGGGGCCATTCATGACACCCATGTTTGCGACTCGCGAGAAGGCAGTGCTGAGGTTAGAGAGGTAAAAGCATTATTATTGAAAAAAGCATTATGAAAGGTGATGAATCAAAGGAAGAAGGGATGTGGAAATTCAGTTTGGAAATACTCCATTTCCCCGTATCAAAAGCACCACATTGCCAAATATTGCCCCCACCTTTTAGCCTTTTACCAATCTACTCCTTCATGAGCTTAAATTAAAGTCTTCTTGATTATCAATGCTTTGTCACTTATGAATGTTTTTGCATAACCCTCCTTTTGTGAGTAGATAATGCTTTTACATATTTGCACATGCATGAATCTGTGACACTAGTACCTTTTCGAGGATGGTAATTGATTGCAGGGTTATATAAGAATGAACCTAAGATGTTGAGAGTTTGAATTCTTCCCCTGAATGACAAATAAAAGTATTGCTTGAGGACAAGCAAGCTTAAGTATGGGGTGTTTGTTGTGAGCTGAATCTGCCATGTTTTACAGTAACTTTTATATCGATTTCTGTATACCTTGCATTCATTTGGGCTAAGATAGTATAGAACCTATGTAGTTTATGTTTATTTGCCAAATTATGGAATCTACACCAGTTTCTGTTTAAATCGCAGAAATCGAAGCGTTTTACAGCAATTTTACAGAAGGTCGGAAAAGCTCGGAAAACCACTACAGAAGTCCAAGGTCAAAGCAGCGGAACCAGTCTGAGAGTCAAGGCTACTCGATCTCGAGTAGGCCTTACTCGACCTAGAAGAGCATGTCCGAGCACAGCCTTGTCGATAGAGCCTGATCGAGCAAGCCAGACCACCCGACTTCCGGAGCCAACTCGATCTCGACAAGCCTTAGTCGAGATCGACGAAGACCAGACACCACACCCGGAGTCGAGGAGAAGAGCTGCCCGAGAGGCCGAGCACAACCCTACTCGATCTCGACGAGCCCTTGTCGAGATCGACGAGCCTTCCAGCGCCTGCCCGAGTCCTTGCCGAGGAGAAGTTGCTCGACCAAGAGAAGATCATGTCTACTCGATCTCGACGAAGCTTGGTCGAGATCGACAAGCCCCTGAGTCCGGATCCAAGCTTGTCGAGTTAAGCCACCCGAGAGCACCTAGTCGGCAAGACCAACCCTACTCAACATCGACGAGTGCTAGTCGAGGTCGACGAGCCCAGGAAGCCATGTCCGAGCCACATTGAGGAGATCTACCCGAGAAGACCTAGTCGGCGAAGCTAGTCTACTTGAGGTCGACTAGGCCTTGTCGAGGTCGACGAGAGCCTAAGCCAGAATCCGAGCCTGTCGAGCAGAGAAGCCAGCCAAGACCAGTCGACCAGGATTCCTACTCGAGATTGACAAGGCTCTTGTCGAGATCGACCACGCTTCCAGAAGCTGTTCGACGCGGCTTGACGAACTCTACTCGGATTTGGATTCCTTGGGCATGAAGATTTCCGATTCTGTCCAAAACTATCAAGATCTACCATGAAGAGAAAGATTCTATCCATTGAAGACATTTAGATATAATTCCTATTTTAGATTTCCTAGAATAGCTAGGGAATGAAGGCTGTAAATAAAGCCCATGGGGCTCAGTTTCATTCATTCAATTTCAGAGGAAGACAAGTAGTTCCACAGAGATGGTTTAGGGAGTTCGAAGGTTTTAGGGTTGTGGCATTCGACGAGAGTTGGATTGCCGGGATTGTAAAGTCTTAGAATTTAGTTTAATGCAAGTTATTTTCTTTCAATCGATGATGTCTGAGTTTGCAAAGAAGAGCGAGTAGTCCACCCACTTCTAGGGTTGGGGCGAGCCCGACGATAGCCATGCATAATTGAGGTAAAGATCCGACCTTTATCGTGTTTTGAGCATTTTCCTACTGGTTGATGTGTTTATTGCCCGTCTAATGGAGATCCATGCTAACAACTTGGATTATAAACATAAAATCGGTAGAGACAATTAGGGTTTCTTGAGAGAGTTGTCTAATTGTTGGAAAAGGCGAGAGCTTAGTCCTTTAATGCGATTCACATGATTATCTGTTTGATTCTACCTTATGCATGCTTGGTTATTGTCGTTGCAAACCCCAATCTTGGAAGTTCTTTTACATTAAGTTTAGTCGAAACCCTAAAAGCATTTGTTTTTACTTTCTTTATTTTTATTCGTTTTTGTTCCCTGTCTACTCGATCTCGACCAACCGTGGTCGACCTCGAGTTACTGATCCTCGACCTAGAGTCGTTGTAGCTTACCTGTGCAGGAACTCGACGAAGCCCAACTCGAAGTCGACGAGGACCGTACTCGATCTCGAGTAGCCTCTTGTCGAGATCGACAAGAGGCTACTCGAGATCGAGGACTTCTGTCGACTGTCTGAGCTTCTGTCGACTAACCCCTTTGTCGAGCTCGAGGACTTCTGTTGTCGACTTCTGACCGTGAGATTCTCCGATGCCTAGGATCCGCTGACACGCTTCCTCGTGGATCGATCCTAACTTCCCGCTGCTGCACCAGGAGGAGGTCTTGTAATTATTTGCGTGGGCAGAATCTGGTTTGATGTGATTTATTTTATTATATTTTAAACTCGATTTCCTCCCTACAACAGTGTGCCACCTCTCCGATCCTGTCGTTTTCGCTGCTACTTAGTATGTACTAACCTCTTTTGCCTTTCTTACAGGTACCAAAAGATGGAGAACTCCATGAAGATGAAACCCTTCGACAGAGTCGTTGACTTCGCCATGTGGCAAGTCAAGATGAGAGATATCTTGATCAAGGAGGGTTGCTGAAAGGCCATCACACATCTAGTTAAACACCCCGAGGCTCTCACAAATAAACTCGACCCAGACATCAAGATTGATGACCTGAAGGTGGTTCTGGTCTAAAATCCGAAGAGAAGGCCGAGTAAGTGAAAGATGAACTAACCGCTGAAGCTGATCTTGAGCTTGACCTCAAAGCTCACTCTGAAATCATCCTAAGGTTAACTAATGGCGTACCCCGTCAGGTGGTAAAATTCTCTTCCGCTCACCTTCTCTGGTCCGCTCTGGAGGAGCGCGCTATTTCTTACTAAATATTTGCCTTCCAGAATTTCCTTGTTGTGTCGGTTGTTTACTTTTAAAATGGATGTGAATATGACTTTAGATGATAACCTTGAATAGACAAGTTCTTTAAAATGACCCAAGAATTAGAATGTTGTAAAGATGAAATCAAAGACTCTCATCAGGCTATCCTCTTGCTTAACTCTTTACTTGAGAAATTTGAAAACTTCAAAGATATTATCCCGTTCAGTAGGAATGAGTTATCTAAAGATAAGATCATTGAGGCTAGAATTGAGAAAAACGAGATAATGAAGGTTTTACAGATTAAGGGCCTCTCTACCAAAACTGATAAGCAAGATAAATTAGAAGTCATGTTCACTCAGCAAAACAAATTTGAAAAGAAAGGTAAAAAGGCTAGAAAAACAAAAAGGAGAAGAAGGATAATTCTAAACTTGAGAAGTCTGATAAGTCTGATCCTAATTCTAAGTGCAACTATTGTGGACATGTTGGTCAGATGTTATGAGCTTATCTGATACTAAAATATGGCATGAAAGGATAGGTCATATTGGTAACACTGGCATGCTACATCTGCATAAACATGGTCTTTTACCTAGGAAACCTGCAAAAATTGATTTTTGTGAAAATGGCATGAAAGGATAGATCAAAACTTTCCTAGAATAATGAAAGGATAGGTCATATTGGTAACACTCCCGATAATGAAGTATTCTCTCGGGATTTTTTAAATTAAACACCCGATAGAAAATGAAACCCTAATTGGAGGAAGTTAAAAGAGTACAGATATGGAGAAGATGCAAAGGTTGGCTATGAAAAGTCGACTAATTTTTCTCCAACATTGCTCAATCGTTCGATTAATGGCATCCAAGGAAAATACAGGTTTGGTCGGCGCATACGATGAAGATGCATATTTCTTAGTCGTTGATGTAATCGTCGATTTCTCAGGGAGTGCACGATCTACTTCTCGATCTCCTCCGATTGTAAGTTACTTCGTATTTGCTCAAAAACTCTGCTATCTGAACTCTGGTATCTGAAGTCTTTCTGTGGTCTTTCAATGTTTACCCTTTCCTTTTCCTTTTGGCTTTAGTTCCTTCTCCATGTGAAGCTTAGTGAGTTACATGCACAATAAGATCAATTAGATGCTAAACATTAAAAAAAAAAGAGGGAAGGAACATGTTCTCAGTAGGTTGTGTACCCTCTGCACTCATATTGGTACTTCTTTGGAAAATAATGATTTTTGAGGGAGTGGAATACTAACTCTGACACAAAAGTTCTAGAGAAATGAATTGCTTATACTTCGCATATGAGATACAACCGTATGGGTGACCTGCATGGGTCTTGTTTGTGATGGTGTTTTTCTGCTGAGTTGAGCTCAAAGATATGTCCATTATAGGTGCAATTTACATATATGGTCGGTGTTTGCAATTGTGCTATATGGGTTGCTTTGCTATTTAGCTCTTACTGTCATGAAGTACCATTGTTCTTACTGTCATGATTGGATCCCTTTTTATTAGCTGTAATTTTTCAATGAGGGAATGCGTATGTTTACATAGATATTTTTTAACTTAGAGTATATAAATTAACTTGGGTGTGATTTCAGTGTTAAAAGATATTGCCTATATAAGCTAGTTTAGTTTAGGCATGTTATATTTATATGAGATATTATCTCCGTCTATATATAAGCTACTTTATATTTACTATAAAATTTGGTTTACTTCTTAGTTTGGACCTTGTTTGAGTAGATTTAGATGACATCAGAGTTGAATGATGAAACATTGAACAAAGATGACGCTAAAAAGGAGACCAAAGAGCTCTGAAACTAGGTATTTTATCTTTCACCTTCCATTGTAATTTTTCTTCTTGGTCTTTCGTGAATATTGTTATAATATTTTCCTTCATCTATTATATTCCATAACCTTTAGGTTCTTGATGAGATTGGCATTGATATTGCATCTCAGGGTGGCTCATTTACATGATTTGAAAATAATAGTTTTTGTAGATTTGTATTTCCATTTGTTACGATTAATCTTACACTCTTCTTTGATGTTGTTATCTTTAGCACCAAAAGGAAGAATCACTGCAAAGCAAGTTGCAACGACTGCAATCAATCCAAAGTAAGTCTCATTAAAGGCTTCAAGTTATACTAGAGTGTACCATGTATGAAAAATCCTTATGCGAACACATTCAGTGCATACTTAGCTAATGAAGAAGATGTCGCAAACCTAGCTTGATCAGTTTGACATTGTTCTGGCACCATCAACTCCCATTCTCTTCACATTACAGGGGGGACAACAAGAAGAAGTAGGAGGACCCACTAAAGAGGACAAGGATACTGAAGAAACACCACAATCATCATCCCAAGCAGAAGATGGAAATGGATTAGAAGACGGGGATCCATTAGAGCCAGAGTCTTCAGATTATAATTCTTTACATGCATCTCCCTCCTCTTTTCGTGATGTAAATAGCCTGTTAACTAACTCCTCTGGTTTCTCCTCCCTCCCTTCTTCTGATTTGCATGATACTAACTTCGATGATTGACAGTTGACTAGGGATAGGGAGCTTAGGGTTAGTATCCCTAATAGGAAGTATGCTAACTATATTGTCGAGTATGTCTTGCTTACTGCTGACATAATTAGGCACCCCACAACCCCTAGTTCCTTTGAGTCAATCGAGTCTAATGCTCATACTTCCGAGTGGTGGAAGGCTATGAAAGATGAAATAACCTCCATGAGTCAAAACCACACTTGGGTTTTGCTTCCTAGACCTCTTAACAATTTTTTTTTTACAGTAGGCAAACATTCAGAGCTATTACAAAGAAAGTAAATGCGCTCCGTGATCATCCTGACGGATGATGGTACAAAGTTCCCTATGAAAAGGGATTGTAGATCTATCACTAATGATACCTCTAGTGGCTATATAATCTACAACTTTGTTCGCTTCTCTGTAGATGTGATTGAATTCGACCTTTTCGAAATCCGCTTCCATTATCTTGATTTCTTCTGTTTGTCGCATAATCTCCCATTTGTTGTCTCCTCCTTTAGATAGAATTCTCATCAGCTCTTGGTTGTCTCTTTCTACAACAATCTTGTTCAAACCTAATCTTCGAGCTACCTTCATCTCTATAAGCACTGTTGCTGCTTCGGTTTGAATAATTGTACCTTGATCTACTTCTTGGTAGAAGATCTCAGCTACATGGCCCATGGAATCACGAATGATTCCTCCCACCTGGCTAATGCCGGTGGGTTTGACAGAGTCATCTACGTTAATTTTGTAGATGCACCTTGCTAGTCTAGTCCATATAGATCTAGACCTTTTTTTCCTTTTATTGATATCTTTATTAATACTCTTGGGATTTGTTTCTCTCCAATCTTGGATATTATTATTAATTCGCTTAATCGTGTTACCAAAGGTGTCAGGGCTTGTATGTTTAAATATTAATTTGTTTCTAGTTTCCCATATCATTTCCCAAATAACCACTAGGTCTTCAAAATACTTATTTGTATGCTTGATTTGGCTAATGTTGTCGCACAAGGAACCTTGTAAGGAGAGGTTGTGAAAGAGCTTACCTGTTGCTTGTTCAAATTGGGCTATTAGTTCCTTTGCAAAAGAGCACTTCGTAAAGAGGTGAGTGGCATCCTCATTTCTGAGGTTACAAAGGGAACAAGTGTTTGGTACTCTGTTGATGTATCTATTAAGCCTGCTGGTCGTGGGTAGAGCATCTATTTTAATTTTCCATACTAGGTTTTTAAGGCGAGGAGGGAGGTTTAGATTCCATATCCAGTTATGGTTTTCTATGTTGTGGTTATGGGTGTCTGTAATTTTCTTAGCAGATTTGGTGGTGAACTTTCATGTGGGATTAGGCACCCAGATTAGCTTATCTTGGGCTTGCCATGATGGGATGTTGAGGGATAGAATACCATTAGCTACATTTTGAGGGAAAAGACTATGTATGAGAGTCTTATTCCAGAGCTTTTGAGGGGTAAAGAGATTGCTGACTTTCATGTTCGGGTGATTGTTACCCATGAAGGTTTGGAGATTTGTATTGGGAATCCAAGGGTCATTCCAAATATTTATGAGGTTACCGTCTCCTATAACCCAAATGAGGCCTTTCTCGAATTTTTCTCTAAGAGATAAAAGTCTGCCAAATTGCCAAAAGGTGGCTTGATTTGGTTTGTCCCTGGTGTTGCTATTAGGAAAATATTTTCCTTTGATGACTCTAACCCAAATATTATCTTCATTAGTATAAAGTTTCCAAAGTAATTTAAACTGGAGGTTTATATTTAGGCCTTCGGCTTTTCTAATACCCAATCCACCTTGGGCTTTACTTTTACAGATTTTATCCCAGCTTACTAAAGGGGTATATCCAATTTCCAAAAAACGCTTGGCGGATGCTCGGCGGCTAGATAGGGTCAAGGGTCTAGGCGGATTGGGCGGGGTCTAGGCGGATTTACTATCTTGAGATGTATTTTTAATCCTAGGCCATATTCAGTACGCATATAAAATAATAAAGTTTAATTCATAACATATATAAACAAATAAGTTTTAATTAATAGTCTAGGCGTTAACAACGGGAGTTAGGTCGTGAGTTAGATGACTATATGAGTGAGGGATCAAGAGTAAAAGAGAGTATAGAGGTTGAGAACTAAGAGAGAGATCGACATGTGGGGGTTTTAAGAGTTAAAACCTCAAAATGGGTTTTTTCACTAACTCGCCAAACCTGCAATACCGTCAAGACCTTGCGGGTGACCTTCAAGGGCCTAGGCGGCTAAACTCAAAGGTGGGGGACCTTCGAGGGTCTAGGCGGAGGCCCGAACCTTTTTTTAGAACAGTGGGTATATCTCTCCGAGTGAAGTTTATTCCGGAAGAAATTTTTGTTTATTTGGTCTATTTGATTAAGAATTCCTTTAGGGAACAAAAAATTTTGCATCAGATAATTAGTTTTGGAACTTAGATTGGATTGAGTTAAGATGGCTTTGCCTGCTTGAGACAAATTTGAGGCTTTCCATTTGGACAGTTGTTTTTTCAGATTTCGGATAGCTTCCTCAAAAACCGAGTTTTTAATTCGGCCGTTGAGCATCGGAATACCTAGATATTTTTCAAGAGTACTCGAGATTGGAATTCCCATACTCTGAGCAAGGTCTCTCGCTAGGTTTTGGTTCACATTCTTAGAGCATTGGAGAGAACTTTTACTATAATTAATAGTGAGACCCGAGAGGTTGGAGAAGTTGTTTATCATATTTTGAATGGTATTTAGACTAGTATGCGCAGCTTTGGCAAAAATAATCGTGTCATCTGCAAAAGTAAGGAAAGGTATAGGGTTACCATTTTTGGTGAGTTTGATTCCGATTAACGCATCCTCTTGCAAAGCTTTCTTGTGCATTTCTCTCGCTATGCCTTCCATTACTAACACAAAGATGTAGGGTGCAAGTGGGTCTCCTTGACGAATTCCGCTGTTAGGCTTAAACTGTTTACCTGGACAATTGTTTACTAGAGTTGAGAAGAAGGATGTTGTAAGACACGTCATAACCCAGTTGATCCATAAAGAATGGAAATCAAACTTATGAAGAACCGCTTTGATGTAGCTCCAATTGATTTTATCGTAGGCTTTTTCCATGTCGAGTTTTAATGCCATCCAACCAGTTCTTCCTTTTCTCTTATGGAAGCTATGGAATATTTCATGAGCTATTAAGGTATTATCCTGAATGGATCTACCTTCTACGAATGCTCCTTGAAAAGGGTTGATGAGCTTTGGGAGAATATGTTTAAGCCTGTTTGCCAGATTTTTTGTGATTACTTTGTAAATGGTGTTACATAAACTGATCGGCCTGTAGTGGTTGATTGTGGTAGGGTTCTCAGTTTTGGGAATTAGAGCAATAAAGGTTTTGTTTATCTCTAACAATAAATGTCATGAGTGAAAGAATGCTTTGACTACTTTACAACAAGAGGGTCCTACTATATGTCAGTATTTTTTATAAAATTCTGGGGGAAAACCATCAGGGTCGGGGGATTTATCTTCTGCCATTTCAAATATCGTGGTTTTGATTTCAGTTGTAGTCGGTTGAGAGATTAGGTTTCGGTTTTCCTCTGATGTTATTTGAGGTTGAATGTTCCAAACATCCCATGGGTTAACTTGATATTGATGAGAACCTATAAATCTTTCCGATAGCTCATTTGTGATTTGATCAGAGATGGTGTCATTGTCATAAATGATATTTCCCTGTTTTGTTGTAAAGGATTTAATTGGTCTTTTTGAACTTTTAACTTTAGCTATTATTTGAAAGTATTTCGTGTTCCTGTTTGAAAATTGAAGATGATTTGATTTGGCCCTTTGTTTGCAGAACTTATGGTTGCATTCTAAGAGTCTATATCTCTTGAGTTCTAATCTCGCTAACTTTTCATCATCTTGTTTACTGATGTTACCCCAAGGTAAACGATTTTGCAAATTCATAATTTGATTCTCGACTTGAGTAAGTTGTCTAGCGGTATTACTGGTTTGAGATTTACATCAGTTTTTGGTATTTCGTTTGAGCAGTTTTTGTTTCTGTATTAGTTTAAAGCTTTGGGATCCATTAAAATTATTACGCCAAACTTGTCGAACCATAGATTCATATATAGGATTTGTCATCCATGCCATTTCAAATCTAAATGGAGCGCCTTTAGTAGGATTTCGAGATCCTATTTCTAGAGAAATTGGGCAGTGGTCAGAATCAGAGAAGGCATGATGTTTTGTATGAATCTTTGGAAACCAATTGAAGATTTGTTGACTTGCCAGAATTCTATCCAAACGTTCATATGTATTGTTAAAGTTTGATTTGTTTTTTCTCCAAGTAAAGGGAGAACCAGTGTAGGGAACAGTTTGGAGATCAAGTTCATACTTAACAAATTGTAATCGTCTAAATCTAGATATGAATGGAGTAACACCCCCTATTTTTTCTGTATCATTTTCTATATCGTTTAAATCACCTATAATGAGAACTGGAAGAGAGTGTTTGTGGGTTATCGAAAAAATTTCTTCCCAAAAAGGGATTTTTTCTGATTCAACAGATGGAGCATAGACCAACAATAAAGCGAAATCATGTTTGTCCACCGTTGTTTTGATCATGAGATATCTGTCAGATTGTTCTAGAACTATACTTGAGTCTTCAAATTTTGATTTGTAGAGAAAATAGATGCCACCTTTGTGACCCTTAGCACTGATGCTGAAAGCTTTGTGAAAGCCCGAGGCTTTGATCATCTGATCGGTCGGGGCTTCAGAGGCTTTAGTTTCAGTAAGCATAAGGGCGATCAAGATGATTTGTAGCTCTAAGATGGTTTATTTCTTGCCAAAAGAGAGGCCTTCTAGAACCTCTAACATTCCAATATGCGACTTTAATCATAAAAAATTCCATTTAAGAAGAGCTTTTAGCATATTTCAGTGTAAGATGGTGCAAGATTCAACATTACATCGTTTAAGATCTACACTTGGAGAGTTTTTGTTTTTGTTTAAACATTCAGAAAGTTTGAAACAGATCCAAGCTTCCCTCACGTAAGTCCTGCTGGTTTGAAGGTGCTCGTGACAGCTGCTTTGATCAGTTTTAGTCCACCAGTGGGTTTGAGACCTGCATTGAAATTTAAGTGTATGTCTTGCACTTGTTGCTAGGAGCTTTGTTGAAACTTTTGTTTGTAGAGGTTTGGTAATGAGGTTTATGCAGCATGCTGCCACCAAATCCCTAACGAGACCGGTGTGGCAAAGCTTGAAGTTTGTCTCATAAGATTTTTTAGAAAGTTTGAGAGTAAGTTTGAGATGAATTTTGTTTCTGAAGTGTTGGTGCGGCCTTCCACCACAAAGAGTAGGGAAACTCTGATGGGGAAACAACCAAGTGTTGGAGGAAAGAGTTGTGATGGGCATCTTACCATATCCGATAACACAGTAAGCCAGCGTCAAACTTGATGCTTCAACATCCTTGAACCTGCAAAGAAAACTCACACCACCATAGCCCCAATCTCCATGGGAGCCATGGATAATTCCCTGGGCTTGATACCAAATTTTATGATTTTCCAACTTATAATTGAAGAGCTCGCAAACACTACTAAAAAAACGGGAAATAGCTACAGATGGTTAGCCACGGATTATAGGCGACCTTGTATTCGTGGCCATTAGCGATGACATTAGCCACAAATGTTCCTGACCGTGGCTATTAATCATCGGAAATCCGTGGCTAAATCCGTGGCTAAATCCGTGGCCACAAATGTTCCTCACACCACCATAGCCACGAATGTAGCCACGAATAGGATTGTCATGGCTGTTTTCGACGCTGATATAGCCACAACACAATATCTGTCGCTAAATCCGTGGCTATTAATCATCGGAAATCAAATGAACATATGTGGTGAGTGGGTCTTGGGACACTAATTGTTGGTGGGCCGGATATATATCATGAATGGGCTATCAGATGACACTTAATCCGTGGCTAAATCCGGATACAAACTCTCCCAAAATTTATGGGCTCGGCCCAATAGAAGATAGTGAAAGCCCAATTATCTTATCTCAACCCATTTGATGAAGTGGTGATTTAGCGACAATTGAATCCGTGACTAAATTCGTGGCTAAATAAGCCCAAATATGACTGTTTTCCCCGATTGGCCCATTGACGGGCCCAAATATGCCAATGAAATTTTTATATATATATTGACAAGTGTTGAAAAAAAATATATTAATAAATTAATAAATACCTATGAGAATATTATAAGGATATGTTTTGAGGAAAATTCATATAAGTGACTAATAAATGTTTAATAAAACCTTATATTAAGTAATAAATTCTTATTAGAACACTATAAGAGTATGTTTTGAGGAAAATTGATATAAGTTACTAATAAATGTTTAATAAAACGTTATATTGACTAATAAATTCTTATTAGAATATTATAAGGGTGTTTTGAGGAAAACTCATGTAAGTGTCTAATAAATGTTTAATAAAACATTATAGTAAGTAATAAATTCTTATTAAAATACTATAAAGGTATGTTTTGAGGAAAACTCATATAAGTAACTAATAAAAGTTTAATAAGATTTTATATTAACCAATAAATTCTTATTAGAATATTATAAGGGTGTGTTATGAGGACCACCCCATAGATCTATGAGTTTTGACGAAAACTCATATAAGTAACTAATAAAACCTTATATTGACTAATAAATTCTTATTAGAATACTCTAAGAGTATGTTTTGAGTAAAAACTCGTATAAGTAACTAACAAAACATTATAGTAAGTAATAAATTCTTATTAAAATACTATAAAGTTATGTTTTGAGGAAAACTCATATAAGTAACTAATAAAAGTTTAATAAGATCTTATATTAACCAATAAATTCTTATTAGAATATTATAAGGGTGTGTTATGAGGACCACCCCATAGATCTATGAGTTTTGAAGAAAACCCATATAAGTAACTAATAAAACCTTATATTGAGTAATAAATTCTTATTAGAATACTCTAAGAGTATGTTTTGAGTAAAACTCATATAAGTAACTAATAAAACCTTATCAGTTCAGAACTAATAAAACCTTATATTAAGTAATAAATTCTTATTATAATACGATAAGAGTATGTTTTGAGTAAAACTCGTATAAGTAGCTAATAAAACCCTATATTAAGTAACAAATTCTTATTATAATACTATAAGGTTAAGTTTTGAAAAAAAACTCATATAAGTAACTAATAAAACCTTATATTAACTAATAAATTCTTATTAGAATGCTCTAAGAGTATGTTTTGAGTAAAACTCATATAAGTAACTAATAAAACCTTATATTGACTTATAAATTCTTATTGGAATACTCTAAGAGTGTTTTTTGAGTAAAACTCATATAAGTACTTAACAAAACCTTATATTGACTAATAAATTCTTATTAGACTACTCTAAAAGTATATTTTGAGTAAAACCCATATAAGTCGCTAATAAAACCTTATATTAAGTAATAAATTCTTATTATAATACTCTAAGAGTATGTTTTGAGTAAAACTCATATAAGTAACTAATAAAACCTTATCAATTCAGAACTAATAAAACCTTATACTAAGTAATATATTCTTATTATAATACTCTAAGAGTGTGTTTTGAGTAAAACTAATAGAAGTAGCTAATAAAACCTTATATGAACCAATAAATTCTTATTAGAATACTTTAAGAGTATGTTTTGAGTAAAACTCATATAAGTAACTAATAAAACCTTATATTGACTTATAAATTCTTATTGGAATACTTTAAGAGTATTTTTTGAGCAAAACTCATATAAGTACTTTTTTTTTTGGACATGGGGGGTTCCGAGGTTTTCGACTAATCCCCCCACGAGTCCGGGCCCTAGCATGCAAAGGACGGGAACCGGTTAAGCCAGGCGGCAAGCCACCAGACAGCCTCACCCAAACCAATGAAGGCTTGAGCACCCACTAATACACAAATTGTGTAAGAAGTGGGATTTGGACCCTTGACCTCTTGCAAGGGCCACCTCTCCCTTACCACTAGGGCAAGGGGTCATTGTTAACTCATATAAGTACTTAATAAAACCTTATATTGACTAATAAATTCTTATTAGAATACTCTAAAAGTATGTTTTGAGTAAAACTCATATAACTAGCTAATAAAACCTTATATTAAGTAATAAATTCTTATTAGAATATTATAAGGATATATGTTTTGAGGAAAACTCATATAAGTAACTAATAAATGTTTAATAAGACCTTATATTATCTAATAAATTTTTATTAGAATACTATAAGGGTATGTTTTGAGGAAAACTCATATACGTATCTAATAAATGTTTAATAAAACATTATATTATCTAATAAATTCTTATTAGAATACTATAAGCTAGGGTCTGTTTTTTAGGAAAACTCATATAATTGTCTACTAAATTTTTATTATAACATTATATTAAGTAATAAATTCTTATTGGAATACTATAAGGATATATTTTGAGGAAAACTCTTATAAGTAACTAATAAATGTTTAATAAGACCTTATATTATCTAATAAATTCTTATTAGAATACTATAAGAGTATGTTTTAAGAAAACTCACATAAATAACGAATAAATGTTTAATAAAACCATATATTAACTATAAATTTATATGAGAATATTATAAGAGTAAGTTTTGAGGAAAATTCATATAAAATTTTTATGTTAATTAATTAATTAATTTTTATGAGAAGAATATAGAAGTAATTTTATTCTTACAATTTCCGATAAAATTTTGAAGAGTATTTGACTTTGTTCTTATTTTAATGGATATTTGAACTTTTATTAGTATTTTATAATATTAATATTTTATATTGTACTAGCTAGTTTGTTTCAAAATAGAAAAATCATATTGAGATAGGGAAAATCTCGTCATCATAGCACAAGGGCATTATGGTCTTTTACCAATAAATTCGAGTATTCAATACGATATTGATGCTACCGTTTTGCCTATTGATTACGATAGTGGTTTCGTGCATTAAGAGCGTTGACCGAATTAAATACGGTAACGGTTTCTTTTATTTAATATCGTAACGGTTTTTGTTATTTAATACTCGACTAGTATAAATATGAGGAGATTGATTCAGATTGAGGACGAACAATAACTGACTTGAGCATCGGAGGGTCATTCGGGGGAGACAAGCCCCGCCCCGACCTCGTTTGTTCTTGTTTGACAGGTTAGAGTTCGAGTGGAATCGATCAACCACTATGATGCAGATTTTATGCATAAAAATTGGCGTCGTCTGTGGGAACTCGATCAAAAAGCTATGCGATCGAAGTTCCTGGTGATCTGATTAAGCACGTACGACATGTAAGGGAAGCCGTGGGAGTAGTGTATCGTCGGAGTCCTTCTCCGCCAAGGCATGAGATGCTCACCACCGTCGTTGGACCTCCATGTGCTCTCATCCCAACATT
Organism: Persicaria tinctoria; assembly: GCA_037127255.1. Taxonomy (NCBI): domain Eukaryota; kingdom Viridiplantae; phylum Streptophyta; class Magnoliopsida; order Caryophyllales; family Polygonaceae; genus Persicaria; species Persicaria tinctoria. Next base: position 84,043,390 of record JBANSL010000001.1, read on the forward strand.
GTGCGCTCAGATCTGAATCCCAGATCTTCCTCCTCCGTCGGTGGGCATGGATGGGCCCAGCGTACGACCCGCCGCTTGGATCTCTCCCTTGGTGAGGATCTGAATTGGCGCCTAATGGTGCCTGAGAAGATTCGCAATTGCCTGCCTCGCCTAGTCCGATTATTCCACGATGGTTTCATGACCCTAGCCGCATCGGCAACTATGCTTAATTATCGTTTCGTCATCTTTGTTTCGATCTGACGCAGCCCCATTGTGATGACTCGTTGTTGGGACGATCGTCACCCACCGAAAACAGTCCTTGATCCTGATGCGCCTAGTCGCTGATCTACTCATCTCAATAGGGGCACACCTCATATCCGTTGTCGAGGGGCACACCAGATTTATTGCGTGTCGGATCGCCCTCCTCGATCTCTCGAGAGTCGCTGCACCCATTAGCGTTGTCTGTTGCCAGCCTGCATCCGAGGCTCATCGGCGCAGTCTTCTGAGCCCTATGGATTTATGTGCTGCTTCACAGATCATTATCAAACAGCGATATTTCTTTTACTTTGTGAAGACCAATTCATCCGTGATTTCGATAACTAAGAGAATGAATCCGACTTCGAACCGATAAGCGCAGGTATGCGTGAATCATTCAACTTTCTTCATGTGATTTGAATTCCGTGATTGATTTCTAAAGACTTGATTATTGCAATTCAAAATCGGCCTAATCGGTGGCCAAATTGATCGATGTGAACTGTAGCTCTGTTTGTCTTGAAGAGCTTGATGAAGTTACCTATGTGATGCAATTTGATATTGAACTCTCGTGGCTTGTTTAATTAATTAGGAGGATAATATTGGTAGTAGATTCTTGAGAACATATTAATCAGAAATGGGACTTGCTGCTAAGACAAGTCTTTGGTGTTTATATTTGCTAGATTACATGTCATCACATACGCTTTTTACCCTCTAATGATTAGTTGAGCTAAAGGCCGAATGAGACTCTTTTTTTTATACTCAATATCCGATATGTGTGACCATCAACTTTTACACTGATTATTAGTATTGCTTAGTTTCAAGAGATGAGTGCACGATCGTGTATATGCTTTGTTTTCATCTCACATGCTAAGTTATCCTCGTATAGTGATATTTGATCATCTATCTATCTATCTATCTATCTATCTATCTATCTATCTATCTATCTATCTATCTATCTATTTATCTATCTATCTATCTATCTATCTATCTATCTATATATACACGTTTATCTTACAAAGCGTGGACAATTCAAGCAGGGGCGGATCCTCGACCACTTAGTAGGGGATGCTTCAAAGATCAAGTCAAACCTTTTAACTTGCAATGATGTAAAAAGATGCAACATATAACAACAAAAGTTAACCAGACTAAAATGTATACAATAGACTCGATAAACAGAAGAAAAGTTTATATTAATCGAAATCAAAATGGATACACCTAGTCAGGGGGGAACATAGCGAGTCTTAACCCCTCAAATTGATACAATAAGGAATATTAAACTAACTAAATTTAACTCTACGAGTCGATAGGCTTTTCGAACTCTATTCTGCTCATCTACTGACCATTCCCAAATCGGACAACGTAATCTCGGATCACGTTGAAGAGCATTAGACCTATTTAGTGGCTCTAGAGATTGCGGGTTTGGTAATGACTCCTCTGTTTCTGCCTCAACAGGATTTGGAGAAGTTATGGATGGATCAGACTGCGGATTTGAGCTTCCCGACCCAGTCCTTGAAAACCATGAATCAATAGTCTTTTTTTTACGCTTTCGTGTTGGTTCCGACATTATATAATCTTGATTCTTGATCTAATAATATTTGAATAACAAAATAAGGACTAACTCACAAGTAATAACAATCCAATTTATTCAAGTAATTCATTCAACAATAATGAATTGAATCAAGTTGAATGAGTGATGATTACCTCCAAATGGACCAAATCTGAAATCAATTTTGAATGTCTGTAGGGGTGGATCTGAAATCAATTTTGAAACTGAAATCAATCTGAAGAGTGAAGACACCAAGACAGTCGGCGCCTCCTGTGTCCTGCCCTACAGCTCTGTCGTCGGTGCCTCCAGCCCTCCGCAATCGCTCTTCTCCTGTCTTCGGCGCCTCCTGCCCTCCGCAATCGCTCTTCTCCTGTCGTCAGCGCCGCTTGCACTCCACAATCACGCCTTCTGGTAGCCGGCGCCTCTTGCCCTCCACAATCACGCCTCCCCTGACCCCGTCGCCGGACTCGCCGCCGCCTCTTTTAGTGGATCGATGGTCTATGTTTAATGGTGGAAAACTCAATTGGGGTTTGAGGTTGGGATGACAGCATGCCTCAGCCTTACCCTTTACCCTCTCTCTCCCACTTTCTCAAAATCAAGCACGTGAGCAACATGTAAGTTACTTTCTTTGTTTTTTTTTAAATAATTAGGGGATGCTTTAATATAATAATATTAAATTTAACACTAATACTAATTTTTTTTTTAATTGGGGATGCTTGAGCATCCCACCACTTTCAAGAGGATCCGCCCCTGAATTCAAGTAAATGTTTAGTTCAAGTACCAATAAGTCCATACGAGCGAACTGTGTGATGGCTTCCTAGTTCTTTGTAGTCTCTTTGACCTTACGTGATTTGATTACACGCTTTATATATATTATGCCTATTTATACCAATATAAGTAATGCTCACAATTAGGACGGTTCTTGTTAACCTTCGTTTTGTATTTGAATATTGGTGCAATATGATTATATATCGCATCGGTGATCTTTGATCGCATGCACTTGTTTCATTAATTTTGGCATACTTGAGGGATCATAGTTACTTTGGTTCTCATTGTATGGGTAGTGGGATATGCATGTCCCCTCCTTTGTTGTTGCAGTTTGTTGCTCTTTGTGTGTTTCTTCATAGGTGAAAGAGGATGTAAGCATAAGCACTACCGAGACAAGAATTAATCCGAGCATTACAAACAGTATACCCACGAGAGATAGTGTTATGAACAACACGCACTGGAACGGCTGCCGAGTTGCAGATCCAGAAATTGAAGAAGGTATGTACGCTTGTTCTTGGGCCCTTGGCTGATTATAAATTTTTCAGGCCCAATTTATTTCTTTTTGCAAGATAATTGCTTGAGCTTAATATTACCATTCTTTAAGAGTTGAGAGTGAGAAGGTGTCATCTAGCTTGTTATCGTTGCCGATCTGAGGACATTGTGGTTTTGAATGGGTAAAAAGCAGAATAGTTTACGACCTTTTAAGCCAAAATATATTAGGTGAATTTCGGTTCTCATAAGCGGGATTGTTATTGCTTGATTTGTTCCACCCCTATAAGTCGATGCTCTGATATGTAGCATATTATGCCGATTTCTTTTAATTCTCGTATGATTCATGCTAACTGAGGTCATATTTATTCATTGATTTTTACTGACGTTTATGATTGAGCGAGATTGCAAGAGTTATAAATGATTTTTACTCGTGCGTATGAGACTAGCTAGATACGTATTGATGCTTTACAAAAACATGAATGAGTTTGAATTGATTTGATCATGTTCTTATTCTGGTTGTTTCGATATTCGGATATGCCTTGTGCTTTGTTTTCGTTTGCTTCGCTTATGTTGTACTCTTGAATAGATATTGATAAAGGGGTATGAGCAACAAGCATTAAATGTACTCCTCGAGGAATGCATGAGTACAAGTCTCACGATCGGAGCAAGGTTCAATGCTACAAAGTACGCTGGGGCAACCAAAATGATTTGAGGCATCAAGAGCTATAAAGAGACAAAAAGCAAGTTAGAGGTTCGGTATTTTACCCAAAGTAGAAAAATTTATTGAAAGATGAATATATAGATCTTGAGAGCTAGATTTTTAGCTTACTACATCTCCGCAAAGGTATATAAACTGTGTGCAGGGGTATGTAACGTGTTAGGGGCACTACCCATCACAATACTGATCTTCTAATGTCGTAATTGGTTTAAATTATGTAGAGGTACTGCATTGTTTTTGACCAGGTCGACCGATTGTAGATGTCATGAAACGACGTCTTCAAAGTTACAACAATTGTTCAAAAAAGTGAAGACTCGCCACTTATGGCCAAGCAAATGCCAGCTAAGGCAGAAGACTCGCCACTTAAGGCCAACAAAATCGCCACTTACGGCCAATCCGAATCGCCACTTAAGGCCAACGAAATCGCCACTTACGGCCAATCCGAATCGCCTCTTAAGGCCAATGAAATCGCCACTTACGGCCAATCCGAATCGCCACTTAAGGCCAACGAAATCGCCACTTACGGCCAATCCGAATCGCCACTTAAGGCCAACGAAATCGCCACTTACGGCCAATCCGAATCGCCACTTAAGGCCAACGAAATCGCCACTTACGGCCAATCCGAATCGCCTCTTAAGGCCAACGAAATCGCCACTTACGGCCAATTCGAATCTCCACTTAAGGCCAACAAATTCGTCACTTACGGCCACTGGAAATCGTCAGTTACGGCCACCGGAAATCGCCACTTACGGCCACCGGAAATCGCCACTTATGGCCAATAGCCAACTACAGATCAAATGACTAACGTTTACGACAAAATCATCGTTCACTCGACAAACTTCGCCATTTGTTTTTTTCGGCTTCCTTCATCATCGAGACATGAAGAAGAAACCCGATGGGCAATTGAGATAGGGAAAATCTCGTCATCATAGCACAAGGGCATTATGGTCTTTTACCAATAAATTCGAGTATTCAATACGGCATTCATGCTACCGTTTCGCCTATTGATTACGATAGTGGTTTCGTGCATTAAGAGCGTTGACCGAATTAAATACGGTAACGGTTTCTTTTATTTAATATCGCAACGGTTTTTGTTATTTAATACTCGACTAGTATAAATATGAGGAGATTGATTCAGATTGAGGACGAACAATAACTGACTTGAGCGTCGAAGGGTCATTCGGGGGAGACAAGCTCCGCCCCGACCTCGTTTATTCTTGTTTGACAGGTTAGAGTTCGGGTGGGATCGATCAACCACTATGATGCAGATTTTATGCATCACACATATATATAGAAAAGTGAATATATGTTGAAAAATTTTCTATCGAAATTTTTGTGGAATTGGCGATGAGCAAAATTTTTTAGGTGGTATAACATAAATTTGGGGGGAAACTTCCCGCACTTTGAAAATTTAGAATTTTAGATGGGTGGCCCAAGGTGGGTATAAAAGGGAACTTTTACACTTTCTAACCCTAATCCCTCTTGTTCCGTTTCCACCGCCTCTCCTCCATTTCTCAGATCTGAAAACTTCTCTTCGCTCTACCCTCGACCTCCGACCTCCCATGGCTAAATTTCTCCCTCTTCAAGTATGAAACTCCACCCTACGTATCTCGCTTTCCTGCTCTTTTACTCCGCCTCTCCCATGGTTGTCCTCTACCTCACCCTCTCGTGTCTTCTATCGCCTATCATCGAAGTGTAGCGGGAACACTGATCGACGCCGGGACGAGGGGCGACACCGACGACCCGATGTAGGGTTGTTGGGGTTTCAAATCTCACAATGACCTGGAAACGAGATTGCCAGAAACTGGAGTTGGGGTTCCGAATTGAGCTGATGGAGAACTTCACCACTTCCTCATACCAATTGGAGCAACCGCCGATGTACCGTCGAGTTGGGGTTCCGAATTTGACGTTTGTAAGTTGTTTTTTCTCCCCTTCTTTTGCCTGAGAGAGAAAGACACAATGGGATGTCGGGATGAACAGACCAGCACCCAATTTGTGTTCTTTGGTTTTTGTCTAATTTTTTTTTTTATTTGGCTGAATAAACTATTGGGGTTTCGAACACAGCAGCACCGCCAATGGTGGGATGAACTGACGGGCCCGATGTAGGGTTGTTGGAGTTTCGAACAGAGCAGCACCGCACCGCCGATGTACCTCCGCGCCTGAGGTCAGTCGTCCTTCACCCTTGCCGGCGCTACAGATCCAAAGGGACTAAAACTACTGTTGCTGCCCCAAATTAGCCTTGTTTCCGAGCCAGAGCAACCACCGGAGATTTTGGTCTATTTGTGTATTATGAGTTTGGGGCTTTTCTGCTTTTTTGGTGTGTTGATTTGGTTTGTTGAATTTGATATGCAGGACTTGTTCAAGAGTAGAGTGTTTTGGAGGATTTCACATTTAGATAAAATCAGCTCTCTTAAATTAGATTATTGCAAATTTTTTGTTTTGCAAGGTTGGTCTGTACTCAATGAGTTTGGTTTGTGTTTCCATTAATATTTTTTTGACCTACTTATAATGTATGAAATTCATTTATGTATTTATATATTTTCCATATCATATGTATATATACAATGTTTCCAAAATACGAGGATACGAAATTTGCTACAAAATCATCAAACAAATGAAAATCAACATTAACTACGACTTTAGCCTAAAAAATAGCAATGACACGAACTTAGCCACGATTTTAGCTACACTCATGCCTTATTTGCAGCAACGAAATCACCCACGACCGTAGCCACAAATTCAGCAATGGCCTAATTCCGAAGCTAATTTTGTTGCCTCAGCCACGAGATTCAAATGTCCATCACCAGCCACGGGCTTAGCCACGACCTAACAATTCGTTGCTAAATCCATTGCTAAATAGCCGTCGCTATTAGTCACGAGGCATATGGCTACGGACGGCCCATCCGTGGCTATTTCCGTGGCTAAATCGATTAGCCACGGTCATTCGTGGCCAATGCCGTGGCTATTTTCCGTAGCTATTTCCTGCGTTTTTAGTAGGGAAATCAAAATACTAAGGCTAACATGCATAAAACTCAACCATTCAAAGTTAAATAGGACATAGTTGTAACCCCTATTATCACAATAAGAAAAGCCAGGGCCAGCAGTCCAGTTTCTACTCACATCCATTCAAACATTATTTGAATGGGCGAATTTAGTAACTAACCATCCAAATAAATTTACTGCAATCATTAACTATATTAATTCATTAATTTTATAAGTGAATGTTTGACCATTGAATATATTTTTACTGGAATCCAAATTAAGCAAACTACATGCAAATTTAATTACTTTAGGCAAGTTCACGTACACGTACGTACATATCTAAGCCTACCCTTTATTCTTTTGTGTGTATCATCGAAATTAAATATTTCATGTGTGTATTTTTCATGGTATAGGCCGCGGCACATTTTCATGCTATTTGATTAGTAACCGCCACCGGCGCCGCCACCATGACCACTACCGGAACCTTGTCCATATCCACCAGACTGTGCCCCTCCGGCATAGGCGGTTCCTCCTCCGGAACCTCCTCCGCCGCCTCCTGCAGAAGCCCCCCGTCCACCGGTGGCCGAGCCGTACCCACTCCCGGAGCCGCTACCGCTACCATAGGCAGTTCCTCCAGCACCACCAGCGTAGGCTGAGCCACCGCCACCGCCACTGCCGCCTCCTCCCGCTGAAGCACCAGCTCCGCCATGCGCTACTCCGCTGCCGCTTCCTTGCCCACTCCCATATCCTCCAGCGGAACCTCCCGCCCCGCCAGCATAGGCTGAGCCGCCGCCGCCACCACTACCGCCTCCTCCCGCTGAAGCACCGGCCCCGCCATGCGCTACTCCGCTGCCGCTTCCTTGGCCACTCCCATATCCTCCAGCGGATCCTCCCGCCCCGCCAGCATAGGCTCCGCCACCTCCCCCACCGCTCCCGCCGCCGCCGGCGTAAGCCCCAGTGCCACCTTGCGCTGATCCACTTCCACCACCTTGGCCGCCTCCGTAGCCTCCGGCGTAAGAACCCCCTGGGCCGCCGGAGTAGGCTTGGCCCCCTCCGCTACCACCTCCGCCTCCGCTTGCATAGGCGTCGCCTAGAAGCTGGCGGCGGGCGGTGGCGGAGGCTAGGCTGGCCAGCCCAAGAACAAGAAAGAAGACTGCTACTGAGATTTTGTGAGAAGCCATATTTATTCTTAGCTTTCAATTCAAATGAGAGTTTTGTTTGTGTGATTGTAAGATAGAGGTTTGAGGGGCTATTTATACTTATAGAGATGGAGAGATGGATGACCATTGACCAAGGATGTTACTGCCTCTAAATATCTCACACTCACTTGGTAGGTAAGGTAGTGTCAAAAGTCAATCAATTCATATATCCCTACTGTCGACTATATATAGTGGTATACTATCTAACTTTTTTGTTTCTTCTTTTCTTTCATTGAAACAAAACTACGGATCAAGAGGATTGGCATGCAAACCGGTCGTTCTTAATTAAACCATCTCAATTAAAACTTGACATGGAACACGGTTTCAGACAATTTGCAATTTGTATTTTATCAGGTCCACTGTATATCTTGTTTGGTCTTACTTTGCAATTTGTATTGATTGATAATATACACAGATATTTTTGAATTCTTTTTTATTTTCTGATTTAATTAGGTAATTAATTAAGTATATCATTTATATGAAATTGGTATTATCAATCTATATTTATATATTATCGATTCACTTAATTATTTGTATATGAATATGTATCGATATATATCTTGTCATTTAATTAAAGTACCAATCATAAATATAGATGTTTGAAATATCACTCCATTAGTTATAGTTAGTAAAATGAAGAAAAATTAAATATCATTGTAAGTTTAGTAAAAAAAAAATTTGAATAACAATGATAGTAGTAAATCATTCTAACCTTATTTAAAAGATTTAACAAAAATATAATTTGATAAATATCCAATAAGAGAATAACATTCATATTGAAAAATTCTTTAACTTAATATAATATATAAAAATAAAATATTTTAGAAAAGTTTAATAATATAGAAAATTGTATAGATATAGATATAGATTAGTTAGTAAATGAGTAAAAAAATAAAAGGGACAAAATGTAAATGCAAAGAGATAAAGAGAAAAAAGGAAAAATAAATAATAAGATAAAAATTGTGATTAGTTGAAAAACCTTCAATTAACGAGGCGCTTTGAATTCAGAGGGAATTGTAGTAAGTAACCCATTGAAGTAAGTAACCCACTTTCCGAAAATCTTTGCACAACTAACCCTCGTTACTATTCCCCTAAAAAACTTGCACTAACTAACCCAGGTAAGCAAGCGGTTAGCCGGTGGAGAGAGAGAAAGAGAGAGACTGCGGGAGAGGGGGGGGGAATGGGATTTGAGGCGTATGAGAAAGGTCTTCGGGCTCTAGGCGACATATCTCTAGGCTCAGAGGGAGGACTTGAGCGCAGCCCACAAGTACGGAGAAGGATTGGAGGCGAGAGGTTGAACGGACGGAGGGAGCGGCCTTCAATGCTGGCGAAATCAGTGCGAGAGAGCTAGATAGAAGAAGCACAACCACCCTCTTCCCACTTCTTCCCTTTGCTCTCGCCCAGCAGTAACCTCATCTTCTTTCCTCTCCGTTGTGCTCTCTCAGAAATTGGAGGCGACATGCGAACAAGCAACTCGTTACTCGAATTCAGGTATCCTCGTCTTCTTGTTTCTGCTTCTGTATCGCTGATTCATCGCTCCATCTCTTTCAAATCCGTGGATTCACCTTAAACAATAAACATTAATCTAGTAATATATTATATATAGGATGAGTGCTTGTGCATAAATCCAACATTTTTTTCAAAGTTAACCTCATTTATGTAAGCATTGTCTCGCATTGTCTCTGATGGCAGGCAAGATGCCTTTTTTCTATTTTGAACTTGTTGCTTACTTTGATCGCTCGATGTTCATAGGTTGTTTTAAATAATGCCACTGTGGAGACTGATAATAAGGCTACAACATCGATTGGACAGAGGGGGTTACATGCACTATGACAGATGAAGCTGCTGTTTGTGATACTCCTGCTATGATTTGCAATGTGTTTTCTACTGTTGGTGAGCTACCGGATATAGAAAAATCTGATCTCACCTTAGTATCTACGACAGGTGCATGCTTCGAAGGAGATAATTGAAGAACTTGAAAAAAATGAAGGGGATCAAGGAGGGAGTATGACAACAACTCATGCAAGTTGTTTTTTGTGCAGTAGATAGTGTTAATGTAATTGTGAACGGAAGCAAGCTTGATTGTTTTGGGGACACAGGGAAAGTACACCTGGAAGCTAATTTTTATCTCATTTCGTGCATTGTTTTTATCTCTAATCAGCCTATTGTGCTTTCTAGAGAGGCAACATGTGAATATTTTTACAAATCCCCTGTCCTATGTCTGTGTTATAAACTTGCCAAAGAAAATAAAGACATTCTATTCTTTCATTAATAGATTTACCTATCTATTTCATCATTTCAACCTCAAAGAAGTAACTAAAAAATCAGTAAATTAACGAACATAATATATATTTCTTTCAATTTGATCTTAATTTACTTTATGGTTATTTTTCATCCCTTGTATTTTTACAAATAAGCTAAAACAAGCTCAAAATAACTAAAATGAGCAAACGAGCTAAATACGAGCTCGAGTTCGGCTCGTAAAAAACGAGCTCAAAATAACTAAAATGAGAAAGTAATGGAAATTGACCTAACATAATGCGTTTTACATGACGCTTAAATGATTTTACATCACACGTAAATTGTTTTACATGACGCATTGAGCACCTCTCATATATTAGTCATGCCACCCCAAGTGTTCATCCTTCAGCTCTCGACCATCTTCTCAAATAGAAAATAAAAGTTGTTAAAGGGCGATCGATAAACAAGGGAAAAACATTGGTTTGGTCACTTGCTCTCATGTTTGGGACTATTATATGCTCTGATCTCTGCCTTGTAAGATTCTTCATCTGTCATGTAATTTGTTTTGTTCATCATGTAACATATTTCAGACGTCATGTTAATTAGGGTCGGTCAAGCCCTAATTATACATACATATATTGTATGTTTGTCTGGTGTCATGTTTTATATACAATATATGCATACATATATTGTATATTACTCTGTTATTATGTTATATTGTATGTTTGTCTGGTGGACCGGTCAAACCCATTCAGCTAGGCCCAACTTCTTAGCTCTTCAAAGGAGTGTGTTGTTGATAAAACGATGCGTTCCATTTAGAGCTCGTTTATATAAGGGTGTGCCCTCTAGGGTTTGCCTCATGCCATCAGTTCGAGCTCGCAAGGTAAGCCAAAGAAGAGAGAGAGAGAGAGAGAGAGAGAGAGAGAGAGAGAGAGAGAGAGAGAGAGAGAGAGAGGTCTCAACATCGCAAGCTAGGGTTTCTCTACGAAGGCTCTCCGACGACGATCTGCAACGAAGATCTCGGATCTAGAGCTCATCCTCCATCAAGGACTCTAGATCTGAGGTTGAAGACGATGACGAAGTTCAAGGCTTCGAGTTCTTTGGTCTTCTTGTTATTTTCGGTGATATATATGGCTTCCAACTCCCAGATCCGAGGGAGTTCTTCGTTTCTTCTCTTGCATGCACCTTGTATCTTCTTGTTATGCTTGTATCTGTATTCTGAAGTTGTACTTGCAACCATATATGTAATCGCCAAAAAGAACTAGTGGATTCCAGGCATGAGTCTCTCCTTCTTGAGACTCCGCGGATGTAGAGTTTTAACACTCGAACCGTGTAAACATCTTGCTGTGTTCTTCGGTTATCTGGTTTTTGATTCTTGCCTGCGCTCTAGCCGGCATCTGAATTTACATTAGGGTATCAAAGCATGTTCCGTGATACTAGAGCTCGAGTGTCGCGATTCGAAACACCCGAGTCACTCTTGGCTTTAGGGACTAGATTCGGAGGCAGGGGAATTGGGTGGACCTAGATAGAGCAGCATCGCTTGGTGCCATTCCTCCCATGTATGATGTATCACGGGATGTCTCTTAGGTTCTAGGGTTTAGAGTCTATAATCTTGTGTGCTACCTCTCAGATCCTGTCGTTTTCGCTGCTACTTAGTATGTACTAACCTCTTTTGCCTTTCTTACAGGTACCAACAGATGGAGAACTCCATGAAGATCAAACCCTTCGACAGTGTCATTGACTTTGCCATGTGGCAAGTCAAGATGAGAGATATCTTGATCAAGGAGGGTTGCTGAAAGGCCATCACACATCTAGTTAAACACCCCGAGGCTCTCACAAAGAAACTCGACCCAGACATCAAGATTGATGACCTGAAGGTGGTTCTGGTCTCAAATCCGAAGAGAAGGCCGAGTAAGTGAAAGATGAACTAACCGCTGAAGCTGATCTTGAGCTCGACCTCAAAGCTCACTCTGAAATCATGCTAAGGTTAACTAATGGCGTAGCCCATCAGGTGGTAAAATTCTCTTCCGCTCACCTTCTCTGGTCCGCTCTGAAGGAGCGCGTTATTTCTTACTAAATCTTTGCCTTCCAGAATTTCCTTGTTGTGTCGGTTGTTTAATTTTAAAATGGATGTGAATATGACTTTAGATGATAACCTTGAATTGACAAGTTCTTTAAAATGACCCAAGAATTAGAATGTTGTAAAGATGAAATCAAAGACTCTCATCAGGCTATCCTCTTGCTTAACTCTTTACCTCACAAATTTAAAAACTTCAAAGATATTATCCAATTCAGCTGGAATGAGTTATCTAAAGATAAGATCATTGAGGCTATAATTGAGAAAAAAGAGATAATGAAGGTTTTAAAGATTAAGGGCATCTCTGCCAAAACCGATAAGCAAGGTAAATCTGAATTCATGTTCACTCAGCAAAACAAATTTGAAAATAAAGGTAAAAAGGCTAAGAAAAATAAAAAGGACAAGAAGGATAATTCTAAACCTGAAAAGTATGATAAGTCTGATCCTAATTCTAAGTGCAACTATTGTGGTAATGTTGGACACTAGGTTAAAGATTGCTGGAAAAAGAAAAGGGATGAACAATTAGCTAAACAAAATAAAACTGAATTGTCTGCTGCTGTGCTTGAATCCATGAGTAACTATCATGCTGAATTGTTTATGTGTGCTAAATATGCTTCATCTTATACATGGATTCTTCATTCTGGTTGTACCATGCATGCCTCTCCTAATAAAAACATGTTTAGAACTTGAAATGAGAACATTTCTGGTGATGTCATGTTAGGAGATGATACCTCTTTAGAGATTAAAGGTGAGGGGTCTGCCCCCTTACTCATGCATGATGGTGTGGTTAGAGTCTTTATTAATGTTAAATATGTGCCTAAGCTTATAAGGAACCTGATGTCTGAATCTTCCCTTGAATTACTTGGCTGCAATGCTGATTCTAAAGATGGAATTAGAACTATATATTGCAATGGTAAGGCTATTATGAAGGCAAAAAGGGTCAAATATTTGTTTCATATTCTTGCTTCACCTGCTAAGATTAATTATGTGCATTCATATGTTATGAGCTTATATGATACTAAAATATGGCATTAAAGGCTAGTTCATATTGGTAACATTGGCATGATGCATCTGCATAAACATGGTCTTTTGCCTAAGAAACCTACAAAAATTGATTTTTGTGAAAATTGTGTTCTTGGTAAATCTTCAAGACTTAAGTTTCCTAGATCAACTTATGTGGCTTCTGCTCCTCTTGAATATGTGCATTCTGATCTGTGGAGCCCTTCCCAAGTTGATACTTTTAGTGGCATGAAGTATTTTATAAGTGATGAGAGGGTTTCTCGACCAAATAAATTTGTAGTCAAGACCCCGCTATAGTATAGGGAGTGAGGATCGCCCACAGGAGAGAGTCAGCGCTTCTTGTTTAGTTACTTTATCGGGTTAAAAGTAACAAAAGAGATGGAAGAGGGATGAGCAATGATAAGAGCATAAAATCTGAATTTTAATTAATAAAAGGAAAAACTTCTAAGGAAAAGGATCACCACAACAATAAATACATGTGCAAATCAATGAATCATATAAAAGATCATGTTTTTATCATCAAACAATTGAGTTTCGTCAATCAGCAAGCAAATCAATTCACTTTCTCATAAAAGACCTACTTGTTTCTACCTTCTCTTAATTAGGATCCTTTAACTTTCATTAGAAAACCCTAATTACTATCAAGTTAACAATTTCCTCTTTCAAGTTCAATTGCAACTATGAATTCCTTTAGACTTTCATCAAAGGTTAAGCACATAGGTAGAAGACAATAAAAACATCACACAATCATAGATCCATCAATTCAACACAAATGTCTATTGTTGGGCTCACCCCAACTCTAGAAGAGAAAAGAACTACTCAAACATGGCAATGGAAAACATGAATTCAAGAGAAGAAAACATAAACTAAACTTGCAATAGTATAAAACCTGAAAATCAGCGTCTCAATTGCAACAAACACGTCGAAACTTTCGCCCAAACGCCAAACAAAACCCTAAAAATCTTCCTATAGCTGCTGCGCGCAGCCCTCGTGCTGAACAACGTGTCTTCTCCTCCCAAAAATCAGCCCCTAATAGGCTTTATTTAAAGATAGAAATTAAGACTTAATCTCCAAGGAAAGAGATTTAATCTTAGGAAAATAATAAAATATATATAAGGAAGGATAAAATATCCCAAGTCTATCTAACTTAAATATCCTAAAAGAGATTTAGAAGAAAACCCTAATTAAAAAGCCCATTAAGCAATTAAATCAAGCCCGCAAAATCTTCTCCTGGTGCGCAGGGTATCGGCGCCGAGGTCTGAGGTGTCGGCGCTGAGGGTTTGTTAAAAACCAGTGCTACTGGAATTTGCTGAATGTCGGCATCGAGGGTCTGGGTCTCGATCCCGAGGGTCTGTTGCACACTTCTTCTCCATCTTTACTTGTTTGATTGCCAATCTTTTTGTGCCCTTTTTCCATCCTTCTTCACTCTTCCTTAAGCTCTAGAATTGCCTCTTTTTAGCTTCAAAACCTACAAAACACCACCAAAGCTTGTGTAGACATCCATGTCTCGCAAAATACGAAAACTAACACAAACGATACCCTTTTCCAACACAAAAGCTAATAAAATGATTCAAATGGAATGAAAACATGATGTAAAATAAGACTCAATATGCGGACATCAATAAGCTTTATTGATCATTACTCTATGAAAGTTTGGATCACTCTGCTTAAGTCTAAGAACCGTGCTTTTGATGCATTTAAAACCTGGAAGAATATGACTAAATATCAATCTGGTTTTAAATTGAAATACCTAAAAACCGATAATGGTCTTGAGTTTTGTAATACTGATTTTTATTCCTATTGCCAAGCAAATGGGATCAAAAGGCATCTAACTACCCCTCGCACACCACAACAAAATGGGACAACAGAACGTATGAACAGAACTCTGTTAGAAAAGACTAAATGCATGTTATTTAGTGCTGGCCTTAAACCAAGTTTGTGGGGTGAAGCTGTTCACACATCTGTATACCTTATCAACAGATCCCCCTCTAGTGTCATAAATTTTAAGACACCCCAGGAGATGTGGACAAACAAACCCCCCAACTTGACAAAGCCTTTTGGTTGCTCCATGTATGCTTATTTTTCCCAGGGAAAGTTATAATCTAGAGCTAAAAAGGGAATTTTGTTGGGTTACCCTGAAGGGGTTAAAGGCTAGCTACATAGTGCTGCTTATGCAACCTGGGGTTACAAAGTCATTCTTGCTAGAAGTGTTAAGTTTAATGAGCATGAATTTCCCTTTAAAAATGCAATAAAAACTACCTCTCGACCCACAGGTACCGAGCAGCTGAACCAAAGAACATTCAGTGCATACTTAGCTAATGAAGAAGATGTAGCAAACCATGAGTTTGACATTGTTCTGGCGCCATCAACTCCCATTCCCTTCACATTACAGGGGGGGGCAACAAGAAGAAGCAGGAGAACCCACTGAAGGGAAATGGATACTGAAGAACCACCACAATCATCATCACAAGCAGAAGAAAGAAATGGACCAGAACATGGGGATCCATTAGAGCCAGAGTCTTCAAATTCTGATTCTTTACATGCATCTCCCTCCTATTCTCATGATGTAAATAGCCTGTCAACTAAATCATCTGGTTTCTCCTCCCTCCCTTCTTCTGATTTGCATGATACTAATTTGGATGATTGACAATTGACTAGGGATAGGGAGCCTAGGATTAGTATCCTAAATAAGAAGTATGGTAACTATATTGTTGAGTATGCCTTGCTTACTGTTGATATAATTAGGCACCCCACAACCCCTAGTTCCTTTGAGTCAATCGAGTCTAATGCTCATGCTTCCGAGTGGTGGAAGGCTATGAAAGATGAAATAGCCTCCATGAGTCATAACCGCACTTGGGTTTTGGTTCCTAGACCCCCTAAAACTAGACTTATAGACTCTAAGTGGATCTTCAAACTCAAAGAAGGTTTAAGCCCTAGGGATCCTCCTAGGTTTATAGCCCGCTTAGTAGCCAAATGTTTTACTCAAAGGGAAGGTTTAGACTACAGTGGTATATTTGCCCCCATAGTTAAGTATAAAACCATGTGTCTCCTTCTATCCACGGTTGATGTGTATGATTGGGAATTAGAGCAGATAGACGTTAAAACTGCATTCCTTCACGGGGACTTAGATGAAGCCATATACATGCGTCAACTTAAGGGTTTCATAGACAAAACCAAACCCAACCATCTCTATCTCCTTAAGAAATCTATCTACGGTCTTAAGCAGTCTCTTATGCAGTGGAACCTTAAGTTCGATAAGGTGATAAAAGGTCTAGGATTCTGTAGAAGGAGTTATGATAATTGTCTATACTACATCCGTCCTACCACTAAGAATGCAATCTACGTCCTTCTATATGTCGATGATATACTTCTGATAAGTAATTCCCTTGCTTTGATTAGTGAGGTAAAGACTGATCTACAAAAGTATTTTGATATGAAGGATTTAGGTTCTAATTAGAAAATGTTAGGCGTCAACATCATTAGGGATCGTCCTAACAAAACCATATGTTTATATCAAGATAATTATGTCCTTAAAGTCTTAAAGAGGTTCATCTGAGATTAAAATCGATGATAGGTATTCATATTATACCAAATTTCAAATTATGTTAATGTAATCAATTGTTCTCCAAATCCGCATCTCAGACAATAATTGTGCATGCAATTACAATACTATAATCAAAACATTCGTATTAGATAAGATTACAGATTATAAGAAAACTACCTCTTTTGAAAATCGATATTTGGATGACAGTGTTGTGTTTGAACAGATTTCTCTTCAGATTTGATTGTAGAGCTCGAAATCGTTGATAAATGGTGCTGAAATCAGCAACTATGCTCGAGATTGAGATCGAGATCCAAATCGCAATCGCCTCTGCTATCTGTCGTTGCTATGGTTTATCTCTTTTGCGTGAAAATGAAGAGAGAAACGGGATTAGTGAGGCAGGGGCAAAAATGACAAATTTTTGGACATTTCCCTAATTTCACTTCAAAAATGTCATAGGTGCTAATTTTTGCCTATATTAGGGACAATTCCCAAAATTTTCCTCTTTTAAACGCCATAAAATATAAATATTATGGCATTTCATAAACGCCATTGAAGAATATCATTCTAAAATACCCAATCGCCCCAAATTTATTGCGTTTATAAACGTTATAATATTTTATGGCATTTAAAAAACGCCAAAAAATAATAACACTCTACAAGATGATGATGTTTTTGTTTGAAAATTCCATTAAATATACTTTTAATGACATTTAGTGAAAACATCATTGTTTAAATGTCATTAATGAGTGCATTTGTAGTAGTGATAATTGAATTTTCTGAATCTTTTCATTGGTTTGCGTCATTTGACAACACCTTCTCCCATTCAATGGCAATGTATGATATATGGCCCTTATGACTCGTGGTTCACCTCTTTGAAGAGATGACAATTATGAATCCACCAAATAACACAAACCAACTTGTCCAAACATGTTGCGCACTTAGTAACAATATAATGTAACCAATTATCTACCCTATTAGCAAACTTAGTATATATATCTCGACTCAAAATCTGAAGTCAAACCTCTATTTTATAATAATATTTTCAGGATTAAAATGTAAAAGTGGTTCTTATATAAACAAATGTACCACGATGATTCAAATTAACTATTCTCGATTGTTTTGTTACTCTCTATATGTCTAAAGTATTAGAAAAACTAAACTTCTAATGTTGATTGTATATTCATTCACAAATGTAGTAAATTGAATCAATTAAAGCATCAACATGTTTATAAAATAATTTACAATGAATAAAAAATATTTAAATTTTGTAAAATAAAAAAATATATGAGTATATTTGAAATATATTTTTATATTGAAAATTGATTAAAAATTAAAATTAAAATTGGTCGAAAATGCTATAAAACGAACTTGATTTCAAAACCATGTCAAAAAAGTTACCAATTATAAAAGATATGCATCTATATACAAATATTGAAATAAAGAAATAAAATTTAAATTGTGGCAAAATCTGATTGGATAAATTTTTAGGTGGGAAAATTGTTAACCAGAATCTACCATGTGCCAAAACAACTTATGTTTTAAACAATTTGATTATAACTTTAATGGCATGATAAGTTATTAATTCGACTAATTAACTAATAACTTATTCGTTGTCCTTGACGGGGTGTCCTAATGGTGAGGAACAAGAGAAAGTTAGGAGGTCTCGGATGTGAGATCTACCTCCACCTCTTTTCTTGGGTAAAATTAAAATCCAAATTTGCCTTGTTGGTTCACTAGTGGGTCGAGGCAATCAACGCAAACCGACCTACCTCTTATGTGGCTTTTGTCGACTGGATCGACGCATTAGGTTGGTCCCCAAATAGTGAGTTTTCCTGTCATAAGATAAATTATCAAACAAAGTCCATAAAAAAACGATATACAACTGCAATAACCCCGCGCACAAGATGCGACCGGATAAAGACCTAACCACACGATCTACAAACCCATTCAAGCATTTTTTTGAATGGGCGAATAAACATGAAGGCTATATTTTTACTTCTCAAAATAATTAAGTTTCGCTTCAAATTATATGATACAAATCCATTCAATTCAAGCATTTTTTTTAGGGAAATTTACAGAAAACCACCCATTATATATGACTCTTTACACTTAACCACCCACTAAAAACGAAATTACATATAACCACCCATTAAATGGTTTTGTTTTCAAATCATCACCCACCACATAATTTCATTAGAATTCCATTAAATATTTTAATATTTTATACTTAAAATTTAAAGTTTAAACTTGAATATACTTAAATTATATTTATTTTAGGAGTAAACAATTATATTAATATATTAGGGGAAAAGGCGTGTACAAATTTTAAATTTATTTGAAGGGCGGATGTTCTAAATGTGGAAAATATTATTTAATTTTATTTAAAAAGTCAAACAAATTTTAATAAAGATACATTTAATAAAAATACTTTTGAGAAAAATATTATTTAAACAATATTTAGATTTTTTTTTTCATTTTTAATATATAGTGGATTATTGTAGGTGTTTACAAATATGAAAGAAAATGAGAAATTAATTATTAGTATCAAAATAATTATTAAATTTAAAGAATGCTAATGAATTATAAACTTATTTTAATTTAATTAAAAAGAAGTCTATAAAATTTATAACCATTAATTTTAGGAATAAAATAGAACAAATTTTTTCGTATATACATCAAGTTTTTAAAAAATATTTTTTAAAAAATTAATCAAATATATTTTTATATGTATTTGATATTTTAAGTTAAATATAAAACTTAAAATAATGTAATATCATATATATTTGACAAAAATCTAATCAAAATAGACAACAGGTGGTGACTTGAAACAAAACCTATTTCATGGGTGGTTTTCTGTAATTTTTCGTTTAACGGGTGGTTAAATGTAAGAGGTTATATATAGCGGGTGGTTTTCTGTAAATTTCCCTTTTTTTTAACGGGCGAATTTAGTAACTAACCACTTTGATATTGAGTAAAAATAAATTTACATCAATCATTAATCATTAATTCATTTTATAAGTGAATGTTTGACCATCCAAACAAATTGCATGCAAACTTACTTTAGGCAAATAAATTTACTGCAATCATTAACTATATTAGTTCATTTTATAAGTGAATGATTGACCATTGAATATAATATTGCTCATTATGGAATCCAAAGCAAATTACATGCAAATTTAATTACTTTAGGCAAGTTCACGTACACGTACGTACATATCTAAGCCTACCCTTTATTCTTTTGTGTATCATCGAAATTAAATATTTCATATATGTGTATTTTTCATGGTATAGGCCGCGGCACATTTTCATACTATTTGATTAATAACCGCCACCGGCACCGCCACCATGACCACTACCGGAACCTTGTCCATATCCACCAGACTGTGCCCCTCCGGCATAGGCGGTTCCTCCTCCGGAACCTCCTCCGCCGCCTCCTGCAGAAGCCCCCCGTCCACCGGTGGCTGAGCCGTACCCACTCCCGGAGCCGCTACCGCTACCATAGGCAGTTCCTCCAGCACCACCAGCGTAGGCTGAGCCACCGCCACCGCCACTGCCGCCTCCTCCCGCTGAAGCACCAGCTCCGCCATGCGCTACTCCGCTGCCGCTTCCTTGCCCACTCCCATATCCTCCAGCGGATCCTCCTGCCCCGCCAGCGTAGGCCGAGCCACCGCCGCCGCCACTGCCGCCTCCTCCCGCTGAAGCACCGGCCCCGCCATGCGCTACTCCAATGCCGCTTCCTTGCCCACTACCATATCCTTCAGCGGATCCTCCCGCCCCACCAGCATAGGCTCCGCCACCTCCCCCACCGCTCCCGCCGCCGCCGGCGTAAGCCCCAGTGCCACCTTGCGCTGATCCACTTCCACCACCTTGGCCGCCTCCATAGCCTCGGGCGTAAGAACCCCCTGGGCCACCGGCGTAGGCTTGACCCCCTCCGCTACCACCTCCGCCTCCACTTGCATAGGCGTCGCCAAGAAGCTGGCGGCGGGCGGTGGCGGAGGCTAGGCTGGTCAGCCCCAGAACAAGAAAGAAGACTGCTACTGAGATTTTGTGAGAAGTCATAATAACTATTCTTAGCTTTCAATTCAAGAAAGGATATAAATGTGTGTTTTGTTTGTGTGATTGTAAGATGGAGGTTTGAGGGGCTATTTATAGAGATGGAGAGATGTATGGATGACCAAGGATGTTACTCCTCACTTGGTAATGTCAAAAGTTAATCACTTGGTAGTGTCAAAAGTCAAATAAAATTAAGGATCAAAAGTCATATATCCACACTGTACGTCAATATATATATAGTGGTATACTATCTAACTTTTTTGTTTCCTCTTTCATTGAAACAAAACTAAGGATCAAGTCGACGGTTTCCGACTTCGCAATTTGGATTTTATCGTGTCGATCGACGGTATATCTTGTTTGGTCTTAGTTTGCAATTTGTATTGATCGATAATAGAGTGATTTTGGTACTTAGACTGAAAATCTAATTAGCCTACTTAGACCCTTTAGAAAATAAATGAGTTAGGAAAGACCCTTCCCTAGATAAGATATAATGGTCGATGGTCAACTGCTTGACCACCGAATGGTCAACAGTTGACCATTGACCAGTCAACGTTGACCGTTGATCAATTCATTTCGGTTATTTTATTTTATTTTAAACGATGTTATATTTTACCTTTTTTATGCCAATATTTTATTATATTTTATTTTCAATTTGATGTCAATATTTTAATAAAATGATTGGATGACACTTTTTTAATACCACTTTTTTTAAACCTTGATGACATTTTTATATTAATGTGATGCCACTTTTTTATGTTAATTTTTTTGATGTCGTTATTTTTACCGTGATGCAATATTTTTTCAAATTAGTTTTTTGATGACATTTTTTTCTTTAATGTGATGTAATTTTTTCAAAGTATTGTTCTGATGCCATTTTTCTAATTTAATTATTTGATGTCAATTTTTTAATCAAATCAGTTGATGCCACTTTTTATTATATTTTTATACAATTGATGACACAATGACATAAAATGTGATTAAACTTCATTGATGACATCTTTTATTAATGACTTTTATTAATTGATGACATTGTGATTATACTTTATTGATCTCACTAATTTGTGATGACATTTTTTTTTACAGTAGGCAACAATTAGGCAGATCCTACCTAGGTAAGATACCACCATGATCATCCGACTGGATGATGTTACAGAGATCCCTACAGGTAGGGAGGTTAAAAAACGTACAAATATTCCTAGACTTAGCTATATAATCAGCGACCTTGTTTGCTTCCCTGTAGCAGTGTCTGAATTCTATGCTCTCGAAATTACAGCTAAGTTTCTTGATGAACTCCACTTCTCTTAGGATTTCCCATCTCGTGTAGTTGCTATCATTGATTTCCTTGGTAACCTCTAGGCAATCCCCTTCCATTATGACTCTTCTTAGACCTTTAGCTATTGCTAAGTTTACACCTGCACATAAAGCAGCTGCTTCTGTTTGGATTGCAAAAGTTGTATCCACTTCAGATTGAAAGATATCAATCACAGAACCCTTATGGTCCCTAATAATCCCACCCACCCGGCAAGAGCCAGTGGGTATAAAAGAACCATCTACGTTTATTTTTTTAGATAGTCCTAGGTGGTCTTATCCATTTAATATGGTTTCTTCTTCTTCTTTTTTTACTTAGTGATGGAGTTTCATTATTAGTTTTGATGGCATATCATGCCAATATCTGTGGTCTATGATTACTCTTACGGCTATTTGATGAGGCGTATCATGTAGGGGTGTGCAGAAAAACCCGAAACCGAAAACACGACACGAAAACACGACACGAAAAAACCCGAAACCGAAAAAACACGACACGATAATGACACGAACCGAGAAAACACGGCTGTAAACGGTTCGTATACGGTTCGGGCAAATCCCCTTGTCGGATACCCGACACGAACCGTTTAATTTTTTTTTAAAAAAAAATTTTATATCTGGAGGTATATTACTTGTATAAATAGAATACCCTAGGTAACACAATGTTCTGCTTGCTCAGTTGGTTCCAGGGAGGCGGGTGGACTTGCTTTGTTTCATTAGATCCGAGTTCGATTCCCATATGTTGCATTTTATTCTTCCTTTCAGTCTTAATTTTTTTTAACCATTCTCAACAGTGGACTAGTGGAGAGTTCTTAAAACCCTAATTTCAACCATTTTACAACTTCGCCGATATCCTCTGATTTCTCTTTGCCCATTGCTCTTTGCCGAAATTCAACCGTCCTTCCAAATTCCATCATCCTCACTCGAAATCGATGTTCGTGTTCACTCCTCCTTCCAATTCCATCCTCCTCGCTCAGATCTGAGGCCTTGGTCGCCGATGTCGACTGTTCGTGTTCAATCCCTCCCCTTTTGCGCTCAGATCTGAAGCGTCGGCCTCCGACGCTTATCGGAGCCGAAGCCAACCAACGCCACTACCTCCCTCCGCCTTTCTCTCTCAAATCTCGCTTCCCCACTCGATCATCGAAGCCACCTCTTCCTCACGCCGACGATGTCCCACTCGTGCCCTGACCAACGATAACGGAGGGTGAAGGCGATGAACACCTCGTCTGCCATGAGCGAGCCTGATTTGCGAACCCGAAGCGACGAGCCCAGGCGCTAGCCGGACTCCTCCCTCCTCAGTCCTCCCACCAGCAGTAGCACCTGTTGCCGCAAGCCTGCAACACAGTGAAAGGCCAGGGAAAAAAACCCTAACGGATCGTGTCGGATAACACGGGTATCCGACACGGATCCGAATACCCTTATCGTATCGGATACTCGGTTCCTGGCGGTTCGTGCACGGTTCGGCATATTGGTCTTAAACGGTTTCGGGTATCCGACACGGTTAACCGTGTCGTGTCGGATACCCGGTAACGCACACCCCTAGTATCATGTCTTTTTTTTCCTGAAAATCAATTCATTTCTAGATTCCCATATTATTTGCCATATAAAACAACGTTCTTCTATCAACTTCTTGTCTGTATTTGTTGTAATGATACTATCTATATCAGTGCAGTGGTTAGGAATAAGTGTTGTAGTTTCGTTTACACTTTTCTCATAGGCTGCAACCGTAGCTCTGGTGAAAGGGCAATTAACAAAAAGGTGATTGCTATCTTCATTATTGTGGTTACAGAAACATCACTGAGAAGGGACTCTATTTATATACCTATTTAGTCTATCGGTCGTAGTCAGGCTGTCAGTAGATATTTTCCAAAGAAGGTTTTTAATTCTATGAGGGAGGTTCAGCTTCCAGATCCATTTATAATCTTTCGTTGCTGTGTTGTTAGTGTTGATTATGTGTCTAGTTGATCTAGTAGAGAATTGACCATTCGGGTTAAATTTCCAGATTATTTTATCCGGAGTGTCCCAATATGGGATATGTATTTTAATGATGTGTTGAGCAATATGATTTGGAAAGATTTCGTTGAGAAGGGGGGCATTCCATTCTTTACATGGGGTAAAGAGTTGGTAAAATTTAAGTTCGGGGTCAAAGTTTTGTCGATAGCTAATCAGATTATGGTCTTGAACCCAAGGGTCTGTCCAAACATTTATGGTTTTGCCATTTCCAATAATCCATAGTAATCCTTGGAGGAATTGTTGTTTTAGTTGAAAGAGCCTACCAAATTGCCAAAAAGTGTTATGAGATGTCCTTTCTATCAAGCTCTGTTGTTTTAGATATTTTTCTTTGATTAATTTAACCCAAATGTTGTTAGGCTCAACATAGATTTTCCAAAGGAGTTTCATTTGTAAACTTATGTTCATGTCTTCTGCAAGTTTCAAGCCAGACCACCTTGTTCTTTAGGCTTGCAGATTTTATCTCAGCTAATTAGTGGGGTGTATCTCTCTGATTGTAGTTTATTCCAATTTTTTTTGTTTGGATATGATCAATTTGGTTAAGAACGCCTTTAGGTAGCAGAAAGTTTTGCATTAGGTAATTGGTTTTAGAGCTTAAGTTTGCCTGAATGAAGGTTGCTCGTCCTGCTTGGGATAGAGAGGAGGCTCTCCATTTGGATAATTGTTTTTCAGATTTTGAATGGCGTTGTCAAAGACAATATTTTTCACTCTTCCTCTTACTAGTGGGATGCCAAGATATTTTTGAAGGGTCTTAGAGATCGGAATGTTCATGTCATTGGCTAGGGAGGTGGCGAGGTTTTGGCTTATATTTTTTGAGACTTGTAGGGAGCTCTTGTTATAATTGATGGATAGTCCTGAGAGGTTTGAGAAGTTGTTAAGAATATTCATTATCGTGTGGAGACTCTTATGGGATGCTTTAGAGAAGATGATTGTGTCATCTACAAAGGTGAGAAAAGGGAATGTGGTAGCATTTTTGGTTAGTTTGATCCCTATGAGTGCATCTTCATAGGCTGCTTCCTCCATTAATTCTTGTGCTAGGTTTTCCATGACTAAGATGAAGATATAGGGGGCAAGTGGAACACCATGTCTAATTCCCCTTTCAGGTTTGAATTGTTTGCCCGGTATGTTGTTGACCAGAATTGAGAATGTTGTTGTGGTGATGCAGTTCATGACCCAATTGATCCATTGAGGGTGGAAGCCAAATTCGTTTAGGGTTGCTCTGATGTAGTCCCAATTGATTCGATCATAAGCCTTTTCCATATCTAGTTTAAGGGCCATCCATCCCTTTTTTCCTTTCTGTTTGTGGAAGTTATGAAAGATTTCATGGGGAATAAGAGTATTATCTTGAATAGATATTCCTTCTATAAAGGCTCCTTGATAAGGGTTGACGAGTTTAGGCAGAATTGTTTTCAAGCGGTTTGCTATAATTTTAGTTATGATTTTATAGATTGTATTACAAAGGCTAATGGGTCTGTAGTGGTTAATATTTAATGGGTTTTCTACCTTTGGAATAAGGGCTATGAAAGTTTGGTTAATTTCAGAGAGCATACTTCCACCATAAAAGAAGGCTTTAACATATTTACAAAGAGAAGGTCCTACGATTCTCCAATATTTTAAATAAAATTCTGGGGGGTAGCCATTTGGGCCAGGGGTCTTATCTTCCGCCATGCTACTTAATGTCTCCTTTATTTCTGTATTAGAAGGAAGGATTATAAGTCTCTGATTCTCATCATTAGTAATCTGAGGTTGGATGTGTTTGATTTGTTCACATGAAATTGGTGGTCTAGCTTGAGCTAAAAATCTATCAGCCATTTCTCTTGTGATTTGATCCGTGATTTCAAATGCTTCAGTAAGGTGTGCGCCGTTTTTGGTTACAAAAGATTTCATAGAATTTCTAAAGTTCCTAATTTTAACAATAGTTTGGTAGTATCTAGTATTTTTATCTCCTAGATGAAGATGTTTCATTTTGGCTCTTTGTTTCCAAAATTTCAAATTGTATTCTAGTAGAGCTTTCCTCTTTCTTTCTAGTCTAGCACGTTTATTTATATCGTTGGTTGTCAAGGAGCCCTAAGGGAGGTCAGTTTGGAATTTCTGGATATCTTTGTCAACTACCTCAAGTTGTTTAAGAATATTATTGTTATGATTTTTACACTAGGATTTTATGTTCTTCTTGAGAAGTTTCTGTTTTTGCATTAAAACATGGGCAAAGGATCCTACAAACTTGTTGTTCCAGACCTGGTTAACTAGGGCTTCAACATGAGGATTTGTAGACCAAGCCATTTCAAAACGGAAGGGAGAACCTTTCATATAGCCCGAGGTACCAATTTTTAAAGTGATTGGGCAGTGATCCGAGGAGGAGAAAGGATGGTGGTGGATTTTTAGAGTTTTGAAGTGAGCCATGATATCTTGATGAGCTAAACTTCTGTCAAGCCGTTCATAAGTATTAGATATATCATTTCTATTTTTCCTCCAAATGAATGGAGAGCCTGTAAAAAGGGATAGTATGGAGGTTTAATTCTTCCTTAATCTCTTTAATCCTACGAAATCTAGTAAGAGATGGGGTACAACCTCCAATTTTTTCAATATCATTTTCAGTATCATTAAGATCGCCTATGATCATCACATGAAGCATGTGTTTGTGGACAGATGTCATGATGTCATGCCAGAAATAAGATTTTTCATGTTCTACTGAAGGTGCATAAACAAAAAGGATAGCAAGTGTAATTTGATCAAGTGTGATTTTTGCCATAAGGAATCTTTGCTTCTGTTCAAGAATTATCAAATTTAACGTTTTATTGTTTCTAATTAGGATCCAAAGACCCCCTTTGGTACCAATCGAAGGGATACAAATGGACTTATGAAACCCTGAGCTTGTTATCTAATATTGGGTTGGAGGTTCAGTTTATTTGGTTTCAGTAAGGGCTAGAACACCAAGCTTGTTATTGTATCTAAGAAGGTTGATTTCCTGCCAGAGGAGAGGTCTTCTAGAACTCTGATATTCTAGTATCCGATCTTAATCATAAAGATAGATTTGAGCTATGCTACATAGCTTAATAAGCAAGACATACTGGGTTATTCTATTATTGCTAATATGCAACTGATATTGGATGAATTGGATGAAAGAGCTATTACATATGCAAGCTTGGAAGCTTTGAATGTGATTCCATGTGTCAATTTGATAGAGATCATAGGGAGGATTTTTGTGATTGATGTGTTGCCGGTTGCTAGGACAGAATGCATTTAGCAATTGATAGTTAGAGGAGTACCTTTTCTTGTGATTGATGCGTAGCCAGTTGCTGCAATGCGTGTTTACTTTGGATCTCATCTTGTCCCAAGCTTGCCATCGACCTTTATTCCTCCATTTGTGGTTACAGTTGTAGTTGTTACTGTTGATCTCGTCTTGCCCCAAGTGTATGACATGGATCGTGTATCGTTGTCCGACAATACCATGTTTGAGCTGCAATTTGTTCGCATTACTATTGATTAAGTATCCATTGTTGAAGGTTGTATGCGTCAATGTTATTATGTAGTGGTGGAGTATCGATTCATGTTGGAAAACACACACAAAAATTGTTGTGAATTTGGAGCCTTGTTGAGACTCACAAACAAAATAGGTTGTGAGTATGAAGCCTTGTTGGGACTCACATACTAAAATAGTTATGAATATGGAGTCCGGTTGGGATTCACAAATTCGTATGGATATGAGTATGGATTCCTGTTGGAATTCACACACTAAGATGGCTATGAGTATGGAGTCCTGTTGGGACTCACGTACAACTTGTACATCATTCAAGATTTCAGACTTCATTTTAATAACTAGTATATATAAAATAAAGATGTAGAGGGCCAGTTTGTGATTGATAGTAATACTAACAAGTAAGTAGAGGGCCAGTTTCTTTTCTTTCCTAACAAAATAAGAGTTGTTGTGGATATTGAGATAAGTAGGGTTCATATCCGGGTAGAATTCACATGAAAAATTAAAGACATAGAAAACTTTCCAGATGCTGAAATGGTTACAAGCAATTGTGGTTCGAAGCATGCAGAGACCAGGAAACCACAAATTGGTCATAATAGGCAGTTTAGTAGTGTCATTGTGGCTAAAGTTCCAACTCATAAGAAACAGTTTAAGGATTCTAAACATTACAACCATAGAAATTTAAGCATGAAAAAGTGACCCACATTCTTAAGATACTCAATATTAGGAAGCAAGGCTAAAGTGGTACCTGTTTTAGTCTTCAAATTGCAAGAATCCACACGAAAAGCCCCCAGACGGAAGCCCTTGCGGGAGATGATGCAGAAGACTCCATTGCATGTTGTCGGGTGGTGCTGGAAAAAGAAGATCGCGAATCTAACTGCTACAGTTTGGTTTGACTTCTCCACCTTCTCAGAAATTTTGAAATAACAGGAGATTGTTTTAAAGGGTTTGTACTGAGATTTAGAGTTTGAAGCATTGGATTTGTAAAAGTTTATTTTTGAAATTTGGAGAGGCCTGAGAGAGGCCTGGTGGTGTTTAGTTTGAAAGGTTAAAGAGGTCTGGTGTCCAACCCGGCAGAAGCAAAGAAGCCTCAGACACAGAGCATATCGATGGAGAAACGGAATCGCCGGAGAATGGAGGTTTTGAGGATGGGTTGCTTTTCCATAGATAAAGGGCGGGTAGGCACAAGCGTCAGTGACGCCATGCCGGAGAAAGCAAGGAGGTCGAGCGCTGGCACGGAAGAAGTGTCGCCGCCCGATGGTGCTTCGGTGGAAGAGTTGAGCACCCGCACACCACCGGAAACGAAACCGGGGAAGACGAGAAAAGGAGGGGGGAGAACGACGATAGACCAGATTCCTTGAACCAAGCCGCCCATGCCCAGTCAGACATGGAAACCGCCAAGAATCAGCACCAAATCGGCCCTCCGACCAACAACAACCGCTGCAAGGTCTGTGCAGGAGGCGCGGGAGGGAGGAGATACAGTGAAGCCCAGATTTCCATCTCATCTTCCATTTTTTGGCTCTTTTTCTGGCTTCTTTTTTGATTTTGTTTGAGATGGATCTCAAATCATCTATCCCCCTCTTGGAAATTAGATTACGAATCTTGCAATTTTGTTTGAGTTGGGGCTGCAGGCGTAATTGGGATTTAGGATTTGGATGAGATTGATAGGTGCGGCGGCTAGGTGTTTCATTAGGGTTAAAATTGAGAGGTTTTTTCATCCCTTGCAATTTTTATGACATTTTTTGTTGATGACATTTTTATACAATTGATGGCATAAAACATATATTATGATTACATTTCATTGATTGCATCTTTTATTGACGAGTTTTATTAATTGATTACATTTTTTTATCACACTTCATTAATCACAATTGTTTGTGGTGACATTTTTTTATAATTGATGACATATGAGCTTAAAATATGGAATCGAATTATTGTCACCTTCTTTCACATGGAAAATCACAAGGTTTTTAAAACTATGACATTAAAATTAGTTGTATACATAAAAACACCTATTATAACATGTCATCAACTAAAATCCCACAATATCCTACCACAAATTTCAACCCACATAAGTCACCCCTATACAAGTCATGAACCTCTCGGCAAATTTCAAATCCCACAAATTGAAATAAACCCACAAAAGTGCACCACGAGACTTTAATCCAGTCAAACCCGACCCTTACAACCTAAAAAGAAACAAATTAAAGCTACTTTTTATAAACGTGCTCGCTATATACACCCCAAATCATGCACGTCCTTATCAACGTGCATGGTTAAAAGGGGTTAATTATTATTTTTTAAATGTTAATTAGTCACAAGACATGCACGTCCTTAACGACGTGCATTTTTTGACCTTGGATTTGTGGTGTACATAACAACACCCTTTAGAAAGTAAAGTGGAAGAATTAAAGCAAGACGCCGGGAAACCGCTCGGTAGGCCCGAAGAAACCCAAATGAGGCAGCTTCCACCACAGACCCCCACATCCAAGCACTTACCCAGCACCTATGAGCCCGCCTGGACCGAGGAAACACACACCCCACCAGATCCGAAAAGGATAGACCACCCACCGCCCACATCCACAAAGAACAACCACCCCGCTGCAGTGATCGACCGAACGAGGAGGAACCGCTCTTGATGGCCCCGAATCACCTGATACACACTCCAAGACCACCCACCCCCAGCCGAGCAATCATCTGCGGACACAAGCGGCGAAAGCGAACCCACCACCGCCCGAAATTGGAAGACGAGTGAAACCGAGAGAGTAGTGGATGACCAGAACCTGCCAACAGACCACCGGATCCGACGACCAGGGCCACCCACGAACCGCCCAAACTCCGACATATCCTAGTCGAATCCAGAAGCGGAAGAATTGACGCTAGGGTTGGGACCATTCTTCGTCACCGCGTCCGTCTTCGACTTCACCGCTCAACAATTCGACAATCAGATACTCAATCTTCAGATTCTGAGAGGAAGAGAGAGAGGGAGAGGGAGAGAGAGAAAAGTCGCCCAAATCTACCAGATTCGCTGGTAAAGGAAGGAGAAGAGTGGGAAGGGTCTGAATACCCAATAAACAATTAATAGGGTTTACACTAGCTAAAAAAACAATTAATGGGCCTA
This sequence comes from Persicaria tinctoria, assembly GCA_037127255.1. NCBI lineage: Eukaryota > Viridiplantae > Streptophyta > Magnoliopsida > Caryophyllales > Polygonaceae > Persicaria > Persicaria tinctoria. The sequence goes on from JBANSL010000001.1 coordinate 84,074,175, forward strand.
ACTACCTAATCAAACATGCTAAAAGGTCTAAATCACCAAATTCCCTCTTGATAATATACATTTTTGTAATTTTTTTATTTGCTTATTTAATTAGGTAAGTATATCAATTAATATGAAATTGGTAAGCCTATTTGTGCGAAACCACCCATTGAAAATAGTCCAAAGAGCATCCTTAATGGTGGGGTGCCCTAAAACTTTTCCCTCCTTTCCTCGTTCGTCCACCTTATTTTTCACTAACTTTATTCTCCATCCTTTCTAATTCATTTTCAACTTAATTCTCACAATAGTCGGGTTTTCCAAATTACTTTTTCCATCTCACACCTAATAAAAAAAAAGAAAAATAATTTATCATTGCGACACATGACTTCACTTGATTGGTTTCGAATTTGGGAAGATTTCAAATAAATTGAGGTACACGAAAAATGGGAAGGTTGTCCACAATCGTTGGGTTGCCCAAATCGAATGCAATAGCAACTTGGGGAGGCTGGTTCTCCACTGTTATGAGTGCTCTACTATTTAAGCCTTTTAACTGTTTTTTTTCTCATAGATGGAGTACATCCAGGTAGTAAAACATTAATTGGATACATTAAAGCTTAAGAGCATCAACATTAATGGGTTTTTATCAACCTCTTACCCTTCTCTCTCTTTCTATATGATGAGTGTGGAGTTATCCTCACTCAATGGAAAGGATCTCTCTATTACTTTTGAGTCTTATCATGATTGCGCATTCAACGAAAGAGATTTACAAGCTAGAAATGATCTCTCTATTACTTTGAGAGTTGGCTTGGCCGACAAACAACGTGGGAAAATAAATTTACCTTCTTTTATTTAAAGCAAGTAAGGAAGTGCCTTATAATCCAATAAAAGTACGTCTTGATTTACTAATGCCAGAAAGGGCGGGCCAATAAGAGAATAAGTAAAAATTCCGAATAGCTCGACGCTATTTCGCGCTTAACGAGGCTAGGCTGGTCATTCTCATCCCTAAAATAATGATGACGAAGCCTAGAGAAAGATGTCTCCGATGCAACTCTCTCAGCTTTTTATATAGTTCTTTTTTTGGCAGGTTCGATTAAGAGGGACAAAAGAGAGATGCTTTCTATCAGTCAAAATCATGTCCCCCATGCTCTCATGGTCCGCTTACTGGGGAATAGAAAGGGAGGACCTGGGGCCAAAGCAAGTTGGGTTGGGGTATAGAGTCATAAGCGCGCCAGGGGTTGACAGATGATGCACTAACCAATTACGTTACGACCACTGAACAAACTTGGTTGATGAACATGGTTTATGTGCCGCTAATGCAGCGGCTTGCCAAGCATTTGACGAAGTAACACCATCCATTTCAAATGGGATTTGTCCGGTGGACACACGAGCAATCCAACTAGTAGGATTTCTTTTTCCTCTTCCCATTCCAACTTCCGCAGGTTTCCCGGTAATAGGGATATTCAGGAAAACTCTAACCAATAACTTACTATTTCTTTAGAATTGTCCGCTCATAGCCAATTGAATTGTTCGATAATAGGACGACGCGATGCTTCAATGGCTAGATTTGAAAGACGACCGGCTCCACAACTTTTAGTGCCATATCTTCTGAAACCAAGTTGTGTACCATCCGGTTTGCAGCCTCTACTACATCTTCCTTTACGATATCTACTATATTTCGTACTTTTCGGATATAGCACCACGGTCCACGTCCCCTTTATTTTTTACTATAAGAAATTCACACTTTGACACCTAAGATTCCGTAATGATCAGTAGATACTTCCGCATAAATATAATCGATTTTCTTGTTAAATACAGTACAAGATGTTTTTCCATACTTTTTGCATTCAGTTCTAGCTATTGCTGCACATGCTAATCGACCTAAACAACATATACATATCCCCTCTATCCCATTTTTCATTCCTAATGGAATATCCTTCACTATTTTACGAAAATGGAACAAAATGATCTTTTTTCTTCTTTAGTTGAAAAGAGATGTCTTGAGCAATCGGCGAAGCACTGTGATAAACAAATTTGATCTTGACCGATTCCATTAAGGTATTAGTCTTTGTTCTATTAGACAACAGAGATCACATTTTTTTCACTTCGTTCAAATAAAAATTGTACCCGTATGAAATTCTTCTGTTTTTCATTATGATCTCTATTCATCATCTCTATTCCCTTTATCAATTCTTCTATCCCACCTAGATCTATCAATTTTTCTATCAATTTCATTACCTTATCCTTAGCCACGATGTTCCAACATTTTCTCATTAATTTACCTAGGACACGAAACTTCTATACGATGAAACAAAGGAACAACATTCATTCCCTAAAGAAAAAGAAAACCATTACCAAGCCAAAAGAAATGGAAAATTTCACAACCCGAGATCGCAAGCATAGTTCAAAGACGACCTAAAAAAGAAGCGCTATTGATAAATATATATACAACTTTGTCAATTTTTATATTAATTTCCTATTTTTATTTTACGAATATGAATTTGACTAATCAGTAATAATAATGCAAGGTATTTTGATATGTTATTCACAATAATCAATCCGAAATTCCTTATTGATTCATTTTATGATCTAATTGATACATCATTGAATTAGTATTCATGTATCAAAAAATGATGTAAGTGATAGATTACATAGGTCTCCTATTGAAAGCTCGTTAAGGCCCAATACCTTTGTAACCTATATATATATATGTTATATCATTGAATGGAAACCCTCAAGGGAGGACTTTACATCAATTCTAGAATCCTACATGGTATCACAACCTTTTTATTCCTAACGGAACCCTAAATTGATCCTCATGTCTCACCGGTCTTCTTTCTCCGACCTTCCCCCTCGCCGTCGCCATCATTCTTTTCACGAGATCCGGCCCCTTCAGATCCCGCCCCTTCGCCGCTGCCTTCTATCCATTCTCCTCCTCCGCCCTATCGATCCGGTGACCCCGATCGAACCCGATCCCAGATCCGCCCTATCGCGGAACCCTCGCAACCCACCTCCCTCCCTCGCCTCTCCGCACAGATCTGCGCACCCCTCTTCCGCATCCCGTCTATTCTCCTTGCGCGCTCTCGCAGTCCCTCCTGTCGGCCACCATCCCCGGCCCCGGCCCTCGGCTCGCTCTCTAGATCCGAGCACCACTTGTCCCTCGTGCGCCACCAGCGCCCTGTCGAGCCCAGATCCGAGCCCCTCCACATCTCCCTCGCGCGTCTCCGGTTGCCGCTTTCCAACGAAGAAGAAAGCTTCAGATTTTGCTTTGTTTGTTTTTAATCTCTTTTGAAGAAATTACAAAAACATCCCTTGTATTTACCTTTTTTTTGTTTTTGACCCTTACTTAATTATTTATTAAGTTAGGTGGCCAATACACACAAAAAAAAAACAATTCTTACCATGGCCTTCTACGATCACGCCTTCTCTGGATACTCTAGATATCCTACCCCTCGACATGCCGGTCCTCAGGCCTCTCTGACATCGCCTGACCTAGGTTATGTTCCGCCAGCTCTGCATCACGCCTTCTCCTCTACGCAGCCGACATCTTCAGACTCTTCTTGGTACATGGACACTGGTGCCACCTCCCACATGACGAACTCCTCAGGTAACCTCTCATGTATTTCTTTTAAGGGCCCTGCCCACTCTATTATCGTCGGAAATGGTGGTCGTCTTGCTACTTCGGGAATTGGCCACGTCAATTTACAGACCCCAACCCACCCACTACACCTTAACAATGTCCTTATCGCCCCAAAGATTGTCAAAAAACTTATCTCTGTCCGTCGGTTCACTACTGACAACAACGTTTCCCTTACGTTTGATCCCTATGGTTTCTCTGTGAACGATCTTACTACGGGGGTTACTCGCATGAGATGTAACAACACCGGGGAGCTCTACCCTGTCACACCACCTCGTGCGTCCAGTCAGTCGTATCCGGTCGCCCTCTCGGCATCATCGTCCAGCCTGTGGCATGCACGTCTGGGCCATCCCAGCGCTGCCGTTCTAGATGTCCTCCGTTCCCAGAACCTTGTCACCTATACTAAAGACCCACGCTCTGGTTTATGCTCTTCCTGCCAACTAGGCAAACATGCCAGACTGCCGTTCCAACGGTCTTTGACCTCTACCCTTGCTCCCTTTGATATCATTCACAGCGACATTTGGACCTCTCCCGTGCCTAGCAAGGAGGGTCACAAGTACTACCTCTTGTTTCTGGATGATTACACTCATTACTTATGGGTCTTCCCGTTGCATTTCAAGTCCCAAGTGTTTCCTATTTTTGCCAGATTACATACCTACATCAAAACACAATTCCACATGTCCATCAAATGTTTCCAATGTGACAATGGTCGTGAATTTGACAACAAAGACTTTCACTCCTTCTTTGCCGCAAATGGGATCTCATATCGCTTGTCTTGCCCCTATACTTCTCAGCAGAATGGCAAGGCAGGAAGAATCATCAGAACCATTACCAACATGATGCGCTCTCTCCTCTTCCACGCATCTATTCCCCTTCCCTATTGGCCTCACACCTTATCCACCACATGTTATCTCCTAAACATTCTCCCTTCCACTACCCTACACCATCTCTCGCCAGCTCAGACACTTTATTACGCCGAGCCTAGGTATGATCACCTTCGCACCTTCGGGTGCTTGTGTTTCCCAAACCAGTCATCCACAGCCCCGCACAAGCTTCACCCGCGCTCCACTCCATGTGTCTTCCTAGGCTATCCGTCTGATCATCGCGGTTACATTTGCCTCGATATCAAGACCCATAAGATCATTCTCTCACATCATGTCACCTTTGATGAGTCGCGGTTTCCCTTTGCGTCTCCCACACCCCTTGTGTCTCCGTCAGAGTCTGGGTCACCATTCCCTCACTTCCTTTTTCCCCAGAGCTCTCCCGGTGCTCCTGCTTCTTCCCCTACACCACCACCCCCCCCCCCCACCACCAGACCACACACCCGCAGCGTCTCCGGTGTCTTCCGACCCCGTCAGATCGTCTCCATGACCACCGCCCATCACCCCGCTATCCACCTCCCATCACCCCGCCAAACAACCTCGCCTCACCTACGTGCGACGGCCGCCGCATGTTATTGTGAGCTGAATCTGCCATGTTTTACAGTAACTTTTATATCGATTTCTGTATACATTTCATTCATTTGGGTTTAGATAGTACAGAATCTATGTAGTTTATGTTTATTTGCCAAAATTATGGAATCAACACCAGTTTCTGTTTAATTCGCAAAAATCGAGGCATTTTACAACAATTCTACAGAAGGTCGGAAAAGATCGGAAAACCGCTACAGAAGTCCAAGGTCAAAGCAGCGGAACCAATTTGAAAGTCAGGGTAACTCGATCTCGAGTTGACCCTAGTCGACATAGACGAGCATGTCCGAGCAGCCTTGTCGACAGAGCCTAATCGAGCAAGCCAGACAACCCGGCTCCGGACCCAACTCGATCTCGACAAGCCCTAGTCGAGATCGACGAAGCCCAGACACCACACCCGGAGTCGAGAAGAGGACTGATTGAGAAGCCGAGGACAAGGACAACCCTACTCGATCTCGACGAGCCCTTGTCGAGATCGACAAGACCCACCGTGCCAGTCCGAGTCCATGCCGAGGAGCTCTAGTCGACATCACCAGAGAGCCATCTTCGACGAACCCTACTCGATCTCGACTATGCCTTGTCGAGATCGACAAGCTTTTGAATCCAGATCCGGAGTCCATCGAGCAGAGTCACTCGAGAAGACCTAGTCGGCAAGCCAGTCTACTCGAGGTCGACTAGGGCTTGTCGAGGTCGACGAGCGCCGTAAGCCAGAGTCCGAGCCTGTCGAGCAGAGAAGCCAGCCAAGACCAGTCGACCAGGATTTCTACTCGAGATCGACAAGGCTCTTGTCGAGATCGACCACGCTTCCAGAAGCTGTTCGACGCGGCTTGACGAATCCTACTCGGTTTTGCATTGCTTGGGCGCGAAGGAAGTCGATTCTATCAAGTTCTATCCAAGGAGACAAGATCTATCAACATCATGAAGACCTACCTAATTAGTTTTATCTTTTCCTTTTAGATTTATTTCCATAAAACAATTTATTTATCCTTTCAAGTTTTAGATATAATTTTAGATAGAGATAGATATCTTCTTTCCTAGAATAGCTAGGGAATGAAGCCTATAAATAAAGCCCATGGGGCTCAGTTTTATTCATTCAAATTCAGTCAGAGACAAGTAGTTCCACAGAGACAGTTTAGGGAGTTCGAAGGTTTTAGGGTTTTGGCATTCAACGAGAGTTGGATTGCCGGGATTGTAAAGTCTTGGAATTTAGTTTAATGCAAGTTGTTTTCTTTCAATCAATGATGTCTGAGTTTACAATGAAGAGCGAGTAGTCTACCCACTTCTAGGGTTGGGGCGATCCCGACGATAGCCATGCATATTTGAGGTACAGATCCGACCTTTATCGTGTTTCGAGCATTTTCCTACTTGTTGATGTGTTTATTGCCCGTCTAATGGAGATCCATGCTAACAACTTGGATTATAAACATAAAATCGGTAAAGACAATTAGGGTTTCTTGAGAGAGTTGTCTAATTGTTGGAAAAGGCGAAAGCTTAGTCCTTTAATGCGATTCACATGATTATCTATTTGGTTCTACCTTATGCATGCTTGGTTATTGTCGTTGCAAACCCCAATCTTGGAAGTCTTTTTACATTAAGTTTAAGTCGAAACCCTAAAAGCATTTGTTTTTACTTTCTTTATTTTATTCGTTTTGTTCCCTGCCCTCGTCGATCTCGACCACCATCTGGTCGACCTCGACCACTGATCTTCGACCTAGAGTCGCCGTAGCTTACCTGTGCAGGAACTTGACCAGACCTACTCGACCTAGACGAAGGCTACTCGATCTCGAGTAGAGCCTTGTCGAGATCGACCACCCTTTGCCGAGGAGCTACTGCTGTGTTCGACTGTCCGAGCTTCTGTCGACTAACCCTTGGTCGAGCTCGAGGACTTCTGTGGTCGACTTTCGTGAGATTCTCCGCTGCTTAGGATCCGCTGACACGCTTCCTCGTGGATCGATCCTGACTTCCCGCTGCTACATCAGGAGGAGGTCTTGTATTTATTTGGCGTGGGCATAATCTGGTTTGAATTATATTTGTTATATTTCGTACTCGATTTCCTCCTACAACAAATTGGCGCCGTTGTCGGGGAAGCAATCATTCGCGCCTTAGGTAGTCAGTTCTCACGTTTCTCTTGAGTTAATTTGCAGGTGTATGCGTCGTTCTGGTCAAACACCTGAGTTTGACGCCTTAGACGAACCGGAACGCTTATTTCACATCCGAGCTAAACTACGAAGAGCCATGGCAGCTGCGGAAACACAGGAACAGCTGATCGCTAGGCTTACCAGGGAATTAGCTGCTAATTAAGGATGCTGCTATCGCCACTGAGAAAGCAGCAAGGGAACAAGCACAGGCTGAGCTTGCCCAATATCCAACTACTGCAGAGGATTATATGCATCCCACTCTCGTCGTGCCTGAATCGGCGATTCTAATCCCTGATAACTCTTTTGAAATTCGCACTCAGTTTCTTATAGAGCTTAAAAATAATGCCTTTTATGGTAGATTTAATGAGTGTCCTCTTGAACATATTACAAACTTTTCTGACATGTGCCGTACTCTTGCTGAAGGTACAACCTTGGAATATGTCAAGATGAAAGCTTTTCGCTGGTCTCTCGCTGGTCCTGCACTGAAATGGTTGGAAGGGCTGAAAGCAAGATCACTCACAACCTGGGCCCAAGTAGAGCTAGAGTTCCTGAGCAAATTCTTCCCACCAGCCAAAACAGCACATCTCCGCCAGAGAATCACCGCCTTCAAACAGAAGCAAGAGGAACCGCTGGCAAAGGCATGGGAGCGCTATAAGGAACTTCTGCGATCTTGCCCTACTCATGGACAGCCACCCTATGTCATTCAGGATATCTTCTTCAACTCTCTTGATCAAGTCACCAAGGACAGAATCAACCATTATACTCGCTATGAGTATCTAACAATGTCGCCAAGTGACGCATGGGGTGTGCTGGAAAAGCTCACTAACTACGACAACAAATATGGGTCTACTTTAAACTATGAGGAGAACTCCTACGCCAGGCCAGCACCATCTATGCCACTCTATGAGCCAGCAAAGGAGATAGACCCGGATGTAAGGGAGCAATTCTACAGAGGCCAGAATCGCAAGCTCCTCAAGCAAGTCAAATATTTGTCTGTCAACCAGCCTTGCATCGAATGCGGATCACAGAGGCACACCACTACTGAGTGCCCACACACAGAGCAAGTCAGGATGGCAGAAACACATGAGGAGGCAGCTTACGCAGGGGGGTCCCAATCGCTATATGGGAGATCAAAGGCCCTATCAACCGCAATGGAACCAAGGTCCCCCTAGGAATCCCCCACCCTATAGAGCTCCAGGGCATCCAGAAAGGGATCAAAAGAAGGACGATCTGCAGCTGATCTTGGATGAGATGCGCAAAAATCATGCACATAACCTGCAGGCTACAAACACCATCAACAATCAGCTCCAGCATGTCAACACAAAATTTGTAGAACTGGACATCTGGAAGAGGGGAATTGAGACTCGGATGGGACAGATCGCTGCACAGATCCCACGACCGTCCGGACAGCTCCCTAGGCAGACAGAACCAAATCCTAAGGGGAAAACCGGACATGTCGCAGCTATCAAACTAAGGAGTGGGCATCAATTACACGAGCCAGAGGTCGGAAAACAGCAGAGCCAAGTAGAACAACAACTCGATCTCGACAAGCCTGTACTCGATGTCGACAAGACCGTGGTCGACCTCGACAAGCCCGTACTCGACCAAGACCAGAATCTGAGCTCGGACTCCGCTGTGCAGACCAGCAACCCGAGGTCGACAAGTCAACTCGAGGTCGACAAGCCTCTGGTCGATCTCGACAAGCCTTTGGTTGAAGTCGAGGAGCATCTGGCCGACGTCGACGACTCTGCAGCATCTCCGACAGCTGATCTGGCTTCGAAACAGAAAAATCCACTTCCTTTTCCTTCTAAAACTCATAAAGACCCTACTGTGGGTAGATTCAATAGATTTGTTAATATGCTGCAAGAGCTAAACTTTTCTATTCCTTTTACAGAAGCCTTGCAAGAGATGCCTGGATATGTCAAGTTTTTGAAGGAAATCCTGAGCAAGAAGCGATCCATATCAGAGATCGCAGGCGAATGTAAAGTACTCCACTTCCCTGAAAAGAGGCCTGACCCTGGTAAGTTTTCTGTTACTGTGGGTTTTGGACAATATAAATATGATTCTCTATGCGATTTAGGAGCAAGTGTGAGCATCATGCCTTTATGAATCTGGCGGAAGGTCAAGATAGGATGCATAGAACCTGTGGATGCCAAATTATACATGGCAAACAATACTATGGTCATCCCTACAGGTATAGTTGAGAACGTCCCAGTCCAGGTTGGTAAATTCTTTGTTCCAGCAGATTTCCTTATTATTGATTGTGCTGAAGATCCTACTAGCCCTATTATTCTTGGTAGACCATTCTTAGCTACTGCAGATGCCAGGATTAGTGTTAAGAATCGCTCGCTCACCTTCACCATAGGCGATGAGGTTTTGGATTTCTCTTTTGGCCCTGCAAAAGAGGAGATTTCTTGGTTGGAGGTGAAAAGCAACAGCATCGACGGGACTAAGCAAACAACGGAGGAGGGAGCCAAATCTGTACTCGAGGTCGACAAGCCCTAACTCGATCTCGAGTTGACCCTAGTCGACATAGACGAGCATGTCCGAGCAGCCTTGTCGACAGAGCCTAATCGAGCAAGCCAGACAACCCGGCTCCGGACCCAACTCGATCTCGACAAGCCCTAGTCGAGATCGACGAAGCCCAGACACCACACCCGGAGTCGAGAAGAGGACTGATTGAGAAGCCGAGGACAAGGACAACCCTACTCGATCTCGACGAGCCCTTGTCGAGATCGACAAGACCCACCGTGCCAGTCCGAGTCCATGCCGAGGAGCTCTAGTCGACATCACCAGAGAGCCATCTTCGACGAACCCTACTCGATCTCGACTATGCCTTGTCGAGATCGACAAGCTTTTGAATCCAGATCCGGAGTCCATCGAGCAGAGTCACTCGAGAAGACCTAGTCGGCAAGCCAGTCTACTCGAGGTCGACTAGGGCTTGTCGAGGTCGACGAGCGCCGTAAGCCAGAGTCCGAGCCTGTCGAGCAGAGAAGCCAGCCAAGACCAGTCGACCAGGATTTCTACTCGAGATCGACAAGGCTCTTGTCGAGATCGACCACGCTTCCAGAAGCTGTTCGACGCGGCTTGACGAATCCTACTCGGTTTTGCATTGCTTGGGCGCGAAGGAAGTCGATTCTATCAAGTTCTATCCAAGGAGACAAGATCTATCAACATCATGAAGACCTACCTAATTAGTTTTATCTTTTCCTTTTAGATTTATTTCCATAAAACAATTTATTTATCCTTTCAAGTTTTAGATATAATTTTAGATAGAGATAGATATCTTCTTTCCTAGAATAGCTAGGGAATGAAGCCTATAAATAAAGCCCATGGGGCTCAGTTTTATTCATTCAAATTCAGTCAGAGACAAGTAGTTCCACAGAGACAGTTTAGGGAGTTCGAAGGTTTTAGGGTTTTGGCATTCAACGAGAGTTGGATTGCCGGGATTGTAAAGTCTTGGAATTTAGTTTAATGCAAGTTGTTTTCTTTCAATCAATGATGTCTGAGTTTACAATGAAGAGCGAGTAGTCTACCCACTTCTAGGGTTGGGGCGATCCCGACGATAGCCATGCATATTTGAGGTACAGATCCGACCTTTATCGTGTTTCGAGCATTTTCCTACTTGTTGATGTGTTTATTGCCCGTCTAATGGAGATCCATGCTAACAACTTGGATTATAAACATAAAATCGGTAAAGACAATTAGGGTTTCTTGAGAGAGTTGTCTAATTGTTGGAAAAGGCGAAAGCTTAGTCCTTTAATGCGATTCACATGATTATCTATTTGGTTCTACCTTATGCATGCTTGGTTATTGTCGTTGCAAACCCCAATCTTGGAAGTCTTTTTACATTAAGTTTAAGTCGAAACCATAAAAGCATTTGTTTTTACTTTCTTTATTTTATTCGTTTTGTTCCCTGCCCTCGTCGATCTCGACCACCATCTGGTCGACCTCGACCACTGATCTTCGACCTAGAGTCGCCGTAGCTTACCTGTGCAGGAACTTGACCAGACCTACTCGACCTAGACGAAGGCTACTCGATCTCGAGTAGAGCCTTGTCGAGATCGACCACCCTTTGCCGAGGAGCTACTGCTGTGTTCGACTGTCCGAGCTTCTGTCGACTAACCCTTGGTCGAGCTCGAGGACTTCTGTGGTCGACTTTCGTGAGATTCTCCGCTGCTTAGGATCCGCTGACACGCTTCCTCGTGGATCGATCCTGACTTCCCGCTGCTACATCAGGAGGAGGTCTTGTATTTATTTGGCGTGGGCATAATCTGGTTTGAATTATATTTGTTATATTTCGTACTCGATTTCCTCCTACAACAAATTGGCGCCGTTGCCGGGGAAGCAATCATTCGCGCCTTAGGTAGTCAGTTCTCACGTGTCTCTTGAGTTAATTTGCAGGTGTATGCGTCGTTCTGGTCAAACACCTGAGTTTGACGCCTTAGACGAACCGGAACGCTTATTTCACATCCGAGCTAAACTACGAAGAGCCATGGCAGCTGCGGAAACACAGGAACAGCTGATCGCTAGGCTTACCAGGGAATTAGCTGCTAATTAAGGATGCTGCTATCGCCACTGAGAAAGCATCAAGGGAACAAGCACAGGCTGAGCTTGCCCAATATCCAACTACTGCAGAGGATTATATGCATCCCACTCTCGTCGTGCCTGAATCGGCGATTCTAATCCCTGATAACTCTTTTGAAATTCGCACTCAGTTTCTTATAGAGCTTAAAAATAATGCCTTTTATGGTAGATTTAATGAGTGTCCTCTTGAACATATTACAAACTTTTCTGACATGTGCCGTACTCTTGCTGAAGGTACAACCTTGGAATATGTCAAGATGAAAGCTTTTCGCTGGTCTCTCGCTGGTCCTGCACTGAAATGGTTGGAAGGGCTGAAAGCAAGATCACTCACAACCTGGGCCCAAGTAGAGCTAGAGTTCCTGAACAAATTCTTCCCACCAGCCAAAACAGCACATCTCCGCCAGAGAATCACCGCCTTCAAACAGAAGCAAGAGGAACCGCTGGCAAAGGCATGGGAGCGCTATAAGGAACTTCTGCGATCTTGCCCTACTCATGGACAGCCACACTATGTCATTCAGGATATCTTCTTCAACTCTCTTGATCAAATCACCAAGGACAGAATCAACCATTATACTCGCTATGAGTATCTAACAATGTCGCCAAGTGACGCATGGGGTGTGCTGGAAAAGCTCACTAACTACGACAACAAATATGGGTCTACTTTAAACTATGAGGAGAACTCCTACGCCAGGCCAGCACCATCTATGCCACTCTATGAGCCAGCAAAGGAGATAGACCCGGATGTAAGGGAGCAATTCTACAGAGGCCAGAATCGCAAGCTCCTCAAGCAAGTCAAATATTTGTCTGTCAACCAGCCTTGCATCGAATGCGGATCACAGAGGCACACCACTACTGAGTGCCCACACACAGAGTAAGTCAGGATGGCAGAAACACATGAGGAGGCAGCTTACGCAGGGGGGTCCCAATCGCTATATGGGAGATCAAAGGCCCTATCAACCGCAATGGAACCAAGGTCCCCCTAGGAATCCCCCACCCTATAGAGCTCCAGGGCATCCAGAAAGGGATCAAAAGAAGGACGATCTGCAGCTGATCTTGGATGAGATGCGCAAAAATCATGCACATAACCTGCAGGCTACAAACACCATCAACAATCAGCTCCAGCATGTCAACACAAAATTTGTAGAACTGGACATCTGGAAGAGGGGAATTGAGACTCGGATGGGACAGATCGCTGCACAGATCCCACGACCGTCCGGACAGCTCCCTAGGCAGACAGAACCAAATCCTAAGGGGAAAACCGGACATGTCGCAGCTATCAAACTAAGGAGTGGGCATCAATTACACGAGCCAGAGGTCGGAAAACAGCAGAGCCAAGTAGAACAACAACTCGATCTCGACAAGCCTGTACTCGATGTCGACAAGACCGTGGTCGACCTCGACAAGCCCGTACTCGACCAAGACCAGAATCTGAGCTCGGACTCCGCTGTGCAGACCAGCAACCCGAGGTCGACAAGTCAACTCGAGGTCGACAAGCCTCTGGTCGATCTCGACAAGCCTTTGGTTGAAGTCGAGGAGCATCTGGCCGACGTCGACGACTCTGCAGCATCTCCGACAGCTGATCTGGCTTCGAAACAGAAAAATCCACTTCCTTTTCCTTCTAAAACTCATAAAGACCCTACTGTGGGTAGATTCAATAGATTTGTTAATATGCTGCAAGAGCTAAACTTTTCTATTCCTTTTACAGAAGCCTTGCAAGAGATGCCTGGATATGTCAAGTTTTTGAAGGAAATCCTGAGCAAGAAGCGATCCATATCAGAGATCGCAGGCGAATGTAAAGTACTCCACTTCCCTGAAAAGAGGCCTGACCCTGGTAAGTTTTCTGTTACTGTGGGTTTTGGACAATATAAATATGATTCTCTATGCGATTTAGGAGCAAGTGTGAGCATCATGCCTTTATGAATCTGGCGGAAGGTCAAGATAGGATGCATAGAACCTGTGGATGCCAAATTATACATGGCAAACAATACTATGGTCATCCCTACAGGTATAGTTGAGAACGTCCCAGTCCAGGTTGGTAAATTCTTTGTTCCAGCAGATTTCCTTATTATTGATTGTGCTGAAGATCCTACTAGCCCTATTATTCTTGGTAGACCATTCTTAGCTACTGCAGATGCCAGGATTAGTGTTAAGAATCGCTCGCTCACCTTCACCATAGGCGATGAGGTTTTGGATTTCTCTTTTGGCCCTGCAAAAGAGGAGATTTCTTGGTTGGAGGTGAAAAGCAACAGCATCGACGGGACTAAGCAAACAACGGAGGAGGGAGCCAAATCTGTACTCGAGGTCGACAAGCCCTACTCGACCTCGACAAGCGCTGTACTCGACCTCGACAAATCTTTGTCGATCTCGACCACCACCACAGAGCCAGAAACTTGCCAGGAGTTTAAGTATGGGGTCCCTGTACTCGATCTCGACCAGCTGTACTCGACATCGAGTAGACCAAAGCCCAAAGATTTCTGTTTTCGGTCCGAACAGGTAAGTTCAGGTATGAATTCTACTCCCCCTCAGTCCATAAATAATTTTTTTAATGATTTAAAGGGAGCTAAAACACCATGGCGAGAGAATCCGCAGAAACTAAAAGCTACAAAGAAGAAGAAGAAAGAAAAGGGAGATGATGCAAGCAACCACCTATCAGTTGAGCTTGCATACTACCATCAGGACCTAGATGATCCAGGAGAAGGGGCAAGCATGAGCGGCCCCACAATAATGGTCCTTGAGCGCAAACGGAGAAGTCGGCCTAGCGACTCTAAAATCTAGAGCGTGTATATAAACTTTATGAATTTTACTTTTTGCTTTTTGGTTTTGGTTTTTACTTTTGTTTTTTATTTTATGTGGATAGTCTTGTTTTCGTGGAATCTAATACTTTTTAATCGGCAAGCATATAAGGATCGCGAAAAGTTGAGGAAGGAGTCCCTGAAAAACCAGTCAGAATCGACGAAGGCCAAGTCGACGACGACGAGGAGGAGAAGCCAGGAGCTACTCGACCTCGAGTAGACGTATTCGACGCGACAAGCACCAGACCCTCCTTGACTTCAGAAACCACCAGACGCAGACAAGCCTACTCGAGATCGAGTACACCGTACTCGAGATCGACAAGGCACCTCTACTCGACCTACACTAATCAGCCTTCCTCGATGTGTTATCCTGTGAGTTCCTTCCTTTACTCTTGTTTTTATTTGATTTTATACAGTGAGGACACTGTAAGTTTTAAGTATGGGGTGGGGGAAGGGCTTACTTTATGCATATTGATCATATTTGACATATATATGCATTATTTCTTTGAATTGCTACATGGCTATTTTGGAATGCATTATTTGATTTATATGTTTATATGCATGATTTCCAAAAATTTGAGAAAAATGACCCCCATTGAAATTTTGAAATAATGTCATGGAAGCTTATATTGAACTCGACGATGCAAAATTAGATTCATTAGAGATATAGCATGAAATTGCCTGGTAAAGGGAAGTCACAATGAAATGCATTATTTCTTGAAAACCATGAAAGGAGGTAAAATTTGAAGTTGCTTTTGACATGTTGCATGATAAAATGATGGAAGACTTTATATTTCCATATAATGCTCATTGTTCCTAGCCTTACCTATGCTTATGCATCACAAAAGCCATAATATGCCTTATTTCAAATATTGCTCCACATGATCTAAATATTTTCCATTCTTTACCTTATCCGGGGATTATGTTGAGAATGATCTTACATTATGGAGATGTTATATGGTTGTTTGTGTTGTTATCATATTTGGAGTTTGGAGGGAAATTGTTTGAAATATATGGAAAATTTAATGAGTGAAAGAAAATCCAATCACCTCAGGAGATAAAGGTAGATTGACCCTGCTCTCTGAGATAATAGTTTGGAGAGATGGGACACATTGTGAGGAGTCCGACGCACTAAGTATCCGGGGCCATTCATGACACCCATGTTTGCAACTCGCGAGAAGGCAGTGCTGAGGTTAGAGAGGTAAAAGCATTATTATTGAGAAAAGCAATATGAAAGGTGATGAATTATGGAGAAGGAATGTGGAAATTCAAATTTGGAAATACTCCATTTCCCCGGATCAAAAGCACCACATTGCCAAAATTTGCCCACCTTTTAGCCTTTTACCGATCTACTCCTTCATGAGCTTAAATTATAGTCTTCTTGATTATCAATGCTTTGCAACTTATGAATGTTTTTGCATAACCCTCCTTTTGTGAGTAGATGTTGCTTTTACATATTTGCACATGCATGAATCTATGACACTAGTACATTTTTTAGGATGGTAATTGATTGTAGGGTTATATAAGAATGAATCTGAGATGTTGAGAGTTTGAATTCTTCCCCTGAATGACGATTAAAAGTATTGCTTGAGGACAAGCAAGCTTAAGTATGGGGTGTTTGTTGTGAGCTGAATCTGCCATGTTTTACAGTAACTTTTATATCGATTTCTGTATACATTTCATTCATTTGGGTTTAGATAGTACAAAATCTATGTAGTTTATGTTTATTTGCCAAAATTATGGAATCTACACCAGTTTCTGTTTAATTCGCAGAAATCGAGGCATTTTACAGCAATTCTACAGAAGGTCGGAAAAGCTCGGAAAACCGCTACAGAAGTCCAAGGTCAAAGCAGCGGAACCAATCTGAAAGTCAGGGTAACTCGATCTCGAGTTGACCCTAGTCGACATAGACGAGCATGTCCGAGCAGCCTTGTCGACAGAGCCTGATCGAGCAAGCCAGACAACCCGGCTCCGGACCCAACTCGATCTCGACAAGCCCTAGTCGAGATCGACGAAGCCCAGACACCACACCTGGAGTCGAGAAGAGGACTGATTGAGAAGCCGAGGACAAGGACAACCCTACTCGATCTCGACGAGCCCTTGTCGAGATCGACAAGACCCACCCTGCCAGTCCGAGTCCATGCCGAGGAGCTCTTGTCGACATCACCAAAGAGCCATCTTCGACGAACCATACTCGATCTCGACTACGCCTTCTCGAGATCGACAAGCTTTTGAATCCAGATCCGGAGTCCATCGAGCAGAGTCACTCGAGAAGACCTAGTCGGCAAGCCAGTCTACTCGAGGTCGACTAGGGCTTGTCGAGGTCGACGAGCGCCGTAAGCCAGAGTCCGAGCCTGTCGAGCAGAGAAGCCACCCAAGACCAGTCGACCAGGATTTCTACTCGAGATCGACAAGGCTCTTGTCGAGATCGACCACGCTTCCAGAAGCTGTTCGACGCGGCTTGACGAATCCTACTCGGTTTTGCATTGTTTGGGCGCGAAGGAAGTCGATTCTATCATGTTCTATCCAAGGAGACAAGATCTATCAACATCATGAAGACCTACCTAATTAGTTTTATCTTTTCCTTTTAGATTTATTTCCATAAAATAATTTATTTATCCTTTCAAGTTTTAGATATAATTTTAGATAGAGATAGATATCTTCTTTCCTAGAATAGCTAGGGAATGAAGCCTATAAATAAAGCCCATGGGGCTACGTTTTATTCATTCAAATTCAGTCAGAGACAAGTAGTTCCACAGAGACAGTTTAGGGAGTTCGAAGGTTTTAGGGTTTTGGCATTCAACGAGAGTTGGATTGCCGGGATTGTAAAGTCTTGGAATTTAGTTTAATGCAAGTTGTTTTCTTTCAATCAATGATGTATGAGTTTACAATGAAGAGCGAGTAGTCCACCCACTTCTAGGGTTGGGGCGAGCCCGACGATAGCCATGCATATTTGAGGTACAGATCCGACCTTTATCGTGTTTCGAGCATTTTCCTACTTGTTGATGTGTTTATTGCCCGTCTAATGGAGATCCATGCTAACAACTTGGATTATAAACATAAAATCGGTAGAGACAATTAGGGTTTCTTGAGAGAGTTGTCTAATTGTTGGAAAAGGCGAAAGCTTAGTCCTTTAATGCGATTCACATGATTATCTATTTGGTTCTACCTTATGCATGCTTGGTTATTGTCGTTGCAAACCCCAATCTTGGAAGTCTTTTTACATTAAGTTTAAGTCGAAACCCTAAAAGCATTTGTTTTTACTTTCTTTATTTTATTCGTTTTGTTCCCTGCCCTCGTCGATCTCGACCACCATCTGGTCGACCTCGACCACTGATCTTCGACCTAGAGTCGCCGTAGGTTACCTGTGCAAGAACTCGACCAGACCTACTCGACCTAGACGAAGGCTACTCGATCTCGAGTAGAGCCTTGTCGAGATCGACCACCCTTTGCCGAGGAGCTACTGCTGTGTTCGACTGTCCGAGCTTCTGTCGACTAACCCTTGGTCGAGCTCGAGGACTTCTGTGGTCGACTTTCGTGAGATTCTCCGCTGTCTAGGATCCGCTGACACGCTTCCTCGTGGATCGATCCTCACTTCCCGCTGCTACATCAGGAGGAGGTCTTGTATTTATTTGGCGTGGGCATAATCTGGTTTGAATTATATTTGTTATATTTCGTACTCGATTTCCTCCTACAACACATGTCATGCGGTGCCCGTCGCAACCCCAAATGCTGCGTCCGCCGCCAATAACCCCTCCCTGGCGGCGCCCACCGCCCATAACTCCTCCCTGGCGGCGCCCGCCACAGGTCATGCAGCGCCCGCCGCAACCCTCGCCGCATTTGATCCGCCCGCCGCCTCTTCCCCTTGCTTAGCCCCTCTTACCCCCGTCCTTCCCGACTCCCATTCACCCTCTGCCTCCACCCAGACCTCCCTCTCCCCCGTTCCCACCTCCCACAAAACTGCCCTCCTCGACCCGAATTGGCAGGCGGCTATGCTCGATGAATACAGGGCCCTTACGAAGAATGGTACTTGGGTTCTTGTTCCTCGCCCTCCTGAGGCGAATGTCATTCGTTGTATGTGGCTCTTTCGTCACAAGTTCCACTCTGATGGGACGTTGGAGCGCTACAAGGCCGGTCTTGTGGTGAACGGTAGATCTCAGCAGGCAGGTATTGATTGTGATGAGACCTTCAGCCCTGTGGTCAAGCCTGCCACTATCCGAGTAGTCCTGAGTTTAGCTCTGTCGCGCAACTGGGCCATCCATCAGTTAGATGTCAAGAACGCCTTTCTGCATGGTTATATGAACGAGACAGTTTACATGTTTTAGCCACCGGGGTTTGCTGATGCTGAGCGTCCAAAGCATGTATGTCTCTTCAAGCGCTCTCTCTATGGTCTTAAACAGGCTCCGCGGGCATGGTTCTAGCGTTTTGCCTCTCATCTGCTCCGTTTGGGTTTCACTGGCAGCCGTTCCGATACGCCTCTGTTTATCTATCGCAGAGGCTCAGACTTAGCATTCTTGCTGCTTTATGTCGACGACATCATTCTCACCGCCTCTTCTGATGCTCTTCGGACGTCCATAATCTCGCAGTTGAGTGCGGAATTCGCCATGTCTGATCTGGGTTAGCTATCTTACTTCTTGGGAGTTGCTGTTCAGCGGTATGCGTCTGGTCTGTTTCTCTCACAGAGTAAGTATGCTGCTGAGATTGTTGCTCGGGCTAAGATGGTCAACTGTAATCCTGTCGCAACACAAGTCGATACATCCAACAAGCTCAGTGCTCATTCTGGTCCTTTGGTTGACGATCCAACACTGTATAGGAGCCTCGCTGGTGCTCTTCAGTATCTCACTTTCACCAGGCCTGTTATCAGTTACGTCGTCCAGCAGATCTGCTTGTTCATGCATGCCCCTAGGGAACCTCACTTTCAGGCTTTGAAGCGAATCATTCGGTACATCAGCGGCACCCTCGAGCTCGGCACCACCATCACTCCTTCCTCTAAGCTTGATCTTGTGGCGAACACTGATGCGGATTGGGGTGGTTGTCCAGACACCCGTCGCTCCACGTCCGGTTACTGTGTCTTCCTCAATGACACTCTTGTGTCTTGGTCATCCAAGCGTCAGTCCGTCGTGTCTCGCTCCAGCGCTGAAGCCGAATACAGGGGTGTTGCGAACGTTGTCTCCGAGTGCTCTTGGCTCCGCAATCTCCTGCTTGAGCTACGATGCCCCTTACAGAAGGCCACTCTGGTCTACACTGACAACGTCTCCGCCGTCTACCTGGCTAGCAACCCAGTCCAGCATCAACGCACGAAGCACATTGAGCTTGATCTCCACTTCGTCAGGGACAAGGTTGCCATTGGACATGTTCGCGTTCTACATGTCCCGTCCTCTTATCAGTACGCTGATATATTCACCAATGGTTTACCTAGACAATTATTCATTGATTTTCTTTCCAGTCTCACTGTACGGACCCCTCCCGTTTCGACTGCGGGGTTTGATAGATTACATAGGTCTTCTATTGAAAGCCCGTTAAGGCCCAATACCTTTTTAACCTATATATATGTTATATCAATGAATGGAAACCCTCAAGGGAGGACTTTACATCAATTCTAGAATCCTACAGTAAGACAAGGCATATGCGCAACCTGATATCGATATATAGGGTAGAGGATATATATATAAGACAATTGTATCATCGATCACTTTTCAATCGTGGTCCGGTTTGTCACATATTGAATTATTTGCAACTTGTGATTGTCCGGGATAGAAACCCCCTTTACTTCCAAAAGATGCTCCACTGTAAAATGTACACTTGTTTTTACCATCATATGCACAAGGAAAGACCAATAGGTCAGACCTAAAGGTTGCAATTTGGTTGTTTGGGTCGGGTTCGGGTATATCCATTCGGGTTTAGTCATATGTCGGGTAAATTGTATGTTCGGTCGGGTCAGGTCAGTTTTCGGGTCGGATAAGTTCGGGTCAAATGGATTTCGGGTTCGGGTTGGGTCAAGTCGGGTCACATTAATTTTTATTATAAAATGATGATTATTTTTTGTTTACTCTTAATTATTGACTATTAAGCTTTATTTATTTAGTATATATTAAGTCTCATTATATTTAATTCACATTATTTGAGTATTTAAAAATAAGAAAACAAAAGTAATTATAAGGAAGAGTCGGATTTTCTTCGGGTCGGGTCAAGGACGGGTCGGATCGGGTTTGTGTATGTTCGTATCCATTCGGGTATAGGTCAAAATGGGTCGGGCTCGGGTTCGGGTTGTGCATGACACTAGGTTTTCGGATTTTGGTCGGATCTGGGTTCACGTGAGTCGGGTCGAATTTTCGAGTCGGGTAAGATTTTGCCAGCTCTAGCCGGACCAACCTACAAAAACAAAACGGTTCAAAAATGGATATTTGAGATGAAATCTAAAAATAGGCTTTGATCGCTCAACGAAATGCTCAAGCATTGCATTCCCAAGTTCAGTTACAAAGCTTAGGCCATTGAACAGATCCTCTGGCCATTTATCAAATTCATAGTAATCATAGTTTGCTTGTAAGTTTGTCATGCCCCGTTAGCTAGTGAGTCGACTTCGACGTTTTTCTTCCGGTTAATACTATGCAGCTGCACGTCCCAATCTTACATACCCAACAGTCTCCGACATTAGTACGATTATTACAGTAAATCCATTCAACCATTTTTTTTAAGGGTGTTACTATTAGCACGGCCATTTTATCGCCTGTTACACGGTATGCAATCGCGGATTGGGAGTTTGCAAAATCCGCAAACTCACAGTCCGCGATTGCAATTTTTTTTTTTTTTTAAATTTCCGCAACCGCACATTGCGAGTTTGCGGAATCCGCAAACTCGCAATGCGCGATTGCCAATTGTTTTTTTTTATTTCCGCAATGCGCGATTGCCAATGTTTTTTTTTTAAAAAAAAAAATCGGGATATATGCAATTATTTCATAAATCAAGATCTAGTAGATATATTTGGATCGATAATGATATTTGACGAAATCCCGTAGATATCAATTTTGGATCGATAATGATATTTGTAGATATCGCGTTCTAAAGATATTTGAAGATAGATATATTTGGATATAAATATATTTTATTTCCTAGAATATTCTTCAACGATCGCTATATACCCTCTCCGTATTTAGAGCACAAGTATCTCCACACTTTAAGGGTTCTTACGAAGCTAATATTTCCAACATCCTAAATTGCTCCCTATGTCGTCGTCAGGTGAAGATGATCTACCGTTCGACCCATATAGTTACAGCAATCCACAAGAACTTCTAACTCACGTCGATGTAAGTTTAATCACGATTCTAGTAAAATCTCATGTATTTATTTTCCATGTTTCAAATATGTTTGAATATATTTTATATATGATAACATTAGGGAAATTTATTTTACATCTATATGTTTTGAATATGTTTGTTTCCAATGTTTGTGTATAGTAATATTTATGCAAATACCATCAATATTAGGGAAATTCATGTATTTATCTTCCATGTTTCAAATATGTTTGACTATATAGTATATATGACAATATTAGGAAAATTTATTTTACATCTATATGTTTTGAATGTGTTTGTTTCCAATGTCTGTGTATAGTATTTATGTATCTATGTTTTTAATTCTAGGATCTCCCCGACCTTCCTCTAGCCTTGGGTACCGATTATTCGGCTATGTTTCAGATAGGTGGATATTTTTTTGACTCAAAAAACGCAAAGGAATGGGCTCGTTTTATGGCTGGAATTAGAAATATGGTATTAATAACTCATAGGTCTTGGAAGAACAAGCGAAACGGGTTAGGTGTCTTTCGTTTGGTTTGTGAGTACTATGGCTGTGCTAGAGGCACGATCGATGTGGATAAGGATTTCCCACCATCATCAAACAGGGAAAAAGAGTCGAAGAAACGAGGATGTGCATTTGAGCTCGAGGGTCGTGAGTACGAAACAGACAAATGGAGATTTTTTGTAGTATGTGGTTCTCACAACCATAATCTTTCGGATAACTTGTACGGACATGTCTTTGCCGGAAGGTTGACTGATAAGCAACATCATAAAGTACGCCGAGGTGCCATGATTGGGTTAAAACCTCGGCAATTGTTAGAGCTCCTTCAAGATGAAGATTCCAAATGTGTGACAAGTATCCGGCAAGTGTACAACTCTGTTGGAAAGATGAAGAGGGAAGAGGCAGAGGGTCGTCGGGATATACAACAAGCATTGCATTCACTTGAAGGAAAACAGTACGATGTATTCGTACGTAGAGTGCATGAGTCTAATCAACTGAGTGATCTGATGTTTTTTCACCCAGACTCCCAACATTTATGGAGGTTATTTCCCTACGTCATCGTGATGGATGCAACTTACAAGACTAATGAGTATGTTTATCCCTTTTTTCTATCTTCTTATAGTTGTACAAATAGAGTCAAATTTGTTGATCTTGTCACATATGATTTATTGATCATCCTCCATATTCATGTAGATATAAGATGCCATTGTTGGAAATCGTTGGGATCACTATACCTGGGTGATGAAGAGGCTCCGAGATCTCTGCAGACATAGAATGCCAGATGTGATTGTCACAGATCGAGAGTTGGCAGTAATCAATGCCATCAAAGAAGTGTTCCCCACCGTGAAGCATTTGTTGTGCATATGGCATGTAAGGTCAAATATCAAAGCGAAGGCGAAGATCCTATGTCCTTATAAAGATAAGGAGTTTCGTAGAGATTGTTATGCCTTGTTAGAATCGAGGTCAGTGTCAAGCTATGAGGAACGTCTCGAATCGATGAAGGCCAAGTGGGGTACACGTTGGGGTCTAATGGAGTACCTTCAAACGACATGGCTCACAGACTTTAAGGAGGCACTTGTTAGAGCATGGGTTGACTACTTTCCGCACTTTGGCACTAGAACAACAAACTGGTAAGTGTTTTTTTTTATAGTTGTTCTAGTCAATTACGCATGTCATGTTAATTTGAATAAATAGTTTTTTTAACCGCCAATCTATTGAAACTCATGCAGTTGTGAGTCACAACATGGAAAGTTGAAGGGTATGCTGAACACGTCAATAGGGGGGTTTGTTGACCTGATCAAGTGCATCGACAGAATGGTCAACCAGCAGATCAAACAAATAAAGGGTTCTCTTGAGATGTCACGCATGAATGTTCGTAAGACCGTTTCTAGCAACCCAATCTTTGCACAACTCGTTATGAAGGTGACAGATGAGTGCTTCGAACTGTTGGTGGCTAATTACAACACAGCAAAGGGCATGCGCAATAATGACGGGGTTTGTCGAGACCAGTATTGGCGAGATGTGCATGGTGTGCCATGTGTGCATGACTTTGTAAACGCCATATCCACCCGTAGCCCGATAAGCTTGAGTCAAATCCATCCTTTCTGGAAGCAAGTAATGTGGAATAGGATGGCAGAGGAGGGAAGCGACCCCGTGGAAGATATAGACCCGACCAGTTTAACGTTACTGAGGTTGAAGAGAAGGCTTGAGGCAGATGATCTCACTCCTCAGAAACGTAATTTTATTGCCACGGCATACAGTGATATGGAGAATCCTGGAGAAACTAACATGACAACACCACCTGTAAGCAATCCTAGAGGTAGGCCGACAGGGAGGCGCTCAATGATGCGAGATCCAACGGCACTTGAGCATGCAATGCGATGGTCAGCAACCCGAGGTAGAGGGAGCAGTCGAGGTAGAGGGAGCGGTCGAGGTCGCGCGAGTGGTCGAGGTAGTGGAGCTGGTCGCGGTGTGCCACTTGACCCCGTGACATTTTTGTCTGGCCATGTGGATTTGTTTGTCCCACGCTATGTCGATCGCGTTGAAAATGTGAGTTCAGATGGGCATTGTGGGTATCGAGCGCTTGCAGTCTTGCTTGGATATGGGGAGAACCAGTATATGAGGGTCCGACAAGAGATGGCTGACGAGCTGCGTAAGAACAAGGAGTTGTATCGAGCTGCATCGATGATAGACGATATTGATGGTATGATCGCTAATGTTGATGTCAAGGACCCCAACCCATGTGATCCGACGAAGTGGATGGAGTCGCCGTTGGTACCTTTGGCAGCCGTGACACGATATCAACTCATTGTGGTTGTCCTTAGCAGGGGAAGGGGTGGTGCGCATACATGTCTCCCGATGATGGCTCCAACAGCGACCGCAGGCCCACCGATAGACATTATTGCAATGGCGTGGTACGGGCGAGTGCACTGGGTACCGGTTAGTTAAAACTCCACCCTAACCATCACTATACCTACATACTTTATGGATTGTAAATTATTATACTTCTTAACCAAACAGGTATGGCTTCGACCAGACTCACCGATCCCTCCAACAGATCTAGCTTGGCGTCATTTCCACCACCAGAGCGTAAACGGTTGGAATGAACCATTAGCTACAAGGATGGCAGAGTACATGAACCTCAGACGTGCTAATCCTGATGGTTCGGACCACCAAGACGGCGATAGAGTAGATCCTATTACAGTAGAATAGATCCGTATAACCGATGTACTCGCCCGAGCGGGTACAATAGGGGCAATAGCGGGAGCCTCCTCCTGGTCCTCCTCATCCGCTCTATGATCGCCTCGACGGGCCGAAGCCGTGGGCCGTCGTCGCTCCAATGCTCTAGCAAGTTGCTATCACAACGCATAACAAATAAACAATTTTGAGATAGGAAAATCATCTAAATATGATATAAAATTTTATTTTGCATGTTATAATTTTTTAATTAAAAATATCCTAAATTTTATAAATTTTCTAGATAGATATAATTCACTAATAACAGCGATACACACAAATTATTTTTGAAAATATAACGTCGCTTATATACTTCAAAATTTTATCTAGCTACAACTCATAAAACCGGTGATTTCGATTACCTATTTTCAAAGTAATTTTATCTAAGTCATAACGAATTTCGATTACCTATTTTCAGTTGCTTATCAACATAAAGTCGCTAAATAGAAATAATACTAATTCACCAACGAGATTACTACACACAAATTATTTTTTCCAATATAATATCACTTACATACTTCAAAAAATAACTTTTCTTATCTATCTACCTAATTCAAACTTTACATAATTTTTTCCCTAAATATTGAATTTTCAACATCTTACAATGACAAATATTACGTGCAATTTGTTCGTTTTTTCACTATACATTATCATTAACATAAAATTTATCAAAACTAATTAATATGAACTTACATCTCGAGCTCTCCGACGCTCTTCTTTATCTTGTGACGATCGTTCACCTCGAAACCAACCCACCACCTTCTTCATTTTTGATGTCATAATTCCTGATTTAACTAAATAAAATCTTATATTAATTGGTGTAGTCCACATTATATAAACTAAGGGCAAACTAAGAAAATAAAAAAGTTTTCCAAAAAAAAAAGAAAATAAAAACAATACCTTCGAGGTTGAACTGGGCGAACCAACAATGCAAATGAAGAATTTGAAGTGTGAACAGATCGGCAATTTGAATCTAGAAGTGGAAGGCAATTGGAAATTGGAAATGAAGACTTTGAATTTTGCACAGGTCGGCAAAGACACATAGCAAATTAAGAACCCCTTTGCCAAGAATTTATAGGCAGGTGGATGATATTTTTGGGCCAGTACCAGCACCGTATCAGACTGCAACAATGGCAGCGGGATTCCCGGACCACCAAATCAGACCGGCTGGCAGCAAGATTCTCGGAATATTCGCGCGTGCCTGACACGACGTCCCATCCGCGGAGTCGCAGTGCGCGTGCGCGTGCCAGAAACCGCAAATGCAAACTCTGCGATTGCGCTTTTGATTTTTTCAATCTGCAAACTCTGCGATTGCGCTTTTTCTTTTTTCAATCGCGGATGCAAACTCTGCGACTGCGATGTCATTCCGTGTAAAGGGCGAGATTTTGACCGTACATATAGCAATTCCGTTTTTTAATGGGCGAATAAACATAGAGGCTCTCCTCTTATTTTAACTCGTCAAAATAATTAAGTTTCGCTTCAAATTATATGATACAAATCCATTTCATTCGAGCATTTTTTTTAATGGACGAATTTAGTAACTAACCACTTTCATATTTAAGTCAAAATGAATTTACTCCAACCATTAATCATTATTTCATTTTATAAGTGAATGTTTGACCATTGAATTCCTGATTCCAAAGCAAATTACATGCAAACTTACTTGAGGCAATTAAGCTCACGTACACGGTACATATATATCTAAGCTTACCCTTTATTGTGGTTTATATATATATATATATATATATATATATATATATGATCGAAATTAAACATATGTGTGTGTATTTTTCAGGTTATACGCACATTTTCATGCTATTTAATTAATAACCGCCACCGGCGCCGCCGCCATGACCACTACCGGAACCTTGTCCATATCCACCAGACTGTGCCCCTCCGGCATAGGCGGTTCCTCCTCCGAAACCTCCTCCGCCGCCTCCTGCAGAAGCCCCCCGTCCACCGGTGGCTAAGCCGTACCCACTCCCGTAGCCGCTACCGCTACCATAGGCAGTTCCTCCAGCACCACCAGCGTAGGCTGAGCCACCGCCACCACCACTGCCGCCTCCTCCCGCTTAAGCACCAGCTCCGCCATGCGCTACTCCGCTGCCGCTTCCTTGCCCACTCCCATATCCTCCAGCGGATCCTCCTGCCCCGCCAGCATAGGCCGAGCCACCGCCGCCGCCGCTGTCGCCTCCTCCCGCTGAAGCACCGGCCCCGCCATGCGCTACTCCACTGCCGCTTCCTTGCCCACTCCCATATCCTTCAGCGGATCCTCCCGCTCCACCAGCATAGGCTCCGCCACCTCCCCCACCGCTCCCGCCGCCGCCGGCGTAAGCCCCAGTGCCACCTTGCGCTGATCCACTTCCACCACCTTGGCCGCCTCCGTAGCCTCGGGCGTAAGAACCCCTGTTGAAGTCAAGCCTATGTGATCCAAACCTCTCAGACAAGTGTCAAGTTAGTTAGTTGTTAGTTAGGTTCTGTGTGAACCTTAGTCAAGTTCAGAAGTTAGTTCAAGCTGTAGTAGGAGTTTTGTTACAGTTATAGAAAACTGTGTAAGGTGTCCAGTTGTAGGTCGTGTGAGTTGAGTAGTGGAGTTAGTGGTGTGCAGTTATGTATGCAGTTATCTTCTTTGTAATGCACTTAAGTTGTGTTTTAGTTTTCAATGAAATCAGATGGTTGTGGGTTCATCATTGTGTGCTTGTTTTCTCTCCTGTTTGTGCAAACTGTCAAGAGACAGATTTGTCTAAGTGTGTGTGTGTGATCTGTGTTCAGTGTGGCCTATCTCCCTTTGTTTTCTAACAATTGGTATCAGAGCAAAGAGTTGTGCTCTTGCCGGGTTTAAGGTTTTGGGTTTGAGAGAAGTGAGGATAAACACAGGGAAACAAATTTGAGTGCTCATTATTCATCAAAAAAATGCAGAACAATGGAGGCAATGTTGGTAACCCAAAGTTACCAATTTTCAAGGGAGTAAACTACCATTTCTGGAGTTTAAAGATGGCTACCTTGTTTAAGTCACAAGAGATATGGAGTCTTGTGGATCAAGGGTTCGAAGATGCTGAACCTGCAGAGCCAGTTAAACCACTAAGAGAGAAAAGGAAGAAGGATTCAAAGGCTTTGTTCATGATACAAAGTGCCTTGGAGGATGAGATCTTTCCAAGGATTGCAGCAGCAACAACTGCACATGAGGCCTGGGAAACCTTAAAGCAAGAGTTTATGGGTGACAAGAAGGTCATCACAGTCAAGCTACAAGCATTGAGAAGAGAGTTTGAGACTCTAAACATGCTTGAGAAGGAGACTGTGCAGGTATTTCTTTCTAGAGTATCTGCAATTGTAAACCATATGAAGTCATATGGAGAGAAGATGACTGACGAGACAATTGTGAGCAAGGTCTTGAGAAGCTTGACCAAGAAATATGATCATGTAGTTGCAGCCATAGAAGAGTCAAAGGACCTGTCTGTGTACAGGTTTGAGGAGTTGACAAGCTCCTTACAAGCACATGAGGAGAGATTGTGCAGGACCAGTGATGTTAAGGAAGAGAAAGTCTTCCAAGTGAAGGATGAGAATCAAAAGGGAAAGTCTGAAGGCTCATCAAGCAGGGGTGGCTCAAGAGGTGACTTTAGAGGAAGAGGCAACTACAGAGGAAATTTCAGAGGTAGAGGTGGTAGAGGCTATGGTAGAGGTCAGTCAAATGGCTCAGGAAGAGGAAATGGCACTGAGCAAGGAAGAGATCAGTGGAGAGAGTCTAGCAGAGGTCAAGGCAGTGACTCTAGATCTCATAGGAGTAACATAAAGTGTTACTACTGCAAGAAGTTTGGGCATAAGGAGGCCTACTGTTGGGAGAAGCATGAAAATGAGCAAAAGGGAGCAAACTTTACAGAAAAGACTGAACAAGAAGACAGATTGTTTATGGCTTTGACATCCACAACTGACACAACAAGTAGTATGTGGTATTTAGACAGTGGGTGCTCGAATCATATGTCAAGCTCAAGGAGTATGTTCAGGGATTTAGATGAATCCAAGAAAAGCAATGTGAAGCTTGGAGATAACAAAGTACTTCAAGTTGAGGGAAGAGGCACAGTTGTGATCAGATGTGCTCAAGGAGGTGAGAAGAGCTTGCAAGATGTTCAGTATGTTCCAAAGCTTGCTCACAATTTGCTCAGTGTGGGACAACTTCAAGGTACTGGTTATTCTTTGTTGTTTGATGAGGATGCCTGTGTGATCAGAGAGAAAAAAACAAGTGAGGTGATTGTGAATGTGGGTATGACCAAGAATAGAATGTTTCCTTTGGATTTGGCAAAGGGAGTTAATAGAGCAATGACAGTGAAAGTTGATGCAGAGACCAAGTTATGGCATATGAGATATGGTCATTTGAATCTGCAAAGTATGAGACAGTTGTGTTCAGGAAATTTGGTCCAAGGCATACCAAAGATGGGTGAGCTGGATTTCTGTGAAGGTTGTGTGTATGGTAAGCAAATGAAGGGATCATTTGCAACTGGAGATGCATGGAGAGCAAGTGAGTGCTTAGAGCTAATGCAGACTGAGTCTTTGGGAGGGAGCAGATACTTCTTCCTCATTACAGATGATTATAGTCGAGCAAGTTGGGTGTATTTTCTGAAGCTCAAGTCAGAAGCATTTCAATGTTTCAAGAAGTTCAAAGCATTGACTAAGAATCAATCAGGGAAGAGAATCAAAGCTCTAAGAACTGATAGAGGAGGTGAATTCATGTCCTATGAATTCATGGAGTTTTGTGAGGAGAATGGTATAAGAAGAGAGTTGACTGCACCATACACTCCTGAGCAAAATGGAGTGGCAGAAAGAAAAAAATAGAACTGTAGTGGAGATGGCTAGGAGTATGTTGAAGGCTAGAGGTGTGCCAAATCAATTTTGGTGTGAAGCAGTGGCTACTGCAGTGTACATACTCAACATATCTCCTACAAAAGCTGTGTTGAATAAAACTCCATTTGAAGTTTGGAGAGGAAAGAAGCCATCTGTAGGTCACCTAAGAGTGTTTGGGTGTGTGGCTTATGCACTGGTGAATCTGAGATCCAAGTTAGATGACAAGGCTGAGAAATGCATTTTCATTGGCTATGCAGCTCAATCAAAAGCCTACAAGCTGTATAATCCTTTGACCAAGAAGACAATTGTGAGCAGAAATGTAGCCTTCAATGAAGATGCAGCCTGGGATTGGGAAAACAGAAGCAAGGATCCAATCCTTGACAAAGGGATCTCAGTGGGCAATGCTGGTGAAGAGAGTGAAGAGAATGTGAATGATGATGGAAATGATGATCAACAAGATCAGAATGTGAACTCTCCAGCAACACCAGTGTCACCAGTTAGTTCAACAAGCAGTCACAGTTCATCTCCATCCAGTTTATCAAGTGAGACACCTCCAAGGAGATTTAGATCTCTAGCTGATGTGTATGTAGATTGTGGCTTTGCATTGTTAGCTTCAGATCCAGAAAGCTATGAAGATGCAATGTATGAGAGTAAGTGGCAATCTGCTATGGAGGAAGAAATGAAAGCAATCCATAGAAATGATACATGGGAATTGGTTGAGCTTCCTCAAGAGAAAAATGTTATAGGCTTGAAGTGGGTGTTCAGGACCAAGGTGAACATTGATGGGAGCATACAAAAGCACAAGGCAAGGGTAGTGGCAAAGGGCTATGCTGAGCAAGAGGGAATTGATTTTGAAGAAACATTTTCACTTGTGGTAAGGTTGGAGACAGTAAGGGAAGTGTTGGCTCTTGCTGCACAGTGGGGATTGAAAGTGTATCAATTGGATGTGAAATCTGCTTTCTTTAATGGTGAGCTAGAATAAGAGGTATATGTTGAACAACCTAAAGGGTTTGTGAAGGAAGGTGATGAGCATAAAGTATACAGACTGAGAAAGGCCCTCTATGGCTTGAAACAAGCACCAAGGGCCTGGTATAGCAGAATTGACTCTTTCTTTGTGAATGAAGGTTTTGAAAGAAGTGAAAGTGAGCCTACACTATATGTGAAGGGAAGAGGAAAGAAGGAATTCATAGTTGTATGTCTGTATGTAGATGACATCATATATTTCAGCTCATCTCAGAAGATGTTAACAGAGTTCAAGAAGGCAATGATGGAAGAATTTGAGATGACAGATCTCAATGTTTTGAAGTACTTCTTCGGCTTAGAAGTGCATCAGAAAAGTGATGATATCTTTGTGTGCCAGAAGAAGTATGCAAGGGATTTGTTGAAGAAGTTTCATTTAGAAGGTTGTGATGTTGTATACACTCCTATGAACACTCATGAGAAGCTGCACAGGAGTGATGGTACTGGGTTTGCAGACGAGAAGATGTATAGGAGCATGGTTGGTGGTTTGAATTATTTGTCACATACAAGACCTGATATTGCATATAGTGTAAGTGTGATATCAAGGTTCATGCACAACCCTTCAAAGCAACAGTTTGAAGCAGCAAAGAGGATTTTGAAGTATGTTGCAGGATCTGTGAAGCAAGGAATTTGGTATGGCAAAGTGGATGAACTTAGACTCCATGGCTACACTGATAGTGATTGGGCAGGTTGCTTAGACGACAGAAGAAGCACCTCTGGATCTATTTTCAGTTTTGGCTCAGGTGCAGTGACTTGGAGCTCTAAGAAGCAAGAAACTGTTGCATTGTCCTCATCAGAAGCAGAGTATGTAGCTGTTGGAGCTGCAGCAAAGCAGGCACTTTGGTTGAAGAAGTTGATGAAGGATTTGGGATGCAAGCAGCAAAGGGAAACTGAGATTTGGTGTGACAACAAATCTGCAATTGCTATGACTAAAAATCCTGCATTTCATGCTAGGACGAAGCATATTGATGTTCAACATCATTTCATAAGAGAGCTGGTGGTGAAAGGAGAGGTTGAGTTGAAGTTTTGTGGCACTAATGATCAAAGTGCAGACTTGTTCACAAAGGCTTTGAATGTGGCAAAGCACCAATTTTTCATGGAGAAGATTGGAATGAGAGGTGTTGAATCAAGGGGTGGTGTTGAAGTCAAGCCTATGTGATCCAAACCTCTCAAACAAGTGTCAAGTTAGTTAGTTGTTAGTTAGGTTCTGTGTGAACCTTAGTCAAGTTCAGAAGTTAGTTCAAGCTGTAGTAGGAGTTTTGTTACAGTTATAGAAAACTGTGTAAGGTGTCCAGTTGTAGGTCGTGTGAGTTGAGTAGTGGAGTTAGTGGTGTGCAGTTATGTATGCAGTTATCTTCTTTGTAATGCACTTAAGTTGTGTTTTAGTTTTCAATGAAATCAGATGGTTATGGGTTCATCATTGTGTGCTCGTTTTCTCTCCTGTTTGTGCAAACTGTCAAGAGACAGATTTGTCTAAGTGTGTGTGTGTGTGATCTGTGTTCAGTGTGGCCTATCTCCCTTTGTTTTCTGACAACCCCCTGGGCCACCGGCGTAGGCTTGACCCCCTCCGCTACCACCTCCGCCTCCACTTGCATAGGCGTCGCCAAGAAGCTGGCGGCGGGCGGTGGCGGAAGCTAGGCTGGTCAGCCCCAGAACAAGAAAGAAGACTGCTACTGAAATTTTGTGAGAAGTCATAATAACTATTCTTAGCTTTCAATTCAAGAAAGGATATAAATGTGTGTTTTGTTTGTGTGATTGTAAGATGGAGGTTTGAGGGGCTATTTATAGAGATGGGGAGATGTATGGATGACCAAGGATGTTACTCCTCACTTGGTAATGTCAAAAGTTAATCACTTGGTAGTGTCAAAAGTCAAATAAAATTAAGGATCAAAAGTCATATATCCACACTGTACGTCAATATATATATAGTGGTATACTATCTAACTTTTTTGTTTCCTCTTTCATTGAAACAAAACTAAGGATCAAGTCGACGGTTTCCGACTTCGCAATTTGGATTTTATCGTGTCGATCGACGGTATATCTTGTTTGGTATTAGTTTGCAATTTGTGTTGATTGATAATATACATTTTTGAAATTTTTTTATTTGCTTATTTAATTAGGTAAGTATATCAATTCAGAGGCGGATCTGTGGGGGGGCTCGGGATGGCTGAAGCCCCCCTATCGTAGAAAAAGGTGTAGGTATATATTTATATATCTGTCAATTTTGTAATATATATAACTGTGGTAGAATGTAATCACAAAGTCGTCTTGGCTCAACGGAAAGGGCACGGGAACTGTCTTGATGGAAAGCTGTCAAACCCAGGTCCAAATCCCATTAACCCCATTTTTTACATTTTTTTTCACAGACCCCTTCCCTTTATTTTTTACACAATCCCTCTTTTGATTTACATACCTGCCCGAAAAGTCGAACATGTCGATTCTCCGAGTGGCCGAATCCCAGCCAAGCCGACCTTCGCCTGACCCTGTCACCGACGACCACCGCAGCCCAGCCAGAAGCCACTCCGTTGTCCGCCTGTCCCTGGCGCACTCCCGCACAGCCGGCCACCTCTTCAATCTCCACTGTTCTCCTTCTTCATTCCTTGGAGAAGTAACTTAAAGGTTAGTTTTCTTCCTCTTCCTTTTAATTTTATTGTTTTCCAGTTCAATTGATTGAATTAGAATCAATTTAGATTATAATGTGTAGATTTGAGAATTAATTTGGGGGAAATTTGATTAGGGTTTTTGAATTGGGAGAAATCAATTTTAGATTAGAATTTGTGTATTTGAGAATCAATTTAGGGGAAATTTTGATTAATTTGATTGTTTTTAAGTTCAATTGATTGAGTGAGAATCAATTTAGATTAGAATTTGTACATTTTAGAATCAATTTGAGGGAATTTTGATTAGGGTTTGTAATTTGGGAGAAATAAATTTTGTGAAGTCGGAGTTTGATTTTGAGAATCAATTTTGTGAAATTTTGTTTAGGCTTTGTAAATATATATGGTGTTGATTGAGAGCTTAAATGACCTATGTCATTTGTTAAATTCAAAGGGTCTAAAAATGCCATGAATAAAGGGGCAGTGAAATAAAACCTTATTTGTTCAATAGTGTAATTATTTGTGGTTGTGCTTGATAATGTAGGAGTATTAATATATTCATGGGCTTCCGTAGGAACATACAATATGGACAAGTCGATTACTTGAGGCATTGCATTTTCGGTTGCTAGAAATGTGAGTGCAGTGAAAGAAAACAATGAATATCCAATATAAAGCCATTGTCACCTTGTTGTAAAGCCATTGTCACCTTGTTGCTTTTAACAAATCAGGTATATGCTTTCTCTATTTTTGGTTTCCTTTTTTGTTTTTAAAGAATGCAGTTGAAGGGCTTGAGAGTTGTTGGTGAGATTTATATAGATAGTTTTTCAATAGGCAGCTTCGAGGTTTTGATAACAAATAGACTCATAGATAGGGACTCCTTGAGGGTTTGAACTAGCAGCCCTTGTGATTTTATAGAGTAGTTTTTAGGTTTTAATTCAAACCGTCATTTTTCGGAAAAAAAAACCAGCCCCCCCCTTACAGAAATTCCTGGATCCGCCACTGTATCAATTAATAAGAAATTGGTAATTAAGCTTATTTGTGCGAAACTACCCATTGAAAATAGTTCCTTAACTAAGCCTTTTAACTTCTTTTTTTCCAACATCCAGGTAGTGAAACATTAATTGGATACATATTACTGGTGATTAACGTGATTTCCTTTTTAATGGATTGTACGTTCAAACTAGAAAATGTTCTAATATGTACATTAAAGCCTAGCTAACTAGCTAAGAGCAATTGATGTTTTTATCAACCTCTTATCCTTCTCTCTTCCTATAGGGTAGATGATGAAAGTATAGTTAACCTCACTTAATGAAAGAGATCTCTCTCTATATATTACTTTGAGTATTATCATGATCGCGCATTCAACGAAAGAGCTTTACAAGCTAAAAATGATATCTCTATTACTTTGAGAGTTGGTTTGACCGACGAACTACGTGGAAAAATGATCAATTTACCTTCTTTTATTTAAAGCAAGCAAGAAAGTGTCTTATAATCTAATAAAAGTACGCCTTGATTTACTAATGCCAGAAAGGGTGGGGCCAATCAGAGAATAAGTAAAAAATCCAAATTGCCCGACGCTATTTCGCGCTACGCGAGGCTAGGCTGGTCATTCCCATTCCTAAAATAATGATGACCAAGCCTAGAGAAAGATGTCTCCGATGCGACTCTCTCAGCTTCTTATATAGTTCATTTTTTGGCAGGTTTGATTCAGAGGGAGAAAAGAGAGATGCTTTCTATCAGTCAAATGCACCCCCCATGCTCTCACCAATCCGCTTACCGAGGAATAGAAAGGGAGGACCTGGGGCCAAAGCAAGTTCGGTTGGGGTATAGAGTTGTAAGCGCGGTGGGGGTTGACAGAGGACGCACTAACCAATTACGTTATGATCACTAAACAAACTTGATTGACGAACATGGTCGTTACTGTACGCCTTTCGTTAACTATCTTTGACAAAGCTCTCACTTGGCCTTGCAGAAAGTTCAAGAACTGAAAAATATGAAGTCTTCTGAGATTTATGCCCAAATGCCCCTCGGTAACTTTGAAATGTAAGCTTCTACTGTTCATATAAAATGGGAAATGGGCAATATAGTTAACTTTTACCTCTTGTGTGGCATCTTTGTTGTGTGAATTGATGCCATCGGCAGCATGATTTTGTCCTTCAAAATAGCTTATCCTACACTCCTAAAGCCAAATATCACAACACTGAATCAACAAGAGGAGTGGTAACAAAATATAAAAAACAAAAATCAATATGGCGCGACAATGTAAAACAACTCCGTACACAAATAATATATGTATGTGAAAGTTATGCATCGATGAAAGGAATATATACTCATTAATACACGATAGATTATCCTTTCCAAATCCTTACACTTCGGTACCTTGTAGAATGAAGGTCGATCTTCTTCATATGAATGTACACTAATATACCATGGGATAAGAGTGAATGTGTAAGAGGAATATTTTACATTGAAGGAGGTACTACTAGTTTTAGCATCATGTTTTCATACTTTCTTTGTTTTATGCTAAAGTGAGCAATATAAAAGTTCAACCAAGAAAGTGCAGCACCTTGAGGACATGTACAAAATAGTGCACTTAACCAAGAAAGGAACTCTAGTAGAAATGTTTGATGAACCATCATTGCAATGCAATTCAAGACTTCTCATTTTATCAAACTGGATAACATCATATTTTCTTTCTAATATACAAAACACTTACAACAATTGCAAGAAAATAACAATTTTGATATCAGAAGAAAGATGCGAGCGCTCCACCAAATCCATCTTGTTCAGAACTATATTGCGACGCAAAGCGGAAAAACTCTTCAAGAGCTCACATTCCGAGGACAGTGGAATCTAGAGTCAAGTGCGGATAAACTGTCAATACACAAAATTAATGCATACTCAAAACAGTGATTGTCGTTGTACTATATCATTAATTCATTCTGCACATATGGAAAATCTGTTAGTACGTTATGCTAAATTCAAACTATCCAGTAGATTACACTTTCATCCAAATCATACCAAATTACTAGAAAGGGTTTTGTTATGAAGCTTCAACATTCAGCGACAAAAAACCTTCCATCTCAAAGCAACAAGTTCATTCAAGCATTTTATCAAACACCTGGTGAGCAATCACTGGCCTAACTCCACAATCAGGAGAGAGGTGAGAGAACGAAGTACCCAGGCATCCCTGACATCAAGGACGACGTCAACAAGAGGAATTCGTTCGGCGATGGCCTGAGAGGCGGAAGCCATTAACGGAGTGTGCCAAGTGGACTGTTTGCTCATGGCCGCCCTCTTCACCGCTGAACCCAATCGCTCTACGAAACCAGCCATTACCATTTTTTCCACAGCCCAGATTTTTTAGCCTTGTCAGCCAAGCAATATCCGCAATTGAAGACGAAAGCTCGTCGAAATGAGCCTCGCTGATCTCTGAAGATTCCTCCTCCCCCAACCCTACCAAGGTTTCCTTTCGAATCCCCGTCCGTATCTAGTTTCAGCCACCCCGGGTCAGGGGGTATCCAAGTAGTTAGCGGCTCCCCATCAACAAATTTCTTTGTTGCTAAGCAGCTTGCCCTCTCCTCAACCCTCCTGTATGCCGAAACTTATCTCCAAACCCGATTAATAAGCCCCTGAACTTTTGTGTTTCCTTGAAACTATAGCTCATTTCTATCCTTCCAAGTCATCCAAATCGTTGTTGCAAACACCGCTACCCATCTATCATCTTTGCCACTGTTTTGAAAGACCCAATCTTGGACCTCCCCTGTAGTGAAAAAGCTTTGATTCAAATTGTGATCACCCAAGATATGCCACACCTGTTTAATATCTTCACAATCTCTGAAAAAATTCAAACTAGTTTCCTCACGCCCACACCGATGACAAGCCAAGACATTCGACATGTGACGTCTTACTCGGTTGGCATTGCACAGAATGGCGTCATGTGCCGTGAGATACGTGAATGAACGGGCTCTTTGTTGGGCTAGGATTCTCCACACATGGTTCCAATCTGAGGAGTGAGACACTTCTTGGCGTCCCCTGATCTGTCTTGGTGCCGAGCTAGTGGAAAACACTCCCGACGGAGTGTATCCCCAATAGTAAACATCCGCCAGAGCCAGGTTTGGTGTGACTCATATTGATTCAAGCCGCTAGGTGATGTGCTCCGAGAGGTATGGTCGGATGTTGTCCCATTTCCGGTCATCCCCCTCCCACAATTCACCCATCGTTTTGCCAATCTCTTCCTTTGGTAGATCTTGCCGTACGACGTCGATCAGCAAAGTCTCTTGAAACCATGGATGAAGCCAGAAGAAGGTCCTTTCCCCATTTCCCACATCAACGCGGATCCCCGGAGTAAGAGCCTTTGCCCCGTGAACTATTCCTCTCCAAAGATGGGAAGCACCAGCCCTTGCATTGAACATGTCGGCATCAACCCGAATTCCCACAATGCTTACCTCTGATCACTCTGCTCCAAAGTGTCGATGGTTGCTGCAACAGCCTCCAGCCTAGTTTCTCCAAAGTCGATTGGTTTGTATCCCTCATCGGCCTGATTCCCAAGCCTCCTTCTTTTGTTGCATAAAGAAATTCTTTCCTGAGGAGATGGGGTCGCCTCGCCTCCGAACTTGAACCCAACACAAAGCTCTTGATTGCCCGATCAATGCCTTCACAAACCTTTCTTGGCACGAGAGAAGATTGCATCGAGTACACCAGAAGACTAGTGAGCACCGACTTAGTCAAGGCTATCCTTCCTGCGATGGAGAGGGACCTCATCTTCCATCCGTTTGATTCCATATGAAAGATCTTGGCCCAATAAAGTATTTCCTTAGGATCGAAATCACTCGTTCCTCGACTAGCATTTTCTTGTCTCAACGCAAATATATATGCGCTGGATATCCTGATGGAACTGGGTTGCTGGCCTCCAAACTAGTGGCTTTCCCCATCAGTGCATGTTCTTACACAATTTATGGCTTCCCCGACGACCAATAAGTGGCAAGCTGCCTTGCGAGTTGTGCGTTATTTGAAAGGATGCCCCGATCAAGGCATCTTTCTATCTCGTTCCGGTTTTTCACGAGCACACAAAGCATATTAACTGATATCCTTTCTAAGGCGCTTGAGCAATCTCAATTCCAAACTCTTCTTCACAAGTTAGGCATTCGGAATTTACATGCTCCAACTTGAGGGGGAGTATTGAAATATATATCATATCTTTTATGTAAATTAAGATTTGATTTTATCTTATCTTGTATCCTACGATAGATTTACCCTATCCCTAGTTTTCTTGTATAACTACACAATTCTTCTTAATGAAAACACACGCTTTAAGTTCTTATCTCATTCTACATTTATACATTATTTATATACTACGTACGTATTGAACTAGCATTCCCAGGTTCGGTTACAAAGCTTAGCCCATTGAATAGATCCTCTAGCCATTTATCAAATTCATAGTAATCATAGTTGGCTTCTAACGCCGAGTTAGCTAGTGAGTCCGCTTCGACGTTTTTCTTCTGGTTAATACTATGCAGATGTACGTCCCAATCTCACATCTCCAACAGTCTCCGGCATTCCATTGCATTTTAATTATAATGCAATTATTTTAGCTCGTTTTGTGTGAGCGTCTTGTTGTAAAAATAAAAATCTCGTAAAAACCGAGGTATGTAAAACCATAATGTAACCAAATAATTACATACATCGAGATAAAATAATTGTATTATAATTAATACATCGAGGAATCCAAAAACACCATAATTGAAACACCTCCAATTAAAATTGTATTAACCAAACACAGTCTTACCATTTTGCATTATATACATAATTCATTTGAAATCCAAACACACCTATTTTAACTTGCAAAATAATTAAGTTTCGCTTCAAATTATATGATACAAATCTATTCAAACATTTTTTTTTAATGGGCGAATTTAGTAACTAACCACTTCGATATTGTTGAGTCCAAATAACTATAATTAATTCATTTTATAAGTGAATGTTTGACCATTGAATTATTACTCATTATGGATTCCAAAGCAAATTACACGCAAACTTACTTTAGGCAAAGCTCACGTACACGTTACATATCTAACCTACCCTTTATTGTTGTTTTTATATATGCTCGAAAATTAACAAGACATTATATATATGGGATTGAGTTCTAATATGTACATTTTCATGCTATTTAGTTAATAACCGCCACCAGTGCCGCCACCATGACCACTACCGGAACCCTGTCCGCCCCTCCTGCATAGGCGGTTCCTCCTCCAGAACCTCCTCCTCCGCCTCCTGCATAAAGGTCTACTTGCATTGAAAAGTTTTGGACGTCG